>CM053507.1:84697058-85365063 GCA_028627145.1 Eidolon dupreanum | reverse complement strand
TGTTAATCCATGTTAATCGCAGCTATTGTTTCTGGATACTTGTGGTTTTGTTTTGAGCAGTTTGTTACTTTGTTACGAGCAGTTTGTCACGTACTCAAGCTGTATAAGTATACGGTGCTAAATAAACTCGAGGCTGCAGCTTTGACTGTATGCCCTCCCGAGATCTTTCTCTCTTCTCTGTCTTTTTTTTCCTAACCCTAGCTCCCCCACTCAGGACCGTTCGACTCTGCCCGGCTGGCTCCGGCACATCTGGCTTTCCAAGAGAAAGTGATCAAGGGTAGAGGGGACACACAAGAATTCCCAAGACAGAAGCTTCAGTCTTTGTATAACCTACTGTTAGAAGAGACATAACATTATTTTTGTTATAATATATACTAGATTGTATTGAAAGTATTGAAAGTAAATCCAGCTTATATTGAAGGAGAGGAGAATTAAGTTCCAATTTTTGAAAGGAAGAATATAAATTTGGCCAGATGATAGTCTCGGACTTAATGGAATCATTGTTGTGTCTTCTTGTGGAAGCATTCCTCCTGTTGGAATTATAATTTCTAAGCCAGAAGATCCTAAAGTATCAGGGGACAAGAAATGAATTGTGGATTCAACTAGTGGATTACTGGAGAAAAATAGTGGATTACTAGAGGTGATAGTGAGAAGTCCCATTACCACATTTTTGTGAAGTTAATTTCCCAGTGAAACCTCTGCTATATCCAGTCTACTGCACTTATTTTTATTTAGTAGGATTTCCTCAGTCTAATAATGTATTATCACATCATCTGATCTGTGGCTAATCAGAATCCTGTGTCTTTCTTCAAGACTTAGCACAGAAGGTTATGGCAGTTACAAAAAATGAGTTAATATACCTTTAAGGTCATAACATGAATGTGTATTCAGTCTCTTTTTGGTTGCCATTTTGTTCCTGGCTCATTACATTTATATTTGCCAGCATAGGAAAAGATGCACTGGCTCACTCAATTATTCTGTAGCCCTCTGGGACTGATAACGTTGAGGACTGTGACATTAGCAACCTGGTTAATGCTCTGTTTGCTATGTTTCCACATTCACAGATTCTGCTCACAGTCCAAAATTCCCAGCAGTTGGACCATAATTTAGGGTTACAAAATTTCAAGTTCTAAGTACAGCTGCTCAGCTTCTCTCATTAGCTGTATTTCTTCATCTTTCCTTTGTCTTTAGGAATGGTTACATTTCCACCCTTTTTCTTTACTCTGGCTTCAGACAACCCAACTGCTTAGGTTAAAAGGACCCTATGTTTGTTGCCATTGGTGAATGACTGATACTAGGCCACTCAGAGATTCAAGGTTTCGTACTTAAACATTTTTTAAGAATCTAAAACCTGTTACATTCAGTTTTAAAAGCAATTTTTGACAATATTTTGTTTCTAACATCATGTGAATGAGACCCACAGATGATTGCATAGAGATTGAATACAATGAACATTCTACTACAAAAGTTAAATATTTAAGTTGCATCACATGAGAAATAAGTTAAAGGAAATGACAATTCAACAAAGAATAAAAAATAATATTGCCTAACAGATGTTAAGTGAGAAAAATTCTGGAGTTTCTCCCGGTCCCTTCAAAGGAAAGTCCTTCTAAATCACACATATCATTCAGAAATTCCACTATGATCAATTACTTTGTATAGCAGCAAACACTCCTTTGTTGAATCACAATATCCAGATCTAACTTCTTGGTTCTAAGCAGTTTTCTTGCATCATCAGCAGCGCCATACGCTGGTTACCATAAGTTGTATAGCAGTTTCCAAACATTGCAAATAGCTACTAGGTTGAAGTCCTGAAAGATGATCTGTCTGTACAGGCATCAATCTACTGAAATTAGGGCAGGGCATGGATGTTTCGGCCTTGACCCACAACAGCAAATATACATTCAGATTTGATTTTCTGCTAACAATATGTAGATATCACCAAAATGTTAATAGAGGTTATTTTTGGAATATTAGATAAAGTCACTTTTTTTCTTAAAAAAAAAAAAAGGAAAAAAACATATTTGTGGCACATTTTTGTTTTCATTCAACTGGTATAAAATGAATGCCTTCTAAGTACCAGGCACTATGTTAGAGTCAGGAATAGAGGAGTGAGGGGGCAGTTAAATCATGGATGAGATGGCCAGTCTCAGCCTTTATGAGCTTTAGGTTAGCTGGGAAGAGAAGAAGCAAACATGCAAACTACAGTGACAAATAGTAATTACAAAATCTCAGCTTCTTGCCACCAGGAGCACATTGTAGCCACTATTTCCTGTCTCTCTTAAAAATAATATCTTAAAAATATAGCTCAAGTTTTCAAGATATATAAAAATAGAAAAACATATTTGAGATAATGCTGAAGGAAATTCAGAATAATATAATAGACATCAGAAGACTGTGTTCCAAAAAAAGTTTTTTATTTTAATCTCACTCAACCTTATTTTTTTATTTTTCATTTCTAAAATGATAAAACACAATCTTAACTTTTTGAAATTTTCTTTCTGATAAAATTTTGTAACTATGGAAGCATGGAGAAATGAACTAGTAATGAACTGGATTCAGATACTATATTAATAGTCGATTGCTGCTATTTATAAATTACCAAAAATGTATCGACTTTAAGCAATACAAATGCATTATCTTAAATTTCTCTAAGTCAGGAGTCCAATACAGATTTCCTTGGGCTAAAATCAAGCTGTTATCAGAGCCGCATTCCCTTCTATTGGCTCCAGGGGAAAATCTAATTCCCTGCCTTTTCCAGCCTTTAGAGGTCTCTCTCTGGTCCTTGCACAAAACCCCTACATTTCAAAACCAGCAATGAGATAGCATATTCTTCCCATGCTGTCAAATTTCTCTGACCATAGCTGGGATAGATCCTCTACTTTTAAGGACTCATGTGGGTGTACATGAGGGTGCATCCGATGTCCTCCAGGGTCTTCAGGCAGTTCTCTTCCCTCACCATTTCAACTTTTTTGGAATTCTTGTTCTTGTATGCATATCCTTTCTCCTTCCCCAGCCAGTTTCATGTCAATAATTACCAGCTTTTCTGAATGAATTCCTGGCCCCTTCCCTGACCTCCACCCTCAACTCTGGTCTGTTTTATGCCATTTGGCTTCTCTTTTGGCAGAACAGTCACTGCCGTTATAAAATTTTTTGAATTAATAAAGTCAGTGGCCTTTAAAAAAAAGTTGTTTTTTTTGACCCCATCAAATAACTTTATTCACACGAACATCCTTTAATTTCAAAGCCTCAGTCATTCATACACATTAGGGTAATCCACAGTGTTCAAGGAATTTAAATATAATGTATCATACCAATCCAAGTAAACCAAGTACAAAAAATATTCATATAAAGTTGTTCACACATAGGTCCTAAATTATCAGCTAATGTGCAAAAAAAGAAAATAAAGGAAAATAGATTAACCTGTATTTGAAATGAACTTTGTGCCTGGGTTAAAACCTCTCACACCGAAGTCAGCCCCGCACGACTGTTGAATTGTCACAACGTACTTCCCTGCTCTGAGGGAAAGAGGTCCCTGGAGCACAAAAGATGTCTTTAAAATGTCCCTAAATAAACTCCCTTCCAAGTCCTGTGGTCTCTCATGGAAAAAGATGTGGGTGCCTCCCTTCTATTGTCCCTTGCAATCTTAGGGGGACTGTGGGCAACAAATGGCAATGGGTTCATCTCTCAATGGCTTTGGATGCTTACATTAGTCAACCCTAGAAGAGGGGACACCTCCCAGTTTCCCTCAGAGGGCCTCTCTCTAAACTGGAGCTCCTGTCCCCCAAGCCTAGGTGGGCAGGATCAGAGATGGACCTGTGTTGTCCCAAAGGCTGTGCCTCAGCCTAGTGTGGGAGGATGGCCGAGGTAGTGTCTCTGGACCTCAGCCCCAAGCCCCTTGGCCTGAAGAGCTGAAGAGTTCAAGCTTGGCTGTTGTCAGGCTGCCAGTTCCTAGGAGACTCCAGCAGCTCTGTCTGTCTGGGGCCACCAGACAAACCGAGGAAGGGGACAGGAGTCATGGGAGATGATAATCCAAGAGTCCCACATACCCCAGATGGGGAGGCGCACTTAGTGGGCAGGACTGGAAGCCCAGGTGGCATGAAGCAAGGCCAGGGAAGAGTTAGGGTCCCCTCCTTAGGGGGTGGAAGCCTGACTCATGATTCTCCAAGTTTCCAAAAGATAATCTGAGGATGAAACCCAGATACCTATCCTATTAGGATCTGTCTTCTAAGAAGGTAAACAGCCAATGGCATAAAGGAGTCTCACAATGCCAGCTCTCTTCCTTTCCTTAGAAAAAGACTCAAGCAAAAATAATCTCATTGCTCCCAACACTGGTTCTTTAGGAGACAACTGATATGTTAAGGAGCTGAGAATCTTAGAGGAAGGAAATACGAGGAGGGGAATGTCCAGGGGCCAAAAGGCTGTGAGGAAGGTGGCAAGTGGTCTTAGCACTGGAAACAGAGAACTTGCAGGGTATGCACCCCTGCCCCTGGCATCTCTGCCTTCATTCACTTTGGGATCACCACTGGCAGTGCCATAAAGGAGGCCAGGCTGTTCAGAGAGTCATTCTCCAACTACTATTGGGCACGTTTTTCCTCTGGCTATAAACAGGTTATTTCTTAAGTAAATATTTAAAACACTCCCTCAGAAAGGCAGCTGTGAGGGGCAAACCACATGAGGGTGGGAGGACAGAATTCCCATCCTCCTGTCCCAATGCCTCTGGGATGAGAAGAGGCTGAGGCTTGCAACTGAGGACTGGGCCCACCCTGATATTCCAAGATGATCTCCTTATCTCAAGAACCTTAACCTTAATAATATCTGCAAAATCTCTTTTGCCATGTAAGTAAGGTAAGGCATTTAAATGTCCCAAGGATTAGGGTCTGGGCATCTTTGGAGCCATTATTTCCCTTCATCGATATGTTTAAAATCAACATTTTGGAGAGGAAAAAAAAATGACGCAGATGATAGTGGCTCTGGCGACCACATCAAAGTCACGATGGAAACAAGGAGCAGCATCAAGGAAAAATTGCCTAGGATCTAGATGAACAAGCCATACAACTAGGGAGAAATCTAAGAAATCACCTTGCAATAGCAGAAGGAAAAAAAAACCCTGATATTTAAATTTTGGGATCAATTAATCAATGTAAATAGAAATATGGGGACATTTTAAACCAACTCTTCCCAGAATGTATAGTACCTGTAATAGACTAATAATAGCCTCCCAAATACATCCACATCCTAATGTCAATTCCAATTTGGACATATACTCCATATGTCCCTGGCAATAGATCAGTAGTACATGGAAAGACATTCCTAATAGGATTCTAATATGATTGTGTCCAAATAGAAACAAGTAAAGAAAATAATAATACTTGCTGATTTTTAGGTATTAGAAATAGTATTTGAGTTGGCTCTCTGTAATACTCAATCCCAGAGAGTTGCTAAATCTACCACTTTATTCCAACTATGGAACTATTAGGTACCTTTTAGAATTCTAAGATATCACATAGTGATTCTAGCCCATAGACTATGAGTGTCCAGAAAGAGGTATATTAAATACTCTGGGCTCTACGGCCACATGAAATAGATCAAATTTCAAGGATGCTAACTGTTATAAGGAAGATATATCAAAGTTTTGATTTGAGGGAAGTGATAAAAAATAGTAATCTATTCCCTTATAAAACTGAATGCAAGTTAGTAGATGCAACTACGTGGGAGGAAGTGATATATCAGGTTCAAAAAGTATATATATATATATATGCTCTAAGTAGTTGACAAATGGAAAAAAAATCTCATTCATTGTAAATTGTGATCAAATAAAACCATATGGAAGAGAATGCTTTTTCAAAAAAGGAATATTTGTTGTATTAGGATATCAGAGACTTTTAATTGACCTTTACCTAAAATCATCTAGTTTTAGTTTATTAATTTTCATTCAACTTTTGATGGGAACAGGGACATACATAAATTAGCCACTTTCTCTTACTCCTCTAAATCTTGAGGTATATGATATTTTCTTTTTTAATATTTTAAACCTGAATCTTAAATTGAATTTATCTGTTAATAGAATTTAAAATCTATAATTATTTATATATGGTATGTTTCATTAATAATAAAATGCTTCATCAAATTTTATAATCATCTTTATTCTACAAAATGAATGGAGAAAACATGATAGTTAATCATAAAAACAACTAGTATACTTGATACACTGCTGTCTATAAATCTGAGGATGAATGGATGTCATATGTGAGGTCAATTCTAGTAAGCAAATCATGGATGAATGATCTGAATCTTTTTTCTTTCTGAATCCTAGTGACTCACAGAAAGAGGTCATTTTGAGGCCCCACTTTTTGCATAGATGCAAAGAAAGCCAAAGAGCAAATTTTTTTCATTTTCTTTCACACACCTAGACCCGTTTCTTAGTACAGTTCCACATCTTGTATATATTTTGTTCAGAAACAAAATATCAATGTGAAATGAAATCTACATTTCCGTAAATAGTATGGCCAGTAAATGATCTTCCATATGCCTTCAAGTTTCATCATCAGTCTACTTTATCCTGGAAAAGGTAAAATTCAGGTGCAAGATCACTACCACTAAGAAAGGGGGGAGGCTCACCAGGCTGTGACCGCTATAACTTTTAATATCCTATGGTCTGTACATTAAAAATCATTCCTCAAATTTTTCAATTCAATGCTTATAAGATTGTGAACTAAGAAAAGAATATTTGGCAGTAGATGATAATATTGGAGCTGTGATTATTCTTAATATACAAACTGCTCTAATATATTGTCCCAGGAAATGAAAATAAGTGGGAATAGTAAATCACAAATCATTTTTTGTTTTGGCTTTGGTATTTTTATCTGGCCAACAAATCAGTTATCCTGAGACTATAAATTTGATTCTAAAAATAGTAACTAGTTAATTGGAGAACTAACCTAA
Organism: Eidolon dupreanum; assembly: GCA_028627145.1. Lineage (NCBI taxonomy): Eukaryota > Metazoa > Chordata > Mammalia > Chiroptera > Pteropodidae > Eidolon > Eidolon dupreanum. Next base: position 85,358,118 of record CM053507.1, on the reverse strand, counting down.
AGATAATAGTTGAGGTATAAGTAGAAATAAACCTTATCCTTTCTTTGGAAACTGACTACTAGCATGCTCTGTCTTTTTTGAAGAAAGACTGCTAAAATACAAAATATACTTCAAGAAGAATTTAAAAATCCAGTTTTAAACTACCTAATTAATTATATTTGTAGAATTATTTTAAAAGAAGTATTCTCTGGCCTTTTTCAAGATTATATATGTATATATATATATAAATTATAATCACTTGGAATTTAGCTTTCTATTGCTATTTTTAAAGACAGTTCAGGAGAATCTTTAAATAGAAAATAATTATATTACTTAGGCATGACAAAATACTATATTAGGAAAAGTGCTTTGACGTGACAAATTGTAAAAGTTAAGAAGCGTTTAGTCAACAAAAGAGACACAAGAAAGAATAAATGGTATATTTATAATTAAGAAATGCACTTTAGAAAAATATTCACAACTTCAACTGACCTGATATGTTGGAATCCAATCTTTTTAACACTTCAGTGAAACAACTGTCAATTTGTAATCTAAAGAGGTACTTCTTTTTTTTTAATTGAACATATTCAATTGTCTTTTTTTACGTTAATAGCAACATACACTTGGTGAGCTTTCAACTGAATGGATCATGACAAATGTCTAATTCTGGATATATATATATTTCTCCCATGAGCTCTTTCAATAGTCTAGCACAGTACTTTAGCATGGGACATATGAGTCATGTTACTCTATGTATTAAAACATGTCAATGATTCTGCATGGCTTAATGTAGATATTAATGTAGTGCACTAACTGTATTAAAACTGAAGAGAGGTGGGATGTGTGTGGCCCAGATTTACACTAGTGCTGGAACTATTTGTCCCTGGAGCCATTCCCATGCTTTTCCTGCTCTGCTGGCTTCTAAATCCCACCCACTTCCACTGTCTAGAAAGTATGTTCTAGGCCTTCCAGAAGTGTTTAGCCTATGGGAAACTCTGGCTGGATCTTCTGGCATGGGCAGTCTTTTGCAAAGACTACATCTTTTTTGGGGGGGTCTCAGGTTCCACAGAACAGGTTCATCTGGTTGCAAATGCTCCTTGTAGTATTAGCAACTTGGTGCCAGTAATAACACCTTCTCCCTTTTTCCTTCATCTCTTTGTCCTAGAGGTGGCCATGGTTTCCAGATAGCTTCCAAGTGCTTCACCATCCCCTTAAATACCAGCTTTTCATCACTTGTGCAGCAAACCATGTTCACTCTGTTATAAATACTTGTCAGGTATTTGCCTTTCTTAAGCTTTGACAGAAGCAAGACCTCCACATATTCTGTAACTAGGACTGCTCCTTGTTTATACATAGAAATGCTGGATTTCTAAGGACTCTTTTGGATGAAGGGGGGGTTCTGAATTCACAAAGAAGTTTTGAAACTCTCAGTCTAAGTATAATATCCAAATTTCTGGAGAACTCAACACCTTCAATTCTCTATCCATAACCAGATTTGCCATTCTTATTTTTAGTTTCTGCCCAGAGTAAATTCCCAGAACTCTAGCCATATACTTTCCCATGATCATACCTTTTTGCTAATACCATTGTCTATTTCTGAAAACTATCCTTTTTAATTATCCATGTTGAAATCCCACCCAAAGTTCATGGCCCTGAACAAATACTGGAGATTCTCATTATTTGCAGATTTCATATTTTCAAATTTGCCTACTCAATAAAATGTATTTGTAATCCCAAAATCTATATTCATACTTGTTGCTTAGCAACCTCCCCAGGAGCTTCCTAGGTGAAATCTGAAACTGGCTCCCATAGACAGAGGACAGGAAGAGACCAAATTAAAAGGGCAGACCACTCCAGATTGGTAGGTGGCAAGTTTACTAAGTAAGGGTATTTAGGAAGCTTGTCTTGGGCAGCCATGAGTAGATTTCCATACCCACCCACCAAATCTTAAAAGTTTATATAGAGGTCTCACCTGGGTGAGGGGACTTTAAATAGGTTTAGTCATATACCCAATCCAGATGGTCTCATCACCACATTACCATCTCAAGGCTGTGTCTTTGGGCTAGCTCAGGGTAGAGGAGGCAAGTGGAACATACATTCCAAGGACAGTGGAGAAAGTGGGACACTCCAATTGCCCTGGTCCAGCTGGTGGGTCAGACGAGCAGTCATGGCTTCCCAATGACATTCCTCAAGAATGGCATTTTCACAGTCATTTGCATACAAAGGTGAAACGGCAAAAATAATTTCCCATTAAGGCTCCCAACACCAGTAGCTGAGGTCAAACAAAGGTGGTATTCTGCCTTCTTATTTCAGCTTTCCTACTGTAAACAAATTCCCTTTTCACAATTTATTTAGTACCACATTTTCCATGTTTTTTGTGCATATCGTACATAATTTCACTCTTTAAAATGGCTCCCAAGTGAAGTACTGAAGTGCTGTTTGGTGTTTGTAAGTGCAAGAAGGCTGGGATGTGACTTATGTATAAAATTTGTTAAATAAGCTTCATTGAGACATAAGTTATATGCTGTTGCCCATTAGTTCAATGTTGACAAATCAATGATACATATTAAATAAGGTGTCTTTAAACAAAAAATATGCACGAAACAAGGTTATGTATTGATCAATTGACAAAAATGTTGTAACCAGCTGCTCAAACTCAGTATTCCTCTGGAAGCAATTATTTAGTACTCACAAATTCAATGTTCACAGTGAATTTACAGACTATAACTAAATGTGAATAAAGAGATTCTACTGTACTCCCCTTTCTAGGAAGCTTCCACTGATATCTCTTTCTTCCATTTATTCCTGCTTTAATTTCCCATAACCTTGTATTTGAAATCTCTTCCCTCTTCTAAGTTATGCTTTCATCTTCAGGGTAAGTAACAGAAATATCTTAACAGAATTGTCCCAGAAAGCAAATTCAAAGATGCAAAGCAAGTCAAGAGTAGGGGGTAGTTAAGGTCAGTAATCCAGCAAAGGAAGGCTAAATAGTCTGTCAAACCATGGAGCCACAATGAAATATTGAAAACATATATTTGCAACAAGAGATGAAGTAGCTCAGAGCAAATACTAAACAAGTAGATTCTATAAAAAGCTCAAATTGGTATTTCTGTGTGTGATCAGCTTTTACATACTCACTACAAGATGGTTTTAAGGAAGACTGGCGATACTGAAAGTGCCAGAAATTAGGCAGAACCCATCATTACTTTGAACCTTCTATTATGGTTCTTTATAGTCATGTCATATCATATATACTAGACTATAAGCTCAGGCTTTGAGTATGATTCATATGTTTTAAAGTCTAAAAATCTCCCACACATAATCACTACTACAAATATTTCTTCAATAAGTACATGCAAGAATAAATCTTATTCTATATTCCGTTAATGTAAAAACTGCAACTTTTACTAGTTAACGATCTAATTCTCAGGGAGAACTTTTTATTACTTAAGTTTCAGTTACATGGCTCATGGTTATTTTTCTTTGAATTTTTGAACAACCAGACAAATTCCTTGTATAATTTAATATAAATAAAGTGTTATACCATTAGTATGGGTATCAAATAACTTACAGTTATTGTTTTCAGTGTTTACATTATTTTTACAAGGAGTTTAGTAACTATAAAACTTATTAAATTATTTATTTTTAGTAGATCATGTATTTTATAAAAATTATAAATTTAAAGTTTATGAAATGAGCTTTCTGTATAAATGGACTGACATGTTTTTAAGGAAATGACGCTATTTCTATTGGTCAATGCCATTACCTCATATTCATATCTATCACATTTTCTCAAAAGTATTTTTGGTTTTAGAAAATATAAAATATTATGCATAGGTTGAATTTTCGCCCAAAGGTGATCATTACTAATAAGATTATTACTTTGTTTTATAATTATTATACATGTGTCATTCAGTGTAATGATAACATAGAATATATCTAAGTCTCCTCTTTGTAAATTTTTTCTAAAATTTTAAAAAACATTTCCAAAATGTTTGGGCCAATACATCATTTATTATCTCTAAGATATTTCCTGGGAAAAAAGGTTTCTAAATTGATTTGAAAATAAGGATTCTTACAGAGGTATATGACATTGCCATAGACAAATATTATTTTTTCATTCATTTTTGCTTTGAATAACTAACTAATATGTAATTCCATCTATTTATTTTAGTTCTAATTTTATTGATAGGAATTAAAAGTTGGAAATTAACCATTTTACAAATCATTATCTTTATATCTAGTTACCGTTTTTATTTTTTTATTTTTTTTTTGTCTAAATGATAAGACTCTCCATAATAGATAGGCTATAAGCCGTGCTCAAAAATCTTATTCTAGTGTGGACCTTTTGTTCAATTCTAACTTCAAAGGATATTTTCCATGAAATCACTGTGTGCAATAGCATAGAAATAAAAAAACTTGATCAAGGAGATCTTTCAACGTTCATTTACTAAAAAGCCGCATATGTTTCATTGCTGTTTAAATTTGCTGAGGAATAAAATGAATTGTAAGGTGATGATCTGGTGAAGTGTAAAACTAAAAATTGTTTTTTTTCATTATAGAATAGCAAGACATGAATTTATTTGGCATTTCTATCGAGACAAAATATCTGTAGTTTTACTTCTAGCAGCCATACATGTTTAACAACATTCCACTCTATTGTATAATATTGTTAAATATTTCACTGAATCTTAACTTTTTATTCTAGAAATGAGTCAAAATGAACTGAATAAAGGCTTGTCTTCATTGCAGAAAACAGATACTATTATTGAATAAATTTGAGTAGCTTATAAAATAATTTGATTTTAGAGATCAAAAATTTATTTTATAACATTCAACTATTATTGCTCTCTCTCTGTCTCTCTGTCTCTCTGTCTCTCTCTCTCTCTCACACACACACACACACACATACACTTCGGCTCGTTGCTCTTAATTTCTCTTTAAAGATTCTATCATATAGCAATTTTTTGTGGAACATGAAGGTAACAATAACTTGCCTGCCATTTTTCTCACTTTCTACCCAAGAACTTTAGAAATAAGAGGAACATAGCTGACATTTGAGGAGTAAACAATAAAATATTCAACTTATAACAGAAGACTCAAACCATAGAACTATAACAGCAGTCTAACCTTTGATAGGTCAGTAATGTGTTAAAATATAGAAAACCAGAAAGGAACAGTAGGTTCAGCAAGATAAAATATGGTACTTACCCTGCGAGGACACAGTAAACTGCATCACAGCAGAGGACAACCTTGTGGAAGAACAAGAATATTTCATCAGGTTTCATCCTGGACTTGGTATTTAGCTCACAGGTCAATCCATTTATCTTTGCTTTAAGTCTATCCTTATGACTAAGGAAACTTTTGATCAGTAAGGCAGATTCTCAGGTATCTTGGAGGAAAAAAAGGAGAAATGTTGTGCTCTAGACAATGAACGTGAGCAGTCCAGTGACTGGAAAGCTGTATTCTACACTGGAATCAGGTAAATATAATTATTATTGATTTTTTTTCTAATAACCACAATATTTCTAGCCATATTGATAAAAGTTTTATTTCCTTCTTATAAATATGAAGATTATAACTTAATCCTTGGTAAAGTCAACCAATTGTCTTTGGCACCAATCCAACCCAACAGGAATCCCAAATTTGGGGTGCATTGAAGAAAGAAACTATTTAGTGCAAACAGCTCAACTGTGATACAGCATGACTGTGAGGAGGTCCTGGGGCAAGGTGCCTCTCCAGCTAAGCAGCTCTGCTCTGTGCTGGGGAAACACATTCTTCAGTCTTCAGTGGAAAGAGAAAATGTATTCCCCAAACTAGAGGGGAGCTGGCTTATATAGACAGAAATCTCTGTCCCTGGTATATTATTTGTCCACCCCCATACAAATAAAAACTCCAAATCTTCTCAGTTTGATTGGTCCAAAATGTACTTTCTTAATTGGTCAGAATGAAACTGCTCTGATTGGTTGGTAAAGATGATGTTGGCAATATAGCTGTGCAGCTCCTATTGGACAGGAAATCCTCAGTCCTATTAAATAAAATACAATTTCAGAACTCCTTTGTAAAGGGCTGGCTCAGATGGCAGGAACACAGTGCAGGCAGGCTGTTCAGTGCAGAGGCAAGAAGGTCAGTGAAGCCTACTTCCTGAAGTTTGTGTGAGAGGCCCCTGTTTAGAAATGGCTGCTAGTCTGTTTTTTAATTTGGAGCCCAGTTAACTACCAGGAGCCCTTTTCAGTAGGTATTTTCTTTCTCAGACTCTACTGTAAATTTAGCATAATAATGCATTCTTTGAGGCCTGACAACTTCAGTAAATCATAGCACAACCACATGACTGTCCAACACTAATGATGAAAATATTATCTAAAAGTAAATTATACAAGTTATCTCTTAATATATGTAATAATTTTGAATTATTTTCCTTACATTAAAATGAGAAAACAGTTTAGTTTTAACTGTATGACTTTTCTAATATTAGATATTTTCGATCTACAAATTTGACAATTTCACATGGTTTAACTTAAAACTTAGTCTCATTTTATTTCTCTGTTAAGCTTACTCAACTTGTTTTACAATGACCACATTATATCTTTCCCTTGTTCCTTAAATTTTGCACCTCCCCTCATTTCTCCTTCTCAATATACACCAATAATATTCTTTTATACTTGTGGGTGCCTGGGCCATATTTACTATCAATTGCATTCTCTCTCTAATTCCACTTTCATGGCAAAGAAATAATTTCTGAAGCCTGATTTTCCCAGGCTCTCTTCTCACATGGTTTACCTGCTGGGTTTGCTAGTGGACGGTGCTGGTGGGACAGTGTAAGAACAGAAAGGAAGAAGCCAGGGCAAGTCTTCCCTGTCTCTGTGTTTTGGAGTTTCTCTATCAGCAGCTGCATGTCTTCCTACTTTCGTTGGGCAGACTTCCTCTGTTTCTAGCCTTCACAGTGTGATGTTAGCCTGGAATCAGTAACACCTCCTTCTCCCTGTGACCTTTCAATATAGGGGTAATAGTGAGACCTTGCTGTCCCTAATCTCCGTGTTATCTGAGATTCTTTATGTGGGTGCTATCCTCTATGTAACCAGTTCCTTGCCTTGTGTTTCTTCTGTTGTAAACCCTTCAAGTGATTTCTCTTTTCTTCACTAAACATTGACTAATACAATAACAAAAACAAATACAAACTGTTAGATTTGAGTCTCATTTTACCTCCATCACTAAATCTACAAACTAGTCGAGTCTGAATTCATCTACTCCCATCCTATTATAAAGAAATCGTCCCCTTGTCAATGGCAGTCTTCTGCACATGCCCTTTGTATCCTATCTCCTCTGCTTTTCTCAAGTACTTATTTCTTTAGTCTTAATATTTTAATTATGCATAGAGCTCATAATATAATCAGGATCTACCAGAATCATCCTTCAAAAAGTGCTCTCTTGATTTTAAATTTTTATACAATCACTGTCAATTTATCTGCTTTCTTTCCTAGCAAATCTAACCAAAATGTATGTAAATTTACTTTGTCCACTTCCTCACTTTCCAGTTGATTTCAAGCTAACTTGCTAACTTCTGTCTTCATCCTTCCCTCTACCTAAAACCCGTTGTTAATTTGGATCAATCTTTAAATGATAAAACCCAATGAACATTTTTTGTTCTCATTTCAATTATCTGCACAGTATCTTTTGGCAAATAACCAGTCTCTTTTTTCCTAAAAGCTCTCATCTCTTCCAGATATGATTCTACACAATTCTGGGTTTCTTGTCAATTTCTTTGCTTACTGTTTTCATTATCTCTGTCTTATTTGCTATCTGCATCTCCTCAATTTAATCTCAAAGTTTAGAATTTCCTAAGGGTTTAGAAGTTTCCCTAAGCCTGACTTCATTCTCTCACTGGGTGATTTCATTTTTTTTTTTCACAGATTTAAGAATCATCTCTATACTAATGGTTCTAAAAATTTTAACTTCATTAAGCCCACTTTTCTGACATTCATATCCAATTCCTAATTGAAATCTCTAATGGATATCTCAAGTACATCTTAAATTTAACCTGTAACAATTTAATCTGTTTCTCCATTCTTGCTCTGTCTTATCTCATGAAGTGATATTGATGCAAAACTTATGCCAGAATTATAGGACACTTAGTTAAGAGCTTTCTAATTCCAATCCATTAACATTATAAGTAATATTAATTAAATGTATATTATGTGCTGTGTACCAAACTATGCTTATTACAAACATTAATTATTTAGTCCTCAAAACCCACATATGAGGTGTATATTATTATTTACTCCCTTTTTATGGATAAGGGAATTGCAACAGAGAAATCTTAGGTAATATACTGAAGGACAGAGTAAATGATGTAGCCAGGATTTCAGGACAGACAGCTCAGTTTCAGAGTTCATGTTTATAACCATTACACTATATCTCAAATTATAATAAAACCATAGTTAGCACATTTCTAGCACACATTATGTGCCAGGCATTGTTTTAAGTGCTTTAAATCTATTAAATCACTTATGAGCAGTGTATTGTTATTATGCCTATTTTGTAGATCAGTCAATGCATAGAGAGGCTGAATAATTTGCCCAAAGCCAGTAAAGTATATAGACAGAATTTAAAACTGGGTACTGTAGCTCCAGAGTCTGTGTTCTTTATCATAATGATATACTTCCTCTCAATTGTCCCATTGCTTCTACCGGTAAAATACATTTTGACTTTCTTTTTCCATGGCCTTAGCATTCCATGCTAAGATTTTTAGGAAGAAAGAAGCCAAAATGCATAAATTATTAGGGAGCTGGGATGATAGTCAAAATATTCCAAGCTGTATGAACTCAGGGTACACAGTGTAGGGGCATATTTAAGATTGTTATTAAGGTGTTTGGGTCCAGATAGTTCACAAATGCAGGACTTATAGGAGGAAAACCCGCCACTAATTCCTCAAGCAAGCTAGCTGACAGGCAGGAAGTAAGCAAAACATCCCTTTTAGTCATTATAAAAGTGTGATGTAGATATGCACGCAGAAATATCCATAAATTGTAGTCTCATTTTATAAAAACCAGAGATGTTAAAGAAGAGATCTATACTGTTAAATTAATCTGCAGGTGAACTGGGAATTAGACCTAGGGCTCTGATTTGTACTCAGGTGATCGTATTACATCATGTGGACTCCCTCGGTTCTTCATTTGGGTTTTCATAACAAGCAAGAAATAAGGCACTAGGTTTGAGAGCAACAAAAGATACATGAAAAAGCAATGCCAGGTGTCGAGAAAAAAAGAGAATTTATATCTGGTGATCATTTTACCAGAGAGGAATTTTAAAAGATTAACTTCAGTACTCATAGATTTTGTGAAATACTCTTTCAAAATAAATTTATATAATTTAGGAGAAAAGAGGAAGGAAGTAGTGACAGGTTTAATAGTGGTATTTTAAAAAATCTTCCTTTATGTCCTATTTAGCTGAAATATTTTAAACTAGGATACTGATGAGCTACCGAAGATACTTCTACAATTATAAAAATACATAACATGTGGGATCAGCTCATTTATATATGATTTAAATGTATCATGAGAGGGATGAACAACAGAGATCTTCAAATAGAAGTATCACTCTTACTAGAACCTAATTACAAAACTGAGATTTAAACAAAAAATTTAAGAAGTAAGTTTGTACATAGAACACATTTTGTAATCAGTGAAATTTTAGCAAAAGATACATAAATTCTAAGTTTAATTTTTACACTGCTATATATTAGGAATGTTAAAAAAAAATAAGGTTCATGGCACCAGGATTAGATGCAGAGGTCTTGTGCAAAGATGGGGGGATTAGAACTATCATAGATGTGTAGAGTACAACTTAATGAATGCTTTCATTATCATTATCATTGTATTTTCTGAAAAATAACAAGAGGAATGTTGATGCAGGACAAGAATCGTTAATTGAAAACTCTTGGGTCAAGACAGAGAATAACAAATACTGTATGGTACCACTTATACGTGGAATCTAAAAAAAAAAAAAAAGCTGATTTCATGGAAACAAGTAATATGATGCTTGCCAGGGGTTGGGAGAATAAAAAATGGGGAGATGTATGTCAAAAGGTACAAACTTTTGATTATATGTGAATAAGTTTGGAGGATCTAATGCATAATATGATGACTATAGTTAATAATATGATGTATTATCAAAGCATCATGTTTCATACTTCAAGTACATACAATTATATTTGTCAATATTCTTCAATAAAGCTAAGGGAAAAATAAGAAAATCTTAAAAAAATCTTGGGCTAAATGTTTTTTAGAAATCATAATCTGTTGTATTTGAGACATGAAATGCAGAGCATATTTCGAATATTATATAATCCTCCTCAGAGGTTTGGGTAGAACTTTGTGATCAGTCGTATTAATATTTACACTAAGTGGGAAAGCAAGATTATAGTTTTTTTACTGTCAGATCAAGTCAGGTTTTGTTACAAAGTAAGTTTGGGTCAGGCTTTGCACTTCCAGAGCGTGTTAAAATAAATCTTGGTTTTCTGAGCTTTTGGATTTCAAAGTAGCATACACATAAAGCTTTGTGGGTTTATCTAGACCATCGTGGCAATTAAGAGTGACATCTAGTGGTGAATGCATTGATCTGCATACACATAAATGTTAATTATAATTCTGCTAAAATTTAAAGTAATAAAGCCATTAATCAAGTATTTTCTGTCTGGAAATATAAAAAAGGATTTACATTTTTCCTATATATAGAGGAATTAGTTTACTAGTGGATGGGGTCAAGTACACATCCTGTCAATACAATATGATTAGTATAATGGAAGAAGATAATGAAGAAAAGGTATAAATTCCTACAAAAAAATTCAGAGGAAGTTACAAGCAAGAAATACAAATTGATACAGGTACTGATATGAAATAAAGTTAAACGGGCCAAAGGAAATTATTCAAGATTGCCAAATGGTAAACATCTTTGTTTATTTCTATTTGTGAATATTCTATTTAACTTAATTTCATTGCTCTTTATTATCAACCCTTAAGAGAATAAACTTAAACCATATATTATGTCTTATAGCTATAATACAGCCTAACATCTTTTTTTTTTGAAGGTAGAAAACTATTATTTACAAATAATAAAAATAATAGAAAACAAAATTTTAATAATTAAATTTGCAACCAATAATTTAAACTTTACAATACGGTCAGTAATACAGAAATGAGGATAAATGAGCCATATTATTGCATCATAACAATTTATCAAGACAATTACTCTACTGATAAAGTACTATAAATTCTTATTTCATAATTTGTTTTATAACTGCTCTTCTTTTTTGAATTTTTATTTTATTTGTTACCACTCTTTTTTTTTTAATGCCTGCAGCACCTGGTATTCCCACCAGGCCCAACCCTACTTAGCTTCTGAAACCAGACATCAAGGCTTGTTCAGGGTGGCATGGCCATAGACCTATTTGTTACCACTCTTAATGAAAATCATTTTACCTTCAATTGTTTTAAAATGTTATATTTAGACATTCTAAGCCATGTTTCCCAAATTGTAGTTTTATTTTCCATTTTTAATGAAATATGAATATTTATTTTCCTATTTGATGGAAACTTTCTCAGGCCACCATTCTTGAAATATTTCTTTTTTTACTTAGGCCTCTGAATTAAACCAGAAAGACTCAGAGCCACCACAATTTAGTGTGTCCTTATTAAGATAGAAAAGTATTTGCATGCTCCATTTTCTAGGTAATGCCCTGCACTATCTATATGTGGACATTCACACACACACACACACACACACATAAACACACACACACACACACACACACACACACACACAGACCCCAAACAAATGCAGCTTCAATTTGATTAATCAAAGTCACACTTGTTAGGTGCACTACAATTTATTTTCTAATCTATTTCTCCTTTTTGATTTTTCTTTCTTTTGATTTTATTTATTTGGTTATTTAATGTTAGATACAGTCCTCTCTGTTGATTTCATGATCCACTAATAGATCTTGATTTGGAAAATATTGCTCTGGAATAAATATTCATTTTCTTGAAAGAAAATTTGACATTGGCCTTAAGGAGTATACAGGGAGTGGGGCATTCAGTTTGGCTGAATTGGTATATATAGTGTGCCAAAAGCTGATCAGTCTAGATGAACATAAAGAAATCTAGCAAGACAGGATATTAATGATGATAACTACTTTTTTTTCACTGATTGGGACTTTATTGTGACTTTGAAACATATTATTTAATTTACCTTTATATCCACCCTGCGTAGTAGGTGCCTTTAGCCTCATTTTGTATAAAAGAAGAATAAAAGGTTTAGAGGTTAAGTAGTTTGGACTGGATTTCAGAACTAGTAAATGAGAGACTGATGTTGAAGACCGGTTCTCTGATCCTAATGCCTATAATCTTAACTACTAAAATAGAGGCGAATTAACTAGGTAAAATGAACTGGTTTGTAGAATATCTGAAATTCTGAGCTAAATAGTTTAGATTTTTATCTTATTGTCAAAAAAGATTATTAATAGTGTTTGATCACAGAATGACACAAAATATTTGAAAAATATTAATTCATGTTGATCTAGAGTATGAGTATAATGTTATTAAGGCATGATTAAATATTCTAGGGTTAAGATGGTAAGGATTAGACTATAGTTTCCTAAAAAGTCATGGTTGAGCAAAGCATCACCAAGAGCATTACTAAACCGGAATTGGCTACAGGAAGAAAGAAAAGTGTTAGACCTTGTAAGTCTTATTTAGGGTTGAAGATAGATAGATGTTAGTATCTGGAATTTGAAGACTTAAGTTTCTAGTTTCCACTTTCTGAAGTATATCCATACTATTAGAACCAAAATCAGAAAGATTCAAGCTTCTAGTTTTTGGCTGAAATTTAAAATGACAGCAAATTTCAAAGACAAAAGGGATTAGTTTTTTTAATTGAGCAGATAATAATATTTAACAGATAGTAGGCTTTTAGTAAATACTTGAATGAACAAACAAATGAATAGTAAAATTTTAATTTTAATTTTTAAGAATTAATAGAAGTGGTAGAGAAAATTCACACTCTCAAAAATTTCCAAATAAACATTAAAAATATGTTAATCTATTTCAGCCTAACTACAATTTGTTTGTGGGTGTTTATACAATATGCTTTTCACAAAATGTGAAGAGACTATTGGAAGGAAGCATACATCTTAAAAATTCCAAAGAGAGAGGCAGACTTTTTTTGACTTTATTCTTCAAGTATTAGGAAGTATGAGAAGAAAAAAGAAAAAAGTCAGTTGTATCTCATTCTGTTTATTGACAGAACATTAAAATCTTAAGGTAAATCCTTTTCAATGGCCTTGAGGAAAAAGTTCTTTCAAACACAGTTTTTATGTCTTGACATGAGAATTTTTTAGATTCCTGGAATTGTAGATAAAAATGCTGCCCTAATGATTAGTTTCACTGCCTTTACCAGCAATGATTTCAAAATGACACTGAAATGTGGAATTTGACTAAATAGTTTTTATTACGGATTTGAACAAACTTTTTTCTGGTGCTAGCAAGACGTCGAATTGAAAATGACTTAAAATTTCTTGAAAATTAAGGCCTAAATCTCAAATATGTTTTGCTCTGCTTCTCCATATTCAAGTTAAGTTGTTCTTTGAAGTGAAACATTTTATTCATTTTACTAGCATGATTCCCATCCCCCCCTTTTTTTTTTGCCTGTTGAAATTCAAATTATTAAAGAACTACTTTAATGAAAGGTGTTCATGAAGCTCTTTCTGGATGTCAACTCTAGTTTTTTACAACTTTTAAATTAGTATTCTTTCCAAATTTTCTTTCACTCAAATCTTTCTTCCTCAAAACCACTACAACTTGTTATCAACAGAGTAAGTGTTTGGAAATTGTCCTTGAGAAATGTCCAGTTAAAAGGCAGAACAAGTAGAGAGGAAGCCAGGGTAGTGAGACCAAGAGATCTAAAAGGAAATCAAGGATTGATAAATAACCCAGGAAGAACAGTATTTCTTAAAGCATGTTATACCAAAAATGTTGTCATTCATTTTGGATGAGCAAAGAACATTAAGTTCAAGTGAAAAGTGTACATTGGAGCCAGACTACAAAGAGATGAGAAATGTCTCATCATTTCCATTGTTCTTTCTTGGTATAGTTCTTCTTATCTTTCCATGCTCTATTAAAGTTATTTGTTCACAAGTCTCTCCAGGAGACTATATAAGCTTTATGAAAAATCCACCCGTTTACTTTTGTACAGCTAGTGTTTGACATAGTACATATACACTTTACTTATTTGGGTTTATATTCACTTTAGATGACTTCTTTATTACTTATGCTCAGACACATACTCACTTTGCACCAATGGATGACTCTCACCCCGAGAAGTTGAATACAGTTGTGCAAGGTAGAGCAAGGACATAGGGTCCTCAGCGCAGCTCAGAGGCTGCAGCAACTCTATGAACGTTCTCTTCCTTATTTTATTCCCTGTCCTAATTTCTCTCTCTCTCTCTCTCTCTCTTTTTTTTAACCACTGAGACCATGTGCCTCATTGCAAGATCAGTGAAATAAAAAATAATATTTTATTACATCTGCCACTACTCATTAGTCTTTATTTTAAAATGATTTTATTTGTGGGACTGTCAAAAGTATAAATTTAATCAATATTTTAAAAACGTTAATTTTTCTTTTTAATTTCCAACCAGCAGTGAAAGGATATAATCTTATTCAATGCTTCTAACAACTGAGATAATTATTTATAATCATTTTAATTGGAAAAACTAAATATAAGTTGGCTAAAATCATAATGAAAAGGACAGTAAAATATTGTACAAAATATCTATTTTGAAGTTTAAGTAATAAAGCATAGTTATCCAAAGCCATGAATTCAAAGAAGAAAGAAAGAAGCAAAAGAAATTAAAGTTAGGCCAGACTGGGAATGAAATCAATTTAGATTAATGGTCTTTTCCAATTCCTTGAATATACAATTTCTGTAAAGTGTGATTATAGGCTTCATGCATTTTCCTTCTCAAATATTTTATAACAACTTAGAAAAATTCTTAAAATATTTTCTCTTTGGATACCAAGATTTTTGTTTTTGTTCTCTTTCACAAATGGGGTTCTTTGAAAATGTTGATTAGTAAAACAAAGATGCGATTTTATTAGTCTTTTGACTTCTGTTCGTTTCTAATCTTGGTGAAAAGTGGGATTATGAGTCACTCCTTGATCAGCTTCTCTTATATTTATGAATTATCAGCATCCTGTCATTCCTTAGGCTCTTGAGTCTTGGGATCCTGATGCTTTTTATTTCTCTGCTTTTCCCTTTAGGCAAAGTATCTGTGTAGTTATAGCTTAACACTTGTCTTTTTATACTCTTTGAAAATTGGAAATTATATAGCTTATATCTAGCCTTTTCATTTTCTTTGGGTTGGCACCCCTTCATCCACCCTTTCATTCTACTTTATATTGATTTTACAGCCTTTTATCTTTTTTTTCTTTATAATTTTTATTTTTGTTTGATTTTTATTTTTATAAATGTAAGCATATAACTGGGCTCACTTTTCATCATTTTGTGATAGTTCATTCAATAATTCAACAAATCTGCTGATGACTTCTCGAACATGGCTTTTATAATTCAACAAATCTTATATCTTCTGAATGTGGCTTTTCTGTCATTTCATTTTAGGTCTTATTAATTTGGTTTCCATTTCTTTTGTCACTTTTTAATATTTTAAAGAAATAGCTATCTATTTACCAATATTAGAGTCTGTGTGTATTCCGTAGTCTTGCCTGAATTCATGTCTTTTCCTGCCATATTCTTATTAAATTCTAAAACACAAAAATTATATATTCATGTAAAAATTATGTTCTTTCTTCCTATACCAGAAGATGTATTAGATATGTTTGTCTCATAATATTATTTTCAAAATTTCTAAAATTACATTATTAATGGAAATCTGATAGTTATATACAGATGGCTATAACTTCAAATTAATTTTTAGATTAGAAAACATAGAAATTTATAACATAAATATTTATTTATTTAAAAATTATGTAAGGAAATGAAACCCTTATTTTATTTTTTCAGTTTTATCTTCCAAATAACAACTGATAAGAGTTGTATAACATTCTCCATTTTCTCCTATATTTATAAGATATAACAATATGTATATCAATATGCATATCTATTGTTACAAATCTCTATGTACATATATGCATTTTATTACATATCAGTGTGTAACCTGCTTTTTCACTTAAAATTAGCTTATTACACATGATATATTTTCTTTGAAAAGATGCACAACACTATACTTTTGATTGTTTCAAGTTTTTGCTAAAATAACAATACTGCAGTGAAATCTAGATATATATACACACATCTCATGGGTATGTGTATATATGTGTACCTGTATACATACACATATATATTTATATTCTATTACTATATCGGATAGATAATTAAAAGAGGGATTGTTGGACAATGGGATACCTAATTTTTATTTCTATTTTTATTTCCAAATTTTCAGATTTTACAAATAAATATAAGGGTAACTTTTCTTATATTTTTGTTTCTCAACTCATGTTCTCACTTTCTAAAATCTTAAAGAGCATAAAGGATTCTCACCAGCTTTGTCCCCATATTGATTTGTGCTGACATTACTTTCTTTTTAGGAGAATTTTAATATTATGTCATGTTTTATTGATTCTCATGGCAATTGCCTTGGCATAGTCCCTGCATATTAAAATTCAATCCTTGTTTCTTTTTACCTTCTCTTACCATTGATGTGATATTATCAATGAAGGGCATGCCTAACCTCAGTTTATTAGTCGCTGTCCTCCCCTTTTTTTCATGTTTATCCTTCATTTCTACTCTCATATATTTTCTCAAGAATGATTCTCATTCAGCTAAGAATTACATAAACAGATTTATTTTTTTAATTTTCTTCATCTGCAGAGACCACAGTCAGTCCTGGCAGCCTGTGTCCATGTTTTAACAACCATTTGGTGAAAAAAGCATTTGAAAAATGAGAGTTATAATTAAATGTTTCACTTTACCTGCAGTGGTTTTGATTACACTGGGCCTCTAGCCAAATCACTTCCATGACCTTGATTTTGGGCAGTATTAAGATGTTAATATCTGTTGAACAAAGATGAAACTGTTGCTTTTCCTCGGTGCCCTTGAAAATTCAGACTTATAAACCACTAAAGTGGAGCTTAATGTCCTGCTAAAGAAAAAGAAAAAAGAAAAAAAACATAACTGTGTATGAAGCTGGATAAGATTCAGGTCAATAAATATGATTCTTTTACTTTATACTGAACATATGTTATTTCTCAACCACTTTAAATTTTATCTCTTATAAACAAACAAACCAAAAACATTTCTCATGGGTTCACCTTGATGAATTTTAGTTCCAAAGCTTGGGTAGCATAGATTTACTTTCTAAATTTACATTTTTACTCTCTGAATTATTACCTTTTTCTCTTAGTACTTGCACCATTTTACTAAAAGTTGATAGGTAGAAGAACCCTCTACTTGGGAAAGAATACAAATAAGTTACTCTAATTATTTTTTATAATGTGGATGTTACTTTGATACCTGCACACCTGTCATTTTTAAGCACATAACTTTCACTTTAATCAAGAACACAAAATATTTGAACTCCAGGTACTTACTGAGAGATTAACTGTCTTATTAAATGTCTTAGTTATCAATTCAAGACCAAGTTGGAGCCAAGTTTATTTTTGAGAAAGATAAAACAATGTCTGTCTAGCAACCATCTCTTCAATTTTCTAAGCTTTATATTTATGTAATTGCAAATTTACAAACCAATACCATTCACTTGTATTACTTTAGGAATGCCTTTCATAAATGGCAGTTTCAGTAATGTAATATCAAGAGGTACTCATGTAAGAAAATATTTCTTCATCATTTATCAAAATACTCTTATTTCTCTCTGACCCAAGTCATATTGCTTCATCTTGCTATGACACAAATTTCTAGGGGACAAAATTAAAGTCGTAGATGACATTATCTTTTGACTTTTCTAATGTTCACCTTCTATAATTCTATAACAGCAAATATTGAAAAGGCTCCACTTAGATGAAAAAAAAATAGGAGAAAATTTGTCTTTTCTAAAGAATTGGGATGCTTCATTTACTTGGACAATAGATAGAAAATCACCTATTGTGCTTTTTTTCTCCCTTGGTTGCTAAAAAAATCTCAATCAAATTTTATGTTCAGTTACTATAGTTTTCTTATCCCAGTTCCCTGGCATAATATCTACCATCTCTATAATTGGAATTGGCTTAATTTTAAGTTTTTGAAATTAATTTTGCCTACAGTATTTGTATTTTGCTCTAAGCCACCTTAAATCTTTTAAAACTTAGGTGAATTATAAATATGTATAAAGATATTTTCACTTTGGCCATCCAGCTATATCATTTGATTTTTAATTTTTTTATTGCATATTTTCTTACATTATTTAAATAAAAATGTATTTTGATTTAATATAAAAAATCTATAGCTTTAATATACAAATCTTGGATAATTCAAATAAGTATATGAAAGAAAATTTAAATTACCCATTGCACTTTTGTGAATTGTTTGGTCCTAAGAAACTTAAACCTACTCAAACAATATAATGCCAGAGGGACACTGTCGACAGATGCAGAGACTTTTATAAAACCCATAGCTGGAAAAGAGTGAAGAAGCTTAAAAAGGAAGAGCCAAGACCTATAGGAATTTTGTTTACTCTTTTCTGTTTATCAGTTTTATTTCCTTTCTCTGTAAATTTGTTCTTGCTGCTTTAGTATAGTTCATGTAAATGCATGTACTAGGAAATGACTGATTCATTCTTAGTTTTATCGTAGATTCCAGTTTCAAATTCTCAATGAAAGAATTTGATTAGAAGATTAGCCTGAGTCAGATGCCTACCTGCAGATACATCTAAAATGTAGCTTTCAATAGCTTCTATGAGTAATAATTTTCAAAGAAGAGAATATGGGAGGTGCAACTTACTTTCCAAAAGATAACTGCAACTACCATGTCCTTACTGTTATAAACTATTTTTATATATTTTTATAAATTTATTTCTTTTCAAGGGTCATTTTATGACCGTAAATGATATGTGTGGTCTGGATCCTATAATTTCCTCTTTACTATAGCATAGATGTTTTCTTTTCTTATTATAACTTTTCAAAAACATGTTTTAGACTCCAAAGTTTTCTGCTGCATAACAAATTACCAAAAATATGGCAGCTTAAAGCAACTCATATTTACTAGCTGGTAGCTCTGTAGGTCAGAAGCCCAGGTGGATTCAACTGAGTTCTCTGCTTAGGATCTCATTGGCTGAAAGCCCAAGGTATGCCTGAGCTGGGCTTTTATCTGGAAGCCTAGGGGAGACTCCTTCCAAGCCTTTTTAGGTTGTTGGTGGAATTGAGTTCCATGAAGGTGTAGGGCTGTGGGCCCCATTCCTTGTACCATAAGGCCATCCCCATTTCTTCTTACTTGGCTCACTCTGTTGTCAAAGCTGGGACATGATCCCTGTTGTTGGAATCCTCTGACTTCATTTTCCATTGTAGCAGAAAGTAGAAAACTCTGCTTTTAAAGGGGCTCTTATATTTAAATTGATTCACATGGAAAATCTCCCTATTTTAAGATCACTGGGCCATATAACATGACATAATTATGGGAGCACTATCTCATCCTATACGTTTCCAGGAATTAGGTATGAAATTCTGGGGACCTACCATAGAAATATATGGGTTTTGTTCTGAAATACTAATTGATTGATTCAAAACCATTTATTGACTATGCCTTTGATTCCTAATAATTTGTAATTACATATTTTAAAATTATTAAATTACATAAATCTTAACAAAATAGGTTATATTTCTGAGTTATTTGTTCCATTATAGTCTTCTCATACTTGTTGATATATTTTAATTCTAATAAATGTATCTTCATAATATCATCATAAAGACAAATTCTCCTTAAGATCTTTTAATTTTCCAAAGTATCTCACCTATATGTGCTTAATACCATGCTAAACACATACTCTAAAAGAAGCTACAAAAGTTGAAACAGGTTGATAAGACATAGAGATAATCAAATACAACAATAAAATAAATACAGTCTAGAAATAGATATAAAACATATCAGAATTTTAAAAAACACAAAAATCACTTTTAATTGGTAGAAAAAAATCTGTATTTTTCAATAAACAGTTTTCTGAAGACTAACAATTTAAAATATTTAATGAGTAAAGCTGTGTCCCTACCTCACTTCTTGTATTCAAATAAACCATAAATTTATTTATTTATTTATTTATTTATTTATTTATTCAATATATGTTTTGAGCACTTACTTTTTCACTTGGCTCTATTCAAGGCAATTGAGATACAGCAACAAAGATTTAGAACTCAAAGCATTATGAGTTATCGGATAAAATATTGTTACATCATCTTATACTTTAGGAGAGAGGGAAAAAAAAAAAACTTTCTGTGGCTGACACAGGTCCAAAAGCCAACAAGAAAAGAAAAAAAAAACAATACTTTTAACTATGTAAATAGTTAAAATTTCTCTTGGAACAAAGCACAGGTATAGCAGGATTATATTGCAAGACTTACTAAACAACAGAACGGTAAATATGTTTCCAGCATTTCTGATAAAATACTGACTCTCTAAATACAAAAAGAGCACTTTTAACTGATATGAAAAGAATAATGGAAAATGCACAATACATTAAAGAGTGTCACTTTTATTCTTATTTAAATTAATGACAATTTAAAAAAATAAGACTTTCTCCTTTGCCTGTTATATTAACAAAGATTACAAAATCTTATTGTATTAGTTTTCTATTGCTGCTGTAGCAAATTGCCACAAACCAAGTGGCTTAAAAGAACACTTTTATTATATTACTGTTCAGAAGTTATAAGTCTAAAATTTTTACCAGATCACCTCCCAAAATTCAGGTTTGTGTGCCTGATGCAATAGTAAGCCAAAACACCAAGACACCTGTGTTTGCAGATAGAAAAGGGTCTATTTGATTTGGCCAAAGTAAGAGGATGGGAGAGCAGGATCTCTCAAAGTCTTCCTCAAAATGCAAAAGTAGGAAGTTTTTATGCAGCTAGCAAGCCAGGGAGGGGGAGTTTTAGGGAATCGAAGGAGAAAATCTGTGTTTCTTCAATCACAGATCACATTTTGTGTAGCCAGACTCCTGGGCGGACAGCAGCTAGCTAATCGCAACTTTCTTAAAGGAATTTATTCCTTTTGTAAAACAAACTAATAACTTCTCTTTGTGACCCTAATGTTACCTCCTCCTGCTTGACAAAGAAACAGCATATCAGCAACATAAAATTATATTGTGAGAACAAAGGCTGCTAGATTGAAGAACAAAGATTCTGCAAAGCATTTAATAAGTATGCATCACTGAAGTTACTTAAAGCAAAGAGCAGCAACTAGACATATTGTTTAAGATATCATCGTTTTGTGCTTAACTAGTTATATTTTTCTATGATCTCAAATAAAGTGTACTTTTAAACATTTCTCCTGCAACTTGCTTTACAGGCAGGCCTTCAGAAGAATACTAACATATTTTGAATATAAGCTACTTGACAATCAAAGCAATAGAAACTTTTGGTTAAAAGCCTATAATCATATCTCTAGAATCCACAATTCAATACCTAAACATGTTTATTGTTAACTGTCAATTTCAAAATCTGGTTTTATAGAGATAAATTTAAGGTCTTGACAGAGTTGTATTTCTTTTGGAGCCCCTAAGAAAGAATTCAGGTCTTTGTATTGTTCAGCTTATGGAGGCTGCCCACATTCCTTCATATGGTCTCCAGCCAGCAATAACATCTCTTTTTCGGCGTTTTTCACTTATAAGGACCCTTGTGATTACATTGGCCCCACCTAGATAATCCAAGACAATCTCTCATTTTAGGATTCTTGATTACACCTGCAAAGTCCTTTTTGTAGTGTAAAGTAACATATCCACAGGTTCTGGGGATTATGACATGGGGATCTTTGGAGAGCCATTATTCAGCCTATTACTCTGATAAAACACAGAACTGGCAAGGACATGGGAAACAGAAGAAATTGATGCAATTTTAATAGGGCTGTTTCATAGTCCTCAAATTAAAATCCCACATGCTCTTTAACCCAGTAGTGAATCATACATCCTCCCAGTGGTAAATAATCTGTCCATACTCTAGAAAGTATTCAAAACATAAGTACAAGGACATTTAATACAGTACTGTTTATACTAGCAAAAACTTGTAAGAATTAAATATTCACTAATCAGGGATTGATTTAATAAATTAAAATATATCCATGTAGCAGTTTTCTACATTTGTATAAAAAATGTTGAGGTATATCTTTATGTTCTAATATAGAAAAATGTTTAAGATAACAATTAACTGCAAAAGATAAAATAAGATCCTATTTTACATATTTTGTAAGGTGTGCCTTTTTTGCATGAGCAAGAATTACTTCTATTAAAAAAACCAGTTATACACAGTGTTATGAGTCACATTTCTCCCTATTTGTTTAAGCAAAGGCACTGACAACTTTTTGTGCCAGACTATTCTTTCAAAGATGTTTGTATAGTGAACATCTTGCAAAGTCAGAAATAGTCTCCCTTCAGAGTGGAAAGCAGATTTGCTGTCAGTATAAGAGAATGTTACTCTCAGCTTCAATCATTTGGGCCAATTTGCTTGTAGTCTTCTTATAAAAAATTGAGGTTTCCTAAACTCTAGATTCTCCAGTTGTGACACAAACTCACTGCATGTTTAGGATCCATCTATGCTCACCAGCACCTCTCCCCCATGGGACTTGGTGTGGGATAGGAGGGACAAACACTGATGCTAGCTTAAAGCTCATACCGCTTGCTGTATGCTCATACTGTATTGCCTTAAGTAAATAAGTCTGCTTCTAACCCAAGTGTCTTGTGCCTTCTGCCAGTGCCCATGGATGTGTGGCAGGCTAAATTGTTAGCTTCCAAGTATGGAAAAATTCCTTCATGTTTTTGACCCATTAATTATACAAACATTTAATTAAAATAAAATACACAAAATTGTAATTCAAATTACACAAAAAAATTAATTTATAAGCTAACAAAATAAAACATTTTGACAAACAAAGCTAATTAAATATTCTAGATGATTAAATTGTCTATTAGGAGAAAGATAAGCAAGGATTTAGCATCTAAGTTACTGTTGGTATTCTAAAAGAGGTTTACTTAAAATAGTATCTAACAGAGTGTAGCGCATTTCTGTTTGAACAGTGTCAGAAACCAACATATCCATTTTTTAATACTATGATGGAGAAAAAGCTGTGTTGTACTAATATATAGTATATCAATATAGAATTTAAAGGGTAATATAATAAAAATCAAGGTTTCGTGTATTTCTACAAAAAAAAGTAAATCGCACACACACACATACACACATACACACACACACACACAAACACACTCAGTCATTCTTTATAAATTACTCACAGGAACATCAAATAAAAATACAAACTTTTGGTATCAACATAATTTTGTTGAATGAATTGCATTCTTTATGTATTTAAATGCTTTCTGCTTTTATGAATAGTAATGACTTTCAAGCATTGAGAGAGTTAAAATTAAGTGGTCTCATTTACACTCAGCTTAATTCCTCATCCACTTCTACAAACTCTCAAGAGTTTACTTAGGATATTTTTCTGCTTGGCTCAGAATGTAAGGCTGTTACCAATCTGAGGGAAAAGGCATGATTTCTTATTCTCCACGGTATAGAAGAGACTTTAAGTATGGCTGCTGTAACTCTGGGTTCAAACTCTGAAATTACCAGGACTAATGATTGTGAATTTGTGCTTTTTCATGTGGAAACAAACAGCTGCCTACAGTCACCTAAAATCATTTCATTTGATTAACAGAGAGTTTTCTTTTTTCTCTTTTTCCTCAATTTCTATTTTTTTTGAGTCAGATCACCTCCCTCCTTTGTCCAAAATCCTAAAAGAAAACCAGTTTTACAAGGTCTTAAATAACCTATAGTCCTATATGACCTGGCCACCCAGTTTGGTCTCTGCTTCTATTTCTCCAGATTACAGAGCCTGAGACAAATGCTTACAAGGAAGAAGTTTATTTTGGGAAATCATTCCAAAGAACCAGAACGAGGAAACTAGAGACAGTAAAGTGGAGGAGAGAAACATGTCCAAGGATGCCTTGTTGAGCTAGTTATCTCTGTGGGCAACTATAGCTCAATCCTCAGGACCCCTTTGAGGTCACAGGTCCTCTGTGACTAGACATGATGCGGGTAGTTTTATTCACCAGTAGTCACCCCCCTTTGCTCATGCGTTGCTCCAGGGGATGGTATCTTGGCACTTCCAGGTTTGCTCAGGAACAAGCAGCAGAGGAATGTACATCCCACAGGCATACCTGCAGTACTGTAGGCCCTAGGTAGGCAATGAAAACAAACCCTATCTGCCCGCTGAAGCAGCAATGGCCAGAGCAAAGGAGGAGTGAGAGAGAAAAGGTGTTAGGCAGAACTCCCCTAACTACCACACACATGCACACCATGCCTCTCTGAGCTCGTCTCCCACTCCTGTTCTTCTCTGTGATGCTAAGCAAACTGGGTACCACCTTAAGGCGTTTGCTTCAGCTACTCTTCTTGTGTGAAAAGCTATTTTCATAGACTTCTTCAAGTCTTTGTTCAGACTTCATCTTCTTAAGGATGCAGATACTGATCATTCTCATTAATATCACAACATGCCCTTACCCCTCTTTCCCATACCCCAAACTCAATCCCTTGACTTTTCAGTCCCCTATAAACTCAATCTCAATATCTTTCTCTATTTGTTTTCTTTCCTTAATAAAAGTTAAGGAAAGAAATCAAATATACCTTATCAATCATTATTTATGTGTATCATTTATAAATTTACCTACAATCTATAGAATGAATGCTCCTTTAGGATCTTTGTTTGATTTATTCACTGATGAATGTATTCAAGGAATCTTTGGATGGATTTTATTCCTTTTCTTTCATAAAATGTTTAGATTCAGAAAAAAAGTAACACTAATTACTCAGATTTGAAAAATGGAAATCGAAGGAGCAAAGGGCTTACCTTTTTTTTGCAGTAACTATTAGACATCAGAGCTCTTAGAGGAGGATAATTGAAGCATTTAAGATTAGCAAATGATAGTGCTTGAATTGAAAGCAATTTGCATTTTTATGAACCTCCTAAAGGTACTAAGAGCAAATCTCTTGTAGTTTAGTTTTCTCCTTAATATAAACCATGAGTCAATATGTTTATTTAATGACTATTTAAAGTTTTAAGGGTGACCACATAGGCTAATAACAACTAACTGGTTGGGGTAAAGAAGTAGTGTTATAAATATTATGTTTGAAACTTTGTTTTAAGTAATTTAGAAATCCTTCAGTTTTATTCAATACTAAACAGAAAACCCAATAGAAAATTTGCCACTCTTTTTTGAGAAAGCTTATTCCCCATGATTTAGTTTTCTTGGATAAGCTTCCTGTTTTGGCTATATTGGCAACTGTATTTTCAAAACAGAGGCAAAACATTTCTGAGGTGACAGCTACCACTACAAAATTGTCAAATCAAATAATTAAACATAAGGAGAAAAAAGATCCAGAGATGTCAGAACTGCTTCATGTTATTTCACAAGGTAGAGCAGTGCCATTAAAGAGTGGTCCACAGGCCAGTGCCAGGTCCACTAACTGCTTGTCATGGGTCACGACAAGATAAGTACAAAAACTGAGAATAGGTATCATTACACTTATCTAGTTGAACAGGGTATAGAATAGTCTGGATATTGTCAAACTCACCTGGTCATTTGCTTATGGGACCATCATTGTCACTAGTCACATACAGTAGGACATATATTGAATAGTAGGACATACACTATAGGAGAAAATAAGTAAATAAAACTGATCCTACTGCTCAGATAATTTGAAAATTCTTCTCTAGCAGTCTTGTAATTCTCCAGTCCCTATACTTGAATTAGTCATGGAGCGGGGTGGGGCGGGGGCGGGGAGGAGTTTTCAGTTAAATTTTGAAGTAACGACTTCTTTTGATTTCTTAATTGTCCTCTAGCCAGGACACTATTTTATTCTCCTGAGATATTATACTATGGGCAGTAACTCCATATTGCAGTGATCACGAAAACATGATTATCCTCAAGAATGTCCTTAAATATGTTTTTATAACCTTCTTCTTAGAACATCTAGAAAAAAATTTAAAAATAGAAGAAGAATTGTTGTTGTTGTTTTTTAACATCATTTAAAAACATTTCTCTCTCCTTTTTTTTAGCAACACTTCATTGCCTTTAGGCCAGTGTTGACAAACTCAACCTTTTTTTAAAAGTCAGATAGGTATCATAAAAATTATTCAAAACAGAAATAAGCAAAAAAGATTACTGCAAGTTCACTCAGTGCACTTTTAAACTTGACATTCTATTTATTGCTTGTTTTACCACTATATAAGTAGAAAAATTAACTTTTAAATGTTGCTCTGGGGGGTGAAAAACTATAAAGATTTATTGCTCTGTAAAATATTAACCAGTTTCAGAGCAAACCCAGACATGGGTGTTCCTTATTTACGACTGCTTTACGTCCCGATAAGTAGGTTAAAATGCGTTTAATACAGCTACCCTACCAAACATCATAATGCAGCCTACCCTACATTAAGGGTGCTCAGAACATAATATCTAAAAAACGCTGACAACATAGTACATTGGAGTGTTATCCATTGTTCACCCTTGTGATGACATGCTGACTGGGAGCTGCAGCTTGCTGCCACTGTCTGCATCACAAGGGAGTATTTTACTGCATATCGCTAGTCCAGGAAAAGACCAAATTTCAAAAATCGAAGTATGGTTTCTGTTGAATGGGTATTGCTTTTGCACCAACCTAAATTCAAAAAATTGTAGATGGAACCACCATAAATCAGAGACTATCTATGTGTGTGTATATATACTTCAAATACTTTTTAAATTTATTATACCATTTATGGCATGTCTATTTCATATTTATGAGTTATGATTTTTTGATTTTGAATATTATATTTTAATATAATGCAGTTAATATAAATTACTTTATTCTTCAATTTAATTGAAATAGGTTTCTTTAAACTTTCAATTAAAAATCACAATGCATAGAAGTTTACTAATTCTCCTAATTTAAAATTTGTCCTTATGAACTGGGATATGATTTGTAAGTTATTGAATGAACTAAAATATATGCTGTTAACAATTTTTTTACAGAATAAAGATACACAAAACTGAAATTTTTTGCATAAAGAATAATTCATATTCATAGATATAATTTTACTTTTAATTTTTATAAGTGCATATAATGGTTCATATAGAAGAAAGCACTGGCAAAATGAGCATTTGAAGAAATATCCTTGTATCACAGTCTTAACACTGGCCAGTGATGTGAAGTATTATTAAAGTATTTGTTATTGATAAGGCAATTTTCATCTTCCTTAATGTCATAACAAAAAATTTAAAGGACTTTAAAATGGAGGAAGATATGCAGAATAGCACTAATTCATTAAAATTTAATTGATTTCCAAAATATTATCGATAACATTGAAGAGTAAATATTCTTTCTCACTGCCTTTTAACAACGAAGATTAGGTAATATCTTATGTACTCAGCCTAGAGAAGGAGTGCCACTGTTTATTTTTCTCAGTTAAGTGGCTTTTAACAAGTGCTTTCTTATTCTAATTTAGTTTCTGCCTTTATGTTGCATTTTGATGAAATGTATGAAGTATTAATTGAAATAGCTGACAAAGCAGGTGCAACAAACTGTACTAGAGGGACATAAAAAATTCCTAGAAAAATTGTTGCACTGGGTGATAAAATGCAAATTTTATGAATATTCAGGGATGGTGAATGTTTCAGGAATTGGTGGTGAAAACAAAAACATATGGAAACAATAGGTTATTAAGAATTGCTACACATTATCTTATATTATAAAGGTCATCATGAAAAATTCTGCAGTCTGGGCAGAAGTAAATAACAATGAATTAATGATAGTGAAAGAAACTATGGCTGAGGCCAAATCTCAAACCCTGAGGAGCTGATAAAAAGCAAACACCAACCATCTTGAGTGCATCTCCATAAGGTCTACACTCTTAAAAACACTGTGTAGCCCATTCAAGAATCACACTCATCTTTGATGAACATCATCTGCCTATAGTTTTAATAATATTATGTGGACAAGGTGACTTTCTGATAGACTTTGTGTAAGAAAATCCTAAGACACTTTTCTCCTTAGGGAGGAAAACAAATTGAGTTAAGTTAAATGTTATGATTAGCTATCTTGGTTTACCCAAACTATAACTATTCATTGTACTTCATTGAAGAATCATCTGTACATATTGATAACCATAACCATAAGATTGCATTTCATTTATTAGTGAGTTTGACTTCAAACATAGATGAAGTAAGCTGAGTAAATGTGCTTTACATAGAATCCAAAAGGGCCCAAAAGAATAAATAATAATAGTAAAGGCAATTGAATAATAGTTTCTTAAAGGAGGCTTAAGATATTCTATAACATATTATATAGGTATGTTAAGATTTATTTAACATGTTTTAATTACAATGAAACAATTTTATTTTGGTGAAGAAATGACCATCATGGAAAAAATAATGGCAATAATGGCACTGATATATATATTAAAATATTCCAATCACATAAGTAGTTTATGGTAATAGTTAAAAATACTTTCTAGTAACTTATTTTGTTCTGTCATTTCTAAGCCAAAGAAATTATGAGGATTACACTGTAAAGAGGAAACTCAGGCATAAATAACTGTTCTGTAATGTTTCATCAACTAAAATATTAAGATAGGGATTTTTAAAATGCATATATGTATAATTTTTAAATGTTAAATAGTTAGATCTTAGAATTTGATAAAGATTCATAGAACTATGTGGAACAACATACCAATGATTTGAACAACAAAAACAACATAAACAGAATATATACAATGGAACAAAAATCATGTTGACCTCCAAATGTATCTGTGTAATATCAAACAGTAGGAAAAATTGAAACAATATCTATAGAACTTTGAAATGAAAAATGAATGCTCAGTCATACATCATCTAGGGATGATAAAGACACAAACTAGAGATCATCTTAATAATTATTTATCAAAAAAAAAAACCTGCTTAAACAGTGATAAATGAATTTTAAAAAGGAGCCTATTATCCAGGTATTATGACTGAAAAAGATTTGTTTTGAGTGTTAAGTCAAATATACATGTAAAGCTAAACAGATTCATTGTAAAGTTACATGTAAAGTTGAATAAAGAATAGAAAAGAGAAAAGCGAATAACGATTAAATCTTGATTAAGTTAATGAAATGATGTAAAAAGACAGGGAGAAGGGGGATACTATTATTCCTAAAGGTTAAATAAAAATACTATATTTCTAATCTTTTTTATAGGAGTTTTAAAATTATTATTATACTTTTACATTTATAGGAAAAATGGGAACACAAATTTTTAAATAAGGAAATATTTTGACAGAATAAAAGGGCTCCTAAAATTTATCATTAAGTAATAATCCCACATGAAGAAAGTAAAGAGCATAAGGGTATTCAGTGCCATATTTTTTTTAATAGTGAAAACTTGCAAATAAGCTCTTTAACACTAGGGAAAATGTTACATAAATATGTTCATTTATAATAAAGTTTAATTAGACATTAAAAATAATTCATAATAATATAGACATATGCTTAAAATTTTAGATGAAACATTTATATGTATGTGATTTATATGTGCATGCACAAGCACAATATGCATTACATACAAAGTATGTTAAAAATCAACTACTTAAACTCTATAAAATGCATGTTAAAATAAGTACACAAAAATAGTTTCTGTTGGTATAATGGTTGTAGAACTCTAAGTAATGTTTTCTTCTTCTAATACACATACACAAACACACATCACAATAATTATATTCTATAAAGTCATCACAGATGTTGAATTAGTGAATACTGAACCATTACTTTTTAAAGAAAAGTTAAGGTTAGGTCCTATAAGCCTCTGATCACAACATTTTTATCAAAACATCAATATATAACCTAAGTTTATGTGTTTATATTTAAAGACACATTATTTAATATATTTTTCTTACAAATAATTAAGTGTAGTATTTATATAAAAAAACACTAGCCACAAAAAGTTTAACATTTTCCTGATTCATGTTAATTTGATACATTTATATATTGTAATATGATTGGCACTGTAGTGATAATTAGCACCTCTATCATATTACATAATGAACCTTTCTTCTTAGTCACTGAAATCATTAAGTTTTAGTGTCTTAGCAAGTTTGAAGATTATAATATGATATTGTTGTCTATAGTCACTATACTGTGTGTTAGATCCCTAGGGCTTATTTACTACTTGTTGCAAGTTTGTTCTGTTAAACAATATCCTAGGCCCCTACCCTCATCCCCATCTTACTTTCTGTTTTTATGAATTTGTCTTTTTAGATAAACATAAGTGATACAATACTTGTAAGACACTTTTCATTGATTGCCATCTTACAAATTCATAAATTCAGCCATGTTCTACTTTTCCTTAGATTCATACAAATCAACGCATTATTTTTCTTCTGTTTCCTGGGTATACCATATTGTTAGTTCATTAACATTTGACTCAGGCAAACAGCACTATAACTCACGCTCTATCGAAGCTTATTCAATACACACATTTTCTCCTTAAAACACATCATAGCCTCCTTGTTTTTAGGACACCAGAAAGCACTTCAGTCCTATGCTTGGGGCCCATATTGAACACCAAATTACCAACAAAAAGGACGAAAATACAAAATGTGTGCCACCAAATGAACTGTGGAAAGAACACTTGTTTACAGTATAAGAGCTG
Source organism: Eidolon dupreanum (assembly GCA_028627145.1). Taxonomy (NCBI): domain Eukaryota; kingdom Metazoa; phylum Chordata; class Mammalia; order Chiroptera; family Pteropodidae; genus Eidolon; species Eidolon dupreanum. The sequence goes on along the minus strand of CM053507.1, from coordinate 85,327,227 downwards.
AAATAAGAAGGCAGGGTGTCTCCTTGTTTTACCTCAGCTGGAAATGTTTGTTGTTGTGTCAATCAAATTTTTTGCTGCTCCTATGCAAATCTACAAATGATCTCGAATGGCCTTGAAAGCACCAGAAGTATTGATTTGAGAGTTACCAATAAATTTTAATGAGTAAGCTTATTTGCAAACACAGAGTCTGTGAATAATGAGGATTAAGTGTATGTGTGTATGTGTACATATATGGCACAGTTAATTGTATTTGCATGTTTTTATAACTAGAAAATATAATCAGCTAATAAATAAAATTGATATGATAATTTGTTTATAAAATGATTAGTTTATCTGTGTTTAAAAACAGAAATCACATTCATAAACAAAATACTAAATGCATAAAAAGTTTTTGATGGTAACTTTTAATTTTTAAATTAGTATTATATTTAATTATAATTTTAATCAATTAATACTGATCAAAATTGCTAAGAATTTCTTTAGAAAATATTTGAAAAATATTTTAGAGAAATTTGGAGATATATATGTACACAAAATAGTTAAATCACAGTTTCAAAAGTGGAATATAGAATTTCATACCAAATATTAAAACAAATTTTAGTCCAAAGAAGAATAGACAGAAGAAAATGGAGCATAACAGATAAATTGGGAACACACCTTATATATAGGCACTTAATAAATTGTAAAGATAAATTTCAATTCAGTAGAAAAAAATCAGTAGGTAGTGTTAGGTTAATTGGGACCCTTATGCACACTTATGTGTGTTTACAGATAAAAAGTTTTATATTACATACTACTTCAATATTGATTACAAATATTCTTTTATTAAATAATTGTTTGATTTAGAACAAACCTCTTAGGCCCTCTGCATCTTGGATCCTTAATTTGTAAAATAAGGTGATGGATATATCATTCTAAAAAGAATGACATATTAAACAATGTTCTGGAGCAGGCTCACATGCTCATGAAAGCTGATCACACACCTCTCTTCTCAATTCCATTTTTAATGATAGCAAGTTGGTACCTTGAAATTGATCATGATGGAAATATTTATACCAGGGAAATGGGCAAAGTCTGCAAATTAGACTATTTTTTCCCCAACAAAACCAGTGTTTGGACACTTATCAGTATACCACTACTTATACCTTTACAGATGATATCTGTGCTATAATATAAAACATCGTTAATCCAAAATAATTTCTAATGAGGAGTAATCTCAAATATAATAAAATAATTTTTTATAAAAAATCATAATTCTGTGAAATTATATTTGGTATAAACATTAAATTAGAGATTGAAAATAGTATGGAAATATTTGGGATATAAATTATGAGGTGATGCCTCTTCAGGCATGTGAGTGATCTAGGGTAGTGACACTCAGCTCTGACTACACATCAGAATATCATAAGGCACTTATTGAGACCTCCATTCCACCAAAGCTTATGATATATTGGTTTGGGTAGGGCTCAGGCATCAAAGTTTGTTTAAAAGTTCCTGAAGTATTTCTACTATGCAGTCAGATTGTCCTAAGATAATCACCAGCGTTCTCTCTACAACCTTTGAAAGCTTAGTCTTCAAAGTTCCCATTTATGCTGAGATGTGCTTGAATATAAAGTTTTGTTTAGTTTTAAAAGTTGCACTTAAATATTCTAGCTTTTGTATCTTTGACATGTGGTAATAAAGGAGCTCAAAGCTACTTCCTTTGGCTATTAAAAAACCAATCTTCTGCTCAGACTAGCAAATTAGGCTATGAATAAGAGTGGCTGTAATTCTAAGGCTGGTATATATAATTTCCAAATGAGTAGAGGGGAAAACTGGGAATAAGAAAAATTCAACAATCCAACAGGAAACAAAAATGGAGAAAAATAAATGATGCATAGAAATAGTAACATTTCCAAAAACATTAAGACAGTAGAAAACATCAGTTACCATAAATATAAATGAGCTAAACATCTTTAAAAATGAAGACAGAATTTATTAAAGAATATCCCAATTATATGTTATATGTATACAGAGAGCTATACCAGAAACAGAAAAAGAGAAAGTTTTAGTCGTTTGCTTGCTTTTTCTTATTTACTCAAAAAATTTGTATTGCTGTGGGCAACATTCTATGTTCTAACAGTACGGCCATAAACCAAATCCCCCTCCCCCCCTTGAAACTTCTGTTCTTGGAGAGTAGGGGTGGGGTTAGGTGACAACACACTATAAACAAAATAACTGGTCTCTATATAGTATGTTAGTAAGGATAAGTAATATGGAGCAATATAAAGCAGAAAAGATCAATAGAAAACATAGAGAGAGTGTGTAATTTTAGGTAGAATGATCAGGGAAGCAAGACTGAGAGGATGAATTCAGTAGTGCAGATATTAGAGCAAGAGCCCTGCAAAAATTGGCCCACCTGGAAGCCTGCCTGGGTGTTCGACAAACAAGGAAGCCTGAGTGAGCAAAGGTGGAGTACAGAAGATGAGGACAGGGAGGTAATGAATAAACTGCGAAAAACTTTTAAGACATTATAGGTAGTTTGGCTTTTATCATGAGTGAAATTAAAAGCCACTGAGGTGTTATGAACCGTGGATGAACCTGGCTTATAGTTTAAGAGAAACCCTCTAGCAAACATGCTGAGAATAGATTGATAAAGAACCAGTTAGTTAGGAAGCTGTTGCATTGATTCCTGTGAGAGAGGTGGTGATTTAAACCAGTATGTTAGCAATGGAGGGTATGGAAGGTAGAGCCTACAGGATTTTTTGACAATTTCATGAAAACAAAGAGGAATCAAGAGATGACAAGTATTTTTGGCCCAAGTAACTGGAAATATGAATGTGCCATTAACTGAAATAAGGGAGTTTTTAGGAGCTGCAGATAAAAGAGAGAGAGCACAGCATTTTGAGTTCAATTCCCTGTGAACTTGACAAGAAGAGTTTTAATGGAGATTAAGTCTGCATATAGTAAACTTGAAAAGAATAGGAGGGGAGGAATTAGTGACAATGGGTTTATGCAACAGTTTCAAATAGTTTTACTATAAAAAAAAAAGAAAAAGAATGAGGCAATAGTTAGAGGTCAGAGTAATGTCAAGACTTTTTATTCATGGAATATATAAGAGCATGCTTGTCTGATGATGGGGAAACAAACCTCAGGTAGGGAATCTTTTTGATGAGGAAGACAGAGGATAAAACTGTTGGTAAATACAGGCAGATAACTATAAGGCTAATAAAATTTAAGATTCAATCGCTCACATTTTCACTTTTTCCACAGCCTTGGGAGGCTGCCTTAGCAATTGACTTTTCATTGTGTGTGTGTGTGTGTGTGTGTGTGTGTGTGTGTGTGTTTTAATTTTTCAAATGCAAACTATTTTAAACATATAAGATTAAGATCAATATTGCTATCCATATGGACTTCCCTTCCATCCACATTGCCCTCAGATTAGGTGATGTTGGAGTGACCACAGGCATGTTGGGAATCAGGCAAAGGGGAATCAGAATTGGAGGATACATTTGGTTTGGATATATTAAGATATATTTTGGTAGTTTACAGTCACTGCTCATGACTCGATGTAGAAACATCTTCGAGACATTCTATCTCTTACTCTACCACAGTGCTGACTTACCTGGAATCCTCACACTAAGGTATAGAAAGAGAGGTCACATCTCAATTATGAAAGTGACTTACAGTGACCAACACCAGAATTATGTTAGTAGTGGATTAATAAAACATTTGTAATATGTGGAATCAGAAGTTAGTCTATGGAAAATTCAAGTCATCAGATATCTTAAATAGGAGGTGGAATTTTTGCTCCTCATTAATAACTAGTCATAACACATGAACTCTCTTGTTTGGGATAAATGCAATAGTTCAGTATGTAAAATCATAATATACTTTATAAAAAATAATTTTTCATATATTTCTGTAATAAAGCAATAGAAATCATTTCTGAAAGCCAAATTTCAAATTTTTCTATTCATATCAAAAACAATAATTAATTTAAAAGGATACATTTTCTAATAGAAGTAATTTGAATAGATTCTTGGATTGATAGTCCAGCTGATAAAAAAGAATAAATACTATGAACACATTAAAATATATTTACATTTCTTAAAGATTTACCACAAGATAATGATATTGATTCAAAAAAAAAATATGCAATCTATAAAAGGACAACATCATTAACAAACTGGTTCCTGTTATCCATTCAGAGTATTTAAGCTTTGTCATTCACTAGAGTGAAGTCTTATAGCTCATATGTTAAAAAAAAAAAAAAAAAACTAATAGAGATTTCAACAATCTAACAATAATACTAAAAGTTTACATCTGTGGCCATGCCACCCTGAATGTGTCCAATCTCATCTGATCTCAGAAGCTAAGCAGGGTTGGGCCTGGTTAGTACTTGGATGAGAGACCACCTAGAAATACCAGGTACTGTAGGCAGTTGAAAATAAATAAAATAAATAAATTAATAAATAAAAGTTTACATGACATTACTAATGTTCAAATTGAAATAAACTTCTCTAAATCTCAATAATAAACCGAATTTTCATCAACAATACTAAAAGAATAATTAAATTACCATTCTGTTCTCTCTATACAATAAAATTATAAAAATCTTGTCATATGAAGGGGCATGAACATGCAATAAAATTATGGGGAAAAATACATTATAGAAACACAGATTGTTAATTAATAAAATATATATATATATAAATTTTCTGGATATAAATATTCTTATAGTATTCCTACTTCTTTTACATTTGAAATTTATGGTGACTTATTTTATTTTAAATAAGTATTCACATTCATACTTAATTTTATTTGTTATTTTGTACTGTTTTTCCTAAAGAGGACCTCCAACATTTACAAACTCAGGTCCCATAAAACCTGGATGGCAAGATGTCCTTAAAAAGTTAAAAGTAATAAAATTTAGAATATGAGTAAAGGATTCATTTGTTGAAATCAAAGAGAAGGTAGAGTACATGGATGAATATTCAGGGAAGTGTTAGAAGAGTTGGTAAGAATTTCTGGAAAGGTTCTGATTTTTTATATTTCTTAATAAAGTAGCAGACAAGGTGGTTATCTGAGAATAAAGATGAAAGAGCATATGTTTTAAGTTTGAGGAGTGAGAAAGTGACATGAAATCAATGTCAAATAGAATTTGAAAGTGAATGGACTAGGGAAATATATGAATCTTGAGCAGCATTGAGAGCCCACTTGAGGCTGATGATCATGAATGTGAAGTAGAATTACTCAACCTGGTCTTTCAGTTTTCCTCTCTATGGGAGGATGCACAGAACAGGCAAAGTGGTTTTATCTGTGTGATTTCATCAAACTGAGAGAGAAGGGCAAGATAATTAAAGAAGTATGCCAGAGAGAATCAGAATGCTTGCTAAGAAAGTTTACTTGGGTAAAGAGAATGAAAGCACAGGAAGTGAAGATCAACAAGAAGTAGAGGTATTGATGGATTTAGGTCTTTCTAGGGCTTGAAGTAGAGTTGAGTTGAAGTTGAGTTACCAGAAATGTGGTAGGTGATATATGGATTGTTGGTTATTTCGATAGAGATAATTTCAGAAGTCACCATTATTAGTAATGTATGCCCGCTAGGAGGTGAGTGGAGGAGAAATCAAGGAAATGAGTGGCCAGTATCCTACAGGATACTACAGAATACAACTGACTACAGTCAATTGACAAGGGACTATTGAAATGAACAAGAACTATGTCAGAAATAGTATTACAGAAAATGATGATGAATCCAAGATTCTATTGATGACAACAGTAAGGAGAGAGTAGATGATGTGGGTAGATGACATAATATTTGAAGCTGAAAAAGTTTTGGGAGGAGGGAATGGTGAATAATCTTAAAGTTGGAATGAGGAACAAGGAAAATCCTAACTTTTCTCTCGATAACATCTGAGATATAAGAAAGAGAAGTTTTGGATGGCTCCATAGTGTAGTGGTTAGCACGTCTGCTTTAAATGCAGAAGGTCCTTAGTTCGCGCCCCAGGTGGAGCCACAGACCATTCCCTGGGGACCCTGGGTGCAGGCCGAGCATGTGGGAGGAGGCACCCCACCTTCAGAGATCTAGTTCTTAAGGGGAGACGGCAACATCAGTAGGTCAGGGGTGGAAGTGTAGGGGGAGGGTAATTAAAGGGAAAAAAAAAGAGAAAGAAGTTCTAAATGGAATAGGAAGCATTGTTCCCATGGGACTTCAGTGAAGAGTGAAAGACACAGTAAGGAAAGTAAAAATATATAACAGTGAAAAAGTAAATGAAACAAATTGGTTGTGCTGTATTGATTCAGCTCAAATTAACTAAGGCAAATAAACAATGGTGAGATGATTTTTAAAACTTTCCAGCTCCATCTGTTCTGGACATTGCCGTAATGATTAATTCTACAAGAATTTGACTAAGTCACATAACTTTCATATCCTGTCCTCAAGAGAATCTACTTGGCACCCCTAATGCACCTCCTGGAAGTTCAAAAGACAGCACTGGTGTGGCCATTCTTGACCAATGAGGATGAAAGTGAAGTGCTTTGTTTCCTGGGCAGTTTTGATATATGTCCATAAGTTTATTAAGAACATCTCTGAAACCTACCACTAGGTGCAAGGCTGATGACCAACTCCATAAAGTGTTCTTGGTTGACTTTCCTTCCACTTTTGTTCCACTCTGCTTTCCCCTTGCTTCTGTTCCCTGGCATCATCTCCAAATAAACTACCTGCCTGCAAGCCTTTGTCTCAGGCTCTGCTTTTGGAGGATGCCAAGCTAAGCATGTGATTATCATATTTCGTGGCCAGTCTATATATATGCACATGTGTGTGTAAATGGAAATAGGTCTTATAATTGGTCCTACTGTGGTGATTTATGTGCAACTTGTGTACTTTTATAGGTTTCAAACATGTAAGAGAAGCTGATATTAGTCACGTGGTTTCAATCAAATATTTAGGATAATTGATTAACTATGCTTAACAGATTTATAATATCAAGATATTAAATAGTAAGCCAGGTCATGACAGTTCTCTACATAAAAGACCTCTCAGATATTAGGATAGTGCAACAATTCTAACTAAGTTTTTAAGGGGCAGAAAGAAATTCTAGAATTCTATGAATTCTTTCTTGGAAATTTATAAGTTCCCTGGAGATAAGCAATCCAAGAAGCTGAGGATGATGGCCCTTGGCCTCAGAGCAGCATAGTCCAAGGCCTTAGAAATCTTGGGGGGTGGGATGTGCTGCTTCCATGGTTCCCAGTCATTGTATGCTAACTCCATCTGGGGTCCCCCTTAGTATATACTCACTTCCCTGATCCCTACCCCTTTCTTAGCCTCTTAAAAGTGTAATATCTCTGCTTCCCTGGAGCTTATCAGTGAATTTCCAATTTCAATAGCATCATTGCCTAATTTCTCCTAAAGCCTAGATAGTTCTTTTCATTCAACTTGCTCTCCCTTATGCAAGGAAACTTAGAACAAAGATTTAAAACCTGATTATACTTTTTTTGAGAAGAGACAATTAAAAACATTTTTTGCTTATTAATTTATAATGACAAACTAAGTAAAAAAGAACTCATTAATCAATTAGTGAACATGTCACTCAGTAATGAATATTTTCTCCTATTTTGAAGTATTTCTTTTAGAAAGGTTCCCAGAAGTGGAATACTAAAACAAAGTTATTAAAACATAAAAGTGCACATTATTTGATACACACTAGAAAACTGAACCCCTTAAGCCTTAAAGTACTCAAAGAAACCAATAAACATACCAATTTGTCTTCATTATAACTGGCCTTGTTTTTAATCTGCTGATTTAATAGTGAAAATAAAAACTGACCACACAACCACTAGTATCCTCTCTTACATCTGACACTTTTTATAACACTATTCCATAATTTTTCTAAATCATTTTATCAATAAGCAAGTAGAAGCAGCCCATTGTTTGCATACAGTTCTCATTTGAAAGAGAAATTACTATTTAATTACATCATTATCCACTGAGAACAGTCATCTGAGCTATTTACAACCAGGGAGTCCTCATTATCTGTAAAAGGCAAGATAATCAATTAAGTTAAATGCTTCAGTGAAACTGAAAGAATTGCCCCCCTAAAAATTTATTTTAGTCACCTACCAAGAGTATAATGTATACATAACCAAGTCTCAAGCTTAAGAACAACCCTCAGCAGATTGGTCTCTATAAATCTTAGCATTAAGAAGTTACAGATGACCACAAAATTTCATTAGTATCAGCCAATATTGACTAGAAATATAAACAATAGATTAAAGTGATTAAACATGCTGCATAATTAGTAGCAGGAAGTTTACTCTCCTTCTGAAGCACTCGATTTGGGCACAGTTAAGTCCATGGGAATTACAGCTGAAACTACTTTCCCTGTTAGTTCGACATTTAACAGTAATCTTTTATGATTGCTCCAGTTCGTCTTCATCTGGCTAGCATATAATTGGGAGATAGTATGCCCACTATTTCTAAAATTGGAGTTATTTCAAGGATGTGGCCTTGAGATGGTAAAATGTTTTTGAGACAAGTTGGTCTGTATATGTGACTGATCTCTGTTCAGGCCTCTAATAAACTTAAGCTCAAGATAGATTCAGAAATTTACTCTTGCTATGGCTACCTAAGACAAGCCTCCTGAGTAAGTTCTGTTGCTTATTAAACTTGCTGCCTGTCAATCTGGAGTGATCTGCCTTTTTCTTTGGTGTCTCCTTCCCCTCTGTACACAGGAGCCAGTTTTGAATTTCACCCAGGGAACTCCCAAGGTTGAAAAACAAAAGTAAGACAAATTAGTGTTTTAAAAAATCTAAATGCCACAACTTCATTCCAATAACAATTAATTATACATTTTACCAATCTCTTGAATGTTCTTAACAGTTTGACCCTTGAAATTAAAACACATGAGTTAACTTGAAAATGAAGTACATACTACTACTGTTCTCGCTTCTTTTTTTTTTTTTTTTTTAGGCGAGGCAGCCCTTGGTTGACCTCACAGATTGCAAGGACCTTGTCAGCTTACAATGCCTTATTTTTTTTTTCTTTTTATGCCCACAGCACCTGTTTTTCCTAGGTGGTCTCCCATCCAAGCACTAACCAGGCCCGACTGTGCTTCGCTTCCGAGATCAGACGGGACGGGCTTGTTTAAGGTGGCATGGCAGTAGACTGTTTCATCTTCTTTATTAGTAAACTCTAGTCTCTAGTTTCTCTGTATTGTTTCTCTTAATGTGCTCGGGAAAAATACAGCTATGCCAAGGTATTTAAAAACTAAGGCAAATTGCATGATAAGCTCTACTAATATCATTTAAATTATAGTCTCCATACAGTTATTACTTTCCTATAAAACAATATTTCTTGTAGAAATTATTCTTTATAAATTGGACACAAATTTTTAGTGTAAGTTAAAATACCAAAAAATGTCCCAAAGCTAAAGAATATATTAATATATTCAATAATAAAAAATATATAAAGCTCTGAATACATGTACCCACATTAAAATCACTCAAGCTATTCCCTTTGCCTGTAATGTTCTTTCCTCATCTTGCCTGTTGCATATTGGTTTTGTTTTGACTTCAAATCCACTCGTTTATGACTTAAGTGAAGTTGTTTTGATCTAAAGGTGAATTTGTTTACATCAAGGAGGCTGTGCCAGGATGTTGTCATACACATTTGTTGCTGTTGATAAGTACTCAGTAGCTCAGCAGTTGACTCGGGACTTATCAATAACATGAGGAGGAACAACAGTCACAAGATGAGCATTTTAACTTTAAATATAAAGAATCTGTGACGATTTACCAGGGATGTTTGATCTGGACAAGGCTCCTCTTTGCTGATATAAATAGTTCTTCGAAGATCTTGAGGCATTTGCTCCTGTCGTGGTCAGGCTACTCTTGACTTGCAGGGGTGTGAAATGATGCAGCAGTTTCTGAAAGAGAAATGTCATGTGTTTCCTGCCTTGGTGGAGCTACACCCAGGAGGCAGTGGTGCAAGCCATGTATTGGTCCCTGGAGTAATTACCTTCAGAACAACCCACCTTGCCTGCAAGCACTAGAGCCATTGCCTGAGTGACTCAGTAGCAAGAGACCTAAACCGGCAGTTGATATCTAGCTTTTCATTGAAAGGACTGCCTCTGCTGAGAACCAGCTCTTGGAATGGTACACCTCAACCAAATTTGGATGTTATTCCTTTTATTTTCCTTTTGCCTGAAACAATAGTATGATTAATCTATTATTGGTTTGGAGTATGTTATTTCTTCATTGGTTCATTAAAAGACATTATCCTCTATGCTTTTGGCTTGTGAAATATTATTATTATAAATTATAATTTCCACAGTAAACCTGTGTTAAATAAATTATTGGCAAAGACAGTCTCAGTCTCTGCGCATAATTGGCCTCAGACAAAATATTGCCAAATTCATGAATGCTGCTAGTTATGAACAAGTTAATTCTCTGCCTTTGAGTGTTATTGATAATATTGCCTCTAAATTTAGTCACTTTAAATTCCTTAAATCCCTAGAGCATTTATTGACTATGCTTTCTCTTTGGAAGTTAGTTTAAGTTGGCTTTGATTATTTCTTATTTTTTAAAAGTCTGTCATCTCTCTAAAAATTAAATGGTCTCAGATATGAGGAGTCTTAAAACTGTATCCTCTGGGCTTCACGTGGTATCCCTTTGTGTTTATTGGAAATCAGAGGAATTCTGTACTGATTAAAATTTTGAGGCTTCATTATATTATTTGTATGACAATTAGGAGAGAGAAATAACAAATATCATAAATATACATGCATATATTATCATCGTACTTTTGTTCATGTGACTTCTTCATGTAATTTGAGAGGAAAAAGATAAAATTTGTACTTTAGAGTCAGGTTAGCAAACTGTTTTTGTAAAAGGTCAGATAATAAATATTTTAGATTTTATGGACTATATCATTTCTGTAGCAACTGCTCAACTCAGCTATTATAGTGTGAGAACATCTACAGATAATACACAAAGAAAGGAGCATAACTATGTTCCAATAAAACTTTATTTTCCAAAATAGATGGTAGGCCAGATTCAGCTGCCCAAATCTAGAGGGCTAAAAGGTTTTTCTAGTGTGTTGTTCCAGAGTGCCGATCAGGATATATTAAATTTTAAAAAGCATACATCTTGTTTTATTTGTACTTAGTAATATAGAGTAAATTAACCAATATGCACTCAGTGCTTCCTTATTTTTTTCATATACACCCTGATAGCAAAATTTATGCTAGCAAACATATAGTATATAGGCTTTGATATTGCAAATTTTGAAAATGCCTTGTAGTACAGCATACCTTTCCTTGTTTTAAAGGTGTTATTATATCTCTTCATGTATCTATGGTTTCAATGGTAAGATTATTTAGATAAAATAATATAAAATATGTTATATTTTTTTGAGAGTTGAAACAATTATTTACTCATGATTCAGAATTCATTTTAAACAGTTTAATCATGGAGTATTTTATTTTAATTAATAAATACATTTGAGAATCTCTTAAATGCCATTTCAAGGGTTATTCCAAGTACCTGGAAAAACTTTGTACAACTATTTACCTTCATCCATTTTGTCCTAAAAGCACATTCCATGTTCATACTTGGTGTTTCTCTTTTGTGTGACTCCAGATTTTCCAAAAAAACAATTATAGACAGGTGTATGATAGGCAGACAGAAAGGCAGGCAGGCAGGCAGACAGCCAGCCAGACAGACAGACAGACAGACAGAAGATACATACATACATGCATACGTATATATGTATATACGTACATTCAAACAGAGAAAGAAATAAACAGATAATCATCTCTGTATAATTCAAAAATATTTAGAAGTCAAAGTCAAGCTTTGACTTTTTATTTAGAAGTATTATTAAAAATAAAATTATGCTTGTTTTTGAGAAGTTTATTTTCCTGACAATAATCGATAGTCACAGATAAATTTTAGCCATTTTGTTTTCACTGCTCTAGGTATGTGATAGTGCCATCTGCTGGTGTGCTTTAAGCAAATGACAGTATCTTGAATAAAAGCAATCTATATGTTGGACATGCTATAAAAATGCACTGTAAAATTGAATAATGTTGAATACTTAAGGTTATTTCATCTATTTTTAATTTTGTGTTTTAAATATTTATTTTTAAAGACAATACAATTGTCTATCTCAGTCCTTTAATCAACTCGTTTATAATAGTAAAAATTTCTAATAAGGAATTTATAACTTTAGGTACCAAAATTGTTTTAATTTACCTTTTTTGTTTGCAGTTCTTCTAAAATTTCTTTATACTTCTCAGTTTATTCAGACAGATTACTCAGAACACAATTTATCTAATGCATACTCATTGATAGCAAACATACCTTAATCAGCTTTCCACTCTACTTTCCAAGTCAGTGAATGAACCATCACTACACGCTGTACTCAGAAGATTTCACAGTACTAGACTTTCTCTTCTCCCTCAATTCTTTTATAACCTCTTGTATTCATGTAAACCATCTACACAATTTCTAAATATTAAAACTGCTTAAAATAAAAATTTTAAATAATCAGAATGGAAGTAGTATCATTAGCTTGCAAAAAGATATATTATTTAATATTAAAATATTTGTGGGGGGAGGGAGAGAAGACAGATCTCTCTGACTTAGAAAGTTTTTTTTTATGAATAAATGAATCCAAAGTTTTAGTTCCATGTATTAACTCTCAGTAACTGACTCTAACCTATGTTCACCCCATTTCTTCAATATCTTTTGGAAAACAATTAACTGCTTTTTTCCCCGGGGCAAAAAAATAAGTAGAGAAGCAAAAGTACATTGAAGGCAAAATTGTGTAGTAGACCAAGTTTATATAAATGTAGTAGTTCCTTCCCATCAACTTTTTGAGCATTTCTTAGAATCCCCTCTGGCAACCATCCCCCATTTATGTCTCCATGAAACACTCTACACAGTGACTGCCACTAAAACACTGAATGCATGAGATATTTACCATCTCTCTTAATGCAGCAGGTCCTGGAATAATGTCATTTCATTCAACGGTCTTTCATTATAACATTAATGAGATGCCGAAGAAACTTAACTCTTGTTTGTATCTATTAGCCTATGATAAAACTGGTTTTGTTCTATGTTGCTTCAAGTCCCAGAAGCTATTGATGACTTTAAGTGAAGACTTACTGAACCTCCCCCTGGACCAAAAATCATTGTACAACTCTCTGCCTTCCTTCTGCTACATGGCTTTCACTATTTCTTTTATATTTCATTTTTAATTCTCTAATTTTAAGTGCTTTTTCCATAAGCAACTTCCACTTCCTTTAAAAAAATATTCTGGGTATAAAGAATAAACTTATTTCATAAATAAATACCTGTCGTTGGCTTTTTTTTTTCTTGAAGACTTTTTCTGAAAAACAGTCAGTAGAACTAGTAACTTCTGGTTAAAGTTTTGTGTGGTTGATCCTTTGAAAACTTTGTTTAAACCAAAAGGAGTCATATGAATGTGAGCATTTTATTTACCTGATATATTAGTGCTAGATTATGGGGAGATACAGGTCTTGTGGTCCCTGGAAATCCACAAATTGTTTATTGTTTTTACTACCCCAAATCAGAGCTGATACTATGGGAATTCAACAGTGAAGGTGCCAGGACAACCATTATTTTAGTTTTTATTTGCATCACAGTCCACTTTGACAAAAAAAGAAATAGAAGTTCTAAAACTTTTGCACACTTGCTAATGTAAAACTAATTTAATGTGACTTCTGCAGCAAAAATATTTAATGCTTTATAATGCTTATATAATTCACCAAAATATAGCAAAGCCATATAATATCACCTCTCTGTGGCACATTTTACTGAATATTGTATATTGATTCAAAGCATTAATCTTTTGAGGAGAAAATCTACTTTGTTGTCCTGTGTTGCTTTATTATTAAATGATGGTCAATGCTGGTCATCTGCTTGAATGAGCAACAGAAAAAGTGACTATTTCTTTTTGGTGCTAATTTGTTGAGAATTTAAGTTGGCATATCGTTGAAGAAGCCTTCTTTTATTTCCTTAAACAATGTATCTCTTTATATAAATTTACTAAAAGTGCCTTATCTGTCTTTAAAATCTGTTTTGAGAGATAGTTTCAGTCTGAATAAAAAACTTCAGCTTATCTCATTACACTTAAAATTCTAAATTTATACTTGGAGACTGCCTAACCCATGTTCTTGGCAACTAACAACATAGACTTTCTAAGCGAATAAATCATTCTGTAGGAGTAGACTGGACACCTTTTGAAGATGTGCAGATTACCAAAAGCTAGCAAAATGAGAATTAATAAAAGTGAATACTAATTTAGTGAAAAGTGCCTGTTCAGATGATAGAAGATTATTTGCTATAAGAAGATGGTGACAAGTTTTCTGCTTGTGTGTTATTATTAATGCTCATTGTGACTAAAGGTCACAGACTAATTTGAAGACAGAAGTTGTGACTGTGATTTATTTAAGTGCAAGAATGCCTGCAGTAGTGATGAATGTGAATGTTTAGTAAAGGTCCTGGGGCCAAACGCCCAAACTTTAAACCTCAGAAAGCACAGTAAGGATTTCCCAAGTCATAAAGATTCTGTACCAGAAAATACAAGAGAGCTCAAGTGTTGGTCCATTTGCCTACCTAAGCTGAGATCAGTGACAGTATAATTTGCTATTTTGGATATCAACTTGGTATATAAAGTTTTAACATCTAGTTATATTGCTTGCTTTTGAGATTAAATAAAAATTATTAAATAGTTGAAAGACCAAAAATGAATGATCAATAAAAATAAATAACCAATAGACATTCTCACTAGTAGTGAAAAATAATGAAATTAAAAAGCAACAATAAGATACCATATTCTTTCTATCTATATATCTATCATTCAGTACTTTCAGATTATGTTGAAAACTTCACACTCATAAATAGCTAGTAGGAATATAAATTTTTTAAATCCTTTATAGAACATAATTTGGCAATATACATCTAAACTCTAAAAATTTTCCTATCTTTTCAACAATTTATTTTCGTTGTTATAACAATTCATTTTTATTAATCTTGTTAGTCTAAGAAGTAATAATAGATGTTAGCAAATAATTATATACAAAGATTTTTATTGAAACATTATGTGATATTAGTCAAATATTGAAATTGTCCTAAGTATTCAATAATAAGTTAATATGATCAAATATAATCCTAGACATGATGAAATATTATGTAGACACTTATTAGGCATTTTAAAGACATGAAAATGTGCTCATTCTATTAAATAAAGATGATATAAATATATATTGACAGAAATTATGAACCAAATTATATTTGACTAATTAAACACATATTTCCTAATGTTTTTGATGTCCTTCCTATCTTGGTCTTTTCTTTCTTACATAGGAAAATATTATTTTGGGCAAACAAAATAGGCTATAATTAATAATTGATTGTGAGTTTTAAATTAGAGCTCAAATACTGAATTTAATAAAAATTTACATAGCTATTACAATCTAGTTCATTACAGAAGAAACATCCCTACTCATTCTGATCGATATTAAAAAAAAAATAGCAATATTAAAAAAAAAAAAAAAAACAACCTCAATCCTTAAGATGCCATAGGCAAATCTGGATAATGGATAGGCTTTTATTTTGTACCTAGTAATCTTTACAAGATAAATACCATGGCCTTCCTCTATGTTTTGCATGTATTCTTAGCCTCTCAGTCACAAGCTGTCCCACCAGGATGCCCAAATTAAGTATTCCCACCATCAATTCTAAAGTCTAAGTTAATAATGTTTGTTATATGTTTAGCTGGAATTCTGTTTATACTGTATAAATCTTACAGTTCATGGTTACGATGGGTTATAACTAGGTTTCCTGTAGAATGACAGAGATGTATCATATAAAGTCACATATCTCAGTTTACCCAGTGCACACCTGTTGCTCAGTATAATTTTTAAGTGTACCCACTTTCCTTCTAAAGACTGTCCATATTTGGATAATAAATTAAATTGACACTCTAATCATAATAGAAAGGAACTGTTTTAATAAAGTTTAATGAAGGGATAACAAGTAGTTATTATCAAAGACTTGTCAGTGAAGATAATTATCAGAGAGTAAGAAAGGTGTGTTTAATAATATCATGTAAGTAGCTATTAAGTAACCTTCATGTAGGTCTAGTCTTGTTATTAACTTAGTGTCAGAAATGAAATTACTCAGTGCATTATTATAATCACTCATTCTATTTTTGCCATTGATTAAAATAACTTCTTGAACCTTAATTTCCTCATCTGTAAAATAAGACTGATATCTCCTGTATTAATTACCAGAAATAGATTGCATAAATTAATCAATTATGTATCTTAAATTCATTGGAAGAGATAATATGCAACATTATTTTACAAAGATTTGCTTTTTTTAGTTACATCTATTTTGGTTATGTCAATTTTTTTATTACTGTCTCATTAATTTATACTTTTATAAAGCATTATAATTTATTCTGTATCTTCATAAAAAGTCTAATTTACTTCTAACCTAGGGTTAAGTTTGATTTTTAAAAAACTTCCTATGAAATTATTTTTTTCATTTTCATATATAATCTTGTAGATTTTAAAATTAAATATTAATTGAATAAGGTGTAAATGTTCTTTCTCTAAACTATGTTTTCAGTAAATGAGATAATCATTGCACTGCAAACAATCATTTAAAACCAATAGACGTACTCATGCTAGGATCTAGCTCCTCTACATGCAGTGGATGAAGCCAAGGAGCAAGTGTAAACAAACATGATTTTTACTTATTTCAAAAGTATAATTAAGAAAATGTAGTGAAAACCATTATTCTGAAAAGAAGTACATATGAAGAGATTTTAAAAGGATTATATGATAGTATAAGCTAGATTATTTATTTATTTGTCTGTCTATTTGTTAGTTTGGATAAAGTAAGATTTGCATTTTTACAAGGAGCCAATATTGGAAAACAGCAGTGTAATTAGGATATTGCCCTAGTAGCCATGAAAACAAGTGGGAAAGCAGTTCAATTGCTTACTGCATTTCCTCCAAGAGCCTCTGCAGCTTTTCTAATTTGGTCTTCAAGTTCTTCCAGCCCACAGTGACTTTCCTTCAGTTCTGTGACTACCCATGCTTCATGGCTGCTTTCCAGCAATAAGCTCTACATAAATAATTTTCGTGATGATTTCAACTTGAATAATATCTTCTTTTTACAATCTCCTTTAAATAAATCTTAGAATTTAGGGTGAAATACTTTTTAGAGATGTTACTTTAGATTTTTCTATGTTTTCTCTCTTTATCTTTTCTTTGCATCTCTTCAAGTGCTTCCATGGCTTTTGTTGCAAGGCTTTCTGAATTGTTTTAAAAAACCTAAAGACTTGAAGAAAGGTTGATGTGAGCCTTCAACAAATTCTTGCAATTGAGAGAATAGAGTGATGTTGATACTCGGAGAGGAGGAGACATTCAGACAACTCTCTGGCAGGACCCAAAGGATCTCAGAAAGGATGGATGCAAGTGCTCGAGAAGATTCAATCCACACCCAGACTTGGCACCAAAGATTTCCACATCTCAAGCAGAGGAGATATGTAACAATGAAGGCCTAAAGTGATCATGGAGGTCGGAACAAAAATATCTAAACAGTCGCCACTGCAACCAGATAGATGATCATAACTTTCAGGGACTAAAGAGCTAGAAAAAGAGTGCAGTTGGGGAATATTAAAAAATGTTTTAAGTTAAATTTCCCACCAACCTTAAGAGATAAGGTATTTGAATTAAAAAAGACATTACTTACAGAAATTAACATATATAGCATTTCTTATATATCTGAATTTATAAATGAAAGTTTACACATTTTGAAATTATTTCATAATTGTGAGAAGAAATTATACCCTATCATGATTCTTCACTTTAAAGTAGAGCTGGTGAGAAGAAGTTTCCTAAAAAACATCTTTGTGTTTAAATATGGATTGGGCTGAGAACTCAGATTCCTTGATCAAAATTGTTTTTTTGTTGTTGTTGTTTATTTGTTTTTTTACCCACTTCATGTCTGTTTAGTGTGTGTGTGAGGGGGAAGAGGCCTTTTAAAATTAAGTTATGCTCTATGAGGTGACTATTGTTGCTGAGAGAACTTCTTTTGTCTTTTAGATGCTCCATTCTCAAAGTCAAACATACTGTTGCCCTTCCTCGACTTAGTGGGGAAGTGCCCTATGGACTAGCATGCCTTCAAAAGGCATAAGCTGGGTCTTTTCCGTGAGATGTAGAGCAGTAGAAAAGAAATTACAAACAGGGACAACCAAAAGATTCATGGGTTTCCATCCAGAGCTGTCTCTATAAGGTTTGTTTCCTTTGAGTATCTCTATACTCATCAACTACCACTTAATTGCCTTACTTTCCTCTACTCCAAACCTCTTTAAAAAACAGTCTGTTTCAATCTCCAATATCTGAGCTCCCTTTCTCTTAATCTGGTTTTGTATTAGATAACACTTAATTTTTTTTCTGCCAATGTCTTTATTTTCTTCTTTATCTAAACCTCAATATTTCTTTGGGTAGCTATACCTTTATTGAATATAATATGATATATATTCATATTATGATTCATAATATGATTCATAGATAGATAGATAGATAGATAGATGAAATGTGTGACCACTAAACTCAAGGTCCTGACTATTAGTAAGCCAAACATTCACTTCTCCATATAAAAATTTAAACTAGGTATAGATTCACCAATGCATTACCCTCATTTATTTTTATTATCTGGAGATTTTTCTTTCATTTTCTTTTTTTTCTATTTTTTCTTCTTTTGTGAGCTTATACACACACACACAGAACACACACAGATATACACTTTATATGTGCAACATTTCTATTTGTAGCAGAAAGTTTCTTGGTTATATGAGAGCCTCTTTTCTAGAACTGAAAGTATTAAAATTAGTGTATCTATGGTGATTTTGATATATGGACTTTTCTTACATGCATATATAGCCAAATATGTATGTCTTTCCATAAAGAAATCCTTTTATTTTTCTTTAAAAGTCTATTTCCATCATGAGATTTAATAATCACCTATAAATTCAACTTGCAAGATTATATTTTTTTAATAAATACTTTAATCTATGTATACTTATTTGATATATGCTTGTAAACATATCTTATTCTGATATGTTTTTCAAAAGTAAGCCAAGTGTCATAAGAACATTTATTAAATAACACTTTCTATTCCTACTGATTATTAAAACACCTCCATCAACAATAAAATTCTCACACTGATACTTGTATAAATGATTTTAAAATTATTAGAATTTGAAAGGTTATCATAATTATGAAACACTAAAAACTATTTTGTTAAAAAACATTTACATTATGTTTTTAGGTTAAAATCTTGCCTTCTCTGTCTTTTGTTTCAAAGCATTACAAGTGACCTTTTACAGGTGCTGGGCATTGATTTAAATATGCTGATGAAATCACTTGGCTTGCAAGATGTTTGATAGGAAAATGAAACTTTAAACTACCAACTGTGTTTGAACAGATGATGTTTTTCTGCTTAATGCAGCAATATTCATTAAACAGAAGTATGTGCCTAAAGTTCAGGCATGAATAAAAATGAAATGGATTTTCTGGGTGCTTACATGTTAATCTCTATTAGGTCATTGTTTCTCAATACCCTTATGATTTGTCCTTTGTTCTTCAATATAAAAGACGCAATTAAAATATTACAAAGCCCCCATGAACTCTGAAGAACTTTTGTTCTCATTACTAATCATTTTTTAAACTGGAAATCTGTAGTGAGCTTTATAAACTTACGCAATTGCCTAATTCTAGGAACTTGTTCTACTCCTATTTTCATTTTTTTATCTCCCTAAGTTTTCTCTCCAGTTTATGGATATCAAATAGAAATAGAGGAGATTCTAAGAAGAAAAGAGAAAATTCTTTGTAATATTTTACGTTGTGCTTACTATCTGTATAATAGTGAACTGAATCATATGATGTAGTATATTTTTCTTTTACATATATCACTTGTGAAACATGACCAGCATTCCCTGCCATATATGTTCCATGTGTTTGTCCTTACCTACCCTTACACTAGATTATCAGTGGATATAATTAATTTTCTCCAGTCCCTTCATCTCTCTTCTTCCAACTCCCTCATCTTTTCTATTTCCTTCTCTTTTCCCGGACCCTTTCCAATCTATTTAACATCTTGGAAAATACATAGAGTTAAAGTAAGAACAGTAAAAAACATTTATTTCACTGTGTATCAGTTAGTTGATGTGTTTTTACTACAGGGGAATGTGTTTTACAAAATTATCATGTATTTTTATATTTTGCAAATATTGATATTTTAATCATCATTAATGACTTTGAATCACTGACTTATTTTTTATTAAAAATATAATAATCACATTCCATCTAATATATAATGTATTTTTAATTCATAGAGTGAAATAATTAAGTGATCTAAGTTAGATTTTAATTTTATATTTCATTAGATGACTCATTAAAACTAACTTTTTAATTTTCATTTATCCATAATATCCCAAGAACATCAATCTCACTGGTTTTATTTTTTTTGTGTTCAACTTTATTGTCATAAACATTTTCAAGTCAGTTGACTGTTTTACTCAGATTGATTATTTATGACCCTTTACAATTCAGAATTTAGCTAATCTAGTTTTTAAAAATTCCGTCAAAATATTTTGTTTACACCATACCTGTTTTCTGAGAACCATGGGAAGAATAGTTTTATCCTCAGAGATTGTTTCTTTCTTCAGTATACGACAGAGTAGTTGTCATTTACAGAATCAATTTAGTGCAAGGTAGGTGTCTCAGGGAGAGAAATTCTAACTTTATTTACCCCTTATTGAACCCTGCTATTTTTCTTAATTAAACTCCTAGACTTCTGTCAAGAATAATGTGCATTTGTTTTTATTCAGAGACCTAAGATCTAGATAGCTAATTATTCATTAAAATATATATTTATAGAGACACACAAGCACACACACATACCACATATATGATTCATTGTTATTGCTCAGGTCATGAGGAAGCATTCTATAAATTGTCTTAATCTGTTCTTTTCAATTTTCCCTGCAGGGACAAATACATTCTACTTGCTTAACAGAGATACTTATGAAACGAGTTTACCTCCACATATTTGTTCAGTTACTACAATGAAAGAATTCTAGGACTTGATGAACATATATATGTGGAGAGATTAAGATTTTCAAACTAAGTACAAATGAGAATATTTGGATATTTCTGTGATAGTAACACTATGAGGAATATCAAAGAAGTATTTTCAAAAAATGCAAATACATACTATTTAACAAGCATATATTTAATAATGTTGGGGAAAGATAGGACAGAGATTAGTAAAAAATTACTTGGAGATCATTAAATTTACATTTACTTAAATAATATGACATAATAACATATTTCAAAGCACAAATGGGCCACAGAGTTGATGTTCAATAAACAAGAACAGAATCTAAATTCAAGTTAGAAAGAAAGGACTTATTTTTAAAAAATGTTCTTTTCTAAAATTTAAGTGCTAAATAGTACTGTGTGCCTGCATGCCAAGAACAGCCCTCAGTACCATTCTTAAATAATATTCTCTTGTCACTGAGACATTTCAATACATTTAGTTATCCTGCCACTTAATTCTCCCATATTCATCAAGCCATTTATTTTTACCACTTAAATCATTAATTAAAAAAGATTTATCCACATCTGATTTAAAATAGTATAGATTTATGAAAATTTAGGTTATTAGATTGTCTGTTCCTCAAAGGAGCATGCAGAAATTTAAAATTACTTCATCCACTTGTGACATTTCTGCATGATAAATAGGAAAGAAGAGAGCAGTATAAATTATACTTTTAAACATGGTAGTAAAAAAAGAATAAGCAGATGATATAAGTAGTATAGATAACATTTTAGGATAAGAAATCTTAAAGCAGAACTTAGTATGAATCTGTTTTCTAAAAGCCTTCTGATTCTTCATTGTGATTTATAGTAAGTCTTGCTTCACTTCACTTTTTTACTGAACATTGTGAATTAAACAGAAGTCAATGAATTTTTTAGTTGATATAGTCTGTTCCTCCTCAGAAACAACATAAAACACTGAGGCTATCCCAAATAACCAGACACAGCCTTTGATCTCTATCAGAGGAAATGAAACACCTTTCTTCCTCCCACTTTGCACTCCTGTTTATATTGTCTCCCTTCTACAACCTCTTCATTAGATTATCTTGTGTCATGAACTAAGCCATAGCCAGATGATTATAATTAAATAATCTCATTGCAGTAACTAGGGAAAGCATTCTGCTTCTTTCATCTTCAGAGATGCCTAAATGAAAAAGGAGTCAGACTCATTCGGCACAATATCAATTAATTTGCTGTGTTCTGTATTCATTTCTTGTTACACCATATGATATCCTTGTGTCATCCAGTAAGACTACTAAGGAGCTAAACATTTTTTTTTTTTTTTACATCATGAGTTTAAGGAATAAAAATATAAGTTTTCTAATTCAGGTTCAAATAGCGAACATCTCTTGTGAAAGATTTATATACTCCAAAATATATCTCTATGTATCATGTAATAATGTTGTCTAAGGAAACTCAGAGCAAAGAGGTTTTCTAACTAAATTAATTCAGATATGTTGTTCAGACAAGTCTTACTCTATTTGAGTGAGACAAATGATAAATTTACCCATAAACTCCAGTGCAACAGGAATATGGCCCTTATGGGTGAGCATTGTTCCTAAGTCAATGTCTCACCTTGACATTTATTTTCCATAAGTAACAAGTTTACCTTTTAGACAGCATTAAGAGAGCATTCGTCTTCAGCAAGGTTGCAAACCATTGTCATTATCTCTTCCTTGGGTAATAAAGAAACTTGATTTCCAGATATGCAGAAATTTAAACAAGAATGAACTGAATAATGTGCACAGTTATCACTGTTTTCATTACCAATAAAGAGCCAAACATGACATGTATGACTGATGTGCACTTTAAATAACATCTGTTTCCAATGTGACTAAGTTCCTTTTCAGGCCATATGGCTGTATAATCTCTTTCTTAAAAAACTGCTTTGAGTAAAATTTGCCATCTTTTCAAAAATTATGAGTTGTGGGAATACTACATTTTATTGCCGCTTAGATTAACTGAATAAATTAATTTAGATTCATTTTCATATCCTCATTAGAATTCTCCAACTTAATCCTCCCACTTCTATCATCTATCTATATCTATCTCTCTGTCTCTATCCTATCATCTCTCTCTCTCATCTATCTATCTCTATCTATCTATCTATCTATCTATCTATCTATCTATCATCTATCTATCAATCTACCTATCTATCTATCTATCTATCTAATAAAATAACCACACATTCTAATCTGTTTGACATTATTTGAGCTGCACATTGGTGAAGAATGAATTATTAACAGCAATTGAACACGTCATTGAACAGGGTTAACTTATTCAGCAGTGTTAATCCATTGTCATAAAATAAATAATATTTATATTATTTATGTAATATTTCTGGGTACTAATATAGGTTTATATAGAGATCCACATGCTGGAAACATGAGAACACTATACCTTTTGGAGAATTAGACTTTTTCCCATGTTTTCTCTCTGAAACTATGTGACAAACAAAATACCTACATATAGAGAGATACATAGAGGTATGAAACTAGAGTTAGATCAATCTTGATGTCAAAATACCTTATCTTTATACAGTATAAGACATTATTATGTAGCTTGCTCAGGTTTTAAATGATTTGGGTTTCTATACTAGCTCCACTACTTACTGTATGGCTTTTGGTAAATCTTTAACCTCTGACTCAGTTTCCCAGTCTGTAAAATGGTGCCTAGCTTACTGGATTAATGTGAGGATCAATTGAAATAATAACATTAAAGCACATAGACTTAATAATCATAAACATTCATTGTTATTAGAAGTTCACTTATTACTAATTGCTAACTTTTATTAAGAATTTATTACATGCCAAGCATTTTTCTAAATGAAACAAGTATCAGTATTATCACCATTGAACAGGTAAGGTAAACTGAGACACTGAAAGGTGAAGTTACTTGTCAATCATTACATAGCTATTAATTTGTAAAGCTTGAGTTTAAGCCCCAATGATCTGGCTCCAGAATCTACCTATATACTAAACCATTATACTATACTTTTAACTCAAACAAAAAGGTAGAAAAATTAGAAACATAGATATAAAAAAGAAAAAACAAGCTTTCAATTCTATTACCTGGAGATAGATAGATTCAAATATTATTTCTTAATAACATAATTGCTTTTCTTCTGGGTTTATGTTTTCTTAAAATGTGATTATTCTGTTAAAATTCAAACAGTATATTTTTTTAAAAAATAATCATTTGTTTAATTGAAGAGGAGATACAGTGAATAAACCAGGCTAGTCAATAAGCCTGACCAAGACTTCTGCTATATTTTTATTACTTTAACTTGAAATGGATTTTTCTTTTTATTTACCTGATTATTTTCAAATTGTGCTACAATTTTCATTTGTATCTAAGCAATTATAAGTGAACTCTAACAACATGATAAATGTGGCAGCTGAAAATCTCAAGAGGAATTTTTTAAGGCTACAAAATAGCAAAAACAAAACAAAAACAAAAAGAAGGCCTCTGGATGAAAGAGAATTTTAAAACAAAATCATTTTGAAATGCATGAAAGAAAAGATCAACATGTTTGTTCATAAAAAATTATTATGTATGTCACTGTCCAACACATTTTAAAGACAAGGAAGAAATTAGAAAAATTTTAACCACAAATGATGAAATTAATATTTTTAATATATTATAAAACATAAATTGATAATAAAACTGAATAATGTTAAATAGAAGGGCTAAATATACTATCTGTTAATTAACAAAATGGTAAATACAAATAGCTAACATAGATATGTAAAGATAGCATATTAGCAATAAAAATGAAAATCAGATTAATGAATGCCAGTGTCTTAACAGACTAATAATGCCTAAGAATTTAGACTTTTGTAAAATGCTAGAACAGCATTGGTCACGTTGTAAAGATGTTTTTCAAGATAATAATCCCTCATTGTCTACAAATGGCTGAACGCTACCAGTGCAAACCCATCCATTTATAAGTGTGAGCACAGGAACCATGTTGGAACACGCCAATAGCCATAGCCGATCAGGATGAGTCTCTTATAAATGTAGACTGAGAAGCAGCCAGGTAATCTCATCTCCTGGCTAAAAGCTTAAAGTGTGATCTGAAGATCTGTAAAGTGGGATAATGGAGAATCAGCCAAGTAGTTTTGTAGAGAGTGAGAAAATTGAGGGACAAAGGAGAAAGGAGTAGGAGAGTCAGAGAGATGCGGCAAATGGCTTTTCATGTCCTATTCAATTTCTGCCTATGACCTGACTTTCTTTTCTATGAGTTTTAAGAAATCTCCATGTCTCCTAATAATAAGTAAATATTTTTTCCTCAACTTGATATTCGAACTCAAATCATGTTAGAACAAATTATTTGAAAAAATAATTTGGAAGACAAACCACAGACTGGGGAAATTATTTGCAAAAGACATAACTGATAAGGATTTGCTATCCAAAACATACAAACGGCTCTTAAAACTCAATGATAAGAAAACTAACAACCCAATTTAAAAATGGGCAAATGATCTGAATAGACACCTCATTAAAGAAGAAATACAGGTGGCAAATATGCATATGAAAAGACTGTCATCAGATGCTATCAGGGAATTTCAAAATAAAACAACAATGAGATATCACTGCATATCTCCTAAGGTGGCTAAAATCTGAATCACTGACAACACCAAATGCTGGTGAGGATGTGGACCAATAGGAACTCTCATTCATTGCTGATGGAGATACAAAATGACACACCCACTTTGAAAAACAGTTGGCAGTTTTTTACAAAACTTACCAAATGATCCAGCAGTCATGCTCCTTGGAGTTTAACCAAAGAAGCTGAAAACTTATGCCTACACAAAAACCTGCACAGAGATTTATAGCAGCTTTATTCACAATTGCCAAGATGTGCAAGCAAAAATATGTCCTTTGGTAGATGAATGGAAAAATGGAAAGATAAACTGTAGTATATCCAGACAATGAAATATTATTCGGCACTAAAAAAAAAAAAAAAGAGAGCTACAGAGCCATGAAAAGACATAGAGACAACTTAAATGCATATTACTAAGTGAAAGAGGCCAACTCAAAAAGGTGACATATTGTAAGATTCCAACTATACGACATTCTGAGAAAGGCAAAACTATGGAGAAAGTAAAAAGATCAGTGGTGACAGTAATTAGAAGGAAGGGAAAATGAATAGATGGGACACCGAAAATTTTAGGGCAGTGAAATTATTCTGTATGACACTGCAGTGATGGATACAGTTATTACACATTTGTCAAAACCCTTAAAAAGTACAAGAGTGAACTCTAACGTAAACTGTGGATTTTGAGTGATAAAGATATATCAATGTAGGTTAATCAATTGTAATAAATAAGCCATTCTGGTGGAAATGTTGATATGGGGAGGACTGCATATGTATGGGAGCAAGGAGTACATGAGAACTGTCTATACTTTTTGCACAATTTTGCTGTGAATTTAGAACTATCCTAAACAAAAAATGTCTTTTTTAAACAAGCAATTTGAGAATATTTTCAAAAACTTTAAAAATCTCATAAGACAAGTTCAATAATCCTACAACTAAACATATATTCTAAGGGAGAAAATTCAAAACAATCCAACACCTATATTGTAAAAATGCATTGTGTAAAACATTTTGAACAAAAAAGTTAATTGCATTGTTATTTATAAAAGTGAAAAGCAGGAAAAAATACAAACACTTAACAAATTAAAAAGTGGTCAAGTTGTAACAGATGTATACAATTCAACATTATGTAAATTTAAAACTACAAAAATCTTATTTAAAATAATTGATAAATTAATAGTTTCTAGTACTAGGTGAGAAGATTAAAATAGGAACATCTGTTTCCTGGCTTTACACAATTTTAACTGTAACATTCTGGTTTGCATTTTACAGCACAAATAGTTAAATAGTTTAAAACCATTAATAAGGAAATTATGCCTAAGACTACAATTTTAGAATTTTAGGTAGTATGGCAATCTACTGGAAATTTTTTGTTTGTTTTGTTCCAAGCAGTTTTTACAGTGCTCTTCATTATCTATCATTTGATTGCTGCACTTTGCCATTATATTCCAATGACTCTAAATGACAATAGCAAAATTATTAGGGGCAATTTTCAAGTGCTATTCTCTCTAAATATCATTTATTTAATTTTAAATATATTAAAATAAATGGCTAATAAATATTTATTTAGTTTTATTAGCAAATTCTCTTTTTAAACACAATGAAAAAGTATTTTCATATATGTAAAGTCTAAAAATTATAAGAATTTTGATTGCCTATAAACTTTTCTCATTAGAGAAGACTAATAAAGCTTCAAAGATATAAAATTCAAAATCGAAAAATATGTCATTTTAAGAATATATATTTTCAAGAAATATCTAATAATTTGGGCAACCTTATAACATCTTCATTTTTTCTATAAAATACCAACTGGTTAACAAACCAGCATTTACATTTCATTTTTTAAAATGTATTCTTGTCCATATTAACATTAAGTTAACACAAAGCAACCAATATCAAGTTATCTTGAAACATTCTATAATATAAAATTATTTTTAAAAAATCTAAAGTATGGCCTTTGTTTATTTCTAAGCCTGTCAAGTTACTTTTGCTTGCTGTATTATCCTTAGAATACACTCTAAAAATAGTATTGCATTTATTCATTTATATATAGAAATCATGATCATTGTAAAATCTCGATGCTGTTATTTATCTTTGACTCAATTGTTTGTAGCATATATTTTTTCCATTCTCAGATAATGTCAATATACTCTGTTTATGAAGTTTGCACCCAGTGCTACCATGGTAACTTTGGGCTCTGGAGCAGAATGGCTAAGATCAGAGACTTCGGTACAGTCAAGTGTAGTGAGGATGGTATGATAAATAACTCACACAGATGTGAGATTTGCGTGACGTAAATGTAGAAAGTGCCAAGAATCTGGTAGGTATCTAGTAAGAGCTTACTAAATATTCATATAATGAGTAATTGAAATCAAAGGAGAGATGTTATCACTCAGATTTATCTTCTGTACAGATTACTACAATTTTATTCAATAATTTTTTATTTTCCATTTATGATATTATAAAAATTAAATTAGTTTTCATAGTTTTCAAAATCACATCATTAAGTGTCAATCAGTAGTTGGCAATATATTCATTCTCATATTTAGTTTTCTAATCTTCTTTCAATTTAAACTTAAATACTTACATTTTCTTAAAATTATATAATGTTCTCTTGTTATTTTGCAAATGTAATGAGAAGTTAGAAAAAAGAAAAAATATCACATATATAAATTTGTCATTGGTTAGTAATGAAAAGACACCTAATATTTTTCAATTAATTATAGCATTATTTCTTTGAGGGATTTTTTTTTTTAAGTTCTTGATGACTTTCTAAAAGGCCTCGATTACCGAAGTTGTCAAAGTTTCAGATTTCTTCCTTCCTCTCAGTCCATACCCCAGAACCAGCTTTCCTCTTGGGCATGTATTATAACTGAGTTAGAGGGAAGGCAGTTCAGATTGATAAAGCAATACCCCTGGGAAAAGATGATTAACATGCATAAAGGGATTTCCTTGCAGTATAAATACCAGCACGCGCCCTCTTGGTGCTTCAGAGCCTTCCTGATGTATATATGCAGGTAGTGAGATTTGAAAGAGCCCTTTGAGACAGTAATATAATAAAACTCTGATTTGAAGAGTAGCAGTTTTCCTCATTTTTCTACTCTCTTGTGGGGATGAGTTGCCAACCTTTTACTTCGGCTGATACCTTTATACCTCTGAATTCTGAGTCTTCTGCAACTCTGCCTCTGATAATGCATCACAGTGCTGCTGAGTGCCTACCAGTCTCCAACCATGCCTCCAATGTGATGTCTACAGGTACTGACTTCAATAACAATCTACAAGTGGCTGGGCGTAAAGATTTTCAAATGGATACTTTGAATCTTGTTAGTTTAGAACGTGTTTACTTCCTTTTCTTTTTTTTCCCTTCATTTAATATGCTTTCAGTTATATAGTAAGGATATTAAAGAAGTCAAATGTCTAAGAAATCTTTCAAAACATATTAATAAGTAATAATTTAAATATTGTTAGATTATAAAGATCTGTTCTTTACGTAAGTAAATAAGGAGTTTGGCTATTTTTAATTCAAAACCAATTTAATGGAAAGTTTATAAATAAAGGGAAAAACTAAAGAAACAGTTTAAAGTAACTTAGTGTTTTACAAGTGTTACTTCTATAACTTACAGATTAAATTTTTTTTTAGGTTACATTTGTTACCACTCTAAAAACAGTTGTTTACCTCATAGCACATATGACTAAATGATTCCTACTACCAGCAATTATGGATGTCAAAGAATAAACTAATAATTATAATAAACTTACATTTTAGCATAATTCAAAACTCAAAAATCAAAACTGGAAGCAATATGTAACATTTAGAGCTCATGAACTGAGTTAAATTTTCTCATAATTGAGTTGTGAAGAGACTTCAACTACTAACCGAATTTTAATATTTTCTCGTATAACTTTTTTAAGTGAAAATTAAACTTGAGAATCCAAATATATTATCTTAAACACAACCAAATAAGTATGTCTTGCTAATGCGTAATCCATTCTTTTTTAGTAATAAGTGTTTTAAAGTAGAATTATAAATAGACAAAGTCTTGAATTGAGTAAATTTCTCCCATTAAATAGCAATATACTATTTACTTTTCACTTATTTTGAAAGCAATCTAAATATGAAATAAATTTTATACCTTTTGAAATCAAAATTTGAGTTGATTAATTTATATTCTGATTTAATGAGTTAAGTTTTATCTTTTATTATAAGTAGGCAGTTTCCAAATATGTATTTAGTTTTGACATTAATCTTCAGCTGAATTTTAAAGATAGGGATTACATAAAAATAGAGATTTGGTTAAATCATTAAAGATTTTTTTCATCTACCTAAGATTCTTATAATTTAATTGAAAGGTAATAATGGAAGTGCACACAAACATATTTTTAAAAATATAATAAAGTATTTTAACCAACAATATGTACCATAAAGAATTTAAACTATTACAACATAGCTAATTATATATTTTAAATAATAGATCTTTCTATAAATAGGAAATGAGAAGAAGAATATATTGTTTGTTTAATCTAGTGTGTGATTATTATTTGACCAGAATGAAAATAAAATTTAGAATCGAGGTAATGATATAACACATTTAGGCTCAAAACCTTATTAATTTTAAAAATGTATTTGTTTTCAAATAAGTAAATAACACATTTAGCAGATTGACCTTGCATTTATCTAACTTCCTCAAATCAGCAAAACAAAAGGTATTTAAATATTATGAAGTAGAAAATTTTATGATGTGTAAAAATGATCTATTTTATTATATTTATTATTTAAACATATTTTTAATAATAGCATTGATTTTTTTTATTTTTCCATCAAATTATAATCATATACCTGTAATTATCTAAACGAGGAATTAGAAATAATGGTTATGAGAAGAGCACTTGTATATTTAATGTTTTTCACAATTATTTGTTTAAGTTTCAAATGCATAGTAAGGTTTTTATGTGTAATCATGTTGTAAAATGACTTCAGTTCTTTCTACATGTCATTTGTAAAATAAAAATTTATACAGATATTTTAAAATATTAAATATTGTTCTATAGTTAGAAATATTTTACTTTCTGTAGAGACCTCATATTTTTAATCACTAGATTATATCTTAAAATTTTCAAAGGATCCACAGTCTACACTTTATATTATTGCTAATATTTATTCAAGAAGATATGATTATATATTTCTGAAAATCCAACACTAGGCTCTGGACATGAAGGAAAATAAGAATAAAATACATAAGGAAACATTGGCTAATGATTTTATTGTCAATAGTCCATGCTTTTAGTCAGATGTTTAAAACTTGATATAAAAACATTAGAAATTCAAATTTACTTCCAAAATACACATTGATTCCACAAGGTATATGACTATTTATGAACAAGTTTATGTTTATATACCAGGCACAACCTTTATAGACATCATCACTCAACGATCAATGAACTTATTTTTTGACCAGCTTTATCATTAGAATTGTTAATTGATTTTGTGCATTCAGAAAACCTTCAGTCTCAAAATTTCAAAATCAATGTAAATACATCATGCACTGTCAAAAGTTTTTCATAAACCTCTAAATCTACTGGGATTTTTATGATTGTATCCAATAGGAGGCTAGTTGCTCTGCCATTTCCCCTTTAATGGAATAAATTTGTTAGGAGAATAAGCAAAAGTAAAGACTGTTCAAGAGTCAATTTCTCCATTTATTCTTTCAGAGAAAGACCACTTTGTAATACTATGTTATGCAAGAATTTTAAGAGACTATTCCTCTAGTCAGTTTGTTGCAACGTCTGTCCTGGATGGAATCTATAAGAATTCAGTTAGCCAAGGTCCAAACTGCTCAGTCAATTCTCACAGAGCATAGGATAATCAATGAAGGCTATAGTCCACTTTGATGACTTAGGGTATCATTATTTGAGACAAACTTTAACTAATTTTAACCTATTTATTAGATAACTTCCCCCAAATGAGAATGAAAAATTAGCATGTAAATTAAAGAATTGTATAAATGTGTTATTTTTGAAATGAAATGAATATGTCTTGAATCCTCATACATTTTCTTACCAGTCCCGTCTATTTTGTCTTTGACCCAAACTTCTAAATGTTTGTATACGTATTTCTCCGTGACAATGTTGGGAAACACAGCAACTGGACTTCATTACTCTGTTCCTTCCTGTCATTATGGAAATCAGCCATCAACCTATGGCGTGATGGCAGGTAAGAAAAATTGTCTTTACATATAAGATTTAGTTTGGGAACTCTTAGATGGACTTCTTGAGTCTGAGGCAATCTTGACCAGAGTGTATCGTGAAATTCTGATATCTTAACCTTGGCAGTTACTGGTAAAACTACCATTTATTAAAATGTTCCCTGATCTATGATGCGTGATTGCCCCTATGCTGTGCTTTACTGCTGTGCTCCTTAACTCGTTTGCTTTGTATGATTTTTATTCTAATTTACTACTGTTGAACCGCTGATTGTCACTTGTTGATGCTGTTGATTGGCTTGCTCCAGTAATAGTATGGTAGCCATTACTCTCATATGGCTATTAAAATCTAAATGTAAATTAACTAAAATTGAGGTCAAATTTAAAATTCAGTTGCTCAGTTGCACTTGCCACTCTTCAAGTGTTCAATTACCTTATGTGGCTACCAAAGTGAACAGCATAGATTTCTAAAACATCCCCCTCACTGCAATATTTCTTCTGGAGATTTGGTACAAAGATAAATAAGATATTGAAGGCTAGAAGTGATTTGCAGTGGCTTTAACAATAGCCATTGGAAACTGACAGTTCTGAGTTGATTCTGAGTCTTAAAAGAGATAGAAATGGTTGAAATTACACACATTTCTCTTCTGAATAAATAAAACATCACTAGATCAATATTATCTATTTATTGATGCTTGAATGAGGCATCGATAGCACCATGTTTTGATAATGAAAACAGGAAATGATAAGTACATGGTCATGTGCTACTCTCTCTTGGAGCAGAGGCCTTCCTGTTCATTTCAGTGATTTCCATGAACCCAGGTGCAACTTTATGCACCCTTGAAACCCAGCAAAGTGCAACAATGGCTTGAGGTTAGCACAGAGATAAAATTAGCCACAGACCAAATATTTGTGATGTTTTTTGTTACCACCTCTCTCCCCACCAGATCAAGGCCAGAGCCTGGGAGCCTGGTGAGTTCACAGCTGGCCTGAAAATTTTGACATCCTTATAGTTTCCAAAATTGGAACGAACAGGTTCAGGTTTACATTGACAGTCCACAGGCAACTCAGGTTGTGCTGGCACAAATTCTCTGGGCAGCCACTCAGCACACCCGGAGAGTCCACTGGAAAAGCCTTTTAAAATGACTCAAAGCCTGGGTTAGTTACATCAAAAGCGAATGGTTATCCTAAGATTTGGAGGTATCACTGTGGTCTTAAAACAAAATTAAACATCTTTGTTACTGAAAGAAAAACTAACCATAGCAACCTTAGTGAGTATATTTGAATATTTTTTGAAAGCAATATCAATAAAATGTGATATGCTTTGTAATTTATTAGACTGTCTCTATTTTGACATGTATTCAATATTAGTATTTGCATCATGGCAGATTAAATTCAGAGAATCTAAACTCTCCTGTCTTCATCCCGAGAGAAGCTACTCGAATTGAGTTATAATACACAGGAATTCAGAAATAATGTAGGAAAGGTATAAAACACACAAGAGAAACCTGGTTATGTCATTTGAATTTTCTGAGAAGTCTCAAGGTGTTCCTCAAATCAGCCACTTCCATACAATCTAGAGAAGTGTCTAATCATCAACAAAAAAGACAGATTAATTGGCACATACGTCATATAAAAGTGAAGCTACAGAGTACTATATTTCAAAGGATGTGAAATTGCTTTATTTTAATGTGGTTATTTTATTATCCATGCTCTGACGCTTACATTTAGTTTGAGCATTTCATTAAATTAATAACCCACTGGAAGGGAAGAACGATAGCTAATATTTTGTTAAGGTTAATAGAGAGGACTTTAATTATTATATTAATCCACTGTGCCACATAGTCCAGGTGTGGGCATACCAAAGATAATGACTAATCAAGAGCAATGAATTGGCCACACCATGAACTAATTACAAACCTTGTTCATCACTTAACATCTCTTGAGTTTCAGTCTCTTCATATTTAAGTTGAGTGGGTACCACAACTCTGTTGGAGTTCAGTTACAGCTAACTTGTACCAACTCAAGCTGTCTTTCTCCTTTGGTCTTCTCTTTAGATACACTTGCAGATAAATTCCTTCTTCTGTCCCTTTGCTTCTGAGAATTTAGGTAATTCAACAGCTACAGTATAGATAAAATAAACCAGGAATTTTAAATGCAATTCAAAATCTCTTCTGGATAAACACAAAACAAAATAACAACAAAAACCCTCGAAATTTGGATTCTTGGGTACCTGAGATTGTTTCTGTTCTCCAGTTTTTTAAGCAGGTGAAGGTTAGGAAATAACCTCAATGAGCTGTCCACCCTGCCCACCATCCTGTGGAAACTGAGCAAATCAGCTCTACGTGGTAATAAATGCTTACTTAGCCCAACAAAGTTATATTACATGACGACCTAACCAAGACCTAGTGTGAGTCCTTGTTTAAAAAGTAATTTTAAGAGGAAAGCAAAATAACTGAGATTTGAGAATTAACCAAAAAGATCATTTATTTTATGAGAAGTGGATAATAAGAGAAAAGATTACTATGGCTGAAAGTGCCCACTCCAAATGGACTAATGCAAAAGACAACAGAAATCAGTTTGATTGTTGACACAGAGAAATAGTTTACCTTGGGGCTATCTCTTCATTCTTTTTTTTTTTCTTTTCTCTCTTTTTTATTTTTTTCTTTTACTTTTATTTTGAGGGGGGAGGTAAGGGTAAGGGGAGATTATTTTTCCTTAACTTGTTCTAATTATGTTGACTCTGGGGGAAGGAGTAATTCTGAAGATCTTTTGCCCCTGGATTATGAAGGGTCTTTCAGTAGCAGTGACATGATGCATTTTTCTTAAGTTTTTTAGTCTCTGTCTCAACTACTCAATTAGGTAATTTTTAGCAGCAAAGCAGCCATAGGCAATATGTAAACAAATGGCCATGGCTATATTCCAAATAAACTTAATTTACAAAACCAAGCAGAGGAACCCTGATGTACATGGATAGGATTACCAATGCACAAAAGAGAAAATATCACAAATTTATGTAATTCAGATGAAATTCAAATTTATGATTTGCTTTACATTGTCATGCATGGGGGGATAAATGAAAATATTTAAATGAACATTCCTGTACATGTCTATAGCAAGGTGATATTTTACTAGTTCCCTCTGCTTCCCCTGTTTGTCCTTTTAAGGCTTCAAGTCTGTAACCTCAGAGATGTTGTCAGTTAGCATCTGGCAGAGCCACATGCTGCAAAAGATCAATTTGCCCCATACCATGGTACATTGAGCCAGAACCCTGAAAGGCAAGCCAGACCTCTGCATCCTCATTGCCTACTTTAAAAGATTTATCTCTGTTCTCCCACCTCCACTACATAGAAATACATACAGAGCAATTCAGAAAGACTGTGATGTATTAATCTGCAATATGAAAATTTACTTTGTGCCGTAAAGAATATGCAGACACTTCCAACAGGTGTGTGCTTGTCTGGACTTCTAGACAATTTTGTGCACTAAAGATTTAGCAATTGTATATGAGACTTTGATGAACAACATTCACTGCATCTTTCATCCTCTTCTTTTTCTTTTTTCAATAACCCAGGCTTTAGAAAGATTTAAAAAATATCTTGCTATATATACCATACCACTGGCTCCCTACTCTCTCCCTTCTCTCATTTGATAGAAACTGCAGTTTGTTTTTATGGCTGTCATTATGAATTTCTCTTTAAGGTTAGTTCCAGAAAAATGGTGTTCCTGTGGCTAATTGTGGTTACTTTCACTTACTGAAAAAAAAATATCACACATTATGTTTTTCTTTTTGCTCTGGATGTCAAAACTTCAAACATGGTATTTCCTGTGTTCTTTTCATAGACTCTCATTTAAATCTATTTTCTAAATATTTGTTTTCCAGAGTATTTATAATGTATACACTACCTTTAAAGTTTTCAGAAATGGAGATGGCACACTTCTAACATTTTAATAAATAATATTTTTGTATGAAAACATTTTTTAATGTAGCCAAATATGTTTAAACAGCAAAAATTTTAAAGGAAAATCATTAGATTTACCTGAGCACAGACTGCCTGGAAAATGAACTAGGTGATTATTTTGATGAGTTTATTGCAGTGTTCACTGGAGTTCAATTCTAGTTTCAACTGCATAGTTAATTCAATTTTTTTAACTTAAGTTTTCTAAATTTTAAATTGCATTCTAAAAAATGCATATCCTTCCTACTTCATTTGTTTATATAATGATAAGAAAATGACAGATGTGAAATAAATACAACACAAATGTTACTCAGAAAATTTGTAGCAATAGGTGACTATGATCAGCAAAAAAAAATTAAAATAATGATCAAGATTACTAATAAGTTCAGATCTTATGGCATTTCATGTAAAAGACATGCAACAAATTACTTATGTAAAATAAAAATAATTTGACATAGGTTAAATGAGTTATCCAAAATGCATTAAAATACATTAAATGTGCAAAATCATACAGCAGCCTGTCTTTTTCTCTCTGTACTGTTTCTTAGAGTATTTCATCATTAATTGTATTAGTGATGTATTTCTGAATGATGACAGAAGTCAACGTTCTTTTATGTATGTAAGAAGCAACTCTGAAAGTCATAAGCAAAAGAAAAATTGAGAAAAATATTAAGAAATGCTAAAATAAATGTGATGAGTTTTTTTTACATATATATTTAGTCATTATTTTATTTCAATGAGCAGAAATCTAAAACTCATAGGAAGCTAAAAATGTACCCCAAAAGTAATGGCTATTTTCAATAATGAGCTATGTAATAAATTTTAAAATAATACAATTGTTTTTTTTTTTAATTTTATCTGGTCTGATCAATATAGCACCCACTAAAGCACCAAGTAAATGATTAACTGACTTTTTAGAAAGTAAAACTGAATAATTTGGTTTGTAAAAGCAGTGTGACACTTTCTAAACAGTAGTTTCTTTCAAATATTTTTCACATCTGTGAAGCAGCTAAATTTATTTTATGATATTTTGTTTAATTTTTCACTTGTACGTTTACTTTGCCTCAGAAAAAGAATATGATCTATTGGAAAAGGGGACATTATAATTACATATTCTCATATAAATAATATAAGCCAACAATTTGCTGACTTACACTATTCTTTATTCATTACATATTGATATATTAATGTAACATCTACATATTCTGGCAAAATATGTTATTACTCACATCTTTGATTTGTGAATGTATTCATGAAGAAATTATAGATAGCATAAACTCTTGATGTATTTTTTCATTGTTTCCAAAAATGATTATTTCATATATTCTGTAGTAATTTATTTTTAGCTTAAATATTTATTTATACTCATAAGAAACATGATTAATTACTGAACATTTTATTTATATCAAATGTGTCATTTAATATAAATTATAACATGTCATTTAATATAAATTGAAGCAAAATCTCTACCAATTAAGATATATTGTATTGATGAAGAAAACATAAATAAAATGTGTGTGGATTGGCTTATATTATTCGCTCACTCGTGCTCCTCAGCTGAGACAGACTCTTCTCTACTAATGAAGAATAAAATCTGGAAGTAATTAAAAAATTTTTAGATAGTTTATTTATTTTGTGATTTACCATTTAACCCACTCAATCAACAAATACAATGCTTCATTATTTATGGGTGATTACCTATCATGCCTAGAATTCCACTTTTCCTTGCCACTTATTTTTGCTTCTTATATAATTATTGAAAATTACTTCATTGTACTTTCCAAGAAACCTTGTTACTTTTTAATGGAACTTTAAAAATTGGCTTTTGTTCACTCCTCAGATCTATTTAACCATATTAATGTAGTTTGTATTCTCATAATTCTCTTTTTACTTGCCTTTGTTAAATTTTAAAAAGACACAATTATTTTCCCTTGAAGTTAGGCATTTACTGATAACATATTGTAAAATAAATTTTCTGATTCTAATAAAACTTTCCAGCATAGCACTTAACTATGTGCCTTGATTATAACAAACATCACAGATTGTTTGTTCAATAAATTAAGAAAATAGAGATCAAAATATACAATCTCGTTAGAGATGAACCTCAGATTGCCAGGATTAGTGTCTTTAAGAGAAAAACTGATGGAAAATGCACACTTCTGAGAGAATTTGCTTATTTCTATTTTAATTATTTGCAATTGCCTGCTTCTTTCCTTTGGCATTATCTTTGTTTTTGTTGCTCTGAGGAGGTGGAAAATAAATAATCACATTTATACTAAGATATTCTAACTTCTACTTCAGAAGACTAAATGTCAGTTAACCTTTCGGGATTGAAGCTTGGTATAGTGAATAATGGGCTCTCACAAATGAAGACCTTGCTTGTCTAGAAAAAGAGAGGAGTAATTACAAATGTTCCTGTCCTTTTCTTTCTTTGTTTATTCACAGGTAGCTTAACCCCTTGTCTTTATAAGTTTCCTGACCACACCTTGAGTCATGGCTTTCCCCCCATGCACCAGCCTCTCCTGGCAGAGGACCCCACAGCAGCTGATTTCAAGCAGGAACTCAGGCGGAAAAGTAAATTGGTTGAGGAGCCAATAGACATGGATTCTCCAGAAATTCGAGAACTTGAAAAGTTTGCCAATGAATTTAAAGTGAGAAGAATTAAGTTAGGTATGCACTTTTTAAGAACAATGGGGCAAATAACTTGGTCTGCAAATCCTTACTGTATTACTGTTCAGTCTCTGCTACTCTGTTCAAAAGTCCAAGGCAATTCTCATTCTACATCTCTACTGTGTATTTTAGTCCAATT
The DNA here is from genome assembly GCA_028627145.1 of Eidolon dupreanum. Lineage (NCBI taxonomy): Eukaryota > Metazoa > Chordata > Mammalia > Chiroptera > Pteropodidae > Eidolon > Eidolon dupreanum. Next base: position 85,288,474 of record CM053507.1, on the reverse strand, counting down.
GCGAAAATACTAAATAAACCTTTATTTCCTTATAAATTCTTAATAGCCTAAAATACATAGATTTTTAAATTAATGGCACTCATTTTAACTTAACCACATCAAGATTAGTTTAGAAGTGCCTGGTTTTCTCTATATTTTAATTGAACTTTTGAATAGATGATACATTCATATGATTCAAAGATGTAAATAATATAAATAAAATATATCTCTTCTGCTTATCTTTCCTGTCTGTCAGTGTTAGTTTTTTGTGTATCCTTTCAGAGATATTTTATGCATATGTAAGCAAATACATATATTTATTTCTTTATACAGATTTTTAAAATTTAACTATTTATTTTGAAGAGCTTTCTGTATTAGCTTTTCAAGAGTATTTTCTTTCTTTCTTTTTTTTAAAATAGGTCTGTCATGTTCCATTTTACAGTGTATTTAACTAGTCCCCCACTGATAGTATATTTGTGTGGTCTCCAATCTCATGCTGTTAAAAACGATGCTGCAATGATTAACTTCATAAATGTCGTTTTGCACATATATATACATATATGTGTAGGAAAAAATGTTAAAAGCGAAATTACTTGATCAAAGAGTATGTACACTTGTAATTTTGATAGATGTTGTCAAATTGGTCTATCTGGAAGTTATTATTAAATTTTACTGCCATCATGTTTCTTTTGCCGCCCCTCAAAATATAATCTTCATGAATGCAGGAGTTTTTGTTTTTGTTTTCTCCTTTACAGCATATCCTCAGTAGTTAGTGACTGACCCATAGAATAAATAATTAATTGTTGAAGGAAAAATATGCAATTAGCTTTTTGGATCTTTGCAAATCAAATAGGTCAAAATAATACCTCTTGGTAATCTAATTTTAAATTTCTCTTTGAGTGAAGATTGAAATGTGTTCTTTTATGTGTTTGACAGTCATTTGTAATTCCTTTTCTGTGGATTGTCTGTTCACAATCTTTGCTCACTTTCTATTGAAAAGTGTTTTTAACATAATTACCTTGATTTAAATTCATGAAGTAGTGATTTTTTTTTAATGGATTGAAAATGATAGTACAAACTTCTGTACTCGAGAAATAAACCACAGGTGATTTTGCAATAATATTTATTGATGGGTATCATATGTAACCACTATATGCCTAAAAGTATATAGCCTTAGGCCCCGAATTAATATGTAGTTACTACATGTGAAAAATGCAACAACAGGCATTTTATAACCTTCATTTTCAGTTTGTTATTTATGTTGTAAATATTTCAAATTTGGTATTGATGGTTTATTTCAACTTGTACTCTAAAAATGTTTGGACGATCATGAGGATCTTTGCCTGGAGATAGAAACATTATCAAATGATATAATAAATGTTCTTGGAGGTAGCTACGAAATGTTGGGTGATCACAGTCTTATAATAAATATGTTTTTAGGAAAAGCAAGTATAATTTTTAGTTTTATTTGGTACCCTTCAACAATATTTTTTCACTCTTACAGTTGATATAAACAATATATATATCCCAAAATATTTTATGCATTGTATTTAATGTACTACAGAATTTTGAGCATATATCATCATATTTTATAATAGCAAAGAGGGTAAGAATTTTTAAGTGTCTTATGAAGTGTTTATGACACATCTATCCAATACGACTAAATATTATGAATGGCATATGTTCTTATCTGAATTCTTTGACTTGTAGGAAAAAAATAATCAGCCAGAAGGAATATTTTTCGAAGTATGGACAATTTCACATTGAACCTTACTAAAGAATTCTAAATTACCAACAAATATATGCCTAAAAGCAGTATTAAATAATTGACAAAGAAAGACAGGCAGATTTGTGTGGTATTGGACCAAAACAAATGCTTTTTGAAAGCTGAAGCTAATGGCCTGTTTTGTCCTTCCACAGGATACACCCAAACAAATGTTGGGGAAGCCCTGGCAGCTGTGCATGGCTCTGAATTCAGTCAAACAACTATCTGCCGATTTGAAAATCTGCAGCTCAGTTTTAAAAATGCATGCAAACTAAAAGCAATACTATCCAAATGGTTGGAGGAAGCTGAACAAGTAGGAGGTACTAAAGCTATATCTCTAAAGTCTCTGTGATATTTTAATCTAAAAACAATGGCTTCATTTGGTAGGATTAATGCTTAAGTTCAGTTTGATTTTGTTTTTCATTTTGAGACGAAAAATAAATATCTTGTTTTATCACACTAAAAGGAGGCTAATGTGAGTATACAAATAAATTTACTGAGAGGGTAAATAGTGAGAGAATAAACTGTGTAAGAACAGTTTTCTAGACAGGGTGACATAGGTGTGAAGTGGTAAAATGAATTTTTCTAACACATCGTTTTTTTTGTTTGTTTTTTTGCCTCTGTGCTATACAATAGTGGTTACACGAGTTATTTTTATAATCTAATACTAGTGTAACAAGAGCATTTATGCATATCAAGTCTTCCAAGTGAGTAACATAAGCAATTGTTAAATGAGCAATTTTAAAAAATTTTTATTTTTTAATTACAGTTGACATTTAATATTATATTAGTTTCAGGTGCATAATTTAATGTGGTAAAATTATCTACTCATACTAATGCCAAAGCTGGAAAATTAGAATGGTTTGAGAGCAGTTAGAGCAAAATGCTTCAACAAAAGTAAGCTAGGGATATGATCTATAGACAATTGTCTTTGCAATGATAATATTTATTTCTTAATTAACATTTTTATCTAGGACTTGTAATATAAAATAACATAGATTGAAAAAAGATTAAAATTAAAATATATGTTAATTTTGTTTTGCATTATTTTATAAAGAAAACTTGAAATACAAATCTAAACTTTCTTTAAATCTATTTTGTTTTTGTAATTACCCCTCTTTCCCCCATTACAGCTTTATACAATGAAAAAGCAGGAGTAAATGAAAGGAAAAGGAAACGAAGAACAACTATAAGGTATGCTTTTGAGATATTAAAAGTTACTGGAGGAAGAAAAAATATATTTTACTAATGGAATATGCTTTTAGTGTAGTATAGGTGCAATATAATATGTAAATGTAAGGTGAATAGAGTCAATTGAAAAAATGAGAAAGGTGAAAAAACATTTTAATAACAATCGTGAGAAGCGAAGAGCTGGTAATTTTAAACATTTAATGAAAAAGTATGTATTGCTCAATTTGAGAACACTTTTGCTCCACAATTTTGGATAAAACAAAAACTGAACAATTACTTTTAAAAAGGGTGACTGTTTTTGATGTCCTATCATATATGGCTTGCTCTGGCAATATGGTATCTGTGTTATTAAAAATAAAACTAGTAACCAATATTGCAGCATCTTAAAGTTCACGGTGACTCCTTACAATTTAAAGTAAAAAAGATTGTTCTTTGATATTTTTGTAATCTCCGTGAGGCTCACACAAAAAAGGCTAAAATATAGGTTTTGGTTGGTTGGTCGTTCACTAAACATTTCATCTATTATAAATAACAAAGGATTTCTGGTAAGACTTTTAGAAATGCCTACAGAAGTGTTCCTCTCCTTCTCAGGAAGTCAGCACCCTCTTGTGGCATTAAGTGGGATAAACATAGAAAATCTAGGTTCCTCTACTTCTTCCCAGGACTCTGCACAGAACAAACATCTAAAAGTTCAACACATTTATCTTTGTTGAAAGCTTTAAAGGTGTTTTCTGAATCTTTAAGTCTGGTTGTCATGTTAATATTTAGGAAATTCAACCTTACTGAATTTTGATCTGCCAGAAACATCACTAAAAACATAATCTCACTCTTCCTCTCCAACTCCATCCTCTGCCCCCAAACCCATCTCCCAGTATTGCTGCTAAAGACGCTCTGGAGAGACACTTTGGAGAACAGAATAAACCTTCCTCTCAAGAGATTTTGCGGATGGCTGAAGAATTGAATCTTGAGAAAGAAGTAGTAAGAGTTTGGTTTTGCAACCGAAGGCAGAGAGAAAAACGAGTGAAAACAAGTCTGAATCAGAGTTTATTTACTATTTCCAAGGAAAATCTTGAATGCAGATAAGATTTCTTATTGTGTAATTGCAAAAATTTCTATTTTTTATTTCTTTCTCTTCTTTAACAAAAATAAAAATTAGTTATTTGTTTGGCTTCAAAATTATATCAATAATGTTTGCAGAAGCTTTTCTTTTTGATGTTCTAAAAAATAAAATTTAAATTATATTGATAAATTATTCTCTTTAAAATAATTATTCTCAGAAGCCACATTGTACATTTTAACACAAAGATATAATAGGAATAAAATAATCATTCTCTTTCTCAGTCTCTCTCCCTATGCATTCACCCACCTATCTATCATCTGTCATCTGTCTATATATACACACACTGACTAATGTGCATGTGACTTCTAGTTTAAGGCTCCTTTTCTAAAGGATGTATGTTAGCTTCTTAATATTTTAGTTGGTAATATCGCATAGTTAAAGAATATCACCAGTGTCCTGCTTACCATTAGTTCTAATAGTTTGAAGTCAAAGTTTTGCACTTAAGAGCCGGAGGTGCCTTAGAATTTTATTATTATGTTTAGGAATAACCCTTAATAAGAGCAATACCTCTGAAGCTAATATAGTTAGGGCATAGCACTCATAGAGGTGTTTCAATAGAGATTTGTAGAAACATTATGATCTTTTTATTCTCCTTAGACATTAACTTTTCTAATGTTCAGCTATAGAAAATAAACTTTATGGAGTCTCGAGTACCAAAGTACTATTCTATAGGCTACAACAGTGCAGGGGAGATGCCAGCTTGTTTGCTGTTTTTTCTCCAGTGCCTGAGAAGGCATTTGGTCATAGTGGGCATGCAATCTTTAATTTGATTAATGATTTATTCATTGTTAAATGAAGGGGTGTGCTGTTAATGGCTACAAACTTCAAGGGTGACTAATTTAATAACATAATTTATTTTTGAAATCTTACAACCCACAAAATTGTCTGGAATCCTATAAGAAAGACTATTACTTTCAGTTTAATTGGTTGGAATATGATTTATTATTAATAAAAATTGATATATTGAGCTTTTAAATTCAAAGAATTGCATCTCAAGAAACATATTAATTTATTAGAATGTTCTGCTTTGAAACTTTCGAGTAAAAGTGAACTATAATGTGATATCAATATCAAATAGTAACTTTTTTTGCACTTTGAATATAAATCTGCTAGCAATGTTTATCTCATTTATTTTGTATAACAAAAATGGGAATAATTAAGCTAAATTTTATTATTGCCTTAGAATGCTTACTAAGTAAATTATACTGTCCTGTCTCTTGCTTTTTGTGGTATCAATAAAAAACAAGTATCATACAGGTCTCAATCTATGTAGATCATATATATTTGTGCATATATAATCACAATCAATTGGATGATAGAAACTTTGATAGATTAACAACAAAGTTTTCAGTGCCCTGATCACTCATGCTTAAGTACACATCTAGCACCTAAAAGGTATTACAATAAAATAAACATAAAAACTTCTTATTCAAGAGTAAATTCCAAATTACTCAGCTATATAGATGTATAAATTTCTTCTTCTGATAATTCACCTGTTTCAAACATACATTAATTGAGGAAAAAATTCTTTACTTTCCAAAAGGCAGGGTAGGATGTACATGTATACATACAAAGATAAAAATACATATATGCACATCATTAAAACTTGCAAATAGCAGCAAAATATAATGCCATATAAATCTAGGATAGTGATTTTTTGCACTTTAAATATGAATTTTCTGGGACTGTTTAATCCGACTTATTTTATATAACAAAAACAAGCATGTATGTACGCTTAATCATCATACATGTACATTTAAATCATATTATCATCAGATATTCACCCATAAATCATTATTTTCAAGTTTAGATACAACTAAAATAATTTCCTCTTAAAGGAAATTATTTTAAATCAATACTTAATATTGAAATAACAATTCTTGAGTTATTTAGATATTCATAAGTTAGTTGTAAATGTACTGGTATTTACTATTAACTTATTTGTATTGAGTTTTAAGACTACATTTTCTAACTATATTGAGATATTTTAATAGATATTTATCTTTTCGAAAAATAAAAAAATGATTACTGTTATTTAGAATTCTAAACTGCAATTAAACAAATGACAAATGTAATTTACTGTGCAGTATCTATGTGCTCATTCTTTCGGGAATAAACATCAAAAGCTGACTTTAGCCATGCAGCCTTTTTATCTTATGTTCTTGTGAGCTCTTCTGTGGTAAATCTTTACTAATTCAGTAGAGTAGTCCATTAAAATGAAAAGATCTGTTTGTCACTTATACTTATTGGTACATTCAATTTTATCTGGTAGAGGTGGTTGATTACTCATTCATAAAATTTATCTTCCCATCTCTAATCATCAAAAGATTTGTCTAAAGAAATTCTTTGTGTTTAGGGATGAAAGGTTTGTGTGTGTGTGTGTGTGTGTGTGTGTGTGTGTGTGTGTATTTTCAAGTTCATGAGAGAATGGTGTTGGTGGGAGGAAGGTAATGTGTGTGGTGTTACAACAATAGGGTACCGGAAATCAGACTTCACAATCCTCAGGCAAATTGGATCCAATCGAGTCTTGAAGGAATTAAGAAGAAATGGTCTTAAATCCCTTTATGGGACTCAGCTTCGACAGAGAGGAAATTGGAAAGTTGATCTGGTTTTCTACAGCAGCAAAAACCTCAAAGAGTAATAGAATCAAAGGAGATGGTCATCATGATCTCTTTTCACCCCCGGATGCATACCTTTATAATGTGTGTTTGAAATAGGAGTGCATATTTAAATTAGGGTCACAGGCATCAGGCTAAAAGTGTGGCTACTGGGCTAGTAAGGAATGTACACGTGGCAGAGGGGAAAGTATTAAGCTTCTCCCAAAGGCATTCAAATGCAAATAATAAAATACTAGTCACTGTGCATGTCAAATAACATAAAACCCATTGACTGCCAGATTGCCTGCACTAATTTGTAGAGTCACAATCTTGGGCCCCTTTCCACCAGGCCCTGCCATAACCAGGTTACTATACTTAGGGCATAGGATCTGTGCAACACAATAGCCTGACAGATGGTTAATTTTATGTTTTCTAAGATTAGGTACTAATATTAGTATTGACATTTTTGTACCACATTCTACTTCTCTTGGTACTCTGAAATCTGCTCTGTCCATGTCTTTTACATTCAGCAACAGAATGTGATAGTGGGTTGCATCCTCTTCAGTGACAGAGAAATTGCTATACCCTTCTGCTCTACTGGCAACCTCTTGTTTGAATGCAGTTGCTAAAAAATCCTTTTGCAAAAAAAGGGGAAGTTAGGAAAAGCAAGTTAAAAAAAAAATCAATATTTTCATTAAATTCAATGTATAAGAATCCTTGTTTTTGAATCTTAAAGGATCAAAATTTTATTATTAGCAAAAAATAGCATAACATTACAAATTTACAGTGATTGTGAAAACTATCAACCAGAGCATTTTATAAATATAGCCAAGTCAGAATGACTACTCTCTCCTTTGGGTCCTAAAATCTTCTTTGGCATCCACATCTGACTGAAATGAAAGACTTCACTAAGACTAATTTGTTTAATTTTTTTTTTTTCCATGTTTATTCCCTGGAAGTGCCAGGAAACAAATTGTTAGATCAATTTCATGTGAAACCACCTAATTCTTAGGCTTACTCCATTCACAATCACCAGTCTTGTACCAACTGCTAATTCTTTTCTTCAATTAAATTTATTGGGGTGACACTGGTTAATAAAATTACATAGGTTTCAAGTGTACAATAACACATCATCTGTATATTGCATTGTGTATTTGCCAAAGTCAAATCTCCTTGTCACCATATTTAACTTCCTTGACCTTTATTTACCTCTCTCCTCCTCACTTTTCCTCTGGTAAACACCAAACTGTTATTTGTGTGAGTTTTTATCTTGTTCATTGTTGCTTTGTTTTATATCCTGCGAGTGGAATCATATGGTTAACTTTTTATGTCTGACTTATTTTTCTTAGCATGATTATCTCAAGATCCATGTTGTCACAAATGGCAGTATTTCATCTTTTCTTCTAATATTCCATTGCATATATGTATCGCATCTTCTTTATCTAGTCATCTATGGAAAGACACTTTGTTTCCACATCTTGGCCACCATGAATTTGTTACAATGAACATCAGGGTGCATATATCCTTACAGATAAATATTTTCACTTTTGGGGGTAGATACCCAAGACGGATTGCTGGGTCAAATGGCAATTCTATTTTTACTTTTTCAAGGAACTTCCATACAGTTTTCTATAGTGGCTGCACTAATTTACATTTCTACCAGCAGTGTATGAGGGTTCCTTTTTTCTCAGAACCTCCCCAACACTTGTTATTTGTCTTGTTGATGATAGCTATTCTTACAGGTATGAGGTGGTATCTCACTGTTGTTTCGATTTGCATTTTTCTAATAGCTAGTGAAGTTGAGCATCTTCTCGTATGTCTGTTGGCCATGTGTATGTCTTCTTGGGAGAAGTGTCTGTTCAGGTCCTCTGCCCATTTTTTAATTGGATTGGTTTTCTTTGTTATTATTGTTGTGTGAGTTCTTCATGTATTTTGGATATTAGCCCCTTATCAGAGGTGCTGTTTGCAAATATCTTCTCCCATTCAGATAGTTGCCTGTTTTTTTGGTGACTGCTTTTGCTGTGCAGAAGCTATTTAGTTTGATATAATCTCATTCCTTTATTTTTGCTTTTACTTACCTTGCCTTTGAGGTCAAATTCAAAAAATCCTCTCTAAAACCAGGGCTCATAAGTTTAGTACATATTTTTTTTTTCTGCAATTTGTTTCAGGTCTTATATTTAGGTCTTTGATTCATTGAGTTAATTATGGTATATGTTGACAGATAGTCTAGTTTCATTCTTTTACATGTGGCTCTCCAATTTTCCCAGCACCATTTACTGAGACTTTTTTTTTTAACCATTGTATGTTTTTGGCTCCTTTGTTGAAAATTAGTTGCCCATATATGTGTGAGTTTATTTCTATGTTCTCAGTTCTGTTCCATTGGTCTGTGTGTCTGTTTTCCTGACAATATGATGATGTTTTGATTATTGTTGCTTTGTAGTATATTTCGATATCAGGAAGTGTGATACCTCTGGCCTTGCTCTTTTTTTCTAGGATTGCTTTGGTTATTTGAGGTCTTTGTGATTCCATAGAAATCTGATAAATTTTTGTTCTATTCTTTTAAAAATGCCACAGGGGTTTTGATGGGGATTACATTAAACCTATATATTGCTTTGGAGATTATGACCATTTTAACTATGTTGATTTTTTTCAATCCATGAACACTGAAATATCTTTACATTTCTTTGTGTCTTCTTCAATTTCTTTTGATAATGTCTGTTGTTTTCAATGTACAGGTCCTTCATATCCTTTGTTTATTCTTAGGTACTTCATTCTTATTGTTGAAATTGCAAAAGGAATTTTTTTTTCATTGCTGTTTCTGAAATTTCGTTGTTCCAACTACTAATTCTTAAAAATATAACTTTTGTTAAAATGTAAGTAGCAGAGTTATCTAATTTTCTTTCCAGAAAAATAATTAAAATCACTCTTTTGAAAAATTATCAGATATGCATAAAAATTTTAACTTTGGCAGAAGCCAAAAATAGAGCAAGAGATTTCAAAAAAGAAAAATAGCAATAAATCTTTATTGAGATTTTTTAACAAAATAATTTTTAAAAACAAAAGCCCCCATGTGTAAACAAGAAAGTAAATTAAGTTAGTTGGCATTACTATGTACATCCAAGAATCAAAACAAGTTCTCAATTAACATTCCATAATCCAGTAAAATCTTGATTCATAAATGTTCTGGGTAACGGTATTTAATATTACCATAATGGAACCTTATCTTTGATCATTATAAAAGGGTATACAGATTATAAACTATGTCGTTCAGCTTTTCATTTTCCCACCAATCCATATACTAGTTCTAAAATGGACTATATCGTCAATGTTAGTCTAAAATGTCCATCATTCCAAATTAACCAAGTTACACCTATCTGATCTCCTCCAGGAGTTTTATGGTGAGATGTGCTAGAACCTATATATTACAACATCATTTTTCAAAATTAACCTAATTTTAAATTCTACCTCTAATTAATCTACCATTTATTGATTTCTTCTCACTTTCTATACATACATTAAATACTAAAGGAACTTTATGTTAAAAAATACTGCTAAGACATTAATACACATTTAGGCAGTAATTTCTGACAAAGTTGTAGTTTATTCACCAAGCAAAAAGTGCTAATATTTATTTTAAAATTTAAGTCAAGTATTGTCATAGTAGTGTTACTTAACTGAGAATGACGGCTTTAATTTAGAGGGTTCAAAATACGTATTAATACAGTTCAAAATTAAATAGAGATTAAATTATAATTCATATGGAGAAAATGTTAGTTCTTGGAAGAACAAAATAAATTGTTTTGTTTTTTTTTTTTACTATTAAATGTTATTAATTTACTTTCTGTTTTTGCTAACACATTCAATTCACTTTCATAAGCTTTACAAAAGACAGCCTGGATAATTTTTGTTAAGAGGTCTCAATTTTATTTGAAATGTAATTCTTTTCTGTCGGTTAAAATAATTTAAAGATGTGCACAATATGTTTGTACTGTTTAAGGCAAGTGCCAAGCACATTTCGAAAGGTAATAAACTTACCAGCTAGAATGTCTCTCAAAGGAAAAAAAAAAAAGAAAAACTCATGACAGTTTTTGTTTAAGACAGATGTTTAAACAGTACTCTTCATTTAGATCATTTAAAAATAATTTGGCATCTTAATCACCTATGTTCATAACACATATCACTTACAAAGGACAAGTAACAGATACAGTATTAATGATATACTTTTCATATTTTTACAAGACTCTTTTAAGTTGGTGCCTACTAGCATTTAACAAGATTTTTGTATTCATTGTAAAAAGATTTAAAACATAAACTACACAAGTAACGAATACGATTTCTCTATGTCATGCAAAAAGAAGTCAACTTTTTACACATCAACATTCCTAAATAGTTCTAATTAAAATTCAAAGTGTTCTCATTTTCTATCGCTGTCATTCTTTGGCAAAAGATTCAAAATAGTTATGGGTTTGGGAAACAATGTTCACTCATGGTCTTCATTTTTGCAAAATCAATGTGTTTTGCAAAAGGAATCTGTAATGTTCCTGGTTTCCAGTAAATAATTATAAGCAAAAGGTTATGGCTTTTTGGACTAATCTACTCCTAAAGCTTTGAGTTGTCGTTCAATCTCTTCATCAGAGATTGTAGCCTTTGAAGTAGAGGCAGATGGTAAGCTTCTGGCAGCTGATGGAGCTTTGGCCATCTATATTAAAGAGAGAGAGAAAAAAAAGTGTATTATCAAACGTTTAGGATAGGACATAAAGGATGTGCTACAAAGAGGCTTAATTTACTTTTCAAACAAATATAAAATCAGGAACCTAACGGTAAAGGACAACTTAAAACAATTAAGTGACAAAAGCAGTAGAAACTATTTCCAGCTGAGAATAAGTGACGCTCCTACCTTTCCAGAGATTTCAATTCCAATTTCATCAAGAACTTGATTCACAATATCTTGGCTTTCTTCTTCATCATCAGAGCCATCAAAGATGTCATCAAGTGTGTCATTGACTTGTGGAGGGGGGGAAGGTGAAACAAAGCAGTTACTTTCAAACAAATTTCAGGTTAGACTGACATTTTTAGAAGGTGGCCCAACTATGTGCTTATAGTTTGTATATTACAGAAAGGCAAACTTAAGTGAACCAACAAATTACAAAAGTCATTTTCAAATGTCAATGAAGTTCATTGATAAATACATTTTTGAGGCAATAAATCTGGAATAACATTTATTTCAACACAAATTATCCTATAATAAAACAAATATATTCAGATTTTTAAAAATTATTTAAAAAATCGTTAATAAACAACTATATGATAGTCATTGCTATAGGATTAAAGTTTTTTAAATATGATACCACAAATTGAATCCACTGAGCTGGTAGCTATTAAACCTGACCATGGAAAAAAATGAAAGAAACAAATATCCTATAAACATTTGGGAGGAAATTTCCTCTTTTTATGCCTACAATTATAATTTCAGCTTTCTTAAATTTACATTCAACATGTAGGTAGAATATTCTAACAAAGTGTAAGGTTCAATATTTTATTAACATTGCAAAGCATAGGGAATATAGTCAATAATATTGTAATAAATATGGTGTCAGGCAGGTATTAGACTTGTAGTGATCACTTTGTAAGTTTTATAAATGCCTAATCATTATGCTGTACACCTAAAACTAACATTGCATATGAACTATAATTGAAATAATTTTTAAAAATCTTTACAAAAATTATGCTAGTTTTAAGATCATCACGTAAGTAATAATTTAATGTTGACTAGGATGCTGAAAAGAGTCACTCATTCATTACTGGTGAAATAATAACTGGTATAGTCTTTCTGAGAAGAATTTAGTAGTATGAACCAAATGTCTTATAAAAATTCATACTCTAAGGTGATTTAAGAAATTTAGACAAAGATAATATAGAAACATTTATCAAAAGATTATTAAACACACTGAAAATTTTAAAACAATCTTATTGACCAATGTAAGAATGTTTCAATAAATTAGAGTTGATGTTATTTAATATTAATGTTATGCAATATTAAACCATTTTTTAAAAAAAGATCAAAGAAGATTTAAGATCCTGAGTACATGCTTATGTTATACTATTGCTTTTTAAAAGTAGGATGAGGTTCAAAATTGGACATGTAATATGATCTATTATAGGTTATGGGAAAATTAAAAAATAAAAACATACAACATCAACTATATCTGGGTGGTGTTTTGATAGATGTTTTTATAATATACTTTTTCCTTTTTTTTCCCATATTTTCACCACATCATGCAATTAGTTTATATTCAAAAAGAAGAAAATTAAATTTTAAATAACTTTGGAAGAGGAAAAAAAAAAAGAAGAATGAAAGAGCTCCATTATCTCTACCTCCAAGATCTACAATATGAAAGAATCAACACAACTCTGAAACCACCACCCAACTTATACCAGAAAGAGTTATTTTATTCACAAGTTGGTTTTGGTCTACTAATCAATAAAGTAAAACTGCTAGGGCCAATAAGACATAAAAATAAGGTATTTTATATTTATCCTTCAGTTAATAAACTTTTGAGCCTTATACATTGCCAATTTAAAAATACATTAGAGTAACAATAGAGATGTCTATCTAGAAGGGTCCTATATAATTTTTCAATATTTGTGCTTTCATGGATGAGAATATGAAGTTACTTGTAAATGAACTTGGATAATTCAAAGGTGAGAAAACTGTACATTACAAGCTATTAAACTTACTCATTTCTTCAGTCATTTCCATTTTCATGTTTTCCTTCTGAAAATTCTGCATTGTTTGTAATGTCTTTTGTGGATCCATCTTCTTGTTAACTGTCTGCATTGTCTTTAAAATATGAAAACATTCATGTTAGCTATATAATTATGAAAATGTTACTGTGGATAAGTCCAAAGGGAATACATCAAAGAGAGGTGGGCTTTGAAAAGTTATACATTCTGCCATAACTACACATAAGAATGTTATGTATTCTTGAAAAAAATAAAATACTGGTTTGTAAACCATCTGTTTAACATCTATATAATAAAGACTGGCATAAAAAAAAAAACTCACCTGAACAGTAAGCAAAAAATCATGTAATAAAAAACACTATCAACAAAATCCATTGCTATTCAAATGGAAAAACTATATTTATTTATTATGTAGTATGCTTACCACATAATTTAATTTATATAATACCTTAATTAAAACAAATTTTAATTTAACTTTTTCCAAGATTTTTCACTAATTTAATATCTAAATTAAAAATAATATATTAGTATATGTACTTAAATCCATTAATGTATTTTAAACCATGGTTTAAAAATATAAAACACTGAGTTTTGCAAAAGTATGTGCAAAGAATTCTCTTACATTTAATTCAAAACTTATTTAAGAGGTTAATGCCATTTAGTATAGCCAAAATATATACATATAAAATATATAATATATATATATATGTGTTATATAGAGTTAGTTCAGTATTAAAAGACACTATGCAATATAAAACATTGGTTTCAAAGATGTAAAGCATACAGTCTTTTCTCAGACAATCTGTAGGCAATGCTACAGCCAAAGTAATCTTTAGTTATGGCACTTACATACACACCTAACTCCCCAGTGGTTTTCCATTGTTCTTAGTATTAAAAGTTAAATTCCATAAGAAGCCTGTGAGACCAAACATCAATTAAACTCTGCTTAACAAGCCAGTCTCATTTTGCACCACTGCCCTCTAATCACACTAGTCTTTCATTTCTTTAAATATGCTATGCTCTCTCCTACTACAGGACCTTTGCAGATGCTACCACTCACTTGGACTGCTCTTCTACATTTGCTTTTACGATCAACACTTCAGATTTCAGTTTATATACCACTTTCTTAGGGAGTAGTTCCTGATATCCCAGATTAGAATATGTACCCCCGCTAAATCCTACTCAGGGAGTAGTTCCTGATATCCCAGATTAGAATATGTACCCCTGTTAAATCCTACTCACTACAGATGAAATTTTTTATTTATTGGCATAAGTTATAATTCTTTACTTGTAACTTACACTATTATAAATAATAAAATTATTTATTGTAAATAAATTCTTTTAAATAACAATAATAATAATAGAGCATTTAATGCCTATATAACCTATATGTCAGATAGTATTCTAAGCACTTTATATATCATATTTAAAATTAAATGACATTTATACTTGACAAATCTTTATGTGCTAAGTACTACCATTTTCCCTGCATCGCTAATGGAAAGTGAAGGCACAGAAAGGTGAAATAACTTGCTTTGGTCACACACCTACTTAGTGGAGGTGAGATGTGAACCCAAATAATCTGGCTCTAGAACTTATGTTCTTAATCATAGCACAAAACTATCTCTCGAATGGGCTGATTTTTAAACAGACTGCAATCTATTACAGGTTAAGCCCTTGGTTTTCCTTTCTACTTCATCCTCATCACTTGTTATAGGTCCTGCTTTCAGGATCTAAACAAATATTTGCTGAATTAACATATTTCTTAGAAATTTAAGTAAAAATTCCAATCCAGACATCTGTAGATGGCAGGACCACATTAGGTATCTTTTCCTTGCCGACCACTTGCAGAAAATTGCAAAAACAATTAGAATCAATCCTTATTATTTTTGGATTCCATATTTATGAATATGCCTATTCACTAAAATTTATTTGTAACCTCAAAGCAATCTCACAGTGCTTTTGTGTTCATCTGTGGACATGCAAAGAGCAACAAAAATTTGAGTTGTACAAGAGGCACGTTTTTCAGGTGAGGTCAAACAAGGCAACACTGCCTTCTTGTTTCGGCTCTCAGAATGTAAACAAGTATCCTTTTTGCCGTTTATTTATTGCCACATTCGTGTGCCTTGTTGGTGATTTTGCTCTTTAAAATGGTCCCCAAGCACAGTACTAAAGTTTTACTTAGTGTTCCTAAGTGCAAAAAGGATGTGATATGCTTATGAGAAAATACACTTTGTTAGATAAGCTTTGTTCAGGCATGAGTTATAGTGCATTAACCATGAATCAGTGATAGTGTTCCCAACTTTATAGAACACTAACTACTGCAAATAACAAGAATCAACTGCACATATCATCTTCCTAATGTGAACCTCATACTTTCTCTCCTCTGTGGCTTTTTTTCCTTTTGCTTTTTCATATTCATACTTCTTCTTGACTATATTTAACACCTAGTGAAGTTTTTAAGACCTAGGTCATCTACAAAGTCTTCTGAATCATTCCATTCAAAGATCTGTGCAGTTCACTAAAGTTTAGCAAAGACTGACACACAGTGTGTTTCCTTTTCAGACATATCTTAACCACCCACCCCCAAGTGAACAATAAGATCTGTGAGAGCAGAGTTTTTGTCTTAAACTTCTTATTCCTCACAGTATTTCATATGCAACGAGGAGCTCATTATTTATTAAAAAATCAAAAGGCTCAGAGCACTTTAAATTCTATAGTGGAAACATTTTTTATATAAAGACTAAGTTAAACATAAGTTCCTATTAAAATTAACTGATAAATCCTTCTGATAGTATTCATGTGTCCTTCTGATACAAATGAAAATTAATAAAAAGGAAATTATAACTCTAAAGTAATCAAAATTTACAGCCTAATGAAATAATAACTTCAAAAATCTCTGACAATTTAAGAAAAAAAAGCAAATACTGTTTTAAGTCAATTTAAAAAATTTAAAAGCCGCATGTGAGCTTGGGACAATGGAAATGTCCTGAAACAAGACATTTTATATTAAAACAAATGAATAAAGTATCTATAAGTAGTTACCTGGATTTTCTAATACTCTAATTCATTTTACTAAAAATTACAGTTTCTTTACTACATATATATCAGGAGGTACTTTTAAATCTGATTTGAATATTGGTATTTAAATATCTTAAACTCTAAGCCTATGGACATAAAGGTTCCCACTTACTTTTGCTGTAGTAGACATTGCTCCAGCCATCTTCATCTGGGAATTCATCACTTTTGTTTGTGTGGACATAGAAGTGACTTTTGAACTTACAGCAAAAGTTCTTGTTTTCTGTTTCCGGAGATGTACAAGCTGTTTGGCTAAAACTCTGCAAGCTTCTTTATTACCAATTTTGGCCATTTTCTTAATTTCTAATTCCTAAGAGAGGAAATAAAAAGAAGAAAATAAAATCATTAAGGAGTAGGCCTCAATGATTTATTTCAGAAGAAAAGATCTAATGTATATACCCTACCCTTTTCCCCTGATCATGAAGTGAGGCAGAGGCTGTCATAAAATCATAGTAAGAAAAGAGTAATTTGAAAGAGCAATTTATTCCACACATTTACATGAGAAAGAGTCAACTAGTACCTTCATCCACAAATGCATAGTTGGTCTAAAAGAGTACAAGAGTACTCATTTAGAGCCTAGATTTAAAAAAGTTAAAAAATAATAATTAAAAAAAAAACCTCAACCCGAAAATAGGTAGAAAAAAAAAAGAAAAAAAAGCTGGTGAGACACACACAAAAAAAGAAGATAATGGTAGATTTAAATATAATAATATAGACATATTAAGTGAAAAAAGTCTATCTAGTATTTCAATAAAAGGAAAGTTTTCAGATAAGAACCCAAATATGTGCTATCTGAAGAAACCAACTTAAAAAAAAAAGTTAAGTAAAAGAATAGAAAAATATATTCTACATAAATATTTATTAAAATATGGAAATCTGGAGTGGTTACATTAATATCAGATAAAAAAAACCCCTTGAAAACAAGGAATATTACCAGAAATAAAAAGGAAACTTTTATAATGATAAAGGAATCAATACTTCAGGTGTCAAAACAACCCTAAATGTGTATGCACCTAATAATAGTGCTTCAAAAATATGAAGCACAACTGACAGAATTGAAATAACAAATAGACAAATACACAATTAGCATGAAGTATATCAACAACTCCTTTCTTATGTATATTGCTATAATTGTTAGAACAAGTGGACAGAAAATCCGTATTGACACAGATTTACAAAAAAACGCTATTATCAACCTAACCTAACAGTAATATAAAAAAAAAAAAAATCCACCAACAGCAGCATAAAACTAATTTTTTACAAGTGTACACTAAAAAGAAAATCACCAAAATATACCATATTCTGCATCGGAAAACAAGGTTCAATTTAACAGGACCGCAATGATACAAAGTATGTCCTCTAACCACAACAAATTAAACTAGAAATCGTTAAGGAAGATATGGAAGGAAAACCACAAATGAGCAGAAATTAAACAATATGATTCTAAGTAAGTCATAGGTTAACAATACAAAAAAAAAAAAAAAAGATCACAAGGGAAATGAGATAATATTTTGAGCTTAATAAAATAAAAATGCCACAGATCAAAATGTGTGTGCTGCAGTTAAAAGTTCTTAGAGGGAAATTTCTCACATTAAAGCTTATATTTAGGAAAAAAATCTCAAAAGCTTCAAAATAGAAAAGCAGAAAAAAAAGAGCAAATAAAACACAAAGTAAACAAAAGAAAATAATATAAGACAGACATCTAAACTAGAAGAGAAAAAAAACAGTATAGACTATTAATTAAATCAAAATGCTTTTTTTTTTTAAACAAGTGATTGATCAAATTGATAAACCATTAGACAGACAGATGAGTAAAAACAACTGAGACAGAAAGAGAAAACATATAAGTTACAAATATTGGGATTGCAAGGTGGGGGGCATCACTTCATAGCCTAAAGATGTTAAAGGATAAGAAAATATCATAAACAACAATATGTCATTACATTTTAAAATTTAGTAGAAATGAACAAATCACTTGACAGATGCAAACCACCACAGCTCAGTCAAAAAGATGGATAACCTGACCTACATCTACTTTTTAAAAAAAAATAAATTTGTAGTTTAAAAACCTATCCACAAAGAAAACTTTACTCTTGATGGCTTCACTGAATCTTATCAAATGTTTAAAGTGGAAATATACAAACCCTTCCAGTAAAGTTAAGAGTGACACTTTCCAACTCATGCTTTTAAGAAAAGCATTCTTTGATGTCAAAAGCAAATAAAAGACAATACACAAAAAGACAACTATGAATCAATACCTTTTATGAACATAGATGCAAGCATTAACAAAATTTCAGCATACTGTGACAAAAATATTTCAAACACATTATTACCAATGAAGTTTATCCTAGGAGTAAAAAACTTGATTCAAATTTGCAAAATTAATCAATGCAAGTCACTATATTAACAGACTAGAGAAAACTACATGATAATCATCTCAAGAGATGCAAAAATGGAAAAAAAGAATTTGACAAAATTCATTCCTGATAAGTCTCAGCAAACTAGATAAAGAGGAACTTCCTCAACAGGCACCTACAAAAATCCTACAGTTAATATTATACTTAATATGCTGAAAGACTGAATGTTCCCCCCTAAGATTAGTAAAAAAATATGAGGATATTTGCTATTAGCACTTCTATTTAACACTGGAAACTCTAGCCAGCGTAATAAGTTATGAAAAGAGAAAGCATCAAGATTGGAAAGGAAGATGAAGAGTTTAATTTATTCACAGATTGCCCATGTAGAAATCTAATAGAATCTACAAAAGGCTACTAGAATAAAAGAATTTAGGAAGATTACAAGATTCCAGATTAATATACAAGATATTAATGCATTTCTATATACCAGTACTAGAAAATCAGAAATTTGATTTGTTTTCAAAATATCATCTAGCATCAAATATATGAGATAGTTATAGATAAGTCTGACAAAAGAAGTAGAGGATCTATATAATTATAAGTACAAACACTGTTAAGAAATATTAAATATCTAAATAAAGAGATATAGCATGTTCATGGACTCAATATTGTTAAGATGTCAAGTGTTCCCAAATTAGTTTATATATCCAATGTAATCCCAATCAAAATGTGACCTTTTTTATTAGAAATTGACAACTTTATTCTAAAGTTCATGTGGAAATGCAATGAACCTCAAACAGCTAAAACAATTCTGAAAAAATTACAAAGTTGAAGGATTAATGGTAATATAACTTTTAGACTTACTATAAAGCTATATTAATAAAAAATGTGGTATCGGCTTAGGAATAGTCACATAGATCAATGGAATAGCATAGAACCCAAAATGAGTCTCATGTGTATTTGGACAACTGATTTTCCACAAAGATGACAAGGTGTTTGAACAAGGAAAGATAATCAGCAACAAATGATGCTGATATAACTGAATTCCATATGCAAAAAGTAAACTTCTACCCTCACCTGACAGCACAGTGAAATTTAATTCAATATGTTTCACAGTTCTAAATTTAAGAACTAAAACTATAATAGTTCCAGAAGAAAACAAGGAAAAATATTAATGACTGTGGGTTAGGCAAAGATTTCTTAGATAAGACACTAAAAGCACTAATCATATAAGAAAATAATAATAATAAAATAAAATAATAATAAAATAAAAATCTCTGTTCCTCAAAAGACATTATTAGGAAAATAAAAGATAAGGCCAAGAACGGGAGAGAATATTTGCAAAACATATATTTAATAAAGCATGTGTGTCCACAATACCTAAAGAACTCTTAGAAGTAAATAATTAGAAAACAACTTGATGAAAAAAAAAATTGGTAAAATATTTCAACAGACACTTTGTCAAAGAAGATATGTAAATGGCAAATACACCTATGAAAAGATGCTGAATATCATTAGTGATAGGAAAATGCAATTTAAAATGATAATCTATTACATACCACTAGAATGGCCGAGATCTAGAACAACTTTACTTGCATACATAGCTAGTAGGAACAGAAAACATTATAGCTACTTAGCAAAATTTTTTAGCGCTCTTATGCAATTAAATATACATTTAACCCAGCAATCCTACTCCTAAGAATACATCACCCAAGAGAAATGAAAACATATGTTCACACAAAGACTTCAACTGACTGTTTAAAGTAACTTCATTCAAAGTAGCCAAAATCTGGAAATAACCTAAATGTCTACCGGCTGGTAACTAGATAAACAAATTGTGGAACATCCACACAACAGAATAACATTCATTAAAAAAAAAAATTAATACTGATGCATGTAACATTAATTAATCTCAAAAGAGTTATAAGTGAAAAAGTCATATGCAAAAAGAGTTCGTATAATATAATTCAATTTATATAAAATTCTAAAAATGTAAATTAATTTACAGTGACATTAGTGTTTGCCTAACTGGGGAGGAGGAAGACAAGAAGGAGTGGGGTAGGAGGGATGACAAAAAGAATAAGGAAACTTTCGGGGAATGATGGATATGTTTATTACCTTGATTGTAATAATGGTTTCACCAGTTGATACTTAAGTCAAAATGTATCAAATTGTATGTTTTAAATATATACAGTCTATATGGCATGTCAATTATACCTCAATCATGCTGTTTTTAAAAGTATTTTAACCAACATGTTTTAAAAAATAATAAAGATATTTAAAGATAGCCAATCTATTTTAAAAAGTGCATTCATTATCACAGACACAATGATAGTTAAAATATCAAGTTAGAATATCAAGTAAGACACCTATAAGTTAACATAATTATTTTCTTGTAAATCTCTCATTTCCAAGACTATTTTATCTTTGTTATTAACTGAGAAGTTGGCTCTGTTTTGAGCAATATTTCTTCCTAGGCATTTATGACTTTTACAAAATAAAGAATAATTTGATTTTATAATCAGCAGAATGCAAAGAATTCTGATAAAAGTCTGCAGAATGACACAATAAACAAAGGTAAGCAGAAATTGCAGAAAGGCATTGTCATTTCTTAGTAAAGCAAATCACTTACCACCTGCCATGTGCCTTTTTCCTAGTTAGCTAATTATTCCAACACTAATTTCCAAATTTGTTTGAAAAGTTAAACTGAAATTTAACGTTCAACTTACCAGCTGTTTTTCTTGTTTCTCTAACGCTGCTCGATCTCTGCTTATAGCCCTCTGTGTACATCGTAACTCTCGATTCTGCTCCTTTATTACATCTGAGAGAACCACAAAAGAAACCTAAATGTATGGGTTGTAAAATTTTCTTCAATATCGTTTAAAATATTGGATTCAGACATCAATAAAAAATAAGCCTTGATTTAATAGATGTTATATTTTTTCTTTCAATTCAATATATTAAAAAATAGTCAAATATTCAAACGAATTATAAATGATTATATAAAGAATTACAAAAGTGAGTACAAGTATGCTATAATCTGAGGTTTAGCCCAAAGGACATATAAATCACAATAAACTATTCCCTTAGAGAACTGATTAGTATACAGTGTTTTATATGGCACATATATATGTCATACACACACACACACACACACACACACACCCTTTTCATATTTCCTTACTCCTATATTATGTGAAATTCTAGAAAGAAAGACAGGTTATATATTCATTAAATCTTTTTTTTTTTTTTTTCTACACTAAGTCATCATAACAGAGTGAAGCAGTAGACCTTTCAATGATTCCCACATCTGTCACCGGATCATTATATGATGGTATGTTGGAAAAGTTAGTTAACAATCTAAATCTCAGGTTTCTTATAAAATAGGGATTGCTGTTAAGGAGTAAATAGCATATACAATGCCCTGCAGCACTGTAAGGGTCCATTCGATGTATTTCTAATTTATTTAAGTTATCTGGATCCATCAGTCTTACCTTCTAAAGAATTAAAATATTAGTCTAGGCCTGATGGGTGATAAGTTAGATAGTTGTTAACTAAATAGTGATTTATTCAAAGGATCACAGATATAGATGGTAATTCTTATACGAACTGTTGTCTCATTGCCAGGAATCTTTTAAGTGCTTTAAACATATTACACAATATAATGTTAATAATGCAATGGGGTTGATTTTTCTATTATTTTATAATAAGAAAATTGAGTGTTAGCAAGTTTAAATAACTTGCCCAAGATTACAAGGCAGTAAGTAGTAATGTCAAATTTGGATCCAAATATTCTGTTTCTTGAATCAGTGATATTAATCACTTCACGAGTACCTTCTTAGTAAAGAGATTTTAAAAAACAATAGTAAGAACAGTCTCATCATCAAATGGCACTGGGGGAACTGGATATCCACATAAAAAAGGAAAAGTGGACCCCTGCTGCACCCCTGCTGCACAGCATGTATACAATTTAACCCCTAAATGATTAATGACCAAAATATTATAGATAAAATCATAAAACTCTTAAAAGAATACACATGAGTAAACATACATGAGCTGGGATTTTGCAATGGATTCTTAAATATGACACTAAAAGCACAAACCACAAAAGAAAAAATATATATAGATTAGACTTTATGAAAATTAAAAACTGTGCATCAAAGGACATTATCAATTGAAAAGACAACCTACAGAATGGGAGAAAAATATGTATATTATATGATAAGAGTCTGTTATCCAGAATATATAAAGAAATCTTACAACTCAAAAACAAAAGACAAACACCCTCATTAAAAATGGGTGAAGGATTTGAACAGACATCTCACTAAAGAAGATATAGAGATGGCCAATAAACATATAAAAAAGATAATCAATATCATTAGTCATTACGGAAATTAATCTAACAGAATGGCTATCATCAAAAACCAAAAAGGAAATAACAAGTGTTGATGAGGATGTAGAGACTGGTACCCCTGTACACTACTGGTAGGAATGTAAATTATTTCAGCTACTGTGGATAACAGTTTGGTGGTTCCTCAAAAAGTTAAACATCGTGCTCACTTCGACAACACATATACTAAAAAATTAAACATAAAATTACCATATGACCCAACAATTCCACTCCTAAGTATTTACCCAAAAGAACTGTAACAGGCATCTAAACAAATACGTCTGCACAAATGTTCACAGCAACACTATCTGCAACAGCCAAATGGTGGAACCAACCCAAATGTCCATGAACAGACAAATCAATGAACAAATTGTGGTGTGTGTGTGTGTGTGTGTGTGTGTGTGTGTGTATATACACACATATATATACACACACATATATACATACATATGCACACACGCATATATATTAAAATATTATTAAGTTATTAAAATAAATGAAGTACTGATACTACTGCAACATGGTAAACCTCAAAAATATTATGTTAAAGAAACCAGACACAAATGGCCACATTTTATGATTACACTTATATGAAACATCCAGAATAGGTTAATCCATAAAGACAAAAAACAGATTAGTAGTTACCAGGGGTTGAAAAGAGGGGGGGGATGGTGAATCACTGCTTAATGGGTACAGAGTTTTAGTCTGAGGTGATGAAAATGTTTTGGAACTACAGGTGGTGGTGGGTACACACCACTGTGACTGTATTCAGTTCCACTGACCTGTTCACTTTAAAATGGTTAATGTTGTGTGAATTTCACCTCAGTTAAAATAACAAAACCAGCAACCATTATCATTTTTATGATAGAGAATCAAAATTTATGTTCTATACCTTTCTATAGGTATAGTGTAACTTTTTTCAGAATAAAAATAACTAATTATACTAAGTAATGGGCACTATATTAAGTGCTTCACAACAACCTCAAAAGGTAGGTACTATTACCTCACTTATTTCAAAGGAGGAAATTAACATTTGGCAAGGTTATCTGCCCAAAGGAGAAAAAGTGCTAAGATTCATATACAGGTGGTCCGATTCCAAGGGCTCTGATTTTAATTACTATATCTTGCTGTGAAACTTTTCAGGCAAAAAAGAAATAAAGTTGTCATAGACATAATCCTTATAAATGTAGATCCATATCAATAAAAACATATAGTATTACAAACTGGATGAAAACCATTTCAAGTCACTATATAAAATATAACTAATCAACTAAAATGGCTTTCTAAATAAAAGTTAAAATAAGATGCCAGATCTCCTATATCCTACATGCAAGACATCCATTTCCTCTTCTTTGCTAACTCTGTTTTTCAACTAAGTTATACTGGTGAACATCTCATGCTCAGGATTTACTAAGAACACATTCTATATGCCCCTTATGTGTAGAAATATAAAATCATACCATACTTTTGGGGTATATGAAGAGAGAGGGAGATGAAGAGGCATATGTCTGTCCCTCCACCTACTTTCTTCTGAATGAGAAATGCACAATTCACTTAAAAAGAAGAAGGATGTGTTCTGTAGACAAATATGTTTGGGAAATGTTGAGGTTGAGAAAAAAATTAAACAGATTTCTTTGCTTCAAGGTTTCTAAGAATGTTTAACATATGAATGCGCAGTCAATCCTTAAGGGGAGAATATATTATAGATTATTCCCCAAATTTATTAAGCCTAGAATCCCTTTTAAGAAATCTCTAAACATTTCCTAGATACTAATGTTCCATGGAGCATCTGTTGAAATCTTATTCTAAAATGACATGATTTATTAGTTTGCTAGTGCTGCAATTACAAATACTTCAGACTGGGTGGTTTAAACAACAGAAATTTATTTTCTCACAGTTCATAAGGCTAAAAGACCAAGATCGAGATGTTGGCAGGTTTGATTTTTCTTGAGGCCTATCTCTTTGGTCTGGGGATGACTGCCTTCTTGCTGTGTCCTCACATGGCCTTTTCTCTGTGTTTGCTCATCTCTGGTGTCTCCTCCTCTTCTTATAAGGATACCAGTTCTATTGGATTAGAGCTCCACCCTCATGATTTCATTTAATCTCAATTACCTCTTTAAAGACCCTATCTCCAAATATAGTCACAAAGGGGTTAGGGCTTCAACATACTTATTTTGGGGGAACACAGTTCAGTCCACAACACACAATATCTTTCCTCTGACATCTATACACAGACACTAAACAAAACAGTAATGAAAGCTCTCATTTCTCTATTTTTCAAAGAAATCATCAGCCTTTTCATTCCCAATACTCAAACACTGTCAATTTTCTCCTTGGTATAAAAACATTCACCACTTACCCTACTGTTTCAATGGAAAATATGCTCTAAATTTAAAATTGTGAAATTACAAATGAACTTTTGTATATAACCACTTTGTATACTAAAATCTTCATAAACTCAACTAGTATAAGATGAAATATTGAGATAGTAATGATGGTCTTCTAAAGTTAAAAGAGTAATAAACTGAAAAAGAAGTCACCATATTGATAAGTTAAACTGTGGCTAGATAACTGACACAGGTGCAAATCAACTGCTGAAAGCCTTGATTGCTAAGATCTAGAATTCTATTAAGATACTTTCTCATTACTAGGATAGTATAATGAAAAATATATATTTGGTCTTTGTCCTGAGTTCCTGGCCCTGAGCTTCTAAAACTCTTGGAATTTCCTGAGTGATAGTAATGTCTTTTGACTCAGAAAGGGAAACCCTGAGATAGCTTCAGGACAGGGCTCGTTACCAGAAACACCAAATACTTGATTAGATGGTGGGCACTTTCAGGGCCATTCCTCATAGGAGGGGAGTAGGGCTGGAAACTGGTTTATAAAAACTCTTGAGTAGAGCTTCTGGGATGAACATATGACATACTGGCAAGGTAGCATGCCTAGAGAGGGCATGGAAGCTCTGTGCCGCTGCCCTTCTGCCCTAATACCATGTTTCCATTTAGCTGTTCCTGAGTTTTGTCCTTATAATTAACCAGTAACAGTACATAAAAGACTTTCATGAGTTCTGAGAGTTATTCTAGTGCATAAGGGAGTTGTGGTGACACCTGAATTTATAGCTGGTTGGTCAGAGGTAATTGTGGCAACCTGGAACTTGTGACTGGCATCTTAAGTGAGGAGAGTCTTGGAGGACTGAGTCCTTAACCTGTGGGGTCTGTGCTAACTCCAGATCCAGTTAGTGTTGAAGAATCAGAGAATAAAGAATAGATATAACCATCTTTGTTGAAAATAAGTATTATGACATAAAACATTGACAAAACAGAATTTAATCAAAGTTTGATTTTGCTTTTCTTGATTTTATGTCATTATGTGTACCATAACTGTTACAGTATATTAGAGAAGGAAAAATAAAGAAAATTAACTACTAGAAATTCCACAGCCTATTGTTAATAGACCTATTAATATTTAAACAGCTCCAAGCTATAAACTGAGAGAATCTAATGTTATATACTAAAACATAGTCATAATATTTTAAAACATATTATGTGGTACATGGTAAAAAGTAGTAAAATATTTTTTTTCATATGAAATGATATGTATATCCTATAAAACTAATTACTCTTTCATTTTTTTAAACAATCCCTAACTAAACAGGAAACAACTACGTTTCAACATAATAAATTAGAGAAAAAAAACTTTAAACACACATTTAATGATTTGGTCTTCTAGATAATTCAGAAGGAATAACATGAGAAAGGTTGTGAGACACTTTTAATGTTTTGAGGCAAAGTTTATTTCCCATTACAGTTATTTCTTAATAGGTCTGATTTCTTCCCCAAGTCACAAGCTCTTTGAATAAGGAATGTATGTTTTTTATTGTTTTAATCTATTTCTATTCTCACTTTTATGCCAACTATTACAATATATTAGTAAACAGTGATCTAAGGGAGTATAAACATATATCCGAAAATGTAAAATAATTTGCCTTATAAGCATATTAAATATCTTCCCTTAAAATGTATAATAAAATCTACGGGTTATCAAAAATTTAACACTAGTAAAATCTAAATCATGATAGATATCTTTCTACAATGGAAAAATTGAGCATTGAAATAATCAGATATTTCCCTAATAATTTTCTGCTTTTCTCTCTTTTTGTGATGAGTCTAGACATTGACTGAAACATGTACAGGGTATCGCTGATATCTACAAAAGATGGGATGTTTGGCTCTTGTCCACCCTCTACTTCCTTGTCCATCCTCTGCTTCTTTCTCCAGGCAAAAAAGCATGCCCTGAATTCTTATACTATAGCACTTTATGGTGTTAGATGTGAAGCACTTCACAACAGATGTTAACAGAAAAATTTCAAACTGTGAAAAGAGTAAAAGCACATGGATGTACCTATGGTATGCTCTCTCTTTCACCACTTGGTGATGTAAAAAGGGTCTGGAGGCTGCCTCACCCACCACCCTTTCCCCTCCCATACCCAGTATAACACCTAGAGAAAGCCACCCAGGCCAGTTCTCTTCTTGGCATTATAAGCCGGCCTCAAGGCTTTCAGACTCTTAGCACTGAACAAGATAACACACTGCTTACACTAGAGCCATAAGATCACAGAGTTAAATTTTGGACTTAAGAAGATATAGACAGAAAAGGTCATTCTGCTTTCTTTGGTTCTAAGTCAATAAAGTCTATCTATTTACAGTTAAAAAAAAAAAAAGCCAAAAAATAAAAACAGATCTGAAAGAGCCTCCAATGTGGACCAGCCTACCGCACTAGAATTCTCCAGTAGGGTTTGAGGCCAACCCCCAACCTGAATTATGACTGTCCTTCCAGACCCTGCTCATTTACATACAATTTACACATTTGAGGATTAAGGCAAAAGTACTTAACTGTAAATATGGACATTCATTAATCTGTGAGTATTGTTTTAAGTGCCTACCTTTTGAGAGCTGGGAGGAGGCCTGTCTCAAGCTTGCAAGGCAGTTCAGGACCTGAGGCACAATATGCAGATGGTACCACTCAGCAGGGTAACACTAGATAGCATCTCTCTACCATAAACTGGGTTTTGTGCCTTATTATAAGGTCATGATGGACTTTTTTTCTAATATATCACACCTTCTTGTATTTATTTAGGAAAAAATCATTTTCATCTATGCAATGTTATTGTTTATCAATTATCTTGAATCTAATCATCCCATGCACTGAGATAGGAGCACAAGATGTTCTCGCATTCTGCTTTATCATCTCTATTAACTGGTTTTGGGGGTTATGATCTCAAGATGAGACAGAGCTCCCACTTTAGATTTCATCTATAAGCTCTGCATCAACTGGTATCACTGGAAAGAGTGGGTACTGTGGCACTGGTATAATGGGATAATGAGTATTTCATAAACTCTGGCCATGACTATGAAAAGAAGAGCCTGGAGTGTGAGTTCAGCTAAAGCAGTCATAGTGAAGCTCTTCAATGAACGATAAAGTAGAAAGCGGTCCTGGCTATGTGGTGATGTACCATCTTCTTGGATTGATGAGGAGAAAAAAACTGCAAAAATGCTACAAGCTCAAAGGTTAGGGGTAAAAAAGAAACATCAAAGGTCAGTATCTAGAAAATGCTAGCTCTAGGAACCAAGTTTACTCAAAGGTAGGAGGAAAATGACAATGAGAAAAGGGGTGAGAAAGAATCAGAATTTGATGTGCAAAGCAAATTTGTTTCTCAGGTTTTGGAAACAGTGTATCAGAAACCAGGCAGGAATGGTATCAGCTTAATAACCAGTTTTGATACATGGTTAAGAAAAAATTAAAAATTAAAAATTAAAAAAATTAAAAAACTATAGGAAACAGAAAGAACAGTGGAGGGTCATGTCATCAACTTCAAGTACAGTCCAGGGAGGAAAGGATTCACTTGAGAATTAGGCTGAAGTTGAAAAACTCAGCAGGACCTGCTTGGAAGAAAGAGGCAGGGCAATAAAGAAAAAGCAGAAAAGTCTAGCCTTACAGTAGCATAATTTTTTCTCTATCAGTAAAGTCTCAAAAATTACTCAAGATCTGAGGAATTCACTGAAATGAATTTATTATTATTAAAATATCATTTTTTTCAAGAGCTGAAGGAAGGTATTGAGATGGGCCACCTATCAGCAGATCTTTGGGTCACATTTGGTTCTCAAAAACACAGGCTTTGGCACTGCTATCATCAATAACAACTCCATTCAGAAAACTGTCAAAGGGCATTTTTCAGCTTAAATAAGTGGGAGAATGAGAGGGAAAGCTCCTCTGAAAAAAAAGTCTCACAAACATCTGGACTTGAAGATAAGCAATGGTAGCATGAAAAGAAATACCAGTCTTTGGTGTTATGATAGGGATGGAGAAATACAGAGGGAAGACATTTTCCTACAGAAATATTCATTCTAAAAGTATGGAGAATTTTGCTTAGAAAGTCTCTAAAAAGAGAATACAGAGTTCCTGAATCCCACACATTTTTGTTGTTGTTGTTATTTTGGTGTGCCAGGAATGTTGGGGCTAAATAGAAAGTAAAGTTAGAGTCTTTAAATATTAAGAGTAATAAGCGCTAAGGGAACACACAACATCCTAGGAAAGATCTGAGTACTGTAGGTAGCATCAAGAGAATGTTATATTTTATTTGGAAGAATGCAGAAATATTTCTGGTGAGATTTCAGTTTATCTACATGGTAAATTTTATTCCCTCTTGAGCTAATGAAAATGTCGCACCACAACTGACCTCTCGACTAGAGATTTATCCCAACTTCATCAAAACTCCCCAGGTTCTGAACTCTGGACAACTTACATACATGGACACCACCCCAATGAGACAAAAAAACAACAAGTTCTGTTTCTGTTTCTCAGCAGTGTTCCTGAAATTATCTCTAAATCTGCACTAAAGTTCAAGGTCGGTAGCGATTATATGGATGTTGATTGTATTAAGCTCTGGATACTGGAAACACTACTTTGGGTTAGTAAATATCATTGTTTTGGAATTTAGTCTCTAAATTGTAAACTGCTGCAGGTATATTTTCATTTATGCTGAAGACTACTGCAAATATGGAATGCAAGAAAAACTCAGAATAAGCATGATCCAACTTTGGAAAAACACGAGGATCTACCTTGATTCTGCTGAATGCAAGTCAGGAAGAAGATACCTAAAAACAAAACAAAACAATAACCCACAAAGAGTGAGGGATTTAACATAATTTAAGGTGGCATCAGAGAAGAATTTCTAGAGAAAGAAACAACCTGAGATAGTTCAAGTTAGCTACAGGAAGAGAAAAAGAGATTTTTTTTTTTTTTTTTTTTTTTTTTGCGTAAGGGCATCATAAGCAAAAATATGTCAAAATGAGAAAAAGTATGGTATACACAGATGAACATGAGAACAGTTGTTGCATAGTGAAATATTCAGAGACATGGCCAAAAAGAAAGACAAGGACCAGACCAAGGAGGGCCATATATGCCTTATTAAAGAGCACCCAACTTGATTCTGTTGCAATTCAGTAAGGGGTTTTACACTGAGGAGTAGAAAGACCTGGGTTTCAGTTATATCAATCACACAAACAACTCTGTAGATGAACAATTTGAGGGCTAAGAAGCTATAGCAAAGAGAAGCAGAAAAGTGATGTAGTAAAGCACAAGACAAATGAGATCTGAATTAGAACAAGGATTTGAAGGCACAGAGGAAGATCATATGTTCAAATATTTAAGATGCAAAAGGCGCGGGACTTGGTAATTATTTAAAGGTGGAGAGCAAAATCAAAAACTCCCAAACGCTAGAGGATGAGAACCCAGTAAAGGAGAACCCACCTAAATGAGATGGTGATGACTTCTGTTTAGGGTCTCTTTAATATGCTTTGGAGCACGTAGGTAGAGATACTCGGCAAACTACTGGATGGATTGGTCTACAACTAAGAAAAATATGTCTAGAGATACAAACTTGGAATCCATCAACATTTAGGTTATAATTAAAATAATAAAAGTTTGGATAAGATCATGCAGATTGAGAGTGTACAGTTAGCATAGTCATAGCCCATGCTGGAACCAAGAACACTAATATTTAAGGTGTAGGTTAAAAATAAAAGAAAGTAAGGAAGATAGGAGGGAGGAAGAAAAGAAAGAAGACAAAAAGGAAGAAAGGAAACAAAAAAGGAAGAAAGGAAATAAGAAAAAAGAAAAAAAAACCTGAAAGGAGAAAGATAAAGAGTGGTCAGAGGAAGATGAAGAAAATTAAGAGTGTTAATGTCATGGAAGCCAAGAGAATTTTAAGGAAGAAATTATTATTGAGATCAAATGTAAAACACAAGCTCAAGAGATGATCACCAAAAAATGGCCATTGGATTTGGCGATCTTGAAGTCATTGATATTCTTAGCAAAATTTCATTACATGAGATGTAAAGCAAACTGGTGTAGAATGGAAAGCATCTGAGAAATAAAGAGGTAGAGATAGGAGACATCACTACTGCATAAGGTTTAGATAAAGATCAAAAAGAGACTGGACAATACTTCCTAAGAAATGCTGGTCAAGGGAGAGTCGGGAAAAGGAGGGTTGTTTCTAGTTCTACCATCATTAGATATTAAGGAGCTACCACTAATTCTGAAAGAAAAGAGTCCAGTTCACAGACAAAAGGCAACTAGGTTGAAGTTGAGAGCTAGGTACATTACATGATACCTACCAAAAGTTGAGAATTCCAAGTACTTAGCAAGAATAGCAAAATTTACTGAGCCATAGAATATTTACTAAGAAAAAAATAACGGTAATAGTCAAAAGGGATGAGGTCCTGGCTCTGCCACTTAGTAGTTGTGTGATCCTGGGCCAGAGACTTAGTCCTTAGACTCTCAATTTCCTCATCTATAAAGGGGATAATAACAGTACCTATAGGTTTTGTGAGAATTATAATAAGATACTGAATACAAAATGCTAACTCAGTGCTGGCTTAAAGCAGGACCTCAAATTTGTCCTTATTTAAGATAACAGACAAAAATTATATATTGCATAAAGAACTTCATCTTTTAAGAGGCATAATTAGTTGTGTACTTATGACAAGTCCTCATGGCATCCTGATTTACAGGTTCACAATTAGCTCTAATAACAGGTCACCATTTGTCCACTTAGGAAAAAAACACTGTAAACACTTTACTCTAACATGTGTGTGTGTGTGTGTGTGCGCGCATGTGTGTTTAAAAATAAGTAGAAGGAAAACCAAGGACTCAATTGTAATTTCAAATTCAAAAGAATCTTTCTCTTCTATGGCTTTGAGGTATAATACTAATTAATTTCTGTAACAAAGTATACAATGCAGAGACTTGTTCATCTCTGTGTCAAAAATGAATTAAACATAACTCTGAATAGTAATAAGTGCTGTAATGTTGTCTCCCTTTTTAATTTGCATGTGCAGTAGTCTTTAATGATATAGTGTGCAACTCTTCCAGCCAATCCAAAGACACAAAAAGATTCAATTATTCTCCAGATCTATAAAGTTACATGTTTCCCTTATATATCAGAATTTCATTACTGTTGAAACAGATAAAAAGATACATACTGTAAAAGATCTTATGATCAATAATCACTGAGTCCAAAGATATAGCAGAACTACATAAAAATACATTAAGTTTCATAATATATAGCCTCATTACTGTTAAGAAGAATGCTGTCATCTTTTACACAAGCAAAAGATCTTTTTAATAAAACAAGGAGTAAAAACATTAGTAAAGCTCTATATCAAAATAATAAAAATACAGTAATAGAATTAAGATGTCATTAAGTGATTTGAAATGACATGATAATTTAAGAAAACATCAAGTATACAGTTTGGTAGTTATAATAAATGTACATGGTGGCCAAATTTATATTCAAAAATTTCAATACAGATCTTTAAATCAATAGCATAGGAACTATCAACAGTCTTTAAGACTTTTTTTTGCACAAATGAGTCTATTTAGCAAAAACATTATTTCTTGGATGAATTAACCCAATTCCAAATGAATATATCGTTAAACACCCTCACTGCACATCCTCATTGTCTTTTTTTAAATTCGGTTCTATACTTCAAGCACAATAGTCACTAAATTACCAAAAGCACCAGGAAGCATAGCAATGAGAATATAGAACTGTTATTTATGTCTTTAAAAATATTTGACAGATATTAAGTAATTAAAGCAAGGATGTCTGGCATTTAATGTTAAAAAATTCAATATAATTTGTAATATAACAGTAAGAAAGATGCAACCCTTTCCCTCTGTTTAATAAAATCTAACTATATAAAATTGAAACAAAGAAATAAACCTTCCCCCCCGCCCCCCTCCCTGCCCCGAGTACTATACAATAATTGAAAATCAATATTGGTACTGGAACACTGAAAAAATAAAGTTCCATATTAAATATTAAACAGCTTTCTCAGGAATAAAACACATAAAGACCCATTTCACATAACTGTATTACATCCTATAGCACCTTGGTAGTTATTCTGATATTACAAATGGTTAATAAATCTCAATTAATAAAAAGTAAACAAATTTAAAAAACATTTTCAACCATTAAAGGTAAGAAAAATGTATTATTGGAGTAAAATGACATTATGTGTTGAAGGGTAGAGTGGCAGAGTAAAAATGATGTCTTTGTTATCCTCCCCAAAATAATTTTGCTGGCATTGAAATAGTCAATACAAAGGAATAAAGGAGGTACCCCAGGTCTAGGTTGAGCATTCTGTTTGTACCAATCACTGTCTAGCTACCATTGCTCCTTCTGTGGCAGAATTAGACCCTTAAAAAGAAGCGATTCTTTGGTTGAACCAGCAGCAACCTAGACTCAGCATGTAATGGGAAACACTATTTTTAAATAACTTGAATGAATTTGATTCCCGGTAGCAGTCAATGTAAACATCAAGACTATCAAGACTAATTAGTGTTATGTAAACATACACTATAGGCATTGCTTATAAACACCAATTTGTGCACATTCACTTTTTCTCTTTAGATGACATTGAGCTAAATGTCTGAACCAATGCAAGTACCTTAAAATGTAAACTCCTATGCAGATAAATACCACGTCTCTTACTTTAGATAGCAAAAGATACTCACAAGAGAGAAAAAATTCATTATGAAACTAAATCCAGTCACTTCCCTTGGGTTTCTTTTATTTTGATACTGGAATCAATCAAGAACTGTTTCACATCTCTACTGATGGGGTGGTCTTAGGAACAAGACCGACTCAGACTCAAGCTCATTTTGATAACTGGATTCTGTTACCCTCCCCACCCCAACCTCTGCAGGCACAGGTTTCCGGTTTGCATGCCTAGAGGTAGTACAGATCCAAACTGAAGAAGCAATAAACCAAGCAGATGAAACTAACAAGAAATTCATTAAACTACCAAGGCTAATGACACTCAAGGGCCAGCAGCATCCTGCGCCTCCTCGAAATGCTTAGGATCTCCCTAAAGGAAAAAAAAAAAAAAAAAAGCAGGCCGGGGGAGGAGTTGGTGTTGTGTTATCAGAGGGAAGAAGCCAGACTGTCCAGGTGAGGTTGAGTTGGGCCAGTCAGAAGAGATGGGGAAGCAGAGAAGTGACGCACGAGGGCGGTCACCTGTGGGGCCAGTTGATCCAGCCCCGCCCCCAGGGACAGGATCAAGAATCGCGGCCGGAAACCCCCAAAACACGCCATGGATACATAGGGCTGGGCCCCTTCGGCCCGACCTGGAACTCACCGTCCACGGTTTTCTTCTTGAAGAGGGACGCCATGGTCAGGGACCCGCCCGCGCGGCCCGGCTCGGCCCGGCTCGGCCCGGTCCGACCGGCGACTGGGAAAAAACAGGAAGGAAAGGCAGGCCCTTGGAGGGTTCGGAGTGGCGAAGCTTATGGGCAAGAGAAGAGGGCGGGGTCTCCACGCAAGACCCGCAGAGGGCGGTATCCGCGAAGCCTACCGCAACCGAGTCTCCCGGAGCTCAGGTGACTGTGAACTAAGGCACTTTTTGGAGAAGTCACTTCTGGGCGGCGCCTGAGCGTTGTGAGCTTGCGCCTGCGCACTGCGGTGCCTGAAGCCGACGCCGCTGCCCTCACCTCGGCTGTTGCAGTGTCTTGGAGCTGTTAGGGTCAGCGCGCGGTTATGCCGCGGGGACTTGAGCTCACAGCTGGTCGTGGGAGACTGCGGGTGGTGTTGGGGGGGGCTTCTGTATGCGGGTCCATGCTAAGTGCTGACAGAGATGAATCTCGATTAGCCCTTTTCGCCCTGTGGGAAGCTGGAAGTAGGGGCGTTTCATAGTCCTAGGACAAGTGTGGGTGGCCACGGTACCAGTTGATTTACGATCATCCCGTTGCTGTCTATCAATACTTTAATAATAATACTTTCATGACAGGGCTGGTAGGAATGCTGAGGTCTGTCCCCGTGGTGTTTCACCGGAGTTCACATTCTTTTCCGCCCTGACTCGCTCAGCGATCTCCCCGGCGCCCACTGGCGCAGCCCCCTGGGGAACCCAAGCGTTCACTTGCCACCCCCGGCCCAGGGCTCTGAACTTTCGGTGTCAGTTCCTGTAGATCCGGTTTCGATGCTCGGGGAGGAAGGAAATGGAGAACAAATTAACGCAACACTTGAATATTCGTGGCTGGAAACATGGAAAAAAATTTTTGTATACCGGTTTAAATGTCTCTAGCTCTTTCCTTATAAATCTCGATTTGTAATTGCTCAAGAAAAATTCATGGCTATACTGTGAACCTACTAGAATACTACGTAACCGTATATTGTTTACTGTGGGGGGGGGGCGGGGAAGCGCCATATCATGTTGAAGGAAAAGCATGATAAATTATTTAAAGAATTCTTGTGTATATAAGCAGGAATACTGAGAACACAATCTTTGGATCAAGACTTTAAGTTCATTGTTTTACGTGTGTGTGTGCGCGCGCGCTAATCTCAGTTTAATATATTATTTCGCTATATAGAATCTTAATTTTGCTTTGAACTTTTTCTTCCCAATCTATTAGTACTTTAAGCGACACTGCTTTCCACAGGATAAATTCATGGCTATACTCTTTCCGTTGATGTGATTTCTAATAGGGAGGACACTCCAATAATAGTGTCAATGTTATCAGTCACCTCTGGCTTTATGAATCATATCTCAAGGATTTTTAAGTATTTGTAGTATTCAGATTTCCCTTCCCCATCTTCTCCCCCTAATAAAGTATGAAAGCCATTAGGGCCACTGACAGTCCTGCTGTTGGTGCTAAAATTTAGCTAAGAGTTTGCTCATGAAAACTTTCTCAGAATGACATGGTAATATGCAAGGCAAATTGTCTTTCTCCTCAAGTTATTCTAGGTATTATAGGAAGATGAAGAAGTAAGGAAACAGAAATAATTTTAACTGAGGAGACTTAGTCTCTGCACCCAAGGCCTGGTGCTTTCATGGAGTAAACTCTGTGGCAAAAAGGCAGTTTGTCCTGGCTGCCTGTTGTAATGAATGGCATTGAGCTGTACTTGAATGCATGAGAGGCAATAAGCTGTTATGTGTGTAGTAATCATACTCCTCCCTGCTGCAGTCACCCTTGTTTTATTACTCCTACATGATCCCCCCTACAGACCCAATTGTAATAGTTGGGAAAATGCCAAAATACTTAGCAGCAACCATATGGAAGACCCTCCAAAAGTGCACAGCAGGAGCTAAAGACAGGGCTTGTTCATTACAATAAAGACAAAATAGAAATATGTAGTATTTAAACTTAGCACTCTAATAGCTTGATTCTTCCATAGTTTGAAAGAGGCTGACATTTAACTGACGTGCATCAGACTGGCTGGCATCTAGTCTGATTAGAAGGTGGCCAAAATATACCGGTACGTATTTTGTATGTATATCACTCCTTATTTGAAGCGTATGTACAATTAAATATAGCTGAGATTTAGGACACCAAGAAGCCATAAACTACAAATACAATGCTATTTTTTATTTGTTTAGGTGAAATCATATACAAACTCACTGAATCAAGACATAGTGAATTGAGAAAATATTTTAATTTAACTCTTTCAAATTCTCATTAATAAATTATTAAATAGTATCCTATGGTCTCATTATTATGACCCAATACTCTTCTTCCAAATTGCTTAGACAGTGAAAAATATTTATTACATATCAAATGACACATACCATGCTATGTGCTGAAGACATACCAGTGAAGAAACAAATACAGTTCCTCTCTTCTTTTTCTCTTATTCAACTTCCTACTTTTTTTTTTTTTTACCTTTTCTCTTTCACTTGTTACAATTCTAACACCAATTCAAATGTGTTTATTTTTTTCCTCACACCAAGACATTCTCAGACACCATGGGGTGTTCTAAAATTCAACTTAATTCTGACACTATAACTGGAGATAGCATGAGATTCCACGGGTTAAAGATTAAGTCCCAAAGACTGCTTGCACTTCAAATCCAAAGTCTAGATTTTTATCTGTGCTTCTGACTGAACAGCTTTAAAGTAGGGATTCCCATGACCCCCTCCTTGGGTTCCATTAATTTGTTAGGTTAGCTAACAGAATTTAACTCCGTTTACTCACTAGGTTATTGGTTTATTACAAAAGATATTAAAGGATAGAATCGATAGCCAGAAAAAGAGATACAGAAGGCAAGGTCCTGAATGCAGAAGCTTCTGTTCCCCTTGGAATTTGGAGCCCAGGCACAGTGGCACATGGATGCATTCCAGTTCACCGACCTGGAATCTCCCTGAAGACTGTCCTTTTTGAGTTTTCATGGAGGCTTCATTTCATTGGCATGATTGATTAAATCATTACTCAGTGGTGACTCAACCTAACTCCAGTCCCTCAGTCTTCCCCAGAGGTTAGTGAGATGGGACTGAAAGTTCTAACCTCCAATGCTGTGTTTGGTTTCCCTGATGCCTGACTTCCCACCCTTGGTGCTTTCCAAAAGTCACTTCATTAACATAAACTCAGGTGTGGTTGAAAAGGATTTGTTATGCAGATCAAGGTACTTTTATAGCTTCTATTACTTAAGAAATTCCAAGAGTTTTAGGAGATCTACCAGAAATGGGGACAAAAACAAAATATGTATTTCTTTTTGTAAATCACAATATCACATTTGTCCATCACAGAGCAGCAAGCTTTGGCTCAGTGTAAGAAAAACAGTTTAGTTATAAAATGTCATAGAGAGGTAATGTATAGCATGGGAACTAGAGTCAATAATATTGTATGGTGACAGATGGTAACGACACTGGTGATCCTTTTGCAATGTATACAAATATTGAATTATTTTGTTGTACACCTGAAACTAATATATTGTATGTCAACCAGTAATAATAATAATAATAATATACCAAAACAAACAAACAAACAAACAAACAAAAAGAGAGCTCTTTAAAGCAGCGCTATTCTAAAATAGAATGATATGTGAAATAGTGAGCTCATGGTCAAGAAAGTTTTCAAGCAGGAACAGATAGTTTGTAGGCAGGATTCCTTTACAGAGTTAAAGGCTTTATTAGAAGAGTTCTAAGGTTTCTTTAAAATCCGGAATTTTATTTTAAGTTATATATAACTCAGGTCAAATATCTTGGTATATGACATTTCACATCCTATAAATGCCAAATTTATTGGCTTTACCTCTAAAGATATGATAAAGGCAAAAAGATATAGCATTTCACCATTTTGAATCATCTGAATTTAGATAACCTTCATCTCTTTTCTGGATCATGATCACCTATCTTATTTCCCTGCTGCCATCCTTACCTCACTCCACTCTTATGAGGAGAGTGGTGCTGTTAAGTGTGAATCAGATCATGTTATACTGTTTCTCAAAAAGAGATCAACATATTGTCAATATTTACATCTGAAACACACATATGTGTGTACACATACATACATACATGTTCTACAGATTAGACTTCTATTGTTCACCCATTAAATGTCCAAATTTTTACCATGCAAGTTGTCCTCCTAATTATTTTCCTTCATTATGTGCCACTCAAGTAGAACATAATTGTTTAGATTATATCATAGAATTATGCCATATATGACCTCCCTTTTCTGTACATTATTTCTGATAGCACTCTCTTTGATTGCATTAACATTTTTGACATTTATCATATTATTTGAATTGCTTTGAACTTTTAGTCAAGTAAAACTTTTAGAATAGTTTTAAACTATACATTTCTACTCAGTCTTCCCCATCTTGTACTTGATTGATGGATAATTTTAACCCAAATACGGAAACTTGTGCATCATTAGAGACATCTATTGATTTTTGAATCGATTAACTTTGAAGCACTTTTGAAGCATTGTATCTATCTATGTATCCATTTATATTAAGTAATCAAGGACAGTGAAGAGTGTGGATTGTCTAAAGTCATTACTTCCAACATTCAATCAGAAAGGGATACAAAGTTTGACTTCAGGGAATAATAACCTGGAGAAGGATCTTTTGTGGTACCTTTTCTTCCTGCCTCCCAGTTCTCCATGCTGTACACTTGGATCCCACTCTCTCAACTTCTCCAAATTCAGAGCAAGAGAGGCAGCATTTGTTCTACCTGACTAAAGGATAACACTCAAATGAGATTATCTCAACCATATGGATAATTTTTGTATATTTCAAGTCATATCGTGTATGTAACATTTTCTCGTTTCACCATGCTCATCATGTTTTAGTATTAAAATTCAGATATTTTTCTATAATTTCTGCTTTCATTCTTTAATAGTTTAAGAATTTCATCTCATTGCTCTATTTATCAAATCTTGCTTTTAAAAATATATGCCATAAGGAATGAGTCAGACTAGCCAAACATATAGTCAATAAAAAGCTAAATGAGTATCCTAAATGTGTGTGGCTGCACATCATTGATTTTATAGTCTAAAAGAGTTCATGTGTTATTTGGAATGTGTAACAACATGATCCTTTTTTGAAAAATAAACTAAACTTTGCCCTGAATTCCTCACAGTGTTAATAGTAGTTGCACATGAGTAAATCAAGACAGAATTTGTGCCCCCGGCACAACAGAACATATGTATATATTTGCTTTTCAATCTAATAAGGGCTCTAGAGTGCAGAACTACTACCATGCAAAATAAAAATGAATCTCAATATAGGGGTAATGGCTTTGGTTTTTCAATAAAATAAACCTTAATAGCTATCTTACTTTCTATTTCAAATGAAAAGAAATCAAGATAGGCTCTGGATGTTAGATTTTGGTAAATTAGTAAATATGAATAATTTACCAAAAAAATAGCATAGTATTTTTAATACAAATAAGATGACCTTTTTATAATGGTACTCATTTCAAGCCATTTTTAAGTGGCCTTCTCTTCGCTGCTCTATTAAGTCACATAATGAATACTTATAGAATACCTGCTATATGAAATATGTGTTGCTAGTTAAAAGTCCAGTAAAGATATTAGAGGTACATCAAGAATTAAACAATAAGGCACATTTGATGGCCATAAAACTTGGTACCACTAAGCGAAGTTACTATAAATTCAGTGTTTAGAAATCTTTCAGATAGTTAGACTGTAATTAATATATTGTACTTAAAAATATTTTCTCACTTTTAAAATGTCTCCTCTTAAATTTGTTTCTCCTATATGCAAGGAAGTGATTCAGAAGCTCAAAGAGGCCTAAGAACAGATGAAAATCTAAAACAATTTTGAAAATAATTTTAGATATTTTTGATGCAAAAAATATAAGAATGTCTAAAGTATATAAGCCTGAACTTACTAATAGACATAATAATAATAATAATAATAATAATAATAATAAATAACATTTGAATGTATATAATATTCAGATTCTGGGAGAATGTTGTATCATATTTTCATAGTTCAATACTAGAGTTTCTTATCTTCTATCTCTTTATTTCTACTTTATCTGTGAAAATGATAATTCATGCTACAAACCACCATTTAAAAACATAAAATAAAAAAATAAAATTTTAGTACTACTTTTATAAAATTGTAAGGTGACTATCCATAAACAAAAAGACTTTGGCATTCAGTTTGTTGGAATCTTGTTAATAAGTATTTAGACTCAATTTGGAGATTCCTTTCTACCTGAGACCAGCTTTTACAAGGTTCCTATGATAACAACATCATATTTAGTAATGGCCTGTTCAATGTATGACATAAAGAGATATAAAGAAGTATTAAGATAGGGTCTCTGCTCAATTAAAAATAACCTATTTTGGATGATGATGACTAACCCACAAGCAAAATAACTTGTATTCAGAGGGTTAAATTTGTCATTCAAAATAGCAAGTTGATCTGTCATGTCAGAATAGACTTTATATGTTAAAACAGTTTTTATGACAATAGCTACTGCTTTTGGAGATGTGGAGAGTGTCAAACACAATTCTGAAATTAGTTGGCACAGAATATTGACTTAAAAGGGAGCTTGTTCAGAAGTCGTTTTCTGCTTATCTCTCTTGTGGATGTCCAGCCCTGGTTTTACTACTGGAAAGATGCTGCATGAGTTTCTTACTGCTGCCATAACAAATGATCACAAACTCAGTGATTTAAAACACTTCAAATGTATTATTTTATAGTTATGGAGGCCAGAAGTCCAAGATGGGTCTCACTAGATTAAATTCTAGGTTTCATCACAGATAAGTTCCTTTTGGAAGATTGAGGGGTAAATCTGTTTTCTGCCTTTTCAACTTTTAGAGGCTGCCTGAACTCTTCGACTCCTTGCCTTTTCCTCTATTTTCAAAGCCAGCAGTGTCTCATCTTCATATCTATCCCTGACTCTGACTCTTCTGCCTTTCTTCTACATTTCAAGTCACTCATGACTACATTGGGCTCACACAGATATTCCAAGATTATCTCCTTATTTTAAAGTCATCTGACTAGCAACCTTAATTCCCCTTTGCTGTGTAATATAACATATTCACAGGTTCCAGGCATTAGAATGTGGATATCTTTGAGGGATAGCATTCAGTTTACCTCAGGTGAGACTAACTTACTTACTTACTTAACTTATTTATTTATTTATTTATTTACTTACTTATTTTCTATGTTTTAATTTAGTTTTTATTTTTTAATTAAATTTATTGGAGATGACAATGATTAATAAAGTTATATAAATTTCAAGTGTACAGTTGAATAATAAATCATATGTATAATGCATTGTGTATTCACCACCCAAAGTCCAGTTTTGTTCTGTCACCATAATTGACCCCCTTTACCTTTATCTGCATTCCCCCTTCCTCCTTTTTCTCTGGTAACCACTAAACTGTTGTCTGTGTCTATGAGTTTTTGTTTTTTTGTCTTGTTCATTTGTTGCTTTCAGTTTTATATACCATATACAAGTGAAATCATATGGTTCTCAATATTTTCTGTCTGGCTTGCTTAACATGATTATCTCAGGATCCATCCATGTTGTTGCAAATGGCAATATTTCATTTCTTCTTTTGGCCGAGTAATACTTTATTGTATATATGTACCACATCTTGTGAGACTAGCTTTTTAAATAACGTATGAATCATTGCCCCTACATAACATCTTTGACCTATTCCAGTAGTAGATTGTTTTCCCAATAGTATCTAACATCTCTCATATAGTTATAAAGGGCATTGTTGATCTTACTAACAGATGGTAACTACTGCTATTCTTTTCTACATGGTTAGATGTGTTTAGAATGTTAACCTAGCTAGCCTTCATTTAGCAAGAGTTTTCTTGATGCTTTTTCACACCAACCTTAACAGATTTCTAAAAAAGAGAGTAAAAAATATTTGGACAAATCCTGACATGGAATTTTTCATTGAAACACACTTGGTTTAATACTTTGTTTCAAATTCTGCCCTGTGAATATAGTGCATTAGTATTTAATCAAAATTTTATTTTAATTGATATTTAATTCTGGACTCAAGCTGCATTCATAGAATTAACTAACCATCAATAAATTTAAATGTTTAAATAACTGAATGCCTTTTTATTTTTATCTGTAACATATATTTGGCACAGAGGGACCCAATAAATATTTATTAAATATTAAGTCAATATTCAATTAATATTTAGCTTATAATTTAAATATATTTCAAAATGCATATTTAAATAACATCACTCAATTTTATTGCAAGAAGGACAAACCAAAATGCTCAATAATTTTATTCAGTCATTTGTTTCTTCATTTGTTCATTCACTTATGCTAAAATTTTAGAGGTGAAAGAGATCTTTTGGTCATCTATTACAAACTCTTCGTTTTACAAACAGATATGTCAAGACCCATAACAAAGTATTGTCGAACCTCACTATTGGTCAGTGTAAGCTCTATAACTAGGAAACTAGATGACCCAACTGTCAAGCCAGGACTTGACAGATCTGTCTTAATAAAGAAGAGAATAGATCTGAAAGCAGTCTCTGAGAAAACTTCAGTTATTGTTGATATATTTAAACATTTTTGCTTATCAAGAAATAATAAGATGTCTCTATCACTTATAGTGCCCAGCATATAATTTATGTAGTTCATTGAGGCTGGTTGTGTAAATATGGGAAGACAGCCTTTTGAGTAAACTTCTCATTCTCTTAGGTAAATTTGATCTTGGAATTGTTTTTTTCAGCAAATGATTTCTGCCATTTAATATGGAGGTTAGGTGGAATACTTATTCATATTTTGATAAAGGTATCCTAATTTTAATGAAGACAAAATGATTTTAGTTTAGAAGCATAAAAGGGCAGAGATGAGATCAGTCTCTGAAAAGAATGATGGAAAAATAGGATTGGAACTCTGGAGATGGGATTTATTTAAAGCCCTGTACACAATCTGCTAAGGAAATTGGAAAGACAAAGGTAACCTCCATGAACAAGTCAGAATGTACATAAGTATCCAGATCATCATTCAATTTCTAAAACATCATAAACAGTTCCTAATTCTCACAGTTTCTTCAAACCCAGCCTAAGGTTATTCTGGTTTTGGTGTGGTGGGATAAGTATTAAGAGAAAGTGCTAGTATTTTTATGAAACACAGTCTGCATTGCAGAAGCAAAAAGGACAAAAATAAAAAGGGCAGACATTTAAACTCAATTAAAATTACAAAGATTCTATATTTTCTAGGATATATTTGTAAATTGAAAAATAAATTACAACAGGTTTTATGTCAAAAGAATACCTAATGACAGGGAAGACTCTTCCAAAATAACATTAGAAATGTTTGTCAGAATAGTTATATGAATACAAACATAAATTATTGCTAATCTTAGTCACTTTAGTAATATTTAACATCACAAGGGAGGGCAATTTTCTTTTTCTACATTTTGCCCATAATCCATTACATAGTAAAACAGATCTAAGCACAGGGATGTGTTACCAAGGGAGGTTGAGGACTCTTCTCCTTTGGGGTCATAAATATAGTTTTCCATCTGCTGGAAACTGTTTAGGTGAAACATGCCTGAAGTCAGGGGCTGGATCAGATGATCTCTGGGGGTCTCTTTTGAGTCTTTGAGAGAAATTTCTAATCAGCATGTTAATGAGTGCTTTAAATTTGTATTCTGGTTTCTTTGAAGATAATTACCAGAAACACTAAGCAGAGAATAGCATTTCTAAATGCCTGTTTAAAAAAGAAGAAAAGGAAAGGAAAAAAAAAAAGCAGGATTCTGTTCAAAAAGAAAAAAAAAAGAGGTAATAAAATATGACCCACTTGATATCAGAGAAAGCAATTACCTGAGAAGATAGTATGGTTTGATGGTTTGGTAATGTCTAAGGAAGTCCAAGGCTACTGCATCTTTTCTCTGTTCTTAACGATGTCTTGCTGTGTGACC
This sequence comes from Eidolon dupreanum, assembly GCA_028627145.1. Taxonomy (NCBI): domain Eukaryota; kingdom Metazoa; phylum Chordata; class Mammalia; order Chiroptera; family Pteropodidae; genus Eidolon; species Eidolon dupreanum. The sequence goes on along the minus strand of CM053507.1, from coordinate 85,243,528 downwards.
CAGGGCAAGTCACTTGACCTTAGTTTCCTCATCTGAAAACACAAGACCCCAGGAGTTGTGCTTGATTACCTGACTAATATCAAGCTACAAGAATTAAATGAAGAATGGAATTTCATTTTTGGCTTCATCACTGCTGCATTGATGACAGATGGGAATCATATGAATTAGGTTAGCCCCTGCGCTTCATTAACTGACAGAAAAAATGTCTGAATAACATGGATGGTAAACTAAACTTTGAAAACTCTTTCAGAAATTTTAACTTGGACATTATGTAAATAATAAATATAGCAAATATTTATTTTGATTTCTGCCTTCTGTAAAATCAATCGTGATATTATTCCATATGTTTAATTAATCTAATTACTCTGAAATTAGCCCCAGAAGAAAAGGAATATGAAAAAAATACTTGACTGATATTTTTCCTTCCTTACTTAGTTTTTAGAAGGGCTAAAAACCTTTTTATTAATACTGATGTAGAACTGCTTTATAAATAAGAACAAATGTGTATCAGTCCAAATTACTTTTCTCCTTCTGTACTTTCTTTCTTTGCCAGTAGTAAAATAAGTTAAACTGACTTTTTATATTTCTTGGCATAAATGTGATTTTCTCTGGGTGATTAAACTGGCAGGGTTCCAAACCTGGTACATAGGGTTAAATGCTTAGCTTCATGCTATTTTCAACAACATATTTTTCCATGAGAGAGCACTGCTTGTTTTAATAAAAATGCCCTAAACAAGAAATCAAACAAGGAAGAAATTAAACTTATACATAAAAAGAAGATAATGCTTTCCAAAATCAGCTAAAAGTTATGTTTCTGCACACTCTTTAGAGAAGACAAATAACAAATTTAAAAAACTAAAACGATATAAAATAATTAACATATGGTGTGAAAAAAACTTGGAAAACTGAAATATCTATATCAGATAAGATCTTTGAGTACTACTAATAACCATTGCCTCTATTTTAATATACTATGTATTTTCATTAAAGTAAAAGAGCCAAACACATTCTGAAAAAAGTAGTTGGCATTTCGATTAGAGATTGCAATTATATGCAGACTTTTATTCACAAACATTAAAGAGAGGTCAGGGATATCACAGGAAATACTGCTCTACATGAAGTTTGGGGAATCATAAATTCTGATTCCACAGCTCTTCAGCTTTTAGATGGCTTTATACCTTAGCTTCACCATCTGTACAGTATGAATAATCATATTTTGCTAACTCACAGATGTGTTGTAAAGAAAAGGCAATAAAAAAGTAACTGAACATACAACCATTCTCTGATCCCAGACTACAAGAAAAACAAATATGCAAAACAAATGGGTTGAACTTTCTAATAAAACTCTGAGAATCACATTTAACTCGGTTAAAAAAAAAATGTTTACATACTCAAATTTTCACATGACTTAATTTTATCTGCAAAATTTGTATGATTTGGACTTTAGAATTTTATTCCAAAATCTATGAGGGACAATAACAACAACAACAACAACAACAACAACAACAAAACACATTCTGACCCTACAGTGTTTTTGTATCTCTTACTTGAAGGATACAAAAGTAAGAGCAGGAACTAGGGCAACTGTTAGGAGTTTTCACTCCAGGTATTAACATTTATTAATATGACACTGGTAGAACATCCAACAAGCTTTTGTGTCTCTCCTTTCTAAGTTTTAAATTCCAAGGTTACCAAATTTATACTTCTAATTTGGTCAGCTGTTTACTTCTGGATATTCAGCTACATTCAGAGTAGAAAGGTCAGAGTGCATATGTGAACACTAAGCTCCCATTTTTACTTAATAATAGACTATTCCCAGATATAGGAAAAATTGTTGTGAAGCAAGAAATCACCCCAGGTGGTGAATTCTAAAAGCATGTTACTAAATGCTGATAGTCCTTTGGTATATTGGAAAAAGATAACACTCTTTTTCTATATTTTGTCCATATCCTCCCCCCTCCCCCAAAAAAGAGTGCTATCTTTTTTTTTCTCTTCATGCTTGAGAGACCATTTCTCAACATCTATTGCCAGACAAACACCTGTTTTTGTTTTAATCCCTTTACCCTCCATGCGAAAAAAAATCAGAACTTGGAAATGTAAAGTTGGAAGTTGTTTATTTTAGAATTTCTTTCTATATGTGACTTTCTGGAAGGATTTTGTTCATAACGTACCACTTTCTTTTACCAACCTTTCTTACTGTCTTCTTTTTATGAAATTTGAGCTTTTTACAACAAAAAATGACGTAAACAACATAAATAAGCTAGAGCCATTGTTCAGTGTAAGGAAAGTCAGAAAGAAAAAGAATTTCAAGGATGAGTAGTTGAAATTATTAAATTCATGCGCGGCGGATGAACGTATAAGGCAAAAAAAAAAAAAGGCCATTTTATTGTGTGATTCTCATTGGTCACCTTCGAAATGTAGTTTCATTAATGCGGGGGCAGAAAGTCAAAATACTTTGATGTAAAGACCAGGTAATGGTGAAAAAGGAAGTGCAATCAGCAAGTGTAGTGTACACGTCAAAATTTTGAGTTAAATAAAATTAAAGTAGATTGTTTTCAAGACACTTGTAGTGCAACCTCACATCATCTAGTCATATGTATATAAGTCTAGGAAAACTTTTTAAATTAGTCAACCCAAACATGCTTATAGAAAAAAAATGAGACGTGTCTTCATGTTTTGTACAGGGCTTCCTGTAGTTCCTGCCCTATCAGCTTTGAGTGGGTGTTCACAAGTACCTTTGTTTTTAAAATCATTCATCAATTTTCTCCTTTTTATCCTTATTCTCTTCACTTTCAAAGGACCAAGGTGAATAGTGTACTTTGCAGTCAAGGTAACTGATATCGTTGTTTTGGGGTTCACTCTGTCTTCAGTTTAGAATAATATAAATCACCTGGAATCTTTTGAGTATAAATTCTAAAATGCAAATATTTGTTAGTATTAACTACAAAAGGAATGAAGTATTCAAAAGGAACAGGAAACTTATAGTTTCCCATGAGTATATTTATAACGACATGAGAGCTCCTAGTGGGAATGTAGTGATGAAAGATAGTGACACTATTATTTATCAAACTGTTTTAAAGACTACCTATATCACAATTGCCTGGAGTGTTTACCTATGTTACAGATTTGTCAGGCAAAGAACAAAAGAGAGTTCATCTTTGGATATCTTTGCATCAGAGAGATAAATAAAGGAAAAATGCCTAGATGAACTTTATGGAAAAGTGGACAAGCGAGCACATAAATAGCTTACTTTTAACACCTCACTTCTCTATGTAATGTATGAAGTGAAGTCATCTATTGAGAAGAAGTAAATAGGTGGAATTGTGAGTGGTGAAAAAATAGAGACATTTTAGAATGGTCACTATACTGAATTCTCTAAGAATCAACAATGTGTTGCTGTTTATAAGGCACTGTTGTTTTTTTTTTTTTTTTTTTTTCCTAACATTTTAACAGTTAATGGCAACTTAAAATCATTTCTGGCTTAGTTTTGATGTAACTGCTATTTCCAGCACATATGGAAACTTGATCATGGCTATTTATATAGCCACTTAAATTGAGTTATGTGACAATATGAACGAATAGTCATCAAAAAGATTTCTCCATGATTTAGCATTGAAACAATAAGTTATTTTGTACTCAGAAAGGCATGGAAACAGAGCAGTGGGGCATGAATTTGATGTTAACGAAGTAAATAGTCATCAGAGGAAGAATGAACACAATTCTATAATTTCTTGCAAAGAACAACCAAAAGCTTTAAGGAGATCCAGGAATATAAAATATACATATATTTGTTACTGAGATGTTTGTAGAAAGATTGGCTATCACATACCAAGAAATGCACTGAAGGAAACAAAAATTTCCATATACCTCAGAACAGATGAATAAATTTTCAAATTAATGAAAACTGGCTTGATTAATTCAATTTTAGTACAAGATTATCTTTAAAGTGTTTGATATCCACTGGTCAGAAAGTTTCAGTTAATTGAACAGTGACATTTACACTTCTGACGATATGTGATTCAGAAGAAGAAAATTCAATGACTATATATTCAGTCAAATAAGATAAGCTGACATGCCACAAAATTACATTGTCAATATCAAAGCACTAAAAAGATGAAGATCATGAGCATGAATGAAGAAAAGCAATGTGTCACCATGAAGCTTTGCATAACTACCAATAGCCAAATGTTTCCTTCATGCTGAATTTTAACCTCAAAATATTTCTAAATAATATCTTCTCAAAAATATTACTTTGATTTGCATGCACACACATGGGTGCATATGTGTATACATGCACACGTACACACACAGGTGGCTGGAGAATAGCTGAGCTGATAAACTGGATAAATGTTTTTTGAAGGAGACCACCTAGGAACTTTTCTTCACAAGTGTCAATATTTTACTTCTTAATTTTAGTTAATGTATATGCAGTGGACTAGTCTAAAAATAAACTTACCAAAAACCATAATAACTTTGTTGTTTATGCTGCCGGTATGAGAGGACAATTGCAACCTCGTGATTTTCAGTCAGCCACTCATTTAAGCACCAGTTAAATGGTCCTTAAAGGGCATGTGTCCTTGTTGAAAGAAAACTATCTATTGATACATGCTAGTAAGATTAATAAAGTGTCAGATATCTAAAACTGACAAATGAGGGTCAAGAGTCTAGATAAAAATCTTGAAGAAAATAGTAAAGATGTAATGAATAACTGTACATCAACAACATACTTAGCACAGAGTATAATTGGTATGAAAATATGATCATTGATTAATGAATAAGAAATAGATTTTAAAAAGTGGGTTCTGAAAGTGAATATATTTTAGGAATTCTTTAACTAATTGAAATTGAGACAGAAAAGTTATATTACCTGCCCAAAGTGATATAGTTTGCTTATATTTTTTATATGTATGCATAAAATTATATTTTAAACTTTGTACATCTAAGTAAATCTAGAACTCTTAATAAGCATAAAATTTTTGAAATGTAATTTTTGAAATGTAAAGCATTATAATATAGTTTAATTGGCAAGATTTTTTTCTTTTTCAATTGTACGAAAAATTATGTTACTTCTGGGAATCAATGGCATCTTACATTAAATGAGGTGCTGTGACAGGAATTTTTACAATGTTATTTGACACTTTTCTTCCTCTTCACTCTCACTCATTCATCTATTTGTGCAACTAATAATGGTTACCAACTTTATTCTAGGAATTCCACTAAAAACTAGGAATAAAAATGCTAATGAGGTATAGTTTTGTGATTAATATGTTCACAGTCTATTGGGGAGAAAAATAAAAATAAATAATTATAATATAAGGCATTAAGCACTGCTATAAAGGTATATACAAAAAGTGCCTTTGAGGAAGTCACTGGCTTTGCCTGGAAGATTTTGAGAAAACTTAACAGAAGAGAGACTGGGAGTTAAATCATAAATAAAAGTTCATTTGATAAAGAAAAGAACATATTATGATCAGAGGGAACAATATATGCAAAGGCCCAGTAGTTATGAAGGATCTGAGAATATTCAACAAGTAGTATATAGATCAAGTGAGAGAAACATTAAAAGCAGAGGAACTTAGAGGGATAAATTTGAACTAGATATTGAAGTATCCTGTTTGCATTAATGAGAAGATTGTAATAATGGGAATTATTAAAGAATTTTTCCCAACATTCAGTGCATTGAATTTTTTTATTTCTTTTATCGTGGTAAAATATACATAACATAATATTGACCATTTTAATTGTTTTAAAATGTATAGTTCAACAGTATTAAGTACGTTCACATTGTGGTGCTAACAACTGTTTTATTTTTGTTTTTTGTTTTTTGTTTTTTTTTTTTAAATAATGTTGCAGCGAACAAACTGGAGTGCGAAGACACTAGATAAAAGATGAATTGAATATTTCAATTGAGATATGATGGAACCAAAATTAGAATTGGAGATTAGTAGATTAGAACAATTTAAATAAAGTTATCAGGAGGAAGATCATTTGAAGGGAATATAAATGAGTTCCATTGTAGACATGTTAGGTTTGATATGTATATGAGACATCTGTGGAAAATCCTCTAGTACACAATTGGAAATATAAGTTTAGAGCTCTGAGAAGATGTGGAACTAGAGTCATTAGTCTTATTGAAGTGAACTCTCTAATGGAACATGCAAGAAAGTGAAGAAAATAGATGCATCCTTGATGAGACTCAAAATTTAAGAACTCCCTAAGAAAAAGAAGCCAACAGAGGATACCATGAAAAGAGTAGCAGAGAAGAACTAAGAGAGAAAAACATTGTGAACATCAAACCAGAAAAGCATTTTAAGTGGTAAGAGCATCAAACAAAAATAAAAATAAAATCAAAATAAAAGCATCAGATATTAATACATAAATAGGATGAGGCTTTTTTTTTTTTTTGAGAAAAAGTAAGATTTATTGAAAGTATATTTTAGAAGAAGATGGGCTGCACTAAGAAGGCTGCAGTCCTGTAGAATTTAGGAGATGAAGAAATAAGATAGTATACCCCAAAGAAAGGGATGGGTTTCCAGACAGGAGGGCTGTAACAAGAATAAAGCTTTGAAAATAATTCATTAGATTTGACAATTAGGAGGTCATTGGTAACACTAGCAAGAGCAATTACATAAAAATGTTGAGGATGAGGTTTTGGGTGGGAAGTGGATTAAAGTGAGTTAAAGAACAATAATGAAAATAATAAGAATCTGAAAAAATAAGAAAAATGATAGATAATATTTATGGAACACTTACACAGTGTCAGGCATTGTGTGAATGTTATGTAACATTATACCATTTAATCCCCCTACCAACTTTTCAAAGTAGGTATCAAAATTTTATAGACTTAGAAAAGATATATAACATGCCCTAAAATATATGTTTCTATAGCCTTCTATAAATGTTAAACCCAAGTTTATACTACTCTATATGCTATTGATAAGAAGTAAATGGAAGCTTAGGATATTTACAAAGGTAAGTATAAAATATTCTTTCAAAAAGTTTGAGCACAGTAGAGGAAAGGAGATAAACCAGTAACTGGAAGAGGTTGTAATATTAAGGGAAGGCTCTTTTTTTTCCAGTGGGGGAAGGGAGATGTTGTTTTTAGGACTGAAGAACACTTGAACTTTTTAATTAGGTAAATAAAACATGGTTTTGAGAATGCAAAAAAGGAAGAGGATAATTTGTGGAATTAGAGCCCAGAGAAGGAAAGAAAATAAAATTTCCAATTCATGAGTCACAAGTGTACTCTTAAGAGTTGATTAGTTCCAGTGTTCCATCCTAAAAGGATTTGCTAAAGAAGGAGACACGAGTGATTCGGTCAAGATGGTAAATGACGTGCTTGCCTCCTCTCACAACCACATTAAAATGACAACTAAACTACAAAATAATCATCATTTGGAGTTGTCTGAAGTCTAGCTGAATGGAAGTTCTACAATTGGGGACATACAGAAGAGGCTACTTTAAGATTGGTAGATGGGGCAAAAACATGGAACATGCTGGACTTATATCTGTGTGTGATGGTTAAATACCAGGGAGGATATCTTGGCTGTATAGTTCCCCCCTGAAGAGCAAGAGGTCCTGACCACACACTGGGCTCCCCAGCCCAGAGTTCCAGTGCCAAGAAAAGAAGTCTCCAGAACTTCTGGCTGTGAAAACCAGTGGAGAATGTGTCAGAGTGAGACAAAGGGCAGCTGGAGTTATAGATGTCTCTCTTAAGGGGTCTGTGCACAGATTTACTTGCTGACAGACTCACTGAGCTCCAGCGCTGGGCAGCAGCTTAAAAGGTCCAGTGACATACAAGGAAAAATTGAGTTGTCAGGCTTCAGGGCAAGGTCTAGAAGGGCAGCTTTCTCCCAGACAGACATGCTGGCAGAAGTCATTGTTCCTTTGCTGAGCCCTACCCTCTCCAGGTGCATAGATTCAGGCAAGCCACCATATCTGAGTATCCAACAACTTGGCTAACAGTGGCCACGTCACCCTGGTGATTTCCTGAAACCCTGCCCCACCCAACTTGAGGGCCCCCCCAATCTGCCTCTAGTGGCTTTTCCATATAAATGGCCTGTCTTGGCTTATGCTGCAGGTTTTCTAAAATCCATCAAATGTTCACAAAACTGAAATAAGCAGCATCTGGCCTCGCACATGCCGCATACCTCTTCCTGAACAGCCCCAAGCCTGGTAGCAGCGGCCAGCCTGTTTGACCTTTGAGGCACCTCTAAGCCAGTGTGAGTGGCATCCATCCAAGTATAGCCTGGTGACTTTTGCCAGGTGTCCCAAGATAGGTCACAGGCTGTGGATCAACTTGGCCTGTGGAATAGCCCCTCCCAGAAGATCCAAATGTTGGCATACCTAGTGGCCTGCTTCAGACCAAACCAAAGCACCACCTGGGGTTATAGCTAAGGATGGCACACCCAAAGGGCAGAAGAGGAGGCATGAGAGCCCTGCTAAAGTGAATCCTGCTCTGAAGGATTAGTCCTTCACCAGCCAGTCCTCATAACCAATTATCCTGAGGGTTAATTCCTCTCACTGACATGCAAACAAAAACTAAGGTTTAACTACAACAGGAGGATATCCACAATGCATAAAAAAGGCATACCTGAAACATCCACCTCAGATGAACAGGAAAGGCTGTGCCACTGGCCCGCATAAGACATCTACTACATGAGACCATTCTGCTAAGACTGGAAGACATAAGATCCCTTTTTAATACATAGAAATAAATATATATAGGCAACCAAAATGGCTAGACAAAGAAATCTCCTCCCCTCCAAAACAACAACAACAACAACAACAACAACAAAACAGAACACAGTTCCAGAAAAAGAACTAAACAAAATGAAGACAAGCAATCTACCAGACACAGAGTTCAAAACACTAGTCATCAGGATGCTCAATGAACTCAGGGGAAGAGTAGATGAACTCAGCGAGAACTTTAACAAAGAGATAGAAAACATAAAAATGGAGATAGAAAACGTAAAAAAGAACCAGTCAGAAATGAAGAATACAATAAATGAAACAAAGAATCCATCAGATTAGATGAAATAAAAGATCAAATTAGTGACTTAGAAAATAAGGTAGCAGAAAACACCCAATCAGAACAGCAATAAGAAAAAAGAATCCAAGAAAATAGGATAGTTTAAGGGGTCTCTGGGACAGCATAAGTGTACTAAAATTAGCATTATATGGGTACCAGAAGGAAGAGAGAGAGAGCAAGAAATTAAAAGCCTATTTGAAAAAATAATGACTGAAAACTTCCCTAACCTGGTGAAGGAAATAGACATACAAGCCCGGAAAGCACAGAGAGTCCCAAACAAGATGAATCCAAACAGTACCACACCGAAACACATCACAATTAAAATACTAAAGGTTATACACAAAAAAATAATCTTAAAAGCTGCAAGAGAAAGCAATTAGTTACCTATGAGGGAGCTCCCATAAGACTGTCGCTGATTTCTCAACAGAAACTTTGCAGGCCGGAAGGGATTGGTGTGAAATATTTGGTGATGAAAAGCAAGACCTACAATCAAGAGTAGTCTACCCAGCAAAGCTATCATTTAGTATTGAAAGATAAATAAAGAGCCTCCTACACAAGAAAAAGCTAAAGGAGTTTATCAACACCAAACCAGTATTACAAAAAATGTTAGAGGGTCTTCTTTAAGAAAAAGAAGAAAAAGGAAAAAAAAAAAAAAAGGAAAAGCAAAAGTATAACTAACAAAATGGCAATAACTACATATCTGGCAATAATTACTTTAAATGTATATGATTAAATACTCCAATCAAAAGATAAGTGGGTTAATGGATAAGAAAATAAGACCTTACACATGCTACTTACAAGAGATTCACTTCAGATCAAGAGACACACACAGACTGAAAGTTAAGGGCTAGAAAAATATATTTTATGAAAATGGAAATAAAAAAGCTGAAGTCACAATACTTATACCAGAGAAAATAAACTTTAAAACCAAAACTATAAAAAAAGACAAAGAAGGACCCAGTAATCCTATTTGTGGATATTTATCCAAACAAATCCAAAGCACTGCTCTTAAGGGACATGTGAATTCATGTTTGTTGAAGCAATATTTACAATAACCAAGATATGGAGGCAACCTGCGTGTCCATCAATGTATGAACAAATAAAGAAGAAGTGGTAAATATATACAATGGAATTTTACTCATCCATAAAAAGAATAAAATCTCATCATCTCCAAAAACATAGATGGACCTAGAGGGTGTTATTCCGAGTTCAGTAAGTCAGAGAGCAAAAGACAAATGCCATGTGATTTCATTTACATATGGAATCTAAAGAACAAAATAAACAAACAAAACAAAACAAACTTATAGATATAGAGGACATTTTGATGGTTACCCAATGAGAGTGTGGGTTGAAAAAAGGAAGAGATTAAAAAGTACAAATTGGTAGTTACAAAATAGTCATGGTGATGTAAAGTATAGCATAAGGAATACAGTCAATAATATTGTAACAACTATGTATGATGTCAGATGGGTACTAGACTTATTGGGGTGATCACTTTGTAAGTTATATAAGCATCTAATTACCATGTTGCATACTTAAAACTAATATAATATCATACACCAACTATAATTGAAAAATTTGAAAAAATATTTAAAAAAGGAGAAATGAGAAATCTGCAAATTAAATTATTTTTGGTAAAGTAGGGGTTTTAAATAATTTGGATTTTACCCTTGATTGAGGAATTCTTCTAGTGATATCATTTTAGTGGATCTCAAAAATACAATTCTCAATGAAAAGTAATTCTCAAAAATACAATTCCCCCCCCCCACAAAAAAAAAAATAAATACCCCACAGAAATTCCTAGGCCTAAATAAGATTTTGTGAAAGTTAACTCTTTTCTTCTCATTCTCTGAAACAGATCCTTTAACTAGTACACTGGACTAAGGGTAGTTTCTCATTGATCCCAAGTTCTGGTTAATGTGGTTACTACTGTTACTCTTATTTCTAGAAGCCTTCATTTCCCTCAAGGTTAAAGTTTAGACCTGTGAGAACATAATCATTATCCCCCTCAAAGGTTAGTTTTTGTATTCATGATCAGTCACTGATGATTGACAATAATTTTTGATGAAATTTGCTCATGTTTTCATATCTCTTTATTACTAAGACAATGCTTAAATATTTGCATAGTATCAATTTGCATAACGTACTCCATCAGCATTTATGTGACACTTTGTTATTTTATCTCTTCTATTGTCTTCTCCAGCCTTTGATTTTACTTGCTACATGGTTAAAAAAAGTTAATTTCAGTGACAAAGACATCCTAAGATAAAGCATAAGCAAATATTCGTGTCTACTGTTATACTATTTTTCTATTTGGATAAAGTTCTTGGTAATAAGGCAAAAGATTTCTTTCTGAGTTGCATCTAGTTCACATATTTTGTTTTGTTTTGTTTTAAATAAGAATATAAAACTACCTGAAAACTGAAATCTATATATAATCAGCTAACCTGCATTTATACATTTTCTTCAAGGCTAGCTTACTTTATGATACTTAATGTGTAGAAACATGGGCTCTTACCATTTTTTCTGACCCTATTCAAATGCTACTTATTACAAAACGTTTCTTGATTTCCCCAGGCACAATTAATTACCTCCTTATCTATATTCTCAAACAACTCTATTTTATAAGTCATTTATCACTTATTATGTTGTGCAATCTATTTACAGTTCTGAATTTGTCTTTAGACTTTGATTAATTTGAAGATTGAAGCTGTCTTATTTATCTTTAAATTTATAAATGCAACAAAGATGTGACTCAGACTTTATGAAATTCTAAACAAGTTTTTATACATTTTTGTTACAGTATAAAATATATAAAAAATTTACAAATCCTAAGTGTATAACCTGATGAATCATAAAGTGTACCCAGCTTTGGTCATGAAATAACCTCCCAGAATCAATTTGTTACCCGTCACTCAAAGAGAGATCCCTCAGACCTATCCTCATGACACCTCAGAGTCACTACCCCTTTCTCTTGTCCAAAAGTAATCACATACAGACTTTAACATTATAAATTTGTTTTGTAGGAAATAGTATGAAACATTTTACATAGTTTTTGAGATCCTATGTAATTTTTGGGTAAATAAATTTGTATCTTCTTTATTTTTTCTTTATTTCATTTTTGTATGAATAAAACACAAACTGATGACAAGTTCAAGACTCAGAATAATTCAAATTAACCTATATCAATAAAAGCGTCAAGTAATGTTAATATTGCTTATCTAATTTGAATAATGAATATACGTATGAAATACTAAAAACTAACTGACAATCATTTATCTTTTGGAAACAGAGAAACAGAAATTTTTACATTTTATTTAAATCAACACAATTTTTAAGCTAAAAAAATGAATGATTGTTATGAACTGAATGTTTCTCTTTCCCCAAAATTCATGCTTTGAGGCTCTAATCTCCCAGTAGAATGGTATTTGGGGGGGAGCGGTGCTCTGTGATGTCATTAGATTTAGATGAGGTCAGGAGGATTCTGTCCTAAATGAAAGACTGGTGCCTTTGTAAGAAGACACACTAAAAAACTCCTCTCTTTCTCTCCCTCTCTCTCTCTCTCTCTCTCTCTCTCTCTCTCTCTCTCTCTCTCACCTTACACACACAAAGAAAAGGCCACATGAGACACAAAGCAAGAAGGCACCCATCCCCAAATCAAGAGAAGGTCTGTCACCAGAACTTGATCATGCTGGCACCTTGCTCTCAAACTTTCAGCTTCCAGAACTATGAGAAATACATTTCTGTTGTTTCAGCAACTGTCTATGGTATTTTGTTATGGCAGTCCAAACAGACTAAGATAATGGTATTTAGAAATTTTCATGATATTTTGACTTTAAGTATCTTGTATATTCATAATAAGATTTTGATTTCCTAGAATGTGTACAGAAAATGTATGTGAAGCCTAGTTCTGCCTTGTCACAGCTAGAATGTGTATTATTTTCTCAAATCAAACCTTGTGACTGAGAGTTTGGTGATAGTTCCTTTTTCCAGTGTTAATGATGTATTTAAACACTGTCAAATTTAGATTAGGTCTTCAACTTAGAACAGTGATTCTCAGTGAGGGTGATTTCTCCCCCAGGAGATATTTTTGTTTATCACACTCATGGTATGAGGGTGAAATGAAATGGACAGTACTAATGAAATCTAATGGGTAAAAATCAGGGATGCTGCTAAACGTCTGTTGATACATAAAACAGTCACTCACAACAAAATATTATATTGCTCTAAATGTCAATAGTGCCAAGGTTGAAAACATCCACCTTAAAAGAATTTCAATAGAAAAATAATTTGATCTTATGTTAACCTGTTATAGTCTGTTATTTGTCAGATTTTGTGATGCCTAAGCTTTAAGAAATATTAAACAATATATTTGTGTCATTTTTGTTTTGATTTTCATTTTTAATCTCAAGAGGGTTAATATCAATTTAAAGGAAATTAGCCTAGAAAAACCTAGAGAAATTCAATTCAGTAACTAAAAATGCTCACATATCACTTTTGGTATCTTCCCTCTTGTAAGTTTCAAGAAAGGGGCTGCCTCAGTTTAAATGTGCTTTGGACAATACTCAGTTCCAGGTAGATACTATTATTTACAATAATAATTATAGATAATGTGAATCTTCAAAATACATTATTCACCTCTTATTAACACTACTGCATTTTGTTTCATAAAATATGGTCTCCATTTTAAATAATTTTTCCCTAAGCTTTGGTTTGATTATGTTTGCTTCCCCTGTCTGCAAATTAACAATATGTAAAAACGACTTTTCTAGTGGAAAGAATACCAGGTAAAGCTTACTTTCTAGAGCATAAATCATAGAACATTACTATACCTATTTGAATATTGTGTTTGGCTTTTAAAAATGATGACCTATAAGCAAAGCAGTGATTCTTTATATGACTTTGCCGAGGGTAAAACTTCAACTAATGGTGTCACTTTAGTAGAAAAATGCTGCTGTTTACTTCTTATCATGCTTCACAATAAGGCATGTATAAACTAGAGGAGAAGGAGAGAGGCAAAGAAAGAGCAGCAGAAGAGACAGATTACATGGGGCTGTATATATTATCACCCTGAAGTCAGTAGGGAAGGCTGCTAAATGCTCTTACAACTGTAATAGCCTATCTCATGTTAATTCTAGCCTGCAGCTTCCTGACACTTCTTATTCAGAGATAATGGGGACAAACCTACTTTTTTTTCTTCTGCTGGTTGAACAGCAGTTGTTTTTTTTTTTTTCCCAAGGATGTCAAATAAATTAAGCAGTCTTTGCAAACAGCAATACAAAAGCCTTTTGCTTTGCAGAATTCCCAGTAATAACATGCAAGAGTTATTACCCTTGATACTTAGTAGATTTTTTTAATGGCTAGCAATAATCATTTTGATTGAATATTGGCTTGTAATAGGCTTGTAAAGGAATTCAAACACCCTTAAATGCTTTCAACCTTAGCTTCGTGTGCCTTGGGAAAATCCCTGACACAATAGATCTTAGAGTCATTAACATGGAAATATTTTATAAAAATGAAAGTTAATACCTATTAACCTCAAAATTGAAGCCAATTAAAATTGACTCTTTATATTAATTTTTAATAATTCAATATATTACTTATCCTCTTACAAAGAGAAAATTATGTTATGGCAATTTGCAATTTAATTTTCTTGGACACTCAAATCTCTTTTAAACAAAGAAAGTCATAATTTTTATAATTTCTGGTATATAAATTAACTAGGATGTTATGCACTAAATACCTTATGCAATTATTCCAGATTTCTCCAACTAGTTGGAAAAAATTGAGATATTTATTAAAAAGAATACAGTGTTTGAAATATTGGAAAGCAAGATAGTTTTGATATTTTGTTTGATATTTATGTCTCCTCTGTGGGAATGCTTATAGGCTATACTCTGTTTTTACTAGACTTTGAGAGTAAGAAAAAAATACTCTAGAGGCTAATCTGTTAAAAAATATGTGAAGTGATTCTACTCTGAGGCTCTAGAATCCACTAAAACTCAGCTTCCAGAGAATGAAGGATAACATGGGAAGCAGGTCTGAGGCTGTATTGGACCCTGAAGAATTGTGAAAAAATGATTTCTTACTTGTTTTTATCACTTCTTATCCATCAGGGCAGGATAGTATCAATAATTGAAAAACACACTAGTTAGGACCCAGGGTGTTTATGTCCAAAGGACCCCACAGAATAAAGCTCTGGGGAAAATGGTTGTAAGTAGAAAAGTCTGCATCTTCTATTCTTTTCTTTCTTTGAAGCTATTGATGGTAAAAAAATGAAAGAATCACTTAGATTGCCAAAAGAATTTCCAATATTATCAGTTATAAGCCACTAAATAAAGCACTCTGGTCTACTCTTGCTATTTCACTATGTAGATTGCAATATTTCTTTAGTTTTCATTGATTTACAATTTTGATTTTATTTTGTATGTGGAATATTGAAATGCTTATGATGACTTTACAATGTGGTAAGAGTGTCTTGCCTTTTTAAATATACACAATCTCATCATTACATAAGCTTAGGTCAGGAAACCATATGATAGGCTTTCATCTAATAGTTACTGAATTAGTAATGAGATGCTCACATATTCTTGCACATTTAAAAGATTACTTGGTGGAAACATTGCCAAAAAAGATTGGTTAAAAACCAGTTGGTCACAATTTTAGGATATACTTTCTGACTTGTATGTAAAAATTAATGGTGATGACCCACAATTAACAGAATATGTATATTAAATGGGCTCCCAGCACTGGTATTGGGTTATGTCAGTTTCTTTACTGATCACAAGAAAGCATTTGTGATATCGGCTTCTGGGGCGGATCATCGGATCTGTCACCTTAAAATATAATCAGTGGGGTAGGGGAAACAAACTGCTCATGATATAAATCAAACATATGACTTTAGAATAATTAATATCATATTCCAAGTGGGCATTTAAACATAATAGTAAATTCCAAATTATCCACACGTTCATATTAATGAGTGATCTGTGGTAATGTTTCCCTCTCACCAAGCTTGGTTCCTCCTCCCCCCACCCCCCTTAGTGTCTTTTCCCTGCCATTCTGTAACTATCTTGGGACTGCATGCTTTCCTTATCCCCATCACACACCCCCTACAATGATGTCTCAGGCCAGACTCTTTGTTGACACCTGCACTAATAGCAGGGTAGATTATCTACTGTTCTTAATTATCTCTCCCACAGCTCGCTACCATTAGCTTGGATAATTGACTGTATGTATAACATTCATAAGCAGAACAAGCAGAACAATGTGCTAAAGAAAAAAATTAAGGGAGAGAAAAAACTGAATCTTTAGTTTATATAAGATTAGCTATGTGTGATGTCAGACATTGAACAGCATCTGGAGTTTGGGAGGGAGCATCTGCTTTCTTTTGTTGGGAAAGTCATTAAGAACTTGAAATGAGATTTTTCAAAGGATAGGAGAAAATGGTGCATAAATTTTTCATTGAAAAACTATTCAAGAAAAAGTTTCAATGAGAGAAAGTTGCACTCGCATGAGTGAAAGGTCTAGAAGCAGCAAATGATGAGAACTGATGAACAAAAAGATTAGCCACGAGCTACAGAACTGCCAGGAGGCTTAGGGAGGATAAGGATATGAATTCAGTGGAAACTGATCATCAACAGAACAATTAATGGAAGAAGAAAAATATCTTTTCTATGTTTTTTGAGTCAATCCTCTAGATTGTCCCTGCAATTTATGTCCTTATGAAATAAGCAGTCATTCCTGTTATATGACTAACAAGTCCAGGTACTGAATAGATTTAGCAATTTTCCCATGTTGACAAATGATCAGACTGGAATTTAAACCCAGAGAATATAATGCTTGAGGATGCACTGTGATTCTGCATGCTATTTGTACCACTTGGACTATTTCAACACTGTAGCTCAAAGTTGTATTGCTTTAAAAGAAATAAAACAAACAAAAACAAATATTATGAAATTATTACTACAAGTCTATATTACTTTAAATATGTAAATAATGAATATAATATATAAGAAAAGTAAGAAAAAAATAAATTTGTGATTTAGTTGTAAGATACTTTCTTAAAAGCAAAGAAACCTCAGGAGTACTTAGATATAAACAGGATTAGAGAATCCTTCAGATAAAAAATAATAATCTAACATTTCATCTTTCTTTGGGTCATATTAAATAATAAAGCAAACCTCTTTAATTTTGCAAATTTTCAAGTTAATTTTTGTAATAAAAATAAAGATCATTTATATACTTATATATCATGAGCACTTTAGATGACCTACTAAGACTTCTTGATATATTATTAAGGTTCTAGAAAAAAAGGTGGAGTTTTGCTCTCATATCTCTTATGAGTTGACCTCAGGAAAATGAATGTATAAAAAAGGAAGTGTACTTTGAAATGATTTATTAATTGATTGACATAAGACATATAGTTGTTTAAAGCTTTTTTTTTTTTAAAAAATTCAGATTTCATCTTGCTTTGTTTGTTTTTCATGCTGGTACATGTGTTTGAAGCTGAAAGGTTTTCATTTGTGTTTCTGCTGACTTGCACATTTCACACAATAGGCCTGATCATGGTCAGTGCAATTTGCAGTGTTAGCTAATTTTTTAAACTAGTAGTGAATTTGAAATTAATTACAGACTATTTTAGGTTCATTAGTGTCCAAGGTTTTATGCTTGTTTGTTTGTTTTTAATTGAGTAGAGGGGATGAAAATAACAATGTTGCTTTCTCTAATATCAGCTATAAAGTGGTAGTATCTTCAGCTGAAACACTGGTAATAATAGTGGCAAAGACAATATCACCAAATGATTTGGCAATGAGAGAAAATATGCATCTATCCTATTTATTGTCCCAAAGCATTGAATAAGAGGGGCAATCTTAAAATAATTAAATAACAAAAACAAAAAAAGTAATACAAGTTTTGCAATTTCATGCATATTTACAAAAAGAGGTCAAAGTTCTAAGCATTCCATATAATCAAATCATTTATTAGATTTGTGAGGTTAACTGTTTACTGCTAAACAACTTGTAGCCTAATTGCTTCTTATACTAGAGTAGAGTTCGAAATGTCTTTCTGCCCCTTATCCCCAAAGCGGGAAACCTGGCCTCAGGCACTGAAAGTGCTATACAGGAAACAGTAGGTAGCATAATTCAGCCATGTCAAATTAATGTTGCTATCCTGGGAACATAGATAGCATAATGAAAGAAGAATAAGGACATTTAGGAGAGACAGTCCTTCAGTAGGACATCCCTCTGGTTTCTATTTGTGTGACAAAAATAATGATTTATCTCCTATTAAAAATAATATTCTGTAAATTAATTTTGAAGGACCACATTTTAGATTCACCCATTCATTTTTCTCCTTTTTAATATTTGCTTAATTCTCTATAGTAGCTATCTAGGTTTCCAGAAAGGGTAGGTGGGTGAGCATGCATATAACTTGAGCAAGGAAATGTTGTTTTGAACATATTTTAGTGTGAGGAGTTCAGTGTATAAATCTCCTTGTAAGCCAAGTCCATGACTGCTCTTTGCTCCTGTGGTTTAAAGTCATCTTCACTCTCGTTAGATGATAGATTATCCACAGAGAGAAACAGCAGGTTTGAATTCACAATGATAGATAATGGGCTGAATAAAAGTACATTTTTGAACTTGGTTGAACAGCCAGCCTCATCATTCGAGACATTTAAAAATACACTGGATAAAAAAAAAGAAAATGCCCTTCAGGGAAAATCATTTCTTATATGCATAGATAATCTGTCTTTTCAAGATTTTGTTTTGTATGAAAGTGGAACTAATGATATACCAACAGGAATCTGAGAACTCTTCTTTAACACACACACATCACAGCTTGTAATTGTGATGTAAGAGTGAAGAAAAAGCAGTCTGTCCTCTAACTCTGGGCACAGAGTGACAAATCTAGGATAGGCTCAACAGTTCTCACTCAGTTGTTTATCACTTAGCTGAGCATCTAGTGGCATGCTGTAAATCGTCTTTTAAGTGTTATTTTTGTAATTCGCAGACAAATAGGAAGTAGAAGCAATTCATGCAAATGATTACAAAATTATCTAAGATGGTGAATAGAGAAGATTTCACTTTTTCGTAATTCAGGAAGTCATATTTTGGCACACTGTCATGACCTGTGTGGAAATAATCTCTTTGAAGTACTCAACGAAGTACACAAAGTTTTGATAAATGAGAGTTCTTAAATCACCACTAAAAAAAAAAATACTCAATGGAAAAATTCTCAAATTATGTTTCATATAATTAATACAATTTAGAAAATTATATCTATCCAAGTATTAAAGTATTAACTTTATTTCCTAAACAATCTTGGACACAAATGTAGTGGTGATTAACAAAGAGAGTCGGAAAGCCATCTTACACCATTATTTGTTTTAATCAGCGATAGCAAATGAGATATGTTCTGTTCCAGATATTTAAATTTCTTAATGTGTTGTGGTAAATAGATTGTTGCTCATACTATAATAGATTGGACTCATTGCCTGAGGAGGGGATGGCATTATAATTAAAATGTTGCCAGAGGGGTTATTAGGGAATATTTCCCCAGGTTTTTAAATCCCTTAACAGAGAGGTCCCTGTGTTTTATAAACACTTATTTGTTAACAATGAGGAAACTTCCAAGGTTTTGATGTTTTATTTTCCTTTCTGAGATAAGCACTAGGGCATTTTATATCATCTGTTTAAATACATATCTATGGCTAAGAGGAAGTTAGTTTTATAAAATGAGAATGAAAGGAGGTTATGCAATAAACCTGACAAGCTGAGGGGGACCACATGGCAGGCCTGACAAACTCAGGGACCAAAAGGAACCACACAGGATGGTCTGATCACAAATTCCTAACTGGACAGGTCATAGTAGGCAGTCAAGTCCTCAGCCTATTAGCTTCCTTAGGAAAGGTCAATCTTTATCCTAAGTAAGATTTGTCCATTTTTCGTATGCATCTAGGATCACAAAGCTTTAAAACATCAGAGTAATTTTCTTTTTCTACTCTTGGAAGGTACAACTGCAAGCACCAGAGCACAAGACCACAAAACCACAAAACCCCTCACTGTTATCTTGTTCTCTACATACCATATCTATGTGCTATGTATATTAATTATTAACTATCCTGTACCCAGGATATGTATGTAAAAGAAGTATGTGTTTCTCCATTTTGCCTTTTACCCAATCCTAGAGATTTCTCCCCTTACTCTACTACCAGTGAATTTAATGTAACCCTCCTTATGTGTCTTTTTAGTCTAATATATGAAATAAGCTGCAAAACTGACATTTTTTTGGAGCATTTTCTCCATCCATTGAGATTTTGCTTCCCAGCATAAGTCGTCAGTTTAGCTCAAATAAACTCATAAAAATTCTCTACAGGTTTGAACATTTATTATGTTAACAGAAGAAAGAACCAATACTGTAAATGTATATCATCAAATTTTTATATATCTCTGAGTATTGTATATAAATACATTTTCTAGAAAACTTTCTAGTCAGTCTCTGGGAAAAGAAAGCTTGCATAAAAAAGTTGTTTTGTTATCTATCTGATTCCCAAATCTGCCTTTATTCCCATTCTCACTTTTCACAGTATTAATTCAAGTTACTTGCCGGGGTAACAGCAAGGATCAACTTGCTGTTCTCCCTGCAGCCCCAATTCACTGCTGGGCCCTCTGCAGGGTTAATGCTTAGAATTAGGGAAATGTAAGAAATAGGAAAAAGCTTACTGACAGGCACAAGGTAATCTAGTGACAAAGCCCTGTGAATGCGATCCTTTGCTGGTGTTCACCTGGGGCATGCTTTCCTGGGTTCCTCAGGTAACATGCCTTATTGGGGACTTCTAATCGCAGTGCCTTTGATGTGGGCAATACTGGCCTCAAACAGTCTGTTGTATTTCTAATCCCTTTTTCAGGTCCCTGTGCATCCAGAGATTCATCCCTCTGTTGGGGTCACATTAACAGACCAGGCAGTCATCTATTAACATTTAAATGGCTTCAGCCTGCACATGCTGTACATCTGGCCCACAAGTTAGAGAGCAACACATACTTTTCTTCTGTCTTTAATGAAATGTGTTCCCTTTGTAGCTTCTTTATGCTGCCATCCAATCTGTCCTCTATGGGCTTTTAAGATATAGTTCTGGTACTAGTTTCTGTATCTAATAAATTTCAAGGATCAAGTATTTCTTTTAAAGATCATACTACTGGGCTTGGATAGGAGGAAAGGACCACGTTCCCTTCCCAATGATTGGGAGTTTGTATGTGTGCGTGCATGCTTCTATGCATGTCTGGTTGTGGAGGAGGGTGGATGCTAAAGCACTATGAAATCTTTACAACCTCAACCTGAAAGTAGGTGATAGGTTGAGGGTTACAAAACAGGTTTTGCTACTCTCTTAGTAACCTTACATAAAAAATGCACCACCATATTATTAGAATGTGGCAACATATAGCACCTATTTATTGTTTTGTTCTGGATCTTAATAAAATACAGAAGGAGTTATGTTTTAAAATCCATTTTCATGTAGATGTGGGTTTGGATTACATCATGAATAGAGTCCCAGTATAATTTTAGGTAGGCGAAGGAAATAAATAGAATTTTGTTTCAGGAAATTCATTTCAGCAGCAGCATAGGCAGTAGATTGAAGGGAATGAGACTGATTTTAAGAAGTGTCAGGACACAGTTGCAGTAACCTAATTAAGACTTAATCAGGCTTGAAGTTATGTAATAACTGTGGAGAATGGTAAGGTAGAGTCAGATAGCAAAGATATCAAGGAATAGAATCTGTATGACTTGGCTATTCATTATATATAGGGAACAAATGAGAGGAGACATCAAGGGAGATTTCCAGGTTTCTGATGTAAGTAACAAAACAGACTGGTGCCATTTAGTTGGGATAGCGCATATTGGAGGAGGAACAAGCCTGAGGGAAAGATGGTGTTCAAAGATCCTGTCAGTTATGCAGCAAAAACAGATAAGCATTTACGTACACATGAGGCATGTAATCTATGCTCATGTTAATGTATATCATACAAATTCTTCTCAACTGATCCTTTCTGCCACCTTTATGAGGATACAAATTGGAAGACTCCTTTAAAAAGAAGTACAATAATCTGGTGTCCTGTATTGTAAACTGCAGGCAAGATTTTGATGCTCGGAATATGAAAATAAACTATAAGCATTTCTTGTACATTTACACAGAAGTGACTAGCGCCCTCTAGATTGTTGTACATACATTTTCAGCTAGAGATCTCAGCCACACAGCTGGAATGCTGACTTTATATTACACTGTTATGGTGGAGTTTGGGAGATCAACTCAACTGCGACTCTCTAGATTACATATTTTTAAATGAATAAAACTGTTTATCACTGCAATGGCTATCTTCATTGAGCTAATTTAAGTAAAGAAAGGGTAGAAATTTGACTTGCTGACATGGAATCAAGAAGCTTTAAACTGGAAATCTTTTCTTATAAATCAACAACTAAATAGTTAGTTGAAACATGACAAATATTTCAGGGCTTTCTAAAGGCAAATGCACAAGTTGTTTTTTCTTTCTTTTTCTTTCTTTCTTTCTTTCTTTCTTTCTTTCTTTCTTTCTTTCTTTCTTTCTTTCTTTCTTTTTTAATGTTTCCATCTCCTTGTTAATATTATATAGAGAAGATCTCAGAAGAAGAAAAAACCAAGCCAGTTTATCAATTATTGGGCTCATGTACTTAGATTAGGCATCAGCTCAGTTAAAAAATGTGTTTATATCTACATTGTCCAGAATGGCTGTGGTAGGTTGCAGAAATGATGATGATTTTTTTCTGCTACTCCCTTTAAGAGGAAGAGTCTATTCCTCCATTCCTTGAATCTGGTCTGGCCTGGTAACTTGCTTTGGCCAATGGAATTTAGTGGAAGTGAAGTACCATAAGCATCAAGAAGCCTGTGTGTGTCTTCACTTTCTCACTCTTGACTGCCATGTGAACAAGCCTAGACTAAACTGCTGCATGATAACAGAATGGTCCAGTTATCCTTGTTGCCCCCAGATGTCAGCTGACCAACATTCCGGCATGAGTGCTAGTCTATCCCAGATGGCCAGTATCCAGCCATCCCACCAGATGACTGCAGATATACATATAAACCCAGCTAAGATCAGCCAGGTCTGATCATGAATGACAGAACTACCCAGGCAACTTGTAGACTCATTAACAATGATAAATGGTTATTTTAAGCTACTAAATTTTGAGGTTGTTTGTAACATAGCAAAAGATAACTGATAAAGGAACCATTCTTAATAAATTATTGACAAACCTGACAAATTATTTGGACAAGTAATTTGTCCAAAGCTCTTACTTTCTGAGATATTTACTAAGGTCTGACTATAGGTATTTAATGACAGCCATAAGGACTAATTATCAGAATAAAATAAAAGTTAATTTCCTCAATTATTTACCTTATATTTTAGAACTTATATCAAAAAAGAAATGAGTTAAACAATTTCTTGTCCATGTTGCCTTACTGTTTTACCACTGAAATACAGCTATGCGATAAAATCTTCCATCCTAAAATTAAAGATATTCAGACTAAGATAAAGAAAAAAAATACATATATGTAAAACATGTTTTAAAAAGCAAAATATCAGCAAATAGAGAGTAATGGGGCCACCATTTACCCTCATAATGTCCATCATTAGCTGTTTAGCTGATTTCTACTGGGATCAGCAAAGAGCACACTGTGACTAATTATCTAATCTCTACCTCCAGGGTTTTAGTTATGGTCTCTTGTTTAATTAAAAAAAAGAAATTCCAATGCAATATAAAATTTTCTGTAGCTTTTAAAAAGAATTTTTTGTAAGTTGACTAATAAGCACAGTTAGTTATGATAATAGACAACGGTCTCATTCGAAACACTTCCAAAAGCAGTAGTCAGTATAAAAATATATATCCCATCTTTCAAATGGAAACACTGTTTTATTCATGATACAATGTGAATTGAAGTCAACTGAATTCATTTTATCATGATATTGCTATTATTTAATAAAATTATTTTTTAAAGAATAATATGAGAGCAATAAGAATTTTATCATTAATTAGCATAATCATATCTCTTGGCATCTTAGCACAGTTTCCAGGCTAAAATCAGCAAAGAAAAGATAAGCATAGTATTTTTATTTACTTAACAATCATTTATATAATTTACTCTGTGGCAGATACTGTTATAAGTGTTTATGAATATTAGCTCTAATCATCATAACAACTCTAGAGATACTATTATTTTACAAATACAAAAATAAAGGCAAAGAGTAAAATTAAGACCAAGAGATAAAGCAACTTGACTAAGTTTACATGGCTAATAATGGCAGAATATGAATTTTAATCCAGAAAGTCTGGTTCTTAGCATCCATTTTTCAGTGACTATTCTACAAAGTAAGTTTATTTCCTGAGTTCATCACATTAAATATGTTATTAAATATTTGTTTTTGTATTCTACAAAAGAAAAAATATTTCTTTACTCAAATTATGAAATAATTCCTTGATGTGAGCTATTTTTAGTTATTCTATGTAATCTTTTCTATGATATTGCACTCAAAAGACTCAGAGCTGATCTTATCCTCTTTAGAGACCTAAAGGGATGGTAGATATCCAGATAAAGGCTAAAAATGTCTTTCAAATACCTGAATATTTAGCCTAACCAATATTAGATATAGGAAAGTTCCTGAATATTTCAGTTGATATTATTTACTTACTGTATGATATAATATCTATGTATATAATTTTATTTAATATATATGCATACCATATTTAAACTAAATTTCACAGCACTAAAAATGAATCCAAATACTCTATATTCTAGTTGCTTAAAACTCAAAGTGAAGCAACAGATGGAGGGGAAGTTACAGAAAGTCGCCAGGGGTGCTTGCTAATTATCATGTACTACTGTAGGCACCAGTACTGTATGTAAATTGTCAGTTGTATATTATATTTATCACCAATGTCATCCTTTATCTGCAGGCTATTTTCTGAAGCTAAGTGCTCTGCCCAAACTATTAACCACTTCATTTAGTCCAAAGTGGAAAAGGGGCTTTTATGAGTAAAAATGTATGGAGGTGGCAGTTGAATTCATAATTCAGTAATGCATCATGAATCCTTAACTTTCCCATTTAAATATTCTACTTTGTGGGCAAATATAGATTCTCTTTCAAAAGTATGGCCATAATGTATTATCTCCAGGAAATAAAAAATTATTCTGATGTGGCATAGCACCAAGTTATTATTTCTCAGTCAGCTTTTAGCTATATTTTTCCTTAGGGCAACATTTAATGCTGCCATTATAAAATATTTTGACAGAACATAATTTCTATAAACCTAAATGCTGCAAGCATTTAATAATTTAAGATAAACTCAATCTTATTGTGGAAAAATCAAATTAGCTTTTTTAAACATGGCAAATTATGTTCAATACAAGGAAATATGACTAATATCTTGACAAGACAATACAATTTCAGTTGAAACTATTTGGTAGCTTCAATATTCTATTAAGAATGCATCCAAATTTTACATGTTAAAGTGAAAGATGTTGATAGACAATGGCTAGAAATACAAGTGTAGACATCATTTAGAAACAATTTTTTTAAGTCAAGAAAATAAATCAAACAGCAAAATAGTGTTATAAAATATCAGGTATTCTGGAAACAAATGTTTGAGGACCTAAATGCGTAAAAGAACATTAAGAAGCAAATTTGGGTGGGAGAATAACAGTTCGTGGAGGTATGTATGTCAGTTCTGTGTCTTTTCCCAAGACTTTTCTCCTGACTTGTACTTCTGAGAACAGAATGAGGGGGCAAGAGTGAGAAGTTTACTTTTAGGTAAACTTTGTGAGGATTGTTTATTACAAACACTCAGAGAGAAGTTAAACAGATTGTCAGTGTTTTAAGACAGAGCTTCTTTTACTGGAAGTATCTGTAGGGCACACACAGATCAGCTCAGGTATGTGTGAAGTCAGGGTGACTTAATTCTGAGGAATTATGAGCTTAAGGTCTTTAGCACAGTCAATAACAAGTATTGTAAATTTGCTTTACAATAGAAAGAAAATAAAAAGCAAAGTTGTATTATTGTCTACATTTCAGGTGAAAATGTACAGAGAGTTTTGAATCGGACAAGTAAGAAAAACGAAAGACAATTCAACACGAGGAGAGAATATTATGAAAAGGGTTATGCAAAAACAAAGATCCAAATAAATGCAAGTTACAATAAAGATAATATATTGTTCTTTTTCCATCAAAATTGAAAGATTTTTAAAATGATAAATTAAAATAGTATGATGTAATGCAATGATTTTCAAAGAGAAATCCGGGGATCCCTAGGAATTCCCAAGAACTTTTCTTACAAACCACATAAAGTATTTTCATAATAACACCATGACACCATTTGCCCCTTTCACTCTCAGTTTCTCACAGTATACTGTAAAATTTTCTAGAGATTATTTTTTCTGATTTTAATTTCTAACATAGTAAATACAGGTAACATATAAACAAAAGCCCTTTGGGCTCTTCAATAACTTTTAAGAATCTAAAGGTGAACAAAAAAATAAGGGTTTATTTTGTAGTTATAATGAGAACATCAACAATCTTTCAGAGTGTGTAAACTACTTCGTTCGAACCAGGAACCTTAAAAATAATCATTTCCTTAATCTAGTTCTTCCATTGATAGCAATCAAATTTCAGGTAATCACCAGAAAGCAAACTAAATAGTATTTATAATGATAAACATGACAATATTAAAGTAATAAAATATTGGATTATTCAAAAAATGGAAATGTTTTAATAAATGTTACTAAGTCCAGGGAATCAAACATTCAGGATTTTAAGAAATGGTTTATAAATAATAACAGTTTTAAAATAATAAACCCCAATAAAATGATTATGATTTATCTGCCTATCAAGAGGGTGAAATTTCATAGTGGTTAGAAGCATGGCCTCTGTAGGCAAGATGCCTGGGAGCCTGACAGAGCTTAAACTGTTGGCTATTATGTGACATTTTATAGGCAATTAGTAGTTTTAAAGCTCAGATTCTGCCTCTGCCAACTGAGCACTGTACTGGTTTCTACCAAACAGGGTTGCTGTCTTAAATGAAATGTTGCATGTAACAATGAGCATGAGGCTTGGCATATTGATTAATACATGTTAGCTATTGTAAATATCTATGCAAATATTAGAAATTAAACTAAAAGTATTCATTTATTTAACAACAGAAACCCAAACTACCATTGTGAAACACACATTAGAGCTGGTTCTCTTTAGATGGTAGGGTTGTAATTTTTTTCCTGTAGATATTATATTTCTTCAAATTTCCTACTATAAGTGATATTAACTTTAGCAGAAACTAGAAACATATATTAAAATAGAAAATAGTAAATAACTTCTATTCTTGATCAATTTTTCAATTTTTTTAATTTATAAAAACCTAAATTTGTGAAGAAATTATAGGATTTATTTCAGGAAAAAGAAAATATATTTTGTGAGAAATTATAAGTAGCAATAATCCAATATCTAGCTAATTTTTTTAAGAATGTAAAATCAGTGGAATTAAAATAATTGTATAATAACTAAAAAATAGAATTTAGAGATAGGTTAAACACATTAAATATATGTCATATGGTTAATGATTAATTAAATAAGTAACAATGTTTCATGAAAGCTTTCTGAAAAATAATTTCCAATATTCATAAAATATTAAAAATGTTTATACTCTCTTACAAAGTAATACCACTTCTAGGAATCTATGACAAGTTAATTTTCAGAAAAAAATATGAAAACATTTAAGTGAAAGATATTCTTCAAGACACTGACTTCTAAATAAAAAAAAAATAAGAAGTAACCTAAATATTAAAAAAAGAAGAAAAAGTTAATTGTAAGACCAATAAAAAACAAACTCTAATAGAATCATTAAAATAAATTTCAATGATAAAGAGGAACAATTTCTAATGATGGTGTTTTAAATGAATGTTGTATCCCCTTCAACTTTGAATGTTAAAATCCTAATCCACAATACAATGGTATTAGGAAGTGAGGATTTAGGAGGTGATTAGATCACAAAGATGCTGCCCTTATTAATGGGATGCTCTTATAAAAACCCAGAAGATTCCCTCACCCCTTCCACCATGTGAGGACGGAACTAGAAGATGGCTATCAAGATTTATACTAAACAAGAGAAGAAAAAGTGGGGAGAGAACCAGAAAGCTAGCTTTTATCAGACAACAAATCTGTCAATAACTTGATCTGGGACTTACCGGTCTCCAGAACTGTGAGAAATAAATGTTGTTTAAGCCACCCAGTCTACAGTATCTTTGTTTTAGCAACCCAAACAGACTAATAGAGATGGAACAATGTTCATGATATAACAGTAAATAGAAACTTAGGCTATAGCATGGTACACAAATTGAATCTTCACCATACACAGTCATGAACATTTAGACTCACTCACTGTTCCTCCCCATGTACTTAGAAAAAGAGCCTGAAGGAAAATAGTCTTAAATATCACAGCAATAATATTTTAATGTTTTACCATAAGCATTTTGAACAATTTTTATAATTTTTGTATATTCATGCATTTTGTAATTTTTATAATTTTTAATATATTTTTATAATTTGAATAATATCAGAGACTGTACTGTCTCTGATAGCCCTCCTAGCAACATTCCTACCCTCTGCCCTCTTCCATTCTCATCCTTAATGGAGTTCCCTGGCAATCTTTCTGAAAGACCTGATCACTCATGTCATTTCCCTGCTTAAAATCTTTCAAAGATTATGTATATTGTTCATATAACAAACAAGGCTCTTGATACTTTGATCCCTGACTAGTTTCCCAGCATCATGTCTTACCCACACTACTGCAATCTACTAAATCATTTGCTTTCCCAAACAACTTATATATTCTTCTACAGTTCCATGCCTTTGTTACTTATTACCCCTCCTGGACCACCACCTACAAACCTAACAACTCAGTTTTTAAGATTCAGATAAAAAGTCCCTCTCCATTAATCCCTCTCTGACAACTCCTGAGAGAACTTAGTGTTCTTTATGCTCCCAGAACACCACCATCCTGACTTTTCATTTCCCTGTGGTACTGTGATGGTTTACTTACTTAGCAGTCTCCCTTAAGGTATATTTAAGCTTCCTTATCTCCAGAACTTGGAAAAGTACCTGACACTTTGAAGGTTCTCATAAATCTCTTGCCTTCATAAATTTTATTTTTCTCTCAGCTCTATTTTTCTTTGGAGTTTCTCCTTCTGGAAGAGGTATCTCTATCAGGATACACCAAGAGTGGGGGGAATAGTTAAACAAGGGAGCTCCCTTTAAATATGTCATACTGCTTGGGAAGGGTTTAGTAACTTAATCTCTTAATTGTCATTTCTATACAAGGCTGTTACACCAATGGTTAATTGAGTATTACCTAAATAGTCTATGAATGGCTAGGTTCATAGACAAAAAGATTTTTTGTGGTCAAATGTGCATAGGCAACA
The DNA here is from genome assembly GCA_028627145.1 of Eidolon dupreanum. Classification (NCBI taxonomy): domain Eukaryota; kingdom Metazoa; phylum Chordata; class Mammalia; order Chiroptera; family Pteropodidae; genus Eidolon; species Eidolon dupreanum. The sequence goes on along the minus strand of CM053507.1, from coordinate 85,214,000 downwards.
CAGAAGGGACTCAATAGACCACAGCTGTTATTATTACTTGTATTATTATTATATTTTACTATAAACTCTGTTGATAGTCCCACCAGCTTAAAATGATTTTGTTCATAAACCCTGTTTTAACTATCAAGACTTTTTTAACTGTAATATTTGACCACATGTTTAACTATAAATAATTTATATATTGATTATATTGCAATGGCAAGAACTTGATTTTTTTGATTGAACTCTGTTATTTTTAAGAATCATGGACTTTGTAATTAAAAATGTTACATTTTATAAATGGCATTAAGGAAAATATAATGTAATATTATATTAAAACTATATTGTGTAAATTTAAATACATAAAAATCAAATTATAGGGAATCCTACACCAAAGAGGCAACTTCTAAATGGGGGAGTAATATTCATAGAAAATATGATAAAGATTTAATACAATTGATTTTAAAGTCATATAAAACTTAGGGGAATATAGAACAGCAAGCCCCTAATGAAGTGGTAAAACACCATCACAAACACTTTGTATGACAGAAAGTGCATTAGTAAACATATAGAAATATGTTGAAACTCATTATTAATAAAAGAAACACATAATTTAAACAAAAATAATACATTTTGGGTAATATAACAAAAATATAAAATAATTAAAATTCTCTTTATTCATTAGAATGGGTAGACATTTTTAACTAATGCATTTTAAGTAATTAGAATATGTTCGCAAAGCAATTTAGTTTGTGTTTAAATTTTTAAAAAATGTTTATTCTTCTTATTTAATAACCCCAGTCTTCATAAATTTTTTCCTTGAGAAAGAAAAAAATGAGTTTCAATATATATTTATTAAGAGCTTTAATTAAAGATGTTTTAGAGCATTTATGCATTTTGCCCAGGTAAAATAGCAAGAGAACATCCTGTTTTAGCCTCTTTTACTCATCTAACTTGCTATTATTTCAAATTAATATTCAAATCAATTGAACTTTCCTAATAAGTCCAAGATAAAAATTATAATTATATTCTAATTTTGTATGTTTTAAAAAAATACATAAATTTTATTCTGAGGACTACATTATTATTGTCTGAATTTCTTTTTTGTGGTGTTAGCATTTTTAATCCTCAGAATTAGATTTCTAGAGTAGATTGTGGACTCATTTCCAGACTACCATTTCTTAAGAGAATAAGAATTCTCTCATTTATTCTTTAACCCTCTGTGCATAGCAGGGTAACTGACATGGAAAACAAATTTAATACATGTTTGTTGACTAAATATATGAATGAACAATTTCTAAATATTGCTCTCTTCTACTTGGAAATTTTTCTTTTTGTTTTCTTCAAGGATGTATTCTTTGTATTTTAGATTGGTTGTTTCTATTTAAATATATTCAAACCCTAAGGGATTATTTCCATCTAATTTTATTCAGATGGTTCCAACCTTAAAAATAAATACAATCTTTCAAATCATCTACCGTTACTAATTTTTGGCCATTTTCCATATTTCCTTTTCTTTGTCTCAACTTCTGGGACATTTTATGGTTTAATTTTTTAAAGCTATGTCATAGCTTTTGTGACAGAATGAAGATTTTGGAGGAATTTTTAGAGACCCAGTAATCCAGATTTAGAGATGTAATAATTAGATGTAAAATAATTTGCTCAGAATTGTAAAAATAGTGACAAAGTCAGAACTAGAATCCAGATCTAGATTGCATTTCTCCAGTCTTTCTACTATAAATTGTAAATTGTATTATTTTTCTCTGTTTTTTTTTTTTTCTTTTATCTGTTTATCCATTTAAATGCCGTACATTAAGGGCATATTTGTTGCCAGGCCCTGTGAGGGTGACGTATGATAAGAGCAAGTGGAAAGGTCATCATTTGATTTGAAGAGACACATTTGGCAGTTAGGGATATGGAAATGTTCTCTCTCTCATGTGTAACACTTCGCAAATCTCAGGTTTGTTATTTTGTGTCTAAAGCCAATTCAGCCTATTGTTCAACACAGAATTTCTTTACCACTTTTAAAATTTATAGCCTTCCCTTGGGAAACTTGATTAATTCATACTGCTGAAATTATCACCTTAGTGCAAATGACATATGGTTTCATTCTGTTTCTAGTCTCTCTGGTTTGGAACATATTTTTGAAACACTAATAGATTTCTTATCCTGAAACCTCTTAATGCTTTGACACTAAGCATAGACATTAAAAAAAAATATAGTGGTGTTAATTGAGACTGGTAATCAGGATGTCACCACTGGGTCCTATTTCATGCGAATTAATGTTACTCAATTATGTCTGGTATCCTTAGAATGGAAATTTTAACAAGGAGCTATTGTTTCGATTTTATATTATTTCTATATAAAACTGTGTTCTTTGTAAAATAATATTATTTAAAGTTTTCAAAATATAAGAAATAATTGCTACTATAGTCGATGCTAGTGTCTACCAATATTTCTGAGGTCTCTTTTTTCAAGTTCAATTCTTTTAAAAAGGATAGTTTGATACTTTAAATACACATACTCCCGATGTTGGTGGTTTTCTTTTTATTATTTAAATAAAATCACTTGCCCTTAAATTTGAAAATTCAATGAAATATTTTTTAAAAACTGCCAACTAGCAGGAATAAATAATAACAAAAAGAGTTGGTTGTCCTAAAATGCACATTTTAAAATTGAGATTTAAATCTAAGACTCTTCTATACCAAATTTATTTTCTCCAGCCCTACACTGACTCTCTTGGTGTTAATAGCTCCAGAATGTAAAATTGGGGCCAACTGTAGAAATATCACGGTAGTTAAAAGGCCTGTTCACAGGAGATAGTGTGTTCAGTGTAATGAAAATCATCAATGCTATTTGATTTTGGCAGTACACTCTACAACTTGTATCGTTAAAACCAATGAAGACAAATTGAAATAGTGTGTACTAAATCTGCTCCTAGAATTCTGGAAAAGTAAACTTTGTTACAGAAAATCTTTTGGGAAGGCAATTACTGTTTTGGCTTTTCAGTACCGGACTTGAGTTCTCTCCCTCATATTTTTGCTTTGTTTTGGTTTTAGAGGAAGTCTTTAACATCTCCTGCGTTGCTTTTTTATTTGTCATTTTCTTGCCACCTTCTCAATATTACTTATTTACCTGTTACAATTTAGATTTAGTCTTTCTTTTTAATCTGCTGCACCCCAGCTCACACAATACTCTTTGGCTCCAGCCCTTCAGAGGCCTATCTTACTTGCTAAAATTAGCCCATAGAACAGATACTTTGATTCAGTTTCTAATCTGTGTATCAGGTTGATGACTTGCAGCTATAATTACGAATCATATTAATTTACAGTGACTTGAACCTCAAGGAGTCGGGAAATTATTTCATATAACCAAAGTCCATAAACATAGAAGGCCATAGAATAGTATAATCAGATGCTCAATAATGTCATTAGGTACCTATGTTTCTTCAATCATTCTGTCATTCTCAGTGTCAGCTTCACACAGAGATAGTTTTCCTTGTGTTTGCATAGGTAAAAGGATAGATTGTAACTTCTTTGGAAAAAAAAACTTTCTCAAATGTCTTCAGCTGACTTTTTGTGTTTCAGAAATCTAGGTTAGATACTGAACATGGGATTTCTATGACTGGTTTAAAAAACTCATTTGGACATCAACTGTACTAGAATATGGAGTCTGCAAGAGTAGATACTATCTGTCTAGTTTGTGACTATTTTCAATGCCTAGATATTTTCTAGCACATAACGAGGTTCCACCTTACAATTGTGAGTATTCAACCCCACCTCCAATGACGACTACAGGTAACTATAAGACTCACAGATGATAATGGTCCCAGGATATCATCTATAAGAGACCATTTATTAGTTATCTCCCTGTGCTTTCCTCAGCTTCTTAAGATTACTATCCATGTTATCAACCCTGCCTTAATTCCCAGACCAGTCCGGTCTTAAGAATTTAAACCACCTTCTTTATTACCTTTAAGTTCTTCATCAGTGTAATGGAATCAAAAATGTCCACCTTAAAGAGTGGTTGTGAGGATTAGAAAAAATATATCCAAATCATCTGATACAGTGCCAGACATATATGTCTACTTTTTCATCTTCAGTAAAGGAATCTGTGCTATTTAAATAAACCCTTTTCTTAAGCATGCATTGCTCAATTATTAATTTTATTTGCAGAGGTCAATTCACTTCTGGTTTTACAGATAATGAATGGTACAGTGCAGCCTGTGCACCTGCATTCCTGACGTGTAATGACTGCACCCTCTTCCTTTCATGGATGAGGACATCCCTGGGCACACTACAAAATTCCAACTGGAATCAATCTTTACAATTGGCTCTCTACACTCCACTTTAGTAACACACCCTGATTTCAAAGAAATTCTGACATGTGGAAGATTAGCATGAAGGTGAGAGGGAGGAAAGAAATCAAGCCAGTAAGCCCTAAACTTATGTATGTGTTGAATATTTCATGGTAACTGCATATGGGATTGAGCTTTTTCTTAAGTATGTGTAACATCTGGTTCTTTTTTCACTGAAATCATGTGCAGTGCTTTTTTTTCTTCTACTTAAGAGCAGATTTTCTATTGTTTCATAAATAATTTTGCTTTTGTAACAAAGGCATTTGTATTAATTCAATATGGTGCGATGAAAGTATTCTGTGGAATGGATTTGACCATATTGTTTATTAATCTCACCACTTATTGGCTTTATGTTTATAATTAGCTAGCTATTGCATAAAGTTTTTTTGGTATTCATCAGAAATCAGATATAGATGGAAATCCTACTATTTATATCTTTTATTTTTATTATTATTATTTTTTTTATTTAATGCCTGGTGTTTGGTACGCAGGAAGCAGGAGGGAAGAAAAAGAATTTAGATCTTTTTGTTTTGCAAGGAAAAAAGCATGTATTGTATATAAATGTTTCAGCTGCTACCCTCCACTTAACAGAGCAACAGCTTTGCTGTGGATGTCTGAGACTTATCAGTAAATGGTAGATGAGCAGAAGATGCAGTTCTAGCTTGGGGTTGCATTTCACTACACAAGTAGACATAAAATAGACCTGAAATCTTTTTCAATATCTTGGAATAAAAATGGATTTAGAGCTCAACTTGTCAATATTATAAACAGAAAGATTTAGAATTTTTTTTCAGTTTATAACTATGACTTCTTTTTGTTTGTTTGTTTGTTTTGGATTCAGGAAAACATTTTATTTTGGTGAAGTTTTCTCCCTAACAGTTTTTACCTGCTAACTTCTAAATATAAAGCTCCTAAATTTTAAATTTGTAAGTAAAATTAATATATCTTTTAAAAAAATATTAATTAATTAACTTTTTATGGTGATATTGGTTAACAAAATCCAATAAGTTTCAGCTATACACTTTAACAGTAAGGTATATATATATTTACACTGTGCGTTCACCTCCCATAGTTAGATTTCTTTCTGTCACCACATATTTGACTCCCTTTACCCCATCTACCTCCCCCTTTTTCCCCCACTTCCTACCCTCTGATAACCACTAGTCTATAGTCGATGTCCATGATTCTCTGTATGTCCTGTTCATTTGTTGCTTTTAGGTTTATATCCCACATATAAGTGATATCATGTGATTTTCAACTTTTTCAATCTGGCTTATTTCACTTAGTATGATTATTTCAAGGTCCTTCCATGTTGTTGCAAATGGCAGTATTTTATCTTTTCTTATGGCTGAGTAATATTCCATTGTATATATGTACCATCGCTTCTTTAGTCAATCATCTATCGTAGGACACTTCAGTTGCTTCCATGTCCTGGCCACTGTGAATAATGCTGCTATGAACATCAATATGCAAATATCTTTTCAGATATGGGTTTTCAAGTCTTTGGGGTAAGTACCCGGTAGAGGGATTGCTGGATCATATGGTAGATCAATTCTTAGTTTTTTTGAGGAACCTACATACTGTTTTCCATAGTGGCTGTACCAATTTGCAGTCCTACCAGCAGCTATGACTTCTTTTTACACTTCCATTCTTAACTTCCATTATTATACAGGATGAGGACTATGCTCCATGCTCAGTGGTCAAGCTAAAGGCACCCAGAGGTTGCCATTCCTCTATTTTTATCTACTTGTAGGCACTCTGGAAGCTATTGGTCTTATATATCTATGTTTATGATAAATTTCTGTTCTGCCCCACTGTTAATTCAAAACGAGCATGCCTAAACTGAAATCCATGTTTTTCTTCACTAAACCAGCATTTTCTTTAACCTCTCTTAAATCTAACAATAGACCCATCACTTCACTACTTCTGTTACCTCCACACTTTATCTAACTCACATCACCTTATGGCTTGACGAATTCAATTTCTCATTGATCTGCCTGCTCATATATTCTAATTGGATTAGAAAACTGATATATTGATTGCTAGATTTTAATCCACATCATCGGCATATATATTTTAACATACACCTTGACTGCTCAAATATTTTCAGTGATTCTTTGCCTCTTAAACTTGTAACATTGGTATGAAGAGTTTTATACAACTCGGGCACAATTTACCTAATAGTGCACTCCTTGTCATTGTAAAGTGCTTTTGTAGAGGCTTCATCGTTGTGAAAGCAATTGCCACATTTGAGTTGGGTGATATTCTAGCCCCTTCCAAATATGTTACCCTATAATTCATAAATCTTTCTCCTTAATTTCTTCTTAAACACACTATTCTTGATACAAACTTTGTTTCTAATTAATTAATATGCTCATTAAATATACAAAATGTTTGGGGTATATTTTCTACATATCTAAGACCAACTTACCTATTAAAGACAATTTTAATTTCCACCTCATTCATTCATTCTTTCCTTGTCACTCAATCTCACTTTTTTGACTTTATGATACATTTATCATCAGAATCTCTAATTTAGCATTATAATTTGTTGGCATGGATTACTATTTGTTCCATTGATGTGTGCTTTTGATTAGATTACATCTTGAGTAAAGAGGTTATTTCTTACATCACTTTGTTTCCCCACATCTTGTACAATCACATTGCACTATGCACATTACAGATACCCACTACATTTTTGTTGGTGATGTTAATAACTCTTTAGCTTCACCACCTGTGTGACTTTAGGTCAGCTTTCAATGCCCAGCTTCAAACCATCTGCTGCATCAAAACTTGCCCGACTATGAAGCCTAAGACATTTTTATATTCTTGAAAGTTTTTTCACACTCATAGTTAGTTTCACCTTTTTGTCACCACAATTAGACCATAAGCAACAATCTCCCCTCTCTCTCTCTCTTACTCTCTCACTTTCTCTTTTTTCTTTTAAAGATTTTGGGCACGTAATAAGTGCATATAATAACTATTTATTATTGACTAGTAACTTCTCTGAAAACATTTGAATCTTTTTCCAGGTCACAAATCTGTAGATTTATATGAAAGTGTTGTGCTGTGTTACAACTGGGTCCTTAGTATTCCTAAAACTTAACAGGAGTGTATATGCAACAATAGAGTATAATGTATAACTCCAAGAGAGTGTGTCTGCACAAAACCCCAACTAAAAGGCTACCTGAATAGCTCAGTTAAAATTTGCCAACAGGCTGGAAGATTAAAGTGACTTTCTATTATGATATACTACTTCACAATCTCTGCTCCTGCATGCACTGCTCCTGGGTGTGTGAAGCTTGGTACACACTTGTTAGGCCAACCAAAAACCTGAATAGAAAGGAGATAATTCAGAAATTATAGGACACACTGCCAGATTAGCAGTTTCCATTGCTGTAGTCCCGGGGATCACTAATGACTAGGCACACATTTTTTTCATGACTTCATTTACTGGTTCGTGCCAAATAAAGGCAACAAAAGGAAAGGTCCCATGTAGACAGCTATGCCAAATGGATGTGGCGCCACTGTTACTCAGCAGTGTCACTCCTAGTAAACTAGGGCTATGAAGACAGCCAATGGGTGGGGCAGCCAAACATAAATATAGATAATATTTGTAGTTCAACTCTCACACAGTTATGCAGAAGGCATTAAGAATTGGCTTAAAATTTGATCTGGCATTTTTTAAAATACTAAAGTATAAATAAGAAATGTGACCTAAATGCATAAATAGGGTCTCTGTTTACCATGTGCTAGAAAAATATCTCAGGGTCTCAGGACTAAAATAAACATGATTTCTACAATGTGCTAAAACTATTGAATTTTGCCCATTTCAAAATTAGGCAAAGCATGAGCATTTACTAGTAAAATTAACTTTTTATTTTTCTTCTTATTATAGCTACAGGCAGAGAAGAAAGATGAGCAATGATATAGTGCTTTTAATCTATACATGAAGTCAATTAAGTTAACTCATAGAAAACTAATTTCTCTGTCTTGCACTTCTATGTAAAGGGAATTTGTATATTGAAGACAATTAATTGAACTTTTTCTTTCATTTTTATTCTATAAACACATCACTAGACTGTCTTATTGTTTTGAATAGGAAAAAATGTGTAAATGGGGAAAAACAATAAAGGAAGAAATATCTCCATGTAAAGATGAATTTCAAATTTTTAAGTTATGATATGGTTCAATATTTTTTTCCAAAAGAGAAACTAAGAATAAAAAGTAATAAATTGAGAGATGAGTCATAAGCATCAATAAAATATACTTTCTTAATAAAGATAAGGATATCATTTGGTATTTGTGAGTTTGTTTTTCTACAAGGAAGTAAATGAATTTCTTTTCATCAGGGACAAATACAAGATTATATCTGATTTCTCTAAAGTAAAATTACCTTTTCCTATAAAATTTATAAATAGTTGGACCATGTATAGTATCTTTGTGTTATTATCTGCTGAAGTTAGTCCTCATATTTTGACCTTTTCTCCCTTAAAGACACACAACTTTTCCTTTAAGAGACACCTTATCTTTTCTAGGGCTGGAAACAGCACTCCTAATGTTGGTATCTTCATGTAACAGATTAGTTAATTAAGCCACATAAAATTAGTGTAATAAAAAAAGTACAAGCTTTGAACCACACAGATAAGAGTTCAAATCCAAACTCTATGCTGTAGGCTTCAGCATATCAAGCTTCATTTCTTACATTTTAATTTTTTCATTTATAAAATGGTAATAATTTGCAGCTTTGTTGAAATAATTTATGAAGTGCCTGCCTGGTGCATGGCAGACTTAAAAACTGGTAGCTCCTATTATGACATTTCAATCAAAGAGAACTCTAATGCAATTAATTGTTTACATATAACCTTGGAAAAATAACTCATTTTTGATAATTTCAGTTTTTACAACAACGAGATTAAGAATGTTCATGATACCCAGAATACCGAGCTGGTTGTAACAATTCAATACAATTATGGATAAATCATCTGGCAAATAGTCTTATTAACACAATCCAAAAAAGAAGAGAAAGTTTTGTGGAGAAGGTAGAAAGAGTAAGAAATCAACAAGTTTAAGGCTAAGAGTTTATTTTAAGGTCAGAGTAATCTAATCATTGCATTATATAATCTAAATATTCCAGAAAAATCAGGAATTTCATTTTTCCTCCTTGGCTTTTCTATTGGTCTAAGATTCTTCCCCCACTTTTCAAGTTAAAAAAAAAAAGGCAGAGATTGAGATCATGGTTATACAAGCAATATGCGAGAACATTTTTTTGAAAAGTGAAGCAAAATTGAGAAGAAAGATGAAGCATTTTGTTACCTGTATTGACTAAAGAGGTTTGGGTTTGCAAAACGTTTCCTCAAAATAAATTTATAGCCATAAAGTCTACCTTTCTTTAGAGTGTCAGAATCAAAATTCTACAGGCAAAATATTAGAAATATAGACTTCTCTTTCAGTATGAAAAAAGTTCATGGCAACCTCAGTCCATTAATAGATAATTTTTAATTTATTTTTTCTTTTATTTTTTTTTTCACTTTTAATTATGCTTATATTTCTTTACCTTTATGTTTAGAAAATATTAGTCCATTGACACACACGTAAAAAAAGTTGCTTGGTAACTATATTCCTTCACCATGTATTCAAATAACAGAAGAAGAAATATATGAAAATATGGGAAGTGTTCCTAGACTTACAAACAGGTTGGAACAGAGAGATCTGTGCATCCACACAGCATGAAAGCACTTCTTAAGCTAACAGATCTTCTAAGCATACCTGTGGGAATTTATTCTGCTCAGTGTTCAGTCATGCTTTTATACCAATTAAGATGATGGACTGCATATTTAATAAATTTGTGAAAGAGAATATGTATTGTGAAAACAAATCACTAGGGCATGTTTATATTATATGATAAAAAACATTACAAAATTAAAGCACTTAGTGACAATAAGAAATGGCACTTTGCCATAATTATTTTGAAGTTCTGCTTGTTTTATTCTTGGTTGGCATACTGTAGTATATATACTCGACTTAACCTGTGGGCAATTTATCATCAGGAGACTTAAACAACAGTGAGTGCAACCTTAATGAGAAGATATTGTCAGCATCATTATGAGCAATATTTATATAGTGTAATAAATATGCTTAATTCTAAACTGTATTAGCAAAGAGTATCCCTGCCCTGATGATCTAGCTGTGGGATAAAGTTGTTAGAGATCACATTGGTATATGGTTTGGGCCAAGCTACACAAATATTTCTTTGTTTATCTCTTTGATTTAAGTATGTGGTAGCCACTTTCTTTATTGAGGTGAACAGAGTAACCTGAATGAGACCCATTGTTTCTGAATGTCTCAAACTCTGTAAGAATGAGGACTAATTTTGATTGTTCATGAATTATTATAATTCACTATCTGGAGGTTGACCATATGGTCTACTGGTCAACCCAGGACAATTTTGAGGGTTCCCTGTGGCCCCAGTCCATTAATAATTAAACTGGAAGAACTATAAACCAGACCATTTCATGAAAAATAGGCACCTCTGCAGTCCCTTTTGTTATATGTAAAGAAACTTCATCAATATCTGTCTCTCTTACTAGTTGATGATGTAACTACAAATTAGGAACTTTCAGCTCTAAGATCTCAAGTCCTATGAGCATCTCTCCCCTCATCTTTAAAGTGGGCATAGTAATATGATGGCTATTGTTCATAAATTCTTCTCATGATACCTCGGAAATAGCAGGTATTCAGTTGATGATAGAGATTGCTATTATCACCACTTTTTTTTTTTTTTGTGAGTGTCTTTAAACTGGAGCTATTGGTGATCTCATTGAGCAACCTAGTTTATGAAGTTTGTAGTCCATAGCACTTGGCTAAAGGTAGGAGATAAAATCTGTACTGTATTACCTTAGGAAACATTCTTATAATTGTGTAACATTGAAATAATAGATAAATTTAAAAAAGAAAAGAAAATCCTATTATGTGCAGATGTAACACTGGGGAATTCCTACTGCTTTTCCCCACACACTCATTATGCATGTGTTCCCATACCAGTAGAGGAGTGTCCTCTGATAACACTGCAAGGGGAGGTAAGCATACCACAGATGCCTCTTCACTGCCAATTCCAGCACATCTTTCCCCACTCCCAGGGGCTTGGCTCACAGCCCCCACTCCAGCCTGCTTTTTCCTTCTGTTCCTCATACTCATAGTTTTAAAAATTCTTTCTACATTGGCAGTTTTGAATACCATTTCTCTTTGACATATGCTTTTCTAACATTTCCAGCCCCCAATTCTCACTGTTAGGCCATGTACCTTAAAATGTCTTCAATACATTTTTAGGTACTTGGCCTAAGTGTTAGGAAAAAGAACTTTCTACTTCGGACTTTTTTTTTCTTTTATTTCTGGCTTTTCCTGCTACTTTTCCTACACTTGCAAAAAAGTCTATTAGGAGTGATAGCTTTATGGTTGAAAGCATGACTTCTAGAATCAGATAAACCTGAGTTTGTATCTGAATCTAACATTTATCGTCTGTGTGGTGATGTAGAAATTTGTTTAACTGAAATCTTAGTTTCTATCTATAAAATGGACCTGCCTCTTATGATTAAGTACAAAATGCATGTACTTAGAAAAATATGTAGTATGTTTTATTATCTATTTTTCTTATTACCTGTTTTATGCTTCATTTCACTAGATTCTTTCTCCACTTACCAAATGATACCTACTTTGTATAGTACACATAATCAAATTTTCTATCAATTTTGAGATGCATCATTACATTATATACAGCTAAAATGAAAAAGACTACTGCTAGCTAAAGTATCAGGCAATTTACATTATAATATGCATTCTAATTTCAATGATGTTAAAATATAAATTTAAAATGTTCTTTTTAGAATTATAAATATAATAGGCAAATATGTCAAAGAATCTGTTTTGTTGTATTAGTGGGAGCAAACTAGAATATCGCTTCTTAAACTTTGATATACATAAGAATTATCTAAGAACCTTTTTAAAATGCAGATTATGATTCAAAAAATTATTTCTGAATTAGATTCTGACTCTGGGATTGGGCCTGATATATATATATTTTAACCAGGTGTTGCTGATGCAGCTGGTTTGGGGTCCACACCCACCTTGAACAAGGAACTAGATTTCTGGCATTCTAGCTAATGACTGTTTTCTGAAGTTAATGCTCTCAGAATGATTTAAAAAAAAAAAAAAGTATTTTTAAGCTACTTGTACCCAATACTAGGAATGTCTATCTGATAGATCACATCATCCCTTCCTGTCTTCTCTCTTTTTCCACCAGTTATCTCTTCAATTTCCTCTCTCTAGCTTCACATTTACACACACACACACACACACACACACACACACACTCACATGAAAATACAGTGAACCACTTTTACTTTAGTCCTGATTTAGTCTCTTGATTTGTGTCAGGATGCAAACATTCTTCTCTTCTTAAACAGAAAACACTAAGAAGGAACAATATGTAGGGAAGAAAGGAGAAGTTTGTTTTGTATTTTGTTTTGTATTCTAACAGTTTTTTTTTTTTTTTTTTTTTTTTTAAGATCTAGTGCAGTCAGGGTCAGTAAGAGTCCTTTGTTATTTTTGAAGTTTTTGGTAATCAGTTGACTAAAGCTGACAAGTTTTATTTGACCAACAGATGGCAGTAGTGGTCTCTTTTTCCCGTGTTGGAGTAATCAGAAAATTGAAATAACCTGCTCATAAGATCATTTTAAGAGCACTCATCAACTTTTTCTAGGTTCCTTGAGTTCTTGGCTGACTTCGAAACATTATCTCACTCTTTGAGCACTGGACCACTTAATCATTCTTATAAAATGTAACCCTATTTTCTGGAGACATGCTACCTACCAAATCCATATTTGCCTAATTTAAATGAAAAACCAGGAAACCGTGACTTTCTCATTTCCAATATGCATAATTTTTTTATTTTACGCATCTGGATATTTTGGCTACACTAAAAATACATTTCTTTAAATTAAAAAAGAAAACTCAGAGTTTTGAAAATTACATATGTTTGCAAATGAGCCAGTGTAAATCATTTCACCAACCTCCATCAAAATCCAATTTTTAGAGATATGCAGTTGTACATGTCAAGGATGTCCAATGCGTTTCTATCTATAGTGTCTCTGAGAATATTTACTACTTTTGTTAGTAAACTTTGATATGATGTGTATCTACTGAAGCCTGCTCAATAATCCTTTTTATAAACCTTCTATTTGCTAATTGGTAAAACTATATTTGAATATCTTTTAATGGAATTTCAATTAGTAGATATAGAAAAAAATCTCCTGATCTTCAGTGTTATATAAGAAGATATATGTGAAATATATGTAATTTGCTTAGCATTCTAGAATTATAAATATTTCATATAAACTATTTTCTATTTAACAGCTACTGTTTAACTACCACATGTCTGAGTATCATAATTTTTGATGCTAATCTTAAACTTAAACTCAGAATATCATTAATACATTTAAATCCATTTTTATTCTCTCCTGTAAGTAGCCAAATGGATTTTTATAATTCACCTGATACCTTCTTTCTTTGATACCTGCTCTAATTGCTGGTTAGAGCTCAGGATTAGAAAGTTCTGTCTCCTACATTTGTCATGACTTCATTTGACTCATCTGTTTTTTGGAGGTCACTTTTTCTTTCAGAAGCTTAATTTAGAAATGCAAATAAAACACAGAAACTGTTATATTCACATCCTGTGAACATTTTAAAATGGATTAATAGAAAAACTGAATTTTCTCATCTAAGTTTATAAACAAACAAGAAGGTCTCTTCTCACCACTCACTGAACATAGTCTTGGAAGTTTTAACCACTGAAAAATGGCAAGAAAAAGAAATTAAAGACTTACGATTTAAAGCAAAAGAAATAAAATTGTTTATGTTTGCAAATGCTATGAATGTATTTATAGAAAATCTCTAAAAATCTACAAACATTCTTCTAGAACTCACAGGTGAGCTCAGCAAAGTTACAGGATACTAGATCAACACACATTTCTTTATGTTACGATGGGTATGTGGAAATCAAAATTAAAAACACATAATCATTTACAGTTGCTCAAGAAAATAAAAAATTAGGTATAAATCTAAAAAAATACATGAAAATTACCAAATTTAATGAAATAAATAGAAGACCTAAATAAATGGAGAGGCATACCATATTCAAGGATTAGACAATTCAACATAAGAAGATATCATTGTCCTCAAATTGATTTATAAGTTTGATACAATTCTTATAAAAACCACAAGATTGTTTATATACAGAGACAAGCTTATTCTAAAATTTATGTGAAAAAGCGTAGAGACTCGAATAGCTAAGACAATCTTGGAAAAGAAAAATAAAGTTAGAGAATCATTCTACCTTAAGACTTATCGAATAGTCACAGGAATTCAGATTGTGTGGTACTGAGGGAGGGACAGACATATAAACCTATAAAAAGAACCCAGAAATATATCCACAAAAATGTATCACATTAACTTTTGGCAAATGTATAGAACAACCCAATGTGTAAAACAGAACAATTCAAGGGAGATAGCCTTCTCAGTAAAAGTGCTGAAGTAACTGAACATCCTTAGGAAAAAAAATGAACCTCAACCTAAAACTCACACCTTACACCAAAAATTAAACCAAAATGGACCTTGGGCTTAAATGTAAATGTGAAAACAATGAAACTTCTAGAAATATAAATGGATGAAAGTCTTTGAAATCCTGAGGTGGCAGAGAAGTCTTACATTTGTTATCCAAGTATGAACAATAAAATGAGAAATTGCTATATTGAACCTCATCAAAATTAAAAACTTTACTCTGAAAAATACACTGTTAAGAGAGTGAAAAGACAAATAAGACTAAAATGAAAAAACTGCAAATCACATACCCGACAAAGAACTACTAAATATATTTTAAAATGCTCAAAACTTAGCAGTAAAACACAAACAATACAATTAGAACACAGGTAAAATCAATGAATAGAAATTCTACGGAATAGGATACATAGATTGCAAATAAACACATAAAAATATGTTCAATATCATCAGCCATTAGGAAAATTCAAATTAAAACCACAATTTGACATTACTATGTATCTAACAGTAATAGCTAAAGTAAACATGTGTATACATGTATGTGTGCGTGTAAATATATAATATATAAAAATATGTGGTATGTGTATGTGTGTGTGATGGTGAAATAAAACAAAAAATAATGACAACAGCAAATGTTGGTAGAAATGCCAGTAATATATTTCAACTCAAACATGTGCAGATACAACAGTCACTCTGGAAAATATTTTGGCCTTTTCTTGTAAAACTAAACATGTGATTATTATACAACTTAGCTAGTACATTCTTATGCATTTATCCTAGAGAAATTAAACTTAGGTTTACACCAAATTCTGTATACAAATATTCATGACTGCTTTATTTATAGTATCCTAAAACTGGAAACAACCAGATTTCCTTCAATGGGTTAATGCTCAACAAATTGTGGTGCATCCATACAATAAAAATACCACTTGGTAATAAAAAGGAATGGTACAGTGATGCACACAACAACTTGATTGAATGTTCAGCGAATAATGTTAGTGCAAAAGCCCATCTCAAAAAGTTACAAAATGTATGATTTCATTCATATAACAGTTTTTGAAAAGACAACCTTTTAGAAATGGAGAACAGATTAGAGGTTAGGACCAGAAGGTAGAAAGGATGTGGGGCAGGTAGGAGTTAGATATGAAAGGACAAGGAGGGATATCTGTGATAATGGAACTGTTCTGTAGACTGGAGACAGAATAACACATGTGGTGGTGGTGGTGGTAGATACATGATGCTCCAGATGTGATGAAATTCTGTAGAACTAAATACACATACAGACACAAGGGTAATACAAGTCAAACTGGGGAAATCTGAATAAGACCTATACTATATCAAAGCCAATAGCTGTTGGAATGTATTATTGTGTTGCAAAATGTTACTACTGGGGAAAATTGAGTAAATGATATACAGGATATTTCTGTATTATTTCTTTCAACTCTATGTAACTCTATAACTATCTGAAAATCAAAAGTTTAATTAAAAAATACAGAAAGAAAATAATAAATTTAACCAGGGAAGGTCATTTTTTTAACAAAGAATAGTCACAGAAACAATAACAAAGACAAAAAAGATTAATTATATGTTAGACATAATATTGAACTCTTAATTACAATAATAAAACAATGACTCCTGGTCTTCATCATTTATAAATGAATTCAAATACAAAAATCTCATTTTAATTTTTACAACCCTAAATATTGTATGGATTTTTTTTTCATTAAAATGGAACATTGAAAATTTCAGCTCAAGAATCATTTTGGTCCCAAAGGGAAAAAAATAAAAGAGCTGAGATTAATTCCAAGAATTTTGTTTCATATATTCTACCTAGAACGGGATAAAACTATTTTCCATTTTATAGTAAGCTTACATTTAAAGACATTTATATCACATAATAACCTCATCAGCCAACATAGTAGAGACCAGAAAGTATTATCATCTTATTATATCACAGGTGGGAAACCAAAGTGTGGTGAGACAACATTACTTCTTCAAGAGTTCTTTGTATTCCAGAACATCTTAGTTTCTGAATATGTAGTATATCAGATAAACTTCCAAACAAGAGCAGTGAACAAATAAGCTTCCATTTATTAATATTTATGGAGCCATTGTGTCATTCTCAGACCATGGGGAATGCTATAAATTACTAAAATGAAGGTGCGCGATATATATATCTGGACTTAAAACTCCTATAGTCTGGTTAGAGAGACCAAACCTCAACATACTAAAGGTTTACAAAGAATATTAAAGATAAATAACAATTTTAGACAATGACAAGAAAAAAAATGTGTGAGGTGACCAGTGAATGGAATAGACAGCAACTTGTAAGGTCAGAGGCAAGGTAAAGTCAGAATGGGCTGGACATGACAGAAAGGACTTCACATAGGGGTTGGGATTTACTTGGACCTTGCAGAATGAGTATTGTTCAGAGAGTGATCATCATTATCATTTTCCTCATATAAGAGTAGTTGCATAATTGTGAATCCTCAGTATTCATTTGAAAAGACATTTTCAGACAGAAGTTTGAAAATAAGTCCCTTTTAGTAAGAGTCAAGAGGTGGAGGAGATGGGAGAAAATGCATTTTAAGACTGCTAAATCTTATTTTTCCAATCAGAACTGACTCTACTGAATTAGATCTTTTCTTTAAGATTCTCATTACCTGAAATCTTACCCATGCTTAAAATGTTTGCACTTGTTCCATGGGTGAAACTTCTGGTTCCCTAAGTTCTCAGTGCACTATTATGCTTTGTTTCTCTACGCACAGTAAAAGAACTCTTTCCCAAAACTTGCTGGTTTTCCAGAATGTCTACTTCATATTTCCCTGAGGCATTCTCCTGGGGTCAATAACCATTGTGGCCTGGATAGAATCACAGCAGGGCAAGATTTAATACTCCTCACATATCAATTAAAAAGTTGGTGTCCAAAGGCTCTGAGAATAGACAGTTTAAAGTTCCTACCCATCTGAGGACTGGATGGTCAGCTGATAGGGATACAAAGATCAATTATTACCAGTTGCTAGGGATAGAAAGACCAATTATTACCAATCGCTACTAGAGACCTGTGGACCCACTCACTGGGTAACTTCTGAGTAGTAGACTCATACTGGAACAACTCTTCAAGAATGGTTCCCTGACATCTGTGATCCAAATCCAGCATACTCTGAACTTGTCCATTCTCTTACAAGTTTCCCCAAATCTACGCATCTACACAAAAGCTTTATTTTTATTTTTTAATTCCTCCACAAAAAATCCTATTCTTTTATTTACGCAACGAGGTTAGGTAACCCATAAAAAAGAGTGTATTTGTTCGTGAAATGTGAACATTCAGCAATCCAAGGCCATATATTCAAAAACACAGTTGAATTTTGGTAGTAATAAGAACCAAGAAAACATGGTAAATCCTCTTTATATTCTTAACACATAAAATTGCTAGATACTAAAAACATGTCTTTAAGTCTATTTTGCAAACAAGAAAGAGGAGGAGGTATTTTCACTTCAAATTTAGTCACTTTTAAGTCAAAAAGAAATATACAAATGGCAAATTGAGATCTACAAAGTAACTGCTAAATAGATTTAGGTATGAGGATATTCTTCCAAAAGTATATTTGTATTAAATTCCTTTTACAAAGATATCAGACATTTTAAAAAATATATTATACAGATGTTATGACCAAGCTAAGAAATAAGTATATAAGTAACTTGCAGTCTATCTAAGGTAATTTACAAAGAAACTATTTCCTCAACAACAAAAAATACATTTCTACTTAGACTAGTATCCTTATTTAAAAATAAGGATCACACCATTTATTTTATTACTTTTGATTATAGCAGTAAAGTCCCCTCCAAGAAAATAATGTCCTCAGAAATATTACTTGTTTCTTAAGTATCTATCACCTGGGAAGGGTAATAGGATAAACCAGCAACTAATAAGTATTCTCAGAAGAGTTTACTTCTTATACAAAAAAGTAAGATCTTAACAGGTAAGTCTGATTCAGAGGAGAAGCCAGACATGTCTACACAGTAGAAGTGGAATGGACCAATATGAGGACTTCAAATCTTTCATTCCCAAAATATTTTCCTTGATTCTAAAATTCTGTATTTTATTTGATTCATGTAGGCAAACATGAGAAAATCCATAAAATTTAATTTATTTGTAATACGAAGGGCATCATGCTTACTCTTAAGGGCAATTGGGACATATACTTCAACTCAGAAGTATAATAGTAGTCTTCAAGACAGAATTATCAAATTATTTTGCAAAGTTTCTATCACTCATAGATCTTTGGAACTATCAGTTTTCTGGAAGTACACTTTTTTAATGAATCATCTTGATCTTCAGTTGATTACGGCCTTTAATTTCTTACAGCCATGTGTGTGTGTGTGTGTGTGTGTGTGTGTGTGTGTGTGTATGTTTGTGTTAGGATACAGTTTAGTTATTGTAGATTGTTTTAGTTAACAATAGAGTGTAACAGCTGCATATTTTTGGCTTTATAGAAATTAAAATTCAAGATGTATACATTGTAATTAAAATAAAAAACATTCATATATCTACTGCCAAAGCGAATACATGCATCATCTCTACTCCCCATCCCTTTATGAATTTGAGACACTTAACTTAAAATATACCATAAAGATAACTATAATAAATGTTATGTTATTTAAAAATTATGTAGGGTACTGTTTCACAAAATAAAATCATATGGGCAAGTCCAAATTCTTTTCTTATAAATTAAGTAATTATTAAGTACATAAGCATACTTTAAAAAAACATTGGAATAAATTGTTAGAAACAAATTTATTGTAACTTCTTTATCTTATCCTTTTTTTTTTTTTTTTTTTTTTTTACTGGAAAATGAGACACATTAGGTAAGCAGATCTTAGGGTCTTTCACTGTCCTTTGGTGAATGGTGATCAAAATTTTTCAGAACTCTGTGACTGTAGGAAACCAAGAGGCAGCACAAAGCTACAAAGGTACAAAAGAGAGGCTTCCAAGAGGAAAAGCTTCTATCCACAGTGCAGAAGGAAGGACCACCTAAGCCAAACATGGGTGATGTTTCAATTAGAAGTGGGATTGACCCTACTCACCTAATTTTAAAATTTCATAAATTTATTAGAATTTACTTTTGGCTTTTATTTGTTAGACTTATGCATTAGAACATGAGATCATCTGTGGATGTAGAGAAAAGAGATTTACAGTCCAGATCAGGAAAGTTATAATAGATTTTGATGAAGAGGGTGCTATAAAACACATTTGGGATGAAACTATATGACAGCATTGGAAAAAATTTATCTGTACATATATGTAGATAGCTCTAAAGTTTTATATGTGTGCATATATTGATGCAAAGAAGGGATGCTGCTGAACATTTAATTCCTAGTTTTAAAAAATGCAGTACATTCTACCTTCTTATGTGTAAGGAAACTGAGGCAAAAACTCTACCAACATGACTTACTGATATCATCAATTCTAGCACCGTGTTGCTCAAGGTCAATAAAGACCTTCAGGTTCTCAGGTATATTTCATACACAGTTTGATCTTTAATGCCCACAGGTAGTGAAACTCTATGGATATGGATTGAAAAAAGGTACATATAAAATAACTTTCTCATAAAAATTTAATTTGTCAAAGATAGAAATAACTCTACATTTCATGAAATTTGTCTTGCCTTAGAAACTATTTAATAATGTTTTCATAAAAGCATTTTTAAGTATCTGCTGAATGAAAATATAGGGCTTATTAATATGATAAGCAAGATTCAAAAAAGATTTTTTAAATAAATGGTGCTTATGGTACATAGAATTTTCTTGCTACAAATAGACTTGAATTTGAAGGTTTCTGTCATACTAAAAAATTTTCAAGAGCAGTGCATTTTATTGAAGATGTGAGAATTTATAACATCAACTAACATCTACAATGGCAATTAAAAAAAAATAAAATGAAGATAATTATGCAGGAAAATAAGCCAGACAGAAAAGTGAGTAGGTTGAAGTGAAATTAAATCTTTCCCTGTCATTTTCTATTTTATTTTCTTTTTTGGGTAAGGAAAGTGTTAGAAAATAGACAAAAAATTATAACTCAGTATTCATTGACAGCTAATAGGTGCTTTTATTCTAATTGCACATAAATCCAATTAATCTGGAAATATTAAGAGGATTTTCATTTATTTTGTTAGGAGGATTCTAAAATTAAATGAGTTCAGAAGTGCAGATGGACTTGTATAGCGTAGTTCATTAGTGTTATCATTTTGGAGGGAAAGGTGGAGGGAAGAAAGGAAAGAGGTAGGAAAGGGGCAAGGAGAGAGGGAGAGGAATGGATAGTAGGAGGTGGATACTGGGTGACTGTGTCGGCTTTCCCTGTAGTATTGTTTTCCTTGAGGCATAAATCTCCAGGACTAATAGTGTGATTTTACACTATTTTAAACACACTATTAAGTAGATTCTCTCTACATCACAAAATTGATAAGAACCAACTCATAATAATGTTCAGTTGAGAAGGTTGTTTAATGATTTACCTTCAAGTATGTAATGTGAAATCATATTGATATAAAGGACTTTTATTGTGAGAGCATTTTATCACAGTGACATCCTATCAAAAAGTAATCGATTTTTTTTCTTCTTTAGGAAAAGCAACCGTCCTCCATCTGAGCCCATACTCTTCACCTGAGCAGGTTATTATGGCCCTTAATTATGCCCACCTAGACCAGTCAAACCTCCACTAGACCGAATGTGTAAAACGGTCTTTTGTTTGCCTTAACAAAACAGCTCAGAATCATGGTATTCAGCCTGACAGTGGCCTCACCCTGCCGCCTTACATCATACAGGGTTAGGCAGTGGCATGAAATACTTCTCCAAGTATTTTATTATTTCTTTGGCCAGTCAGCAAGAGAACTCTCTTCACTGAGAGTAAATGTAGGGAGCATGCAAATTCATTCTAGATTATGCAGCTTTGAGGCCAGCACCTCATCCTAGCCTCTCTGGAAACAGGTTATGAAGAAGACTCTGATACTTTAAGTATCAAATTTAGGAAATGTGTATCCATTTGTTTATTCTAACTGTTAATAAGAGTTAAGAAAGATCAGCAAGAGCAAAGATGTGTTATTAGAGACCAAGGCTAAGATCAAACACATCTTTGTATTCCCAATTACTCTATATGAATGAAAAAGTTGGACTTTGAAGAAGACTGATAAGAAAAAAAAAAACCAAAACATTGATTTATTTGAAATATGGTGTTTGAGGAGAGCTCTGTGGATACCCTGGACCTTTAGAAAGATGAACAAGTGGATCATAGGGCAAATTAAACCTGAAACATCTTTAAAGGAAGAAATGACAAAACCGAAGATGTCCTACTTCAGGCACACCCTGAGAAGGCAGGGTTCTTTAGAATAGATGATAATGCTGGGAAAAAATAGAAGGCAGCAGGAAAAGAGGAAGATCGAATATGAGATGAATTGACTCTGTAAAAGAAGCCGTAAACATGAGTCTGCAGAACCTGAGCAGGGCTGTTGAGGACAGGACATTGTGGACATCATTCGTTCATAGAGTCACTGGCTGCCACTTGCATGAGGTGGTTTCTATACTGCGTTTTCCAAGCTTTGTCGCATGGAAAAACTGAGCTTTCTTTTCTAATCTTTAAAATTTAAAAACAAATCAAAACTTTAAAAAAAAGAAGAACACTGATTGACCTTGCTTGATTTGTTCTTAGATCAGAGTTTATCACCTAGGCCTATAAATATTCTGGGCCAGCTAACTGTGTGTTGTGAATGGTTGTCTAGTATATTGTCGGAGGTTTAGCAGCACCCTTGACCTTTACCAATAGGTGCCAGCAGCACCTCCCATCACTCCAAGCTATAGAACCAAAAATGTCTCTAAACTTGTCAAATGTCTTCTGGTTGACAGAATTGGTTCCTGATTGAGAACCATTGCCTTAATTGCAGTGGCTAAGAATATAGAATCACATTATATCAGAGAAAAGTTGTTAAATGAGATTGAAAAGGAAGATCAAATTCTCAATTTATTATAAACAAGGCAGCCACACCAATTTGAGTCTTCTTCAATCCTCAAGTCTTCTAGACCTGCTTTTATCATGTAGGCTCTCTAAGCTCCTGTACTGACATATTCCTTAGTCTTTGTTGTCACATGGTTATTTCACTGCCATGGAAGTCTATTTAAAATATTTGAATGGAGTGAGAAATGAGTTAGGACTGGACAACAACTTGCATAATATTTACCCATTTGAAACATGACAACATACATGTTCAAGCAATTTGTTTCAATGTAACATTAGAAAAAAACATTAACTATAATTGAATTTATAAAAATGTTTTCATTTGATAAGAGGGAAAACAAATTATTCATTTTTTAAATTTTCCTTATATAAAGGTGAATCAATTTTTTATTGCTTATAAAAAGGGAGCCAAATAAAGCCTACTCATTATAATTGTGAAGGTTAAGTAGTTTTGAATATTTCACAGAAAAAAAAGCAATATTGTTATCCATTATTAACTAAATAATCTCATACATTGATTACATATTATTTTATATGTCAAGGTCTATTTATTAAGTACATTTGCAAGATTTTATTTGAGTCTTTGTTCATAGATATTGCAATTAAATCTAGGAGTCTATACCATATCATTGCATAGTGTCTGTTCATTAGGCTTTGTGAATAAGGATGTAATAAGGCATAGACAAGGGTAAGCATGATAATTATGGCTCACTGACTTCACAGAATCAAAGAAAAAACCTAACCCACCCAAGAAGACTTCAGAAAATGATCAGAGAGTATGTTTTGTCCTTGAAATTTCTGCTATTCTTTTGATTTATAAGCAGTCTAAGGAAGAATCCTATAAATTAAAACATATACTCCTGCATCTTAATTTTTATACAGACCCTAGTGGTAGATTTACAGTCATTCAAGACCTACTCTATCATAATTAAATTGTACTTGTCAGCTTTTTATTGCTATTCCTAGAGATAAATCCTTATCTTAGAGATTCCCACAGTGATTATCATCATAGCCTCTTTCTTTTATCATGGAGAGAGGATTTTGACAGAATCATAACTCCTACAGATCTTGTATGACTTACCTTTGGCTTCATATCTTCATCACAAGACACCATTATTTATTTATCTAAAAATATTCTGATTGTATTTGTTTCTTCAAAGTTTTTTTGAGCTTTATTTCTCGTTGTCTTTATTTTCTCTCTTCCTTCCATCATTCTCTCCTACCTTCTAGGAAATAAAATACATATTGTTTATTTTTAAAAATAAATATTAATTTTTCTTCACCTTGCTAATAACCACACAGTTTCTTATTCTTCTATGTGTATTGGAAGCTTGTCCCCATATAATGCATTTGAGAATGATAAATATTCTAGTTATAAATGTGACAGTTTATGATGAGGAAAAAATCCCTTATCCCCAATCTGCCCATCATAAGAATAAAACTACATATACAGTCCTTTCATTCTTTTTTGTTTCTCCCTAAAAAACTGTTTTTTTAGACTTTGGTATAGTTTATATATAATTTTTCAGAGAATTTCATGCCAGAATCATCAAATAAGGGAAAGCAAGAAATATTTTTGTTGTTGTTGATTGTTGTAGTTTGGTAGCCTGTTTAAATAAAATAAAAATATTTTATAAACATTATAAAATGATTTCTGCTTATTTTATACATTTAGGCAGTGAGCTATATTCCAAACCAAAAACTAGGGGAAAATATTTGTAATACATGTAATAAATAACAAATAATAATCTTAATATGTAGTTTTAAAAGAACCTTAAAGTTATAATAAATGAGAGAGAAAAGTATGAAACAGGAAACAATTCACAGAAGAGGACATAAATGTCTAGTGCACATCACAAATGTTTAACTTCAATGAAATCAGAACAGTTCAACACCATTCTGACATTTTAAATTAACAGATTTTGGAAAATAAAGCTGTATTAGTTTTCTGGACATGTTATAGCAAAGTATCACAAACCAGATGGCTTAAAACAACATAAACATATTCTCTCACAGTACTGGGGGCTAAAAGTCTGAAACCAAGGCATTGATAAGACCAAGCTCCCTTGAAGAGAGAATCCTTTTTTGTGTTTCTTTCAGCTTTTGGTAGCCCCAGGTTTTCATTGGCTGGTGGCAGCATAATTCTAGTCTTTGCCATCATCTTCACATGGCTAACTTTTCCCTTGTCTGTGTCTGTGTCTCTTCTCTTTCTGTAAAGATACAAACTGTGTTGAATTAGGGAGCCCCCTAATTCGGAATGACCTCATCTCAACTTGATACCATCTAATCCTAATTCCATATAAGGTTATATTTATAGATCCCAGGAGACAGTACTTTAACATACCTTTTCAGGGAACACAATTTAACCTATAAAAAATGCTATCCTGTGCTGATAAATTAATAAAGTCTTTCTGAAATGTACCTTAGTTATATGCTTTCTTTTGCTAATATTTTTTGGACTCTACTCAAAGCATAAAATATATGTATATATAAATTATTGTTATGTATGAAAGTAAAGGAATTATTTAGAAGTAATCTGAAAGTAAAAACTGGAGACTGATTGAGTACTTTTGGTACCTATCTAGGGTAGAATATTATGAAGCCACTAAAAATGACATTTATAATTTTCAAATATTCAGAATCACAGATAACAAGAAATACTAAAATATAGCCATAAAATTACATTGCCTATTATAAAAGTAAAATATAAAAACAAACAAATGAGTATATAGTATCAACAATAAAACACCATAGGTGAATTAATGAGGAAATAAGAATTCTTCTACACTGCCAAGGATAATGTAAAGTGCTAAAAAAGATTCATGGAAGGTCTTTTGGCAACACATGTCAATGCCTTAGAAATGTTCCTGCCTTCAGTTTACTCGTTCTACTTCTAGAAACTTATTTTAAAGAAATAATTTTAAATATGTACAAGAATGTATCCAGGAGAGTATTTACTGAAGTAAATTCCATTGAAAAATTACAGCCTAAATATTCAATAGTAGAAAGTAAGTTAAATAAGGAATGAGACATCCAGATAATAAAATACTGTATATTTAATGACAAGTGAAGATGTGACATAGACATTTCAAAAAGAAAAAATCTAATTACAAAATAGTATTTACAATATCATCTCATTTTTATAAATTTAAGCCAATTTATGAGTGTAAAAGAAACTATGAACTTATAAATTAAATTATAAGAGTGATAAGATTAGGGGGGCTACACAGTGCTCTTATGATAAAGTAATTTAAAACAATTTTCAAAAGAATATCATTTGTTTTCTTGAATTTGTTCACCGATTTAGAAAGGATTTTGTCACAATTTTTATGTTGGATACATTTGTAGTAATGGAGTGAATGAATCCTTAATGTATGTTGATAGTCAGAAGTGGGAGGTTCTAGAAAGAAAATTTATTTTATTTTGTTCTCTAGATGACACATAGAACTCAATCAGGAAATGAGAACTTAAAAGTTTGTAATATTTAGTTTTACACATAGAAAAAAGTAAATAGTAATACAATCCTGGATGGTTATCATGAAAAAAGATTGCTCAATTGCTAAATATCCAAAAGATAGAAAAATATATTTTAAAAATAAATAATACCTGTAACAAAGTAAAAAATTTATATTTAAAATATGTTACTCTAAAAATTGTAAAGTGGTTTTCATTTAAAGATTACTTACTTGATTAAAAAGTTGGGTACACATGAAAAACTTTAGGATATTTCTCTTAGAAATAACCACAAGTTGGGTTCTGTGCAACATCATCATAATGTTGAAATTTCTTTTCCTGCTCTGTTAAATTTGTGGCTCAATTATTATAATTTCCAATATGCTATACTTTATTTTTATTGTACAGCCCTTGCTGTGTGGTCATGGTTTTAACATTGCTCTTTTGTTCCAAGACACATGAGTTCCAAAAGGACTTCAATAACTCCTAAGAAGACAGTGTTTCACTCTTCTTAGTCACTGTTTCTTTCCTTAACTAACAAAGCTCTTTGTATAAAATTAGGAATTTGGCTATATATATATTTTGGAACAAACCAAAAGACGTTTTCATAGATACATATAACAGATTTTTATGCTTACATAAGATTTATCTTATTTCTTCCAACAATTTGTTTTGAGGGCAGTTGCTGTACACTTAATATGGTTTGTTCTTTTGGACATCTCCTTTCATGAAATAAGAGCTAGAGGTGAGCACTTTTCATTGAGCCCGTTAACACTGATTCCTGGCTTAAATTGTCCAATGGGACTTTTATGCTCACACAAGGCTTATCATATTTCTTCCAACAACTTTTTTTATAGCAGCTGGTCTCTCGCCAGGTGAGCCTTTTCATAGGCTGCCTCATGACATGGCAGCTGTATGCTTCCAGGCTGAGCAATCCAAGAGAGAGTGTAGGATAGAAACATTGCCAAGATGGAAGCCACAGTATTTTTTTCATAACTTTATCTCAGAAATGACATCTCATCACTTACACAATTTTCTGTTCATTAGAAGAGAATCAGTAACTCTAGATCACACTCAACATGAAGGAATTATACAAAGGTGTGAATTCTAAGAGAAAAAAAGAATCATTGGGGTCATCTTGGAGGTTGCCTAAAACACAAACCAAAATTTAAGAACACTGTGTCAGGTGGCATTCAAAAATCAAGTGAGGTGGATAAATCACTTAAGAGATATTTATGTAGAAATAAATTTCAATGGTTATATTTCTGGACCCAGGTAGAAGGACTGGACAGAAGAAGGTGTAACTCTGGTCACAGAGCTGATATTATAAAGAAGGGCTCCCATGTCCAGATGAGTTCAGGAGCATTAAGAAAATAAGCATCTGAGCGCAGGTATAAGAACTGGGCACATAGACAGGGAGACGTTGTGACTCATAAACTAGCTTAGAAGCCATTTGGATCTACAAGAACAATTTCTACTAAACTCCATTGCATTAGTTTAAGAACTCAGTGAAGAAGGGAGCCATGAATCTAGGAAGCTTCACTGGCTCAGTTTAGAGAACTAGAAAAAGACTGATGTGAACCATTAAACAGTGCTCTCAAATTTTGCTTGGTATTGGAATCATTTGGTAAGTTGGTAAAAATGTAAAGACCCAGGCCCTGTGTTACTTCAGTAAGCCTAGTGTTAGTCATTAATGTTCTAGATAATTATAATAAACAAAGTTTGAGAACACTTGCTTTGGAAGGATTCCTTGTGTCTCACAAGGACTTTGCTATTTACTGGTTCATGATAATTCACTATATTAACAGACAAGCACTAAACTCTGACACAGTTCATGGTAGAAATATAAATGTGCAGCCTTGTGGTCAGAAATGAAGAAAAAGATGGTTATAACTAAAAACATTCCAAGGAAAAGTCGTGTGCCTTTATGCTGGAAGAACAAATTATGGCTGGCACTGATTAATCGATTCTGCTCTCTCAGGCTGGCAAAATGCAAAAGAGTTTTCATTGCCAGAAATAACAAAATGGACACCCAAGCCAGCATCTGGAAGTTATTCTTAAAGAAATATGGCATTAACTAAAATTGGAATGATGGGTCAATTTCATTTACCCATTTCACTGGTCCATGCTGACTAAAGATTAATACAATTTAAGCTAAAATCTTAATCTCATTTTTTATTCTCTTTTTTCTTTTTGTTACATCATATTTATTTCTCAATCTGTTTGACAAACATATATTGGTGGCAGTCTACTAAAACTTAGATGAACTAGGAACCTCAATTATTGTTTTATCAAATAGTCCTAAGTGAGAAGGATCCTAGCATAGAATACACAAGATTTTTGAACCAAAAAAGATCTGGCTTTAAATCCAAGTGATGCCGCTTACTGACTATGAGCAAGTGATGCCACTTACTGGCTATGAATCACTTAAGCAAGTGACTCAACTTTAAACTTCTTTATTTGTATCTACATGGATTACCCAATTTCTTTGAAACATTATTGTTAGAAGCAATGTATACAACATGCTCAGCCTGTAGTAGGTACTCAGTAGGCTGGATTATTATTGCTACTAATGATTGGTACTTTGATGTAAACATCAAAATACATTAGAACCCAAATTTGTTTGGCATTATGTGTAGTTTATGCCCATTAGAGTGTATTCTGATATTCTGTTTTTAAGTAATAATTATAGTGTGGTAATTAAAAACACATATTCTGGACCCAGTCTGCCAAGTTCAAACCTAGATTTTTCTATTCACTAGCAATATACCCTTGGTTGACTTACTAGGAAATTTATTTAACCTCTCTCTGACTTGCTATTTTTATCTTTAAAATGGAGATGATGATGATGATGATGATGATGATAATGATAATGATAATAATAATTAATAATGTACCAACCTCATGGGAATTTGTAAAGATAAATGAGTATTTATAAAGCACTTATAAGAAAAAACATAATATGTGCTAGTTCTCATTAATTTTTTAAAAATTCCTTTTTTAAAAAAGCCCATTCTTTACCTGTGCTTTTACCTTATCTACCAATTATAGGTGTCATTTATCAAAAAAAATAATGATGTGAATTGTCTTTTTGTACAGGTTTCAGCTTTTTGATGGGATAATGATACCACACCATTCTGGATTGTTTTTTAGGCCTTACCTTGATTAGAGGATCTAGCTCTTCCAAGCATGTAAGCTGCTCATTGAATGCCAATTACTTTTGGGAGCTGCAATTAATTATTCAAGTCAAGAGAGCTGCATTCATAGAATGACTTTGCTGTCAGTAAACTAATTAATACCCGTGTGACCTGAACATATGAAGGCACCATCCTGACGTGCCAGACTGACTCTCAAGGAGTAGCATTCCCTGTGAGAACTTTGCTCAGAACTGAAATAAGAAGAGAGGCTGATCAATTCTTTTTTTTCTGAAAACATATAGCAGTAGAATGCTCTGTGTAGTAGATGGCCACTATATAATATAACAACATTTTCCTATATATGAGAGAATATCATAACTCACCTTGTTTTCATGTTTTTTTAATGGACTTAGTTATTTCAAAGACTGCTTTTTTCTTAAAACAGAAATTATACCAATATGAATGAAGAGAGAAGTTTTTGAGAACATGAAATTTGTTGTCATGGCCCTTTGTTTGGCGGGGAGTTCCTCGGGTGATCTTAGGAATATCATTTTTCCTGAGTATACCATTGCTGATGTTAATGTAAATTGCTGATGGATGATAAATCTGTGTGGCTATGAAAAAACTTTCTATAAAGCATTTTCTCCCCTGTGTATTTTTGAGCATTCATTCTTGAAACAAAAAAGTTGCACATATAACACACATTGAAGCGATGTTAAGTATCAAAGTTTTTTTGATGTCTGCACAGCCCTAGAGATAGAAAGCCACTTTGATTTCCTCTCGTCGCTGCAACATGAGTACTTCAAATGAATGAAGGAAAATATTAAGTGTAGAAAGTTGTTTGGATTCCCAAGGAGAAGGCAGTTGTCTTCTTGGTGGCTCACACTAAGAATTTAGAGGCTTCTTGCCACAGACAGTGAGTTTCCTGAGGTCGAGAACATCTTGCGAATTAAGACACGAAAAGGTCTGAACACAGAAGTTGGAGAACTGTGTGAGAAAGATCAGTCACTGAGCGGGAACAATATTTTTTGACTTGCTCCTTTGAGAACCTGACCACAAAGAGTGAAGCATGAATGCAAGATAGGTGGCACCAGGAGGGCAAGGGAAAGCCATGACAGTATGGACAGAGACTAAGTACATGGAAAGAGAAGCTCAAAAGAGAAAAGCAGCTTCAGTAGAAATGTATCATGCTGTCCAGAATGTGTAGCTGCAGACAGAGAGACCATAAAAGCGAAGGGAGAGTAAAAGAATGAAAGTAGAGAAAAGGAAAGATAAGCTTTTCTAAATTTGCTTCCAAAACTGTAGGACTCTGGTAATGTCATCACTGGACATTGAGTAAGTACGGTGGACACACACATAGATTTAATAGAAAAGGAAAGTAGAAGACATTTTTTCAAGAGCAAGAATGACATGTTGATGGAGTCATCTGTGGTTAAACAATAGTTACAAACTCTCATTGTGAAGCAGGCTTAGTATTCAAACCTAAACTCATACTTATCTGTTATGCTTGTAATTGTGTCGAGTTTGTTTTAACTCTTCACTAAAGTCAGTTAATGGTTTATCTTTAGTATATAATTATGTCACCTTCAAGCAAATTTCATTTGTTTTACAAGTTCAAATAAAGTTCTTTACCAAAAATAAAAAAATATATCAATTAGGCATGTTTCCTTATTAGTATCTTTGACATTAAAAAGTAGTTGTTGGAAAAAAAAGCAGTTGTCACATTTGTTCACAGTGTTATTGAATGATAACGTATAAAGGTATGCACATAGCTAGCACTATGGAACATCTGCATTTCTCAAATCTCAAGGGATGGACATTGAGGTAGAGCTGCTCAATATAATCAAAATCTGGGTGAAAAAAATACATACTATCTAGTACCTTCAGCTCATGGTATTAAATTGTCCATGAAAGACCCTTGTTTAAATTATTTGTGGATTACTTTTTAATGATTCATCACATCATTAGTGTAGTATAAGATATATACTTGTAAAATGTCTTCTATTTTTTATCGTTCCTTTTTTTAGAGAACATTATTTGTGACATTACACAGTCTTATTTATGTGAAACAATTTTCTCAGTACCTGAAAAAGCACTGAGCAACTAGTTTAATTTTATCTTTTGAGCAATTAAATCATATACTTCATTGTGTTTCCCACTTTTCTTGACTCCTATAGAGTTTTAGCGTCAAAATGGTGGTCCATCTAGATCACATTCCAGATTTTAAGGTATGCATTTCATGTACTAATCTCATCTCTGGTTTCATTTTTTTCTACCCTCAGTTTTTCTTTCATCTAATTTTTTTCCATTTTTTTTTTTTAATTGCTAGAAGCTCTAACTCTTTGGAAGCCAGGTAGGCAATAGATTAAATTGATATATGTCTAGATGTTTACTGACATCAAGATGGGTCCTAGCATCCTATCTGCAGGCCTCCTGATGTAGGGGAAGGTCTGTGTTAGCAGTTCAAAACAAGTCAGTTCCACAAGCATTCTAGTTATATTCATTGATGATGATTTATTTCTGTTGTCGCTCCTTATTGCTAACAATAAGAGACCACTAACACCTTATTTCTGTGGCTTTCTTGTTAGCTTTCTTGTATTTTTGGAACAGAATTTGTTGCTTTCTGGAGACTGTGCTTCTTTCTGAAGTGAAATGTTTGTGTGTTTTGACTAGAGGCCACCTTGATTTTATAAGCATTTGTTGGTGAAAAAGATATGAAAAAAAAGTTTCTCTGCCCCGCCCCCCGACATTATATTTAAACACTATTGGTGTGAAGTAATGTTCTTTTGGTCGATCAAACTTTATCATTTAAATTCACCTAAATAAATAGAACAGTTTATTAGAAAAAAAATAATAAGGTAATATATTACAGTAAAATCTAGTAAGTAAGTTTTCCATGGTAAATTAAACTAATAGTACTGGATTTAGGTACACATAGTTAGACAAAAAAGAAAGTTTTACTTAATGATAATAGATTTAATAGTAGAATTACTCTGAGAACTGAACAAAACTACGTTGCCTAAGTATTTGTTTAAAATAAAAAGAAAAAAGAATCCCAATGTGTTCAATTTTTCTTTACATAATGCCTTTAAGATACCAAGAAAGCATGTACGTGTGTGTTTCTAGTTCTGGCCTAACCCCAAAACTCTAGCCTCTTATTTCTAACTACACAACTTTTTCACTGTTGAAAAGTACCTGGTAGTCAAGTCCATACACTTCTTTTCTTCTGTAGAGGTGGCCCTCTGCAGTTCTTTGGAGATGCTTTTAGTTGCTTACTCTGGATGATAGAAAAGATTGAATTACAAACATACATTTGGGATAATATTCTCAATGGCTTCATCAACAGACTCCCTTGTGTATCTCTCACCCAAGTTTCTCTTTCATGGTTTTTACTGTCATCTGGGATAGAGGAGCTTTTGTGATTGAGACATTAAAAAGCAAGAGATAGAGTGGTTACATTTTTGTTAGGAGGTATAAGAAAGCAGTTATGACCTGCACTCTGATAAGTGCAAGCAGTTCCATTTTTAATATAAAGTCACAATCACTGATAGAAAAATACCAAAGAAATCAGAATTAATTTACGAATTCAAAAGCTGGGCATGAATACAAGTTTCATATTTTAAAATACCTTTATATACCAAATACAATAAAGTAAAAAGTACTGGGAAACCTGAGGGTTTCTAAGTCCATAAAAAGGGAGGCAATCCTTGTGGAAAGGAGGCATTGGAGCTCTCACAATTCCACCCTCTTTAGTCCATTCCCTCCAAATATTTTCTCACGAAAACCATTAGGAAGTGGTAAACTGAGGATCTGATGGATGGGAACTTCTCAGAGTTTTCCCTGAGTGGATTCTAAGGCCAATAAAAAAGCATGGATTATAAGAAAAACCTCATATTTTCTCAAAAGCTAAGTCTACAAATACATACATAACGGCTGCATCTGACTGTGTCCTGAGTTTATACTTCGCTATATAGAGGCCGAAATATTAAAGAAAAAATGAAAATTGGAGGTAGAGATATTAAATGAAAACCAGAATAGACATTAGAATCTTCCTTGTTTTGATTGAAAATAGAGTGAGAGAAAATAAGAACAGAGAAATCACAAGGGGAGGATTTTATCTGGGGATGTTTGAGAGGGTGCTAGATTTATTTATTTTTCTCTGAGGCCAATTCATCTTCAGTAATTCAATAAATATATATTGAGAAAATACTATATGCCAGGCACTTTTTGTAGGTACTGGTATACAACAGTGAGGGAGAGAAAAAAAATGAAATACCTCCTTTGATGTAGCTTATATTCCAGTAGAGGAAACAGACAGTACAAAAATAAATGTATCAATAGTAATGTGTTATGAAGAAAAAAAGAGGGAGGGTAGAAAATAGCTATAGAAAGGAAATCTGATAAAGTAACTTTCGAGAAGAAACTTTAATCAAAAAAGGGACCAACCAAACCTTGTGGATAGGTGGGGAAAAAAATTTTCTAAGGAGGAAGCACAATACTTACTGCAAGGGCACTACTTACTAGTTCTTCAGTAAAAACGAGCACGGAGTTGGTTTTCTTTTGTGGGCTCATGTATGGCAATACAGGTCGACAAGAGAAAAAATAAATGTGAGAAACCTTGTACTAACACATTTTTCTATAGATTGCCTGTCTTAAAAATGCAGCCAAATTTGTTTTTAAAATGAACTTTCTTGAAAGACAATTTATTACCCAAGATGTCATTTTCTCTCTTTAATCTATCTTTTAGGTTTTGCATTTCCAAATGCATAAAGGGATAACACAATTTACAGGAACATGGAATAAGAGGAAATGAAAAAACTATAGTATTTTTTATTATTCATGATTGAACATTCTCAGTTTTAAGTTTTAAGTAAAATTCAATGTCTGAATAAAAACTGCACATATCTCAAAAGTAACTTTCAAATAACATTTTCATGGACATTGACCCTTTTAATTGATCCTGGAAAACAGAGCCACAGCCACATTTTACCTCAGTGACAGTGAACCTGAATATGCTACATAGAAGGATTTACAATGCAATTAAGGAAATCTAGAACTTATTACTGTTCTCATCTATTCCTTCTATCCACATTTGAGCTCAAGGAGTATAACAGGATTATTTGCAGGGAACATAGCATATATTATGGTTTGCACCATGCATGTCTGGTAGTAGGAAGAGGAAACAAAGCAACAGATATCCATCCCTGTGCCACAACTTCCTATATTTTCAGCAAGACTGGTGGCCACGTCTCTTTCAGTCCTGAGTTACAGGGGCTACCACAATTCCGCAAATCGAATATCCATCTGTCAGATTGAGTTGAACCAGATTTCCATGATGTGGAAAAAAATGTTTAAGAGAGTTGTAGATAAAGCTATCAAAATTATGTTCCACCTGTGGCCATAGCCAAGCAAAACTTGACAATTTTATCCCATAGTGGATCAAGTAACAGCTCTTATCAAATGGCTCTGCCTGCTTCGTTCTGCCTTTCTAAATTTCACTCCAAAGCTGGATTTTTTTTCCCAATGCCCTATAGACTTAAACATCAGATGAATCCAAATGCTGAGAAGTTCACTGAAAAGAATCTAAGCCTATTTCACATGCATAATTCACGTTTGCAATGCTTTTATTCAGGTGGCTCATTAAATTCTTCTCTTAGATATATTAGAGTTTCTGTGTGTGTATATGCCTTGACAAAATAGATATATCTTACACTTTATAAATACTCTGGATTAACTATCAAGAATTATCTCATATTAACTATTTTTTTTTTAAAAAAGCTATATCATAGATGTTAGGGAAAATATAAAATTTAAAACTTGTGAATTATACTCTTTAATTTTTATCTTTCCTATTTTTAACCCCTGTTCTTGATACTTTATTAACAACAAGAGAAAGACTAAGAAAATTTAATGTAGTTGTTTTTGTAACATATTGAGAGTTATAAGGAGCCCAAAATTTTAAGGTTGGAAGATAAAATCAATTCAAATGTAGAGCTCTTTTTTTGATGTAAGTATATTACTATATATGTGTGTATATAACATGCATATGCATATACATATATATGCATATTATATACACATATATAATATCTATAGTTTTATATATATATGCGCATATATATATATATATATATGAATATGAGTGTATGTGTATGAGGTAGTTTGGTTTAGAAAGTAAAAAGGAGACAAACATGTTATTAATATTTTATTCTGATTATATTTGTAACACTGTTATTGACATGTCCAACCAGTCCATGCCTTACTTTCTTATTTTGTAAACTAGAACTAGAGGAATGGCATGCTATTGCAAGGGACTCAGTAATTTTACATAGGGATAGAGGCCAATAAATATGGATGATGTATTTTACAGGCTATACTATTATATATAAAGTTTCCATTGATTATTCTTCCATTATGAAGCTGAATCTTAAAATACCAAAATAGAAAGAAAATCTGAATCTCATCATTTGTTATCTTCAGGTAAACTTCAGCTCTCTAATATTGACAGATGCCATCTTAAACTCTGCTGGAACCAGGAAGAAAATAAATAAACCCATTCACAGATGCAGATCTTTCTGAACTTAAAAGAATTTCAGGCAAGAGGCCAATTTAGGATTTGGACTGGAATTGACAATATGTCCCTGATAATGATAATAGCTAACATTTATTGAGCTCTTACTATGTGCCAGACACTTTTCTAAATGCCTTACCATGTCAACTCATTTCAGTCACATAAAAGACAATCTGTATTTTAGAAATGAAGAAACTATTTTCTAGAGAGGTGATGTAACCTAAATTTGTCCCCCTAACAAGTAGCAGAGCCTAGATTTAGAACCAGGGAGTGTGAATCCTAAGTATTCTTCCTACTCCCAAGCTAGCTGCAGTCATTCTATACTGTTAGGTTTTAGACCTATGCTTTTCTCTGTGCTCCTTAAGATGGTATATATTTAGTTAAATAATTTGACACCTAACTTTATACTGGGTCTGAAGTTTCCATGGTATGTCCCTGAGGGCAGAGATTTTGTCAGTTTTGTTTTAACTTTTATATTTAACTTTTTATATTTTAATTCTTACTTTATATAAATTAAACCCTAATAAACCTGGTGTTAAAAGAGAATATTTAGCAAAGTTCCTAGTATATGATATATACACTATACATATTATATATTCTTATTTTTATTTCATTATTGACCTCTATTTTTTAAAAAATAATATCCAAAGACTAGGTCTAAACTAGAATAAAACTGCTTTAGTACATGAGTGACTGTTAAATGGTAGTGATCTCCAAGGCACTTAGTACAATACACTTTCAGCAACAATTGCAATTGACTTTTGACCTGATCTCTTGTGAGTTTGGGACCCCATTTCAGAGGTCTTCACTGTATTGAATAATCTTAACTACCTGTCTTTCATTTTCAAATAGTAAAGATTACTATTTCCTCAGGCTGCATTCTTCATTGCTATGGTTCAGAAAAAGCTACTTAATAATATTCAGTTGATATGTGCCTTTTTACTCTCTACTTACTGCCAATGAGATTTTATTTATTAATTCTTTACTATATTTTAGACCGGCCATATCAGTCAGGGGATTGGAGAAACAGCCGGGAGCATTCAGTACTCTGGGACTACCAACACGACAGAACCATCACTACTAGGTTTGAAGGAGCATGGGAAGGAAGTGGTTCCTAGAACTCAGGGAGGATAGTGTAAGAAGGAGGCAGATTGACTGGAGCAGGGCCTTTGGAAGAATTTCATAGCCAAGTCACAGTGACCCAGCAAAAAGAGAATTAGAAAAATGCATACCTGGATTCACATTTCTTCTTCCTTCCAAGGGCCTTGCTAGTGACTTCCAAAGCCAAAGGAAAGAGAAGCCAACATCTCAGGACACAGGATGACTACAAATAAAGAATGGACCCGGACAAAAAACTACAAGACAGCAATTTAGAAGAAACAAAGATCTGTGATTTAAAAGGAAATAATTTCAGAAAAGATAGTGCTATAGTTAAAGACTTATGTAACGAATCTACCTCTGAAATTTCTTTTTTTTTTATATTGAGGTATAATTGACATATAACATTATATTAATTTCAAGTGTGCAACATAATGATTCAATATCTGTATATACAGTTGACCCTTGAACAACATGGGTTTGAAATGTGTGGGTCCATTTAAACATGGATTTTTCAAAATAAATATACAGTTGGCCTTACATATCCCCAGGTTTTGCATCTATGGATTCAGCCAACCATGAATCAAAACAGTATTTTCTGTCCACAGTTGGGAATTCTTGGATGCAGAGGGCCCACTATATGCATTGTCCTATGTCATTTTATATAAAGGAATTGAGCATCAACAGATTTTGGTATCTGTGAGGGAGGGAGTCCTGGATACTGTCGCTGCTAACCCTGTGTTGTTCAAAGGTCAGTCGTGTTGCAAAATGATCTCCAAAATAAGTCTAGTAAATATGCATTCCCATATTAAGTTATAAAAATTATTTTTTCTTGTGATTGAACTTTTAAGATATCCTCTGTTAGTAACTTTCAAATATACAATACAGTATTATTAACTATAGTCACCATGCTGTACATTATATCTCTGTGACTTATTTATTTTATAACTGTACCTTTTGATACCTTTCACTCATTTCACCCACCTCACCCCTTGCCTCTGGAAATCACCAATCTGATATCTGTATTTATGAACTTTTTTTTTTTAGATTCCACATGTAACTGCTATCATATGGTATTCATCATCCTCTGACTTATTTCACTTAGCATGATTTCCTCAAGATCCATCTATATTGTCACAAATAGCAAGATTTCATTCTTGTATATGGCTAAATAATATCCATTTGTGTATGTATACACACACACACACACACAGAGTTTTCTTTATTCATCTGTTGATGGATACAGGTCATTTTCATAGCTTGGCAAAGTTCATTTTTCTGAAGTTAGGATACTGATTTAAAAGATTTTTAATGTGGCACTTATAAATATCAATATTTGTCTTTGTGTTGAAAATTAAGCTAATTTTGCATGTTTTCTAAAATATACAGTCAAAAAATATACACTCAAAATAATAAAAGTTATTTTGTGTTTTGAAAAGACTACAGATTATCCACACCTGTTTTGTATTTTCTAAACAAATTTCAAAAACAAAACAATAAAAGTAATCTTCAGAAACATCTTGTCTTCTTGGTACAGAAACGGAAATGATGCAACTTCATATTAAGGATTAATAAATTAGATCATACATTAAGTTAGAAAACGACTTTATTTTTAAAGTAAACTCTATTGTATGCTTTCATTGAACTAGCTTACAATTTTATTTGCCATTCACCAAATAACTTTGTTAATTATAAGGAAAAAAATATTTTAAGCTAATTTGTTTATGAACAGAAAGTAAAACCTAATATTCATTCATTTATTCATTTAATATTCATTTTTTTGAGCACCTATTAGAAGACAGGCGTTGTGTTAGGCAGTGAGATAAGAAGATGCATGACTTCCTCCTTGAAGTGTCTACAAACTAATGGATAAATTAATGACACAATTATGAACAGGACTTTAGGGGCCACTCAGGTGGGCATTTATCTCAAGCAAAGGAGTTGAAAACTGAACTGAGTCTTGAAAGATAAACAAGAATATGTATGTAGTCAGAAAAGTGAAACTTAGTACACTCTAAAAAGTAGGAATAGTTTTTTTCTTTCTTCCCTTCTGTATCTGTTTTTCTACCAAAGTTCTTTGTAGTGCTCCTTAGCCTGAATGCTGAATTCTAGCAACTGCTGAATGATATCCAAACTGATTTTCTGAATCCTGTCTGGAAGCTTAATGACATTTAACGGAGTCAGTCAAGATGGCCAAGGGAGATGAGGGGAAGCTTTATTTGGTTACCAGTATATTACCAACAATTAATATGTAATAGAATTCCTATGAATTTTATATGTCATGTTGACCTCTTAGTATACCTGGGTTCAGAATCTCTAGACTTTTCTTTAAAGATAGATGTCATAAAAAAATGATATCAAAAACAATTAATGTAAAAGTAGCAGCTTAACATAGTATTAAAACATACACCCAATTAGTATAAAATCAATTTGTCAGTATATCAAAATTTCCTCTTTAATTCCATTAAAAAAATTAGAAATTTATTCTTTTGAGTAAAAGTTTTCAACCAAAATATAATAACAATATATTTCAAAATAAATGTATATTACATGTTGATAGTTAAAAATAAAATGACTTTAAAAGAATATTTTTATTAATAACATCCCTTAAAAATTATAAGTTGTAGATATTCAGTGTCTTTGTTTAGATCACTAATTCAGCATCTTAAAGGAAAATAATTATGTGCTAACATAGGTTACACTATATTCACTCAAAAAAATTACCTTACTAAGAGGTAATAAAAGCAGCCCATGACATCCAAGAACTGGTCTGACTCAGCAAGTCTTTAGTGTTCTTAGAAGCTGGTCTGTCCCTCACAGCTAGGCCATGTTGTTCTCCTTTTGGACATAACAATCTCACAGACTATCAACATCAAGACAAGGTCACTCTAAGACCATGAAACAGTGAGGGAGAAACAAGGCCATTTCATAATTTTGTTTCAACACAGACAAAATTAAAAGCATTGTGCAAACCACAAAATACCAAGCATCTTCCTCTCCTGGCTAACTTGAGTGACAGCTACTTCATTACCAATTACATCTTTATCCTCATCTTTCCCTTCTTATTCACAGCATTGAGATTAGATTTGTCCCTGCTTTCTGACAGCATCTAAACTAGAGTCACCCAACCAAAACGAGAATACTATAACAGGCTATTTCTCAAATCATCTTACAGAGACACCCCGTGTTTCCATGTTCTTTCTTATTTCAGTGCATAATAAATCCCACTTGTTCTAGGTGTGTTCCTAGTGGTCTTTGGTTAGAAGGAAATGACACTACTTAAAACCCTGCCCTAGATTCCATTGCAGGATAACATGATTACGTGACTAGTTATTGCCATACTATATCTAAGTACAGGACTTTGTAGCAGTTCTTTTATTTAAGAGTATGAGCTCTAGATCCATATTCTCTAGGGTCAAGTTGCAGTTCTTCCACTCACTAACTATCTGAGTCTTAGAAAGTTATTAATCTCTGAGTCTCTATTGGTATATTTATAATGTTGAGATAATATTGGCATGTCTCATAGATTTGTTATGGGATTAATAATTTCTGGAACATTATCAATGCTTAATAAATGTTAGCCATTATTATTAGAAACGATTAATATTAAAAAAGAAAAAATATACCTAAAATACAAATATTACAATAATGGAAATAATGTAAAACCTGACTTATTAAACATATTTTTGTTAACATATGATGATGAAGATGAAACTCAATATAGATCAATATTATGTGAAGTAATCTTAAAGATGCTGAATGAAATTAAATGTTCTATATTAAATTGAGTCCTGAATCTGTAAATTCTTTAAATTCAAACTTTTTTCACATGGAGTTTCTCTCTGGCTTTCCATATAAAGTTTTAATTTGGAGTCTGATAATAACTAGTCTTCAGAGATGACCCCCAAATGAAACATGCCTCTTGATATACAGGTCCTTGCATGGCCCCTTCCTCCTGAACTTGAGCCAACACTGTGAACTACTTTTTGAGAATAAAAAAGGTAGAATATGACATCATAGAATATGACAAACAATGTAAAATTATTTCTGAATCTGAGTCATAAGAAACTTGCTTACTGCCTCGGTATCGTGGAACACTTGCTCTTCGGACACTCCACATTAAAACCAAGGTACAAGGCCGTGAGAAGCCCAAGCCACATGGAAAAGGTCGGTCTAAGTGCTAAAGGCTACAGTGCTAGCTGAGCTCCCAGGCAACAGATTTTATCAACTACAACCACATGAGTGAACCACTGTGGTTACATAGTCCGTTTGAGTTTTCAGATGACTGTACCTCCAGTTAATAATATCTCACTGCAAGTGCACATGAGACTTCAGTTAGGACCACAAAGCTGAGCTCAGTCAAGCAAAGATTCATTAGGTTAATAATAAATTATAATTTCAAGCCACTAAGTAGAGGTGTCTTGTTATGTAGCAATAAATACCTGAAAATGACATATGGTTTTAACAATTTGTGCCCATTTGAAGTTTTGAATAGAGTAACATAAAGAAAAAATTTTTTGCTAGCTAGCATATTTTTGATGTGGTCACTAATTTAATAATAACACAAAAAGTCTGACACCTTTGAACATTCTTCATGAGTATTTCCTTCATGATCAGTATTCAAAGAGTTTCATTCCCATTTCTCTTTTACACTGATATTTTAGATTCTGATATTTATCTTTTCCATATGGCAGAAAAGGAGTACATTATGTTGGAGAAAGGGGGAAAAATCCATGACTTAAGCAGCACAAGAAGCTGCTTATCGTTCTTGATAGCTCTACAAGAAACAGATGTTACCACAATGACTTCCTGC
Organism: Eidolon dupreanum; assembly: GCA_028627145.1. NCBI lineage: Eukaryota > Metazoa > Chordata > Mammalia > Chiroptera > Pteropodidae > Eidolon > Eidolon dupreanum. Next base: position 85,171,973 of record CM053507.1, on the reverse strand, counting down.
TAGGGAGAATAAAAGGTAAGAGGAATTCTGGGAAAGCAAATTAGATAACAAGCTTGTTGTGTTCACATAAGTGTGCTAATGAATCAAATGATAAGCCACATGTTAATTGCTAAAAAAAATAGAACAAATTCTTACTTCTTCTTGTGAAAAGACAACTTCAATTGAAATACTTTATGTCTAATGGCCTCAATCAACTACATATGTGCCTTATAGATGCTGAAGGGGAAAAAAAGTACATTGCAGATGTTTTTAAACACAATTGGAATTTCTCTAAAAACTACCTATTAAATTGTTGTTCTGATTCACTACTCAATTATAAGAGGTTCATATTGGCATCAGAGACTTTCTAATGTTACATAGATGAAAATCTGGATAAGAGCAATGAAATACTAAAGAGTCTGTAAAACTTCAGAATTTAGACAAACAGTAATTAGTAAAACAAGAGGGAGATATTTAATAGTGGAAATATATTGAAGAGAATTATAAAAATATTTTCAGTAATTATCACAGAAGTAATGGATTCTAGTCTCTCTCTCTCTCTCTCTCTCTATCTCTATCTTTTCTCATTCTCCTCCCCCTCTCATACTATTCCCCTCTCTCGGAGAAAAAAAATTGGAAATGTGATAGGCAGATAAATTCTTTTTCTTAAAATTATAATTTTTAAATATGAATCTTTCTAATTTTATTTCCTACATTTTTTATGTTTATCAAAATTGACAATCTCTCCCTTAGTCACAAAGCTTTTCTGAATAAGTAGCATTTCACATATGATTCCATTATTGCTACTATTTCTCCAAAATATTCCTCTCCATTAGTAAATCATGTTGCTTTAATCTAGTTTGGTTTTTACCAGACCATATATTTATTTTATATTTTGGCTTACCCCTTGGATTCTCTACATCTGTGAAACACTTTCCTGTTTACAAGCCCCGAGTATAATTAAAGGAACTATGGGAACATGCAAAGAATGCAGAAATTCTGGCTTCAGTTTCCAGTCATAGTTCACTTCGCAGTCACACTTGTTATTTGCCGTGTTTCTGGAATGTTATGTGAGAGGTGATATGTTCTTTTAAAAGGATCTTGGATTGAGAAATCTTATCCATGTGAAAATCACCAAGGTAAGGAAAATGATGACACACTTAATGCATTTTATAAGAGCTACACTCTAGTGCTCCTTCAAATAAATGGCAGTTACTTTTTATAAGACCTGACAGCAACCACCCCTCTTTCTTGTCTCCTTTCTCCATTTCTTCTATTATCATACAGTTGGGCTTGCTCACCTAGTTCCCATTCCAAGGCCATGGGCCATAAAGACTGAGATATGACTGTGTTTTCTTGTCTGGCCTGAATTGCTATTATTTCCTGCAGTTAGAAAAATCCAAACCCACACACCGCTGGCAATTCAGCCAAATTTATTGAGGCCTGGTCTTTTGAGTTTTTCAGGCCACACATGGCCTTAATAATGAAACAATTCCTGGCTTTATCTCTAACTTCAAAGATTAAAGATTCGGTCTCACTAGGATACATCCCAATCTCAGCCTTTCTTCCCTTGATTTATGTCCCCAAATGCCCACTATATCTTTCAAAGCACGTGTTTACACTGTTTTGCATTTGGAAATTGTCGAATTTTACAATTTTCAATTCATCCAACATACTGCTGCCTGAGTTATCTTTATAAAGCACACACTTTATTTTTTTCTAATTATGGTATTTCACAACTCAAAGTCCATTTGAGTGATTATCTCTCTAAATCCTTCACTTGTGTTACAGCCCATTATAGCTATGGTAGATTTCCTTAATGTCCTAACCAGGACACATTTAAGAGTAAAGCATAACATCAATTTTTACAACATAATAATAAGTATAATCCTGCAGTTATGGTCATAATAACTATAGTCCACTCTGCTTCCCATAATCTAGCACATTGGATTCCTCACCACTCCACCACCAGGGATGTATTTCAGCATCCCTAGTACTTTTTCTTTTTCTCAAAACAATTATAATTGCTAATATGAATGTATTAACTCTTTTTATCCTTATAACTCTGTGAAACAAAGTGTTATTTTACTAATTGTGTATATATGAGGCACCTGAGGCACCTAAGGCACAGAGAAGGTAAGTAACTTGGCTAGCTAGTGATGAAAACAGGATTTGAACAACACAAGCCTGACTCCAGAGCCCTTGTCTGGAAACACTACTCCATAATGCTTTCCTGGAATGTATTTTTTAATTAAATTTATTGAGGTAACATTTGTTAATAAAATTAAATAAGTTTCAAATGTACAATGCAATCTACATATTGCATTGTGTGTTTACCATCCAAAGTCAGATCTCCAACTTTCACCATATATTTGACCCTCTTTACCCTTATCTAGCTTTCCCCTCCCTGCTTCCCTCTAAACTATTCTCTGTGTCCATGAGTTTTTGTTGTTTGTCTTGTTTGTTTGTTGCTTTAAGTTTTGTATTCTGCATATGAGTGAAATCATGTGTTTCTCAACTTCCTCTGCCTGACTTCTTTCACTTAGCGTGATTATCTCAAGATAATCATCTATATTGTCACAAATGGCGGTATTTTATCTTTTCTTATGGCTGAGTAGTATTCCACTGTATATATGTACCACATCTTTTTTATCCGATCATCTATTGAAGAAAACTTTAGTTGTTTTCATGTCTTGGCCACCATGAATAATGCTGCAATGAACATCAGGGTCCATGTATCTTTATGGATAAATGTTTTCAAATCTTTTGGGGTGTACCCAGAAGAATTGTTGGGTCATATTATGGTAATTCTATTTTTAATTTTTTGAGGAATTGCCATACTGTTTTCCATAGTGACTATACCAATTTACATTCCCATCAGCAGTGTATGAAGGTTTCTTTTTCCACACAAGCTCTCCAACACTTATTGTTACTTGTCTTGTTGATAATAGCTATCCTTACAGTCATAAGGTGGTATCTCATTGTGGTTTTGATTTGCATTTCCCCAATAGCTAGTGAAGTTGAGCATTCTCTTATACATCTGTTGGCCATTTGTATGTTTTCTTTGGAGAAATGTCTATTCAGATCCTCTGCCCATTTTTTAAATGAATTTTTTGTTGTTGCTGTTAAATTGTATGAGTTCTTTATATATTTTGGATATTAGACCCTCATCGAAGTTGTTGTTTGGCAATATCTTCTCTCATTCTGGAATGTATTTTCATTCATCTACTTTCTAACTTCTCATTCTTTAAGAAGACTAGCATAGTATTTTAGAGATCAAGTCTTGAAGTCAGACTTCCTGGTTTCTGGTTTGGACTCCACCACCAGTATGTCCTTGGGTAAGTTATGTAATATGTCTGTGACTTAGTTTTCTCTGTTGCAAAAAAAAAAGTGATTATAGAAACACCTGTTTCAAGGGTCATTATGATGATTAAATGAGTTAATCCATGGAAAGATTTAAGCATATAGTACATTCATGAAGAGTAATTTCTATTAATATTAAGTACACTCTTCCTCAAAAACTTTCCTTTCCCCATTGTCTTAACACTTTGTTTTATTGCTGTTAATGCTGGAGAATCACTCACCTGGGGAACACTTAGAGAATTCTGATGCAGCACAGATGTAATATTAGCATGTCTGGTGATGGGACTGGTTATTAATAATTTTTAATAACTCTCCAGGTGTTTCAAATATATAGTCAGTGATGAGAAACAGCATCAAATCCTTTCTGATATGAAAAATCTTTGTACAGTATTTTCTTTTTATCCACAAGGGTATATATCAAGCCAGTCGATGCCTAAAACTGTGGATAGTACCAAACCCTATATGTACAATGTTCTTTTCCAATACAGGAATATCTATGATAAAGTTTAATTTATAAGTTAGTCACAATAAGAAATTAACAATAACTAATAATAAAATTGAATGATTATAACAATATACTATAATAAAAATTCTGTACATGTGGTCTTTCTTTCTCTCAAATATCTTATTGGCAACTCAGCTTTTCACTTAAAGAAAGCACTTTACGGGTTCTCTTTGGCGCATTCAAATTGCCAGTATCACTACTCTGCCATTATTAGTAAAGTAAGGGTTACTTGAACACAAACACTGCTATCTATACCTTTACAGTCAGTCTGATAACAAAAACAAACACTTAAGTGACTAACTGGCGGGGTTTGTATATTGCCTGGATATACTGGACAAAGAGATTTTTCACTTCCTAGGAGAGATGGAGGACAATGGTATGATTTCATCTGTTACCCAAAACATTGTGCAATTTAAAACTTATAAATTGTTTATTTCTTAAATTTTCAATTAATTTGGATCTAAGTTGACCATGGTTTTAAAATTGAAACCTCAGAAAGTGAAACTGGATAAGGGAAGAGTACTGTACACTTGTTTGTCTTTTTTCACAAATTTCAAGCACCATTATTGCAAGTGCTATGTTTAATTCTTCATTGCATTTCCAGTGGCAGCTAGTATAGTACCATATATATATATATATATATTTGAAACAAATATTAATTCCTTTGAATTAAATAGACATCCCCAAAATATGTTCATTGTTACAGGATAAATGGAAAATTTTTTCATCATCAGTAATGAACTCGATAGGTACCCTAATCAGAGGTTGAAATGATCCAGGTAAAAAGGAGTTGAATGGGAAAGTAGTAGGAATGTAGTAGTAAGACAAATTTTAAATTTTAAATTTTGAACTAGTATTCTGTAAACTTGGCTGCAATTTATGACCACCTGGAAAAATTTTACAAAAATATCTGAGCCTTTCTGTTCTCCAAGAGATTTAAACTTTGAATCAAGATTGCTGACTTAAATGGGTCGCAACAGAACCCCAATCTCTTTTTTTCTATCATGAGATCTGAAAGTCAACTTCTATGGTTTGCAGGTAGGTACCATGAGAATTAAAAGAGTGGAGAACATGCTCACATATACAAGTATCTAGATATATAAAAGAAACAGGATACTAGAATGGAGAAATATGTATACATGCATGTAAAGACACACACATATGCCCTAACATGTTTTAAGTTAACCTTCACAATAATTATGTAGTGAAGGAGTATAATATCCATAATGACAGTATGTCTCAATACATTGTTAATTATGAGATAATTTCTTTTTGATAAAGAATTCAAGGAATAAATAGCTCTGCCAACCCAGCCACCAAATATGCAAAGTTGTTTTTAAGAAGGCCATTGACTCTAATTCACTACATAGTGATCTGGACTGAAATCAGATTACTGTAACTTGTCAATTTACTTTAGAATTACGAATTTCTAGTGTTGCTAAGTACTAGGCACCATTTTTATCATGTTTCAATTTTAATTAATTGTCAAATGGAAGGATTTTACATTATTATATTGGCTTCATTCAATACTCTTTGTTATTTTAATGAATAATAAAGACTAAAGAATTAAAGATGCAATATAAGCATAAAATAAGAATTTGAATGCTTGTTCTATAATGTACAAATTGTTAGTATATTACATATTATTTGAATCTTAAATAAAACCAGTGCACATACTATAAAATACTATATTATTTATATTCTTTTAAATTTTTATAAACTTTTACAACCTGTCACATATTTTTAAATAATTATATTTAAACAATTCTTAAAGACATTCTTTCTCTTTTCCCCATAAGATATATAAAAACAAAAAAGATAAACATAATGTTTCAATATACATCATAATATTTTTTAAGTTATAATTTTTTATTCACTTCCAAAAATTTACTAATAATACATTTCTCCAAAATATTCTTAAAATGACATCTTTTTGGTAAAGAGGCCAACTATACACTGTATAACAAGATAATGTTATTGATTCATCCATAGGATAATATGATAACAACTAAGATATGTGGAGTGCCTACTATCTGCCAATAGCTTTACCTGAATTAATACATTAAATCTTCAAAACATTCTGTAAAAGCAATATCATATTAATCTCCATTTTGTAGGTGAAGAAATTGAGGCACAGAATATTTAAATCACTCACCCAGGGCTCAACTAAAATATAAGGGATCCAAAACTTGTCTATAGGAAAAATGGACCCAGAGCTATGAGCCTGTAATTAGATTTAAGTTGCTATTTCACTCCAGTACATGACTACAGAGGAAGCTGGTTTGACCTCCTTGATCCTTGTCACTTCAATGGACCCTCTTCTGGCTACACTTAATACAGTCTGTGGCTATAAGACAATGTTCTACAGATACATGTGGCAGCAAATGTTTAGTGCTCTGATGATAACATCCTAGAATTTGGGAATCGCTGAGAGAGAAATCTTCAGTTCTTTTACTTTTCTCCTTTGCTCCCTTTTCAGAAGTTTATTCCAACATTTTTGCCCTATTTTAATTTTGTAAAAAGAAAAAAAATCTGTCATGAAGATTATGATAGAGGAGTTACAATTAAGGGTAGGCTTTAAAATAACTTAAGTGATGAAGCTAGAGTACAAAAGAAATATTTAAAGCCAGATAATGCTGAACTGTAATAGGATATTCTTATCACATCCTCATCACATTCATTATCCATCCATTAAGAACAAATAAAAATAAGTAAAATATTTACAATGAACTTCTCATTGTCAACTGTAGCATTTCAAACAAACAAATAACATAATTTCTGACTATTTCTTCCTCTTCGTGTCCCAAATAACTTTATTTATATTATTTTAGTTCTTATTAATGCCTCTAGGTGTTATACTGTTATTAAAATACAAACTACTTGAGTAGAGAGAATATATCTTAATTATTGCTGAATTTCTTGCAATTCACAACAGAGTGATTTATATATACTATATGTCCAATAAATATTTTATTGAATTTAGTTTAAAGCCTTTTTAAAAGACAGTCATGTTCTGACCTTTTGTTAAAGTACAAGTACATTATGGCGACTATAGTTAATAATACTGTATTGTATAATTGATAGTTGCTAAGAGAGTAGTCTTTAAAGTTCTCATCATAAGAAATAAAGCAATAATGATGTATGGTGACAAATATTTACTAGATTTATTGTGGTGATCATTTTGCAATAGGTAAAAATATCAAATCATTATGTTTACTTATGTACAACTAAGACTAATATAATTGTTGAATGTCAATTATACCTCAATTAAAAAAAAGATGAAAAAAACAGAAAGAAAGTTCTCAAGTCCTACTCAATGTCTGCTGAATCAAAATCTCTTGGGTAGGACGCAGGAACCTGTGTTTAACATTCTACCAGGATGGCTTCACATTGATTACTTATAGTAATAGGTAATGCATAGCAAATATGCAGATGATCCCAAATCTGGGAATGATAATCCAGCATTAGTTGGGGGGGAAAATAAAATTCTGCAAACCAGAACAATTGATGTATCTAATGATATTTTTTAACATTGATAAAGATAAGGCCATTATACCTTAACCATGCATTTACTCAACAGTAACTGTATATCAAATACTATGCCAGATAATGAGATGGGTAGAAATATATTTCCTGCTTTTAAGAAGAAATTTTTAGCTAAAGAGACATTTCTCTACACAAATAATTAAAAACACAGTAAACTAAGTGTGCCAGTTATTAAGCTATTGTCTCTCAGTTTTAACACCCACCCCCATATGCTTCTTAGTAATTCTTGGGCTGGGATTCTGCAAACCACATTTCTAGATTGGCAGCTGACTTCCTGTTAAATGCTGTGAGTGGGATGTTAAAGGGAGGCTGAAAGGTAGAAAAAAAAAGAACTTCCTGTTTCCTCTTTGCTTCCATTGGCTTTCTTTTGCTGGTAGTGCCTCTCCAGTTTTGCTAGTTCACCCTGCATGAATGGTATTTCCATATCAGCAGATGAATCCAACTTGCAGTTTTTTGAATATTTATAGAACCAGCCTCTTTAGCAGATCTTTAAGACACCAAAAACAATGGGCTAGTGTTGTGCCCCCTCCTCAGAAGTCTGACTCCAGCCCTTCAAGTTCCCTCTCCTGAGCTAAGAACTAGCACTGGCTCACAGGTCTCTCATTCAAACTTCTAAGTTTTAAAAATTCCACTCTCTCCTGTTTGTTTCTCTGAAGATGGTAATTTCTTCTTGCACTTGCTACTTCCGTGATGACTTAGTGTTCCAAATTTGCCTGATAACTTTATCATATTTATGTCTATTAACAATTCGTTATATTATCTCTGTTAGAATAAAACATAAGTTTTCTGTCTCCTCACTAGAAGTTGAACAATACATTAAGTAATAGAAATAGTGATTGTGAAATGGTTAAACAGAAAATCTCTAAACTGTTTAAATCAGGGAGTATGCTTAATTAAATTTAAGTTTGTGGCTTGTTGGGAAACTGCTTTGGTTCTGACCTCAACTTGGAAATTGCTTCCTTTGCCAAATCTAAAAAACACCCATAACGTAATCAATGTGTCATAAGTGAAACAATGAGACATCTATTTGATGTTCCAATATGTAGAAGGGAAAGAAGAGAGCATGTTTCTTCAGAGAGCAAAGCTTGAACTAATAACATTGGTGTCTTAATTTTATTAACATTTTTTTTTTCAATGATAGAAGTGTTCCCTGAAATGTGTAGAATATGCAAAAGTAAGGTAAGAGAGTGCAATGGACTGATGTTTATATCCCCACGAAATTCATATGTTGAAACCAAATCCCCATTGTGATGGCATTTGAAGGTGGGGCCTTTGGGAGGTGGTTAGGTCACAAGGATGAACCCCTCATGAATGGAATTAGTGCCTTTATAAAAGAGATCTTAGAGAGCATCCTCAACTATCTTGTCATGTGAGGACAGGGTGAGAAGATAGCCATCTTTAAAACCACAAGCGGGCCCTCACCAGAGACTGAATCTGCCAGCACTTTTGTCTCAGACCTCCCAGCTTCCAAAACTGAGAGAAATAAACTTCTGTCATTTATAAGCTACTCAATGTATGATAATTTGTTATAGCAGCCCGAATGGACTAAGACAGAAAGTAAGGTAAGGGTTAGAGAAGGGAGGGCATTTGGAACATGTGATTAACTGAAGCCTGGAGGTAGTAAGGAACTGGAGAGGGGCAAGGTATTAATAAAGTAATTATAGAGAACTTGAGCATGTAGGCTAGAAGAAATACCTCCTACTCTTGTCTCCCTCAATCCTAGTAATAAGCAAGGTCAAAAACTCCTGCAGTTGGGGTTTTGTCCTTGTCTCAGGTTTCGTAGCCTATATTTGAAATACTCTGCTCCAGAACAGCATGTACACATGAAAAGTGCTTATCTGTGAGATAGTTACTTTTTCAAAATATTTTTTTAAGTTTTCTAAGATATTTTCAATAAATTTGAAACTATGTTATATCGGATTGTAATACAAAATGCTACTGACATTTCTAACAAAAATATTAGAAAATATTCTACAGTATCATCATCAGCCATGACAACAGCACAGCTTATTGGAATACATCCCTTTAAATTTTTGCCCAAACCTCATAAATAGACAGTAGCAAGAATTCTTAGTGTTTATGAGATATTAGAAACACATGGATGCCAATATCTATAAATAATGTAAAAAGAACAATCTTATATAAGATTGGCAGCTATGCTGGAATGAATTAGAAAAATCAACTACATTTTAGATGTAGTAATTTTGTAGCTTTCACATGTAAATATATTAGAAAAGGTGGATTTATATTTATGAGGGTAGTATTACCATTACTTTGCTTTTATCTAGTCAATGATAAAAGATGTATATTAAAATGAAATGGAGACAATTATCTCAATTCTTTGTCTAGAATAAGCCAAATGTCCCATTATTGAAGAATATTTAGATGTTTAATATCATTGAAACTCTAATATTTAACTAGGAACTAACCTTTCATTTTATATCTCAGTGCTTTAGCTTCATAAATACATAATAATCGATACAAAATTTTACTTTTCCAAAAACTAGAGTGTATGGGTGGAGTCAGATTACTTCTACAATGTAACAAATGGCAAAATTTCTATTATGCAAGATCATTAGAATTTTCTGGATACTAGATATTTATTGCTGTCCATCTAATTTTTCTACCAATCAAATTCTCTGACTCTAATAAGAAAAGGTACAGAATTATTTTGTTTAAAACATTTCAAGGGACTAGATTTGAACATTTCAAAGAACAGGATTAAATATTTTTCCAAATAGTTCTTAAAGACTGATTAATCAGTATATTAAGATTCAAGACTATCTTTTCCAGCATACTTAGAAGTGTAATACACACAGTTTAAAGGTTCACTGAAATGACATTGCATGGGCTATGACAAAGGCCTTGTTTATTTAGTTTCATTTATTATTATTTAGGTTGTAAAAGTCTCATGATACTGAGATATCTTTGCCTACAGGTGGAAATCTGAAATATATATTTAGTTACATATTTTGGCTATCATGGTCAATTCCATATTCCATTCCCCTAAAAAAAAATGATAGAATACAAACATTTCTCTGGACTTCTATAGAAAGCTAAATCACGCAGCTAAGTGAAGAACTTTTTAAATTTCTTATGTCAATGATTAAAGTGAGGCATAACTTGATAAAGTCTGTATTAGAATTGGAAGTATTTTCCAGTGAATCTGGATATCTCAGAATATCTACTCTGTTAAGACAATACAAGTACAATAAAAATGGATTGTTTTTCACTTTTTGATGGGTTCTGATTACAAAAGTACCAAATATGTTTACTTCTCAATGGGAGATCTGGTTTCCATGGGGACCAAACCAACCTCATCTGCTGTTTTGCAGACCATGCTCCATTCACCACCTCCACTTTGGCAGGATTGGAGAGTGGCTGAACACAGCTATCCTGGCAAGTATGCACAGCCATCTATACTGTTTCTCCTCATTTTCCACCCCCTTCCAATAACAGAGCCCAGGAGGAGGCTTCAAGGATGTGCAGCTTTCCTCCCACTTTCAAGTTGCATCACTTGTGATGCTCTTTGAAACTGGAACACTCTACATGATGATGATAAACATCCGCCATGTGTCACAATGTTTCTTCAAGTTAAGTGTCGAATTATCTGGCAACATTATTAGCTGCCTATTTTTTATTGTTGTTATGCCTTTATTACAGATTCTGCACAGATCAATAGTATTCTTTTTACACAGATTGATCAAATATCTATAATATACTGGCAATTTGCCCTATTTAATATATACTTGCTACTGATTCATTTGTTCATCATACACTTAGTATGCCAAATATTGTGATAAGTATGAGTAAGACAGGGTTCTTACTCTCAAAATCTCACAATCTAGAGAAGAATCACCAGAAGTGGTATTTGTAAATAACTGTGGTAAGTTTAATGGTAAGATATTTGTACTGAATAATATGAGACCTTTGAAAGGACCCCAATCTCATCCTGGGGAATTAAGAAAGCCAGAGGAAGGCTTCCTGAGGAGCTCACTTAAAGAATGAGTGTAAATTAGTCTGGCGAAGAAGCAGTAGATTGAAGCAGTAAATGACAGTAAGAAACAACAGCTCTGGCTTAGGATCCAGAGTCAAGTCTGTGCTTAATAAAAATGGGTGAGATAGAGAGTAGCAAAGTCAGTGAGCTAAAATCAGGTCATCAGTCCCCCTATAAAATGTTAGACACTTTGGATTTATCCAAAGCCTTTGAAGAAGTATAAAAAGAACATATAAGGAAGAAAATTGTGTGTTTTTGAGAGAGAAGATTCTGGAATGTGTATTTGAAAAAAATGACATGTTACAACAAATGAATAAAGGTTTTTTTGTTGTTGTTTTGAGCCAAAATATAATAAGGTCCTGATAAATGCTGGAGCCAAAACCTTTAACATCTAAAATTCAATATTTCACTGAATACAATTCATGTTTGTCATCAAAATAGATATTATATTTTTATTTATTTTTACTTATCTTAGAAAAGAGAAGAATGGCAGGAGAATGACATATGGCATACTATCAAGCCTGCCAATAAGTAAAGGGCTCTGGGGGAGGGCATAAACTCAGTATTTCTTGAGTCATTGGCGGACACTGAACTTATAGGAAGTCAAGAACACTCTTAAAATTTGAGTTTTAGTTGAAAATCACATGATATCACTTATTTGTGGAATATAAACCTAAAAGAAACAAATGAACAGAAAAAACAGAGACTCATGCACATGGCCAATAGACTAGTGGTTATCAAAGGATGGGGAGGGTGGAGGGGATGAGGGACAGAGTAAAAGGGGTCAAATATGTGGTGACAGAAAGAACTCTAACTATGGGAAATGAACACACAGTGTAAAAAAAAAAAAACATATATATATGCACCTTATTGGATTTTATTAATCAATGTCACCTTAAAGTAAATAAATAATAAATCAATTAATTAATTTAAAAAAAAATTTGAGCTTTCCAGTGGACTATACAAAATGTAGTGAGTTCTCCACTACTAGAAGTAGAAAGGCAGAAACCTAAAGATTTGAAGAAGCTCAGATTATTTGTTTGATTATTTCATTTTACAGAATGCAAAAAAGGCCAAAAAGGTAAAATAATTTGATCCAAATCAGACAAGAATCTCCGTTGCTTTTTGTAGAGTTCTTTCCACTCAGTCATGCAAAGTATACAATAAATAGAGCAAGCGTAAAAAGACAGTTTTGACATTAGGAGTGACTGTAAATCACATGATTTATGTGGTCCTCTCCTAGTCTGAGAATCTATGTTATTTATTTATTTATTTATTTTGAAGATATTCCATTTTAACAGATTCAAAATGAAATGTTAGCAAATTAGTTTGAAACATTTTGACTCCTTTCAAGTTAAAGTTAACTTATTTTAAATACCACATTTTTCCCATTATTTTATTCCCATTACCTTTTCACATTCCACTATTAGTAGCTTATTGAACATTTAGAATGCTGTTTAGTAAACATGTACTGAGGACCTATATTGATAAGATAATTTCTCTATTCTAGAGGAGGATACAGCCTAGTAGTGTGAGCATATATCATTAAAATAGCATACATTTTATTCCTTAGAAAATAGGCTTTAAGATCACCCTGCTAGTTATTTACAGTAATGTGTTGGAAGTAACAATGCAAGCAGAAACATTAACTTAAAACATCAAGCTATTCATTAAGAGAGAGAAAAAAAAAAACATAATGGATAGAAATATTTAAGTTTCTTGAAAACTAAAAAAAAATCTGGTAAGAGAAAAACCCAAGATTGTGAGTGGATTAAGAATATCTGAAGAAGTGTTTTGGCAAATGTTATTAAAATATTAAAAGAAAAGGTAAAATATTTGTCTTTCATCTGGTATAGTAAGAACTATTATTCAATATTTCAAGTTACAAAATGTGTGGGCATTTGTGTGTGTGTGTGGGGGGGGTTGCCATTCAGTTCAGTCTTGGGCAATTGAAATGGCTAAATAACACCCATATGGGAAACAGCTTGGTACGCCCAGTATAAAGGAAAAGGTGTTGGCAGGGAATCTGAGAAGGAGGTATTATTTTCACTCTAAGAGGTGATGTAAATGTTCAGCTTCCAGGGCTTTATTTCTTTAGTTTTTATTTTTCTTTTCTTTTTTTTTTCCACTTTTTTTTCTCTTTTGTTAATATGTTACACTTTGGCTTTCTATATAATAGAATATTTTTCAATACTTAAAGCTCACGCTTGAAAAACATTAGTTGCCTTGGAGGGTAATGGAAGGCAATCTAAATGTTGAGGTTTATATATCAAGAATTAGTTTCATTGTAGAAAAGAGGAAAAAATCATAAAATATGATTTCTGTCTAATAAAACTTCCTATTCTTTGTAGGGCCACATGACATATGTGAAGCAAAGATAATTTGATAATAGTAGTTACCATATAAACCGTTAACATATATTGAATATTTGTTATCTGTCTGGACTCTTTTTAGTAATCTCTATGTATTGTTGAATGGATTTCATTTTATTCCCAGAATGTCTATGAAATTAGCATTGTGATGATCCTGATTTTGCAGGTATGGAAAGTGAAGGACTGGGAGTTTAAGGAACTTAAACCATTTAGTGTGGGGCCAGCAATCACACCCAGGCAGTCTTGTCCCACAGCTCAACTTTTCATTACAATGGCAGGATACCTTTATGTAACATATTTATATTATGTGAAACATTTCGCAAGATGTGGGGCAAGGGAACACATTTAAGACCATAACATTTATATTGGATATACGGAGCTTAGAATTTGGAGGATGTGGCTTTAATTCTCCACTCTGCTATTGGTGTGAGGCACTTAGCTTCCGTAAACCTTACTTTTATCTATAAAATGACAGAATCATTCTCCGCTTGGTGTTGCTTTGGGTATTAAATGAGATTATACAAGTAATATATCTAATTAATAACTGGCATGTAGTATACTCTTAGTGAGCTGTTACTTTTTTAAAACAAAGATCTAGGATCTAAAAAATACATTGTCACAAATCAATTTACTTAAGCAAAATAAAGTTTTAAGGATCAAATAATTTTGAAGTTTAGCCTTCTAAACTAGAAGATAAACATTAAAAAACACTTGTTTTTTGTTTCATTTTGGAATTTAACAGTAAATGTACTTAATTCTGGTGCAAAGTAATGATTACAATTCTAAATTTCTGAGCTTAGAGACTTCAAATTGATGTTTATCAAAGAGTAAAAATTGAATTGTTTGTCTATGATACATAAAGCAATGTTTTTGAAAACAGAAACTCAAACTATTAACATCAAGGACCTTAAATATGACACCCATGCCAAATCTGTTACTCTTTTTGAGATTGTACCTGTACTTTTCAATAAAATTGATTTTTTTCAATTAAATGTTTATCCCTAGAAAAGTTTCTTAATAATTTTCATAAAGGGTGATGTAGAAGACAACTTATGTGGTTTGTTTTTATACAGCAAGAATTAAAACTTTACGAGATCACAGAAAATTGAGCTAATCTGTCCATTTTAAACATGTTTTGAAATATAACATCCCTAAAATAGTACACCTTTGAAAATAATGTTCTTTACTAAAAATTATTTAAACCAAATGACACAATAACATTTTAAAAATATTTTTCTGTTTTATTATATTCTTAATGAATTTTTAGATGTTTTAAGAAAGCACATTCAACTGGGACCAGGTAATGATGTCTGCAATAAAGGAATATCTTTTAAAAAGGTAACTGAAAGCAATTAAGCATTGTATTTAGTGGGAAGAGACTGTCATAGGCAATCTGAACATGAACTAACTCTAAGAAGATATTCCATAAATACATTAAGGAAATGAAAATCTGATAGTAGGGCTGATACATTACATAAACAGAAAAAAATAAAACATTATATTTTCACTTTATTAGAATGTAGAGGTTTTATGTATTTTACACTTACACAAAGTAAGCTATTACTGTCTTAGATCTAAACAGTTATGAGTTTTTACCTATGAAGAGTCAAAATCATGTAGTTTTCAGAATTTAGAAACTTCAAATAACTTCTAGTTTCAAGTCTGTGGCAACAGGAGAATTATCAGGGTATGCAGCAGTATCAATATTATGTAACTAATCTTTTGGACAAGTGTAAGAGCAGCCTAGGATGTGATTTGAGACAGCCAGATCCCATGTGTCTTGGTTTTTGTACAGTATTTATCACTGGGGTAGGTGAGCCTCATCTTGAAATATGGACAGAATGGTCTCTTCACTCAGCATGCAGAAAGACTATGTGGCAGGGCTGAAATCAATATTCACACATGGCCTGTGAAATCGAAACCATTCAATTTTCCCTTCGTGATATTAGCAATGGTGAAAGACAGTTTATCAAGGTCCATAACCACTTGGAAGTCATGAATTTCAAATTAAAATTTGACTCTTCTGTAGTAAATAATCTTTAGATTACTACAGAGGTCTCAGTCTGGGATGCATTGATGGACTTCAGAGAATCAAGGAGCCTGGGGCCATAGTGCGATTGTATTCTGTTTCATGTGTATGTGCATTTTTCTATGAAGAGGGCCTTTAACTTTCATTATATTCTCCAAGAGATCCATAAACAAATAAACAAAAAAATAAGAATTACAATGTTGAGAAAGAACTCCAAACATCCATTATACATTTTAAAGAGAGTTAAAAGAATTGGACTAAGATTATATTTTGCGTGTCAAAAAAAAAAAATAATTGTAGAGGCTCTCTAAATAGTATACAGAAATACCCTGATGAGATGATCTGGGAACTATTCTTATTTTGATGAATGATCTATGCCTGAGAATCTGAAATGCATATTCAGAGAGAGAAGTAAGAGTTATAGAGTGAAAAGTCATAAATGTGTATTTTGTAAGTATTATGCACGATGCACTGAGCTAGGCACTCTATATACATAAATATACAGGGATCTCAAACATCACATGACATTTAGCACCATTATTCTCCTTTTATAGATTAAAATGAAAAGGAGAAAGGTTAAGAAACTTGATCAAGTTCACACAGGTAGTAAGAGGGAGAGCCGAGGTCTGACTGGACTGTACTATTTCCAATATATCATTTTTTAAATTTTTTTGTGTGTTTAAAATAAATCTTAGCATTTTGTAGGTGGAAAGTGTTAAGGATTTTGTTTTATTCGCCAGTATTTACAAGTTTGGTGCCTATAACAAAATAGGAACTAGTAAATATTTGTAAAATGAATACATCTAGCCTAAACTATCATTTAATTAGTAAAGGTATGAGACCAAGAGAGGTGAAGTACTTTTTATTACCTTTTTCTTTTTTATTAAAGTTCACTTTTTTACTAAAGGTCACTCACCTAGTTAGTGGAAAAAGTCATGGAAGCCCAATATAGAGTCTCCTAGATAAAAATTTTATCTACAACATAAAAGTAGTAAAGCCAGTTTCAGAATTCTCTCTCCATCCCTCGATCAGCACTGGCTCTCTGAAATAAATGACTTTCCCTCCCTCTCTAGCTTGGGATACAAAGAGATGGTTCTAAATAATCGCACGCAAGGACAGTTAAACTAACACTCTATCCTTAACAAGTTTTTACCCTGTCCTTAAAAAAAAGAATAGTCTTTGAATGTGATAAAGGTTTCTTCAGCTAATATATTTTTCTAATGTTCCTATTCTGTTTTTTCGATCTATAAAGGACCAGATAATATTTCCTATCTTGATTCGTAAGTTCACCTTTACTGTATCTCTAGCAACTAAAATAAGACATGTCCCAAACTAAACTCTTTTCAGAGCTTCCTTAATGGGAGTATGATTTGTGCTGGCCAGAGGGTCCAGTGCTTAGTTTAATGTTCTGCTACCACTGTCTAGAAATTCTTAATAAAATTTTATTTTGAACTGAGCCTCAAGAATTATATTGTCAGTCCTGCTTCTTATTCTCCTCCTGCCAAACAGTACACATTTGTTCTTCATTCTTTCTTCTGTATTTTTGAAGGACATCATCAACATCTATCTCATTTCACGTTGCTGGAAACAAGGATTCATTTTTAATATCACCTCTTCTTGATCACCTCCACATTCAGTTGTTGGCAAAGTCCTTTGAATTCTGACTTTACAAGGTATTTGACAATAAATCCCTCTTTCCTATTGCTACCATACTCAATAGGAAAAAAAAAAAAAACTACTTTTACAAAACTCAGACTTGATTTGAAATTGGGTTTCTGCCATTTATAGATTGTAAGACTTTCAACAGGTCAACTAACTTCTTGAATGTCTATTTTCTCACCTATAAACTAAGAAGAATAAAACTTACCTCGTAGATTTAAAATTAGAAATATAATTTAAGTACTTTAAATAGTGCCTATTTTTAATTTAGAGAGGAGCTCATAAGACTAAATTTTAACTTTTTCCCAACTTCTAAAAATCTTTTATCCTGATGTTAGTTATCAGTGTATAATTTTGAGAAATATATTTTAACCACAAATTATTATCACTCAACACTTATTGAGTATTAATTTCTGAATATTTTAAAACAGTGCCCCCAAATTTCTTGATAACTCTGCTATCAAGAGATGAGGTATTTGTCTCCTACTCTTAAATCTGGAAAGGTACAAAACTACTTAATCAGTTGAGTGGAAATGACATTTATGAGGCTGGATTATAAAAGGGCACATAGCTTCTAACTTCTTTGCTGGAATACCTACTTCTGGGGCCCCGATCCACCATGTAAAAAGTCCAGCAACCCAGAGACCATGCTATGAAAAAGCCAAGCCACATGGAGATGCTACGTGTAGTCAGTCACAGCCCTGCTCTTCAAGTTGTCCCAGTCCAGGCACCAGGTACATAAATGAATGAGCCTTCTAATAATTCCAGCCCCCAGTTATAAAGTCAACCCAATTTTCCAGTATTCTCAAATGAGGCTCTAGATATCATGCAGTAGGAGCAAGCCAGTCCCTCTGAGTTTTGTCTGAATTTCTGAGTTACAAAACCCATAAGTATAATAAAATGGTTCTTTGAAGCCATAACTAAAGTTTGAATTCATTTATTATATAGCCATTGTAGGTGGAACAACACCAGACTAAAAAAAACAAGGGTGAAAGAAAAGAAAAGAGACCCCATATATTGCATATGTCCTGACTCCCACTTTCTCTTCCAGCCTGTGTCATTCTGTGAAGTAGACTGAATCCTTGGCAGTAACCTTGGATTTCCGAAGTTACTTCTCTTATTTACATGGCTATTGCTTGTTGGAAAGCTGTTCTCTACTTTCTTCACTCTCTTAAGACTCAGTTTATGTGCTGTTCACTTGCTATGAAATGATTTCTAATTTAATCCTTCAATCCCTCTAACTATATCATTTATTCTTTTTCTGAATCTTGATAAAACTTTTTACCTCCCTTTATACTTTTAAAAATTACCAAGCATTATACTTATTCTTGTTTATGTTCACATTTAATCTTTCCTGACAGAATTTATATGTGGCTTTATACCCCATTTACAATAAATGTCTCTTTGTAGGTATTCAGTGCTTCGTCAATAACCCAGCATTGTTCTGAACTAGAGCTATGGCACTGAGATGCTTCTAGCCTTGAAAAGTTATTTAGTAGCTACAATATTTATGGGAATCAAAACTCTTTCTCTAAACTATTACCATGCTATCTTCTTTGTCCTTTTAATTTTCCCTGTGTATCCTTGCTTGTTCTCTGCAGAAATATTTATTTTACAATCTATTAGTTTTTTAGCTTCCATTGATCTCAACTTCCTATTTTGTCCTTTAGTTATCATTCTCCCAAAGATTCTGTAGACATAAAACAGTAGTTGATTTTACTATCTACCCCACCTGACGTTGCTGAATTACAATTATCACCAATTTTCACACTATGGAAATATTATAAAACAAAACCACATAGGTGCCAAAAAAATATCCTCTGAGGCATATATTATGCTTTAAACTCTGAATTTTACTTTATTTTAGATACCATTTCCCCTTAACTCTCAAAAATATTGAAAGAAACAGAGATTAGTTTACTTTTTAAAAATTGCTTATATTGTAATTACCATGGATTTTTCTCCTCTTTCTAAGTGACAGACATTTGGCTTTAGGAAGAAAGAATGGAAAAGAAGGAAATATGCATTTACTGTATATGCCAGACACTCCTGAGCAAAATCATATTACTTACTTCATTTACTACATTATTTTTATGTAAATTTCCTTTAATAGAAGGGAGATTATTAATAACATCAGATGTTTCTGTGTCTAACTTAAATTATCAAATAATATTCAAACAGCTGAATATGAATGCTACAAAAGGGTTAGCTAAATAAATGTATTTAATAATCCAGTAATTATCGACAGATAGGCAACCCTAAGAAACAAGTCATATAATGCGTATGGGAGTAGGCCCATAACAAGAATCCTTGATATTTGCAGATGTCCTGCAGCAATCTGAATTCCCATCATGTTTTTAATCATGATTGCTTTCCTAGCACCCATCTGGGCTGCTATCAATATAGGCTCATGACTTCCAGGGAAGAATAAATAGAGAGTTAAGTGAATTTTTTGGAAGCTCCAGTTCTGTATTGGTACAGATTTCTCCATAATAAAATAATGGAGTGAAGCATTAAAAAAAAAAAAAAATCAATTGAAGCAAGTATCTTTAAATAGATTATTTTCCACAAGGAATTGGTGGTTGCTAATGTTCCCTTATTGGCTATAAAATCACTGGGGAAAAAATAGTAATTACAGTATCACAACATAGTTTAACCCTTCTAACTTAGATACAAAGAAAAAAATGAAAAACTTTTAAAAAACTATCTTTAAGAAGGCAATACCATTACGATGGCTATTCACAGGTTTCCAACTCCTTCACTCTCTTCCAGAAGGGGAGCCATAATGTCTATTGATACCCTTCCAGGCATAACAACATGCATTACTGTTCATGAATTTTAGGGATTGAATATGTTATTAATCAAAAGACTTCCTGTAGTTTCATTGCTTCTAGAATCTCCCAGGGCATTGTATACAGCTGCATTCAAAGAAAATGAACTGTTATAAACTTGATCATATTCATCCCTTGGGCTCATCTGAATACAAAATTGCCCAATGAGCTGTTAACAGAATTTTCAACCAATTAGTTAACCCATACATTGGGATTTCTTTCTCTTCTTCTTCTTCTTCTTCTTTTTTTTTTTTTGTCTTTTTATTCTGGCTCATAAATATATAATTTCTTCTTTCTTTAACAGCACAAACATCTCAGTATTTGTTGAGCTGCCAAAACACTCAAAGCACATTACTAAAATATACCTTTTCTCATGTCACTCTTCATGTGAGGGGAATATATTGTGTACAATTCTTTTTCCATATATTTTTTTATTATCTACAAAAATAATACAATAAGGAAATACATGTCATTCTACCATAAATATTTCTCATAAAAGTTGCTTCTTCTTCCCCTCCTCCTCCTCCCTCTTTATCCTCTTTTTCTTGTTCCTCCTTCTCCTTTTTTTCCTTTTCCTACTACTTCAGTAAAGTAGTCTGAGCTCTCAGACCGATAAGATCTGGTTGTCTGATTTTACATGTTAACAAAAGATTTCAAATACTTAAGCTACCTATTTTGGCGTTGTCTCTTTAGCAGAAGTTCCTTTACACTGGGTTTCGTTTTATGACTAATGGAACTTATAGATCATTTCATTTCTCCCTCATATGAAAGCATTATTTTTTTAGGGTTGTTGGTACATATAATTGATTTCAAATCAGAGACATTAAAGAGCAACACAATTCAATTCAGGAGCTCAGAGAGATAACTGTGACTCCCAGATCATCCAATTTCCTGAATTAGTTGATAAAGGTTTAAGAGTTCTTCAGGACATAGTTATACTGAAGAGAAGAAATAGAGACATGTTTTCAGTAAAAGAGAGTGTCGATAGATTCTTTAGAAGGTGTATTTCTACCTTATTGGAAATTTATCCCTAAAATCATAGATCGAAACATTAACAGAAGAAGAAGAAGAAGAAGAAGAAGAAGAAGAAGAAGAAGAAGAAGAAGAAGAAGCAGCAGCAGCAGCAGCAGCAGCAGCAGCAGCGGCAGCAGGAGGAGGAGGAGGAGGAGAAGAAAAAGAAGAAGAAAAAGAAGAAGAAGAAGAAGAAGAAGAAGAAGAAGAAGAAGAAGAAGAAGAAGAAGAAGAAGAAGAAGAAGGAGAAGGAGAAGGAGAAGAAGAAGAAGAAACCTCTGCTTCCTAAGCAGAGAAGCATTCATTTGGCCTTGTTCTGGCTTCCTGTTGTAATGCCAGACACTCCAAAATTTCCTTAAAGGGAACTTTCATAATGTCCAAAGCCATTGATGTCCTACTAATGAAGGAAGAGTATTTCCTCAAATTTCTTGCAGCAGGAACCCACATAGGTGGTACCAACCTCTTCCAAATGGTACAGTACATCTACAAAAGGAAAAGTGATGGCATCTACATCATAAATCTGAAGAGAAGCTTCTGCTGGCAGCATGTGTCACTGTTGCTATTAAAAACAAGGCAGTAGTCAGCAATAATGTAATGGCTATGTGTAGAGCCAGATGGGCAATGGAGTAGTCTGGGGGAATTATTTCATAAACTATATAAATGTCTAACCAATGTACTGTGTACTTGAAATTAAAAATAAAATTTAAAAAATGCTAAAAAAAAAAAAAAACAGGCTAATGTTAGTGTTATATCCTCCAGGAACACTGGTTAGTGGGCTCTGCTGAAGTTTGCTGCTGCTACTGGAACCACTTCTATTGCTGGTCTGCTTACTTCAGGAACCATTACCAACCTTATTCAGGTAGCCTTCTGGGAGCCATGACTTCCAGTGGTTACTGATCCCTTGGCTGACCACCAGCCTCTAACAGGGGCATCGTAAGTTGACCTGATACCATCACTCTGTGTAACACAGACTTTTCTCTGCACTATGTGGACACTGTCATTCCATGCAACACAAAGGGAGCTGACTCAGTGGGTCTGACGTGAACGCTGGCCTGTGAAGTCTTGAGCATGCATGGCACCATCTCTTGAGAACAGCCAACAGGAGGTCACGCCTGATCTCTACTTCTGCAGACATGCTGAGAGGATTGAAAAGGAAGAGCAAGCCTCTTCTGAAAAGGCTGTGGCTGAGTAGGAATTTCAATGTGAATGGACTGCTCTAGCTCCTGAGTTTACTGCTACTCAGCCTGAGGTCACAGGCTGGTCTGAAGGTGTGCAGGTGCCCTCTGTGTCTACTCAGCAGTTTCCTATTTAAAACTGAAGTGCTCAGCCCACCACTAAAGACTTGTCTGCAGCTCTCACTGCTCAGGTCCGCTAAATGGGTAGGAACAACCGCTAAGTGGTCTTAAGCTGCTTCTCCATATTTTTACACAGAAAATGGAAATAAAGTTGATGGAAAATAAAGTTTCTGCAGAAAAAATTAACAAAATCAAGTATCATAAAAAGAATATATCTTTCTAAAATTCATATATTGAAGCTCTATACTATATCCCCAATGTGACTGTATTTGGAGACAGGGCCATTAGGCAGGTAATTAAAGCTAAATGAGGTCTTAAGTGTGGAGCCCTGATCCCATAGGACCGGCGTCCTTATAAGAAGAAGAAGAGACACCAGAGTTCCTGCTTTTTTCATAATGTCAAAGATAAGAAGTCTTATAAGGACACAGAGAGAAGGGGCCATCTGCAAACCAGGAAGTGAGCTTTCACAAGACACCAACCCTAATGGTACTTTGATCTTGGACTTCTGACCTCCAGAATCATAAGATAATTAATTTCTGTTGTTTAACTCATCTTTTCTGTCATATTTTGTTATGACAACCCTGGCAGAGTAATATAGTAAGAGATTACTTATTAATCTCTAAATAATTAATATATAGGAGAGAAAGGATGGTTTTCCTGATGAAAAGAAATAGGTGGTGAAAAATAGAAGAAAATATATCGTATCTAAATAAGTAAATAAAAGTGAAGTAAGAGCCAATATGGTTTGTAAAAGTTATATTTTTGTAGGGATAATAATAACAGAGTGTTACATATTATTGCCTGTTTCTCTCAGATCTGGAGTAAAACCAAAGGTTTGTGCTGTTTACATGTCAGAGAACTTTTCAGAACTCAGCATACTTCTCTGTTGTCTTTTAATTGCCAACAAATGACACCATCCTTTTCCTTAATGCACTTTGATTGAGATGCTGCAATGGATAGTGTGAGAATGGCATAAAAGCTCACAGTGTATTATGGAGCTGTTATTGGTTTGGAGAAGGCCTGTTGCTTGGGAGGCCACAAGACACCCAGGGACAATAAGTGGTCAGTTCACGATGTTACATGGAATAGCACTATCTTCAATGTCTTATCAGATACCCAAGTAGATTTTTATGGAGAGTTAAAAACATTGTAATAAAATGATGAGTATGAGACTTACAAGAGTGTGGAAAAGTAAATAATACGATTGCTGGAATCAGATCTAATAATATTCAATCCCAATGGGATATTTTGTCTTCATGGAACAATATCTTCTACAAAAAAGAGTCTAGACATCAAATAATTAAATTATGGAAATTACGTTTGTAAAGTTTCCAAATGATGATTATCATTGGCATAATTCAGAAGATACTCCAGCATTCTATTTCCTAGTTATATGTGTGTGATCCAAATGTCCCCAAGTGCCCCAGCCTTCTCCTTGACTAGACATAAGTCTTATTTCATGGGAGATGCAGCACCCATCACAGTACTTTGGACAATTCCTTTAGAGGAAGTGTATTTGTATTCCATGCCTTTTCTACCAATTTGGGTTCTCAATTCTCTTTCACCATCTCATTTTCTTCAGCTGCTCTTCTCTTTACATGTAGCTCCAGCCGCTGACATAAATGAACAGAGGTCACGTCTTCTATATTCACCAAAGTAATTCTAAGATGAAACTTTGGTACAAAATGGAATTTTTGTTGAAAATTTGGAAGTAACAGAGGAGTGATGTCAGCAATAAGAGAGGAAAAATATGTATAAACTGATATTTTCATGTTGCCTACTTTTGCAGCAGAGAATTTTCACTGGCTTGCCCCGTGGTTATGGGTGTTCTTATGTTTTTGGCAACTACTCCCTTCTTCCAGCTCCTGTCCCAGTCTTCCAATGTTTTACTTATATAGCCAGGAGACAACTCCATAATTCCAATTATTTTACTAAACAAAATAATTTTGCTCTCACTTTGTTTTATGTTTTTTCATCAGCCCTGAAACCTATCTATTAAATTATTACTTAGTAAAATTACATTTTTTGTGTAATCTATAATATTTAGCATACACACCCATTTTTGTGTGTCCACTACCATAAACAGGATACAAGACAGTTCTATCACCCCACAAAAACTCTCTTCTTCTATCTCTTTGTAGAAATACCTCCTCTACCCCTAAGCCCTGACAAGCACTGATCTGTTTTCTAACACTATAGATTTTTTAAAATCTCCTAGAAATAAAATCATAGATTATGTAAACTTTTGAAGCTCTTTCTTTTTATTCATTATAATGCCTTGAAATTCATTCAAGTAGTTGCATATATTAATTGTTCAAGTCTTTTTATTGCTGAATAATATTTTATCATGTGAATGTACTCTAGTTTTTTTATTAGTTCATGTACTGAAGAGCATATGCATTGTTTCCTGTTTAGGTGATTATAAATAGAGCTGCTATAAAATTTGTGTGGAAGTTTTTGTATAAACATATTTTTTTTATCTAAGATAAATATCCAGTAGTGGAACTGGTAGGACTTTACATAACTGAATGTTTAACTTAAAAGCAAAACAAAAACAAAAATAATTTGTTTTCTGAAGTGGCTGCACTATTTTTACATTCCAACCAGCAGTGTATACAAGTTCTACTTGCTCTGCATCCTCAACAGCACTTAGTATTGTCATATTTTTTCAACCCTTCTAATAGTATATAGTGATATCTCACCATGACTTTAATTTGTATTTACCTAATAGCAAATATTATTGAAATTTTTAATGTGCTTATTATCCACCTTCATTTCCTCTTTGGTGAAGTATCTGTTCAAATCATTTGCCTATTTTTAAATTGGGTCGTTAGCTTTTGTTTAAGTTTTGAGAGTTCTATATAGGTTAAAATTTGTTCATTCTACAATATTTTCTGAAAATTGATCTCCAAAGGACAGTGATTCTGATATTTTCTCCTGTTATTACTTTTTTCTCCTTTCAAATTCCAGGCTCAACAGAAATCTCCTTCCTACTTGCCAAGCCAGCCTAAAACCTTTACCTATGGGCTTCATCTTTATCCCTTTACTTGCTCTACATCTATCATACTCCTTCAATTAACTTTCTTTATTTTTGGGGGATGGCTATTTTTAAAATCTCCTTTTGCATTATCCATTCTTTCTTTTAATGTTAAATTCTCTATCTCTAATTTTAAAAAGTAACTAATATATGATTCCTGTCTAAATTTCCGCTTCCCTGCTTCCCATCAGTGCTATGCTTCTTAAAAAATGTTCTGTATTTGCTGCCTTCTTCTGTCCAATTTATGCAATCCAGACTCTGTTGTTATTATCACTCTGAAAACAATCTTAGAATAATCACCAGTAACTGGCAGCTTCCTCTGTTGGTGGACTGTTTGTGTTCATTTTAGTTACTTCTCTGCAACACCTGACATTTTTGTCTACCACTTATCTCTAGATAATGAAAACATCACAAAGAAATTAATTATTGTAGTCATGAAAAAAGGGTGAAATAAATATTTTTGGAAGAAGAATATTAGCTTTCTGAAAAAAAGAATTTTTATAAAAAATTCATGTAGATAAAAGGTGCAGGAATGCTTAAAATTTAGCATTCACATATAATTTAACTGGGCGTATTATATGTCAAAGGCATTTATATTCTTGTTTTTTGTTTGTATCTTGTTTTACTTAAATTTACTTGTTTTACTATATTGAAGTATGTGAATTCAGTTTACTAATATAATATTATAGTGCACTGTTTTCTAATTTTTTAAATGGAGATAAAAATAGTAGTTAACTCAAAAAAGTTCTATAAATATTATGTGAGATAATGAATATAAAGTACTTAGAGTACCTGAAATATAGAAAGCAATTAATAGTTTTCTAATTAATTTCAAAATAAATTTTAAACACACACCAATTTATTCATCATGAATTTCCATTCAGCACTAACACTAGCAATTTATAAAATAATTTTTGGGGCTTTGGACATAGGTTGTTTTTTTTTTTGTTTTGTTTTGTTTTTTGACTGTGAATCTGTGAATGTCTGGACGTAGAACAGATGATGTATATGTGCCTTTTTCTTAATTTGGGTAAGTAATCTTTCTATGTCTCTGCAGAGAACCTCTTCATAAGTCAGATTTGTAGAGTTTAACCAAGTCAATGGGAATTCTCCACTATGAGTGTTCTAGTGCTGATAGGCAAGAGAATCATGAAGTAGTTCAACAATGACTTTGAGTGCTAATTAATGAAAAGATAGTACAAAATGCTCTGTTTACTTATTTTTTTTTCTTTAAAATCAGTTATTTGCAACATATTATTACACAGGTTTGTGCATACAGTTCAGTTCTTAAAATTTTGTTTGATGCCTTTTTTCCATGTAATTCTATAAAACACTCTGCATTAATGTCTTAAGGCACTATTTATTTATTTACCATAAGACAATATACACAAAATTACTTTCATTTTGCTTCTCTTCTTTTGCAGACTATCTTGTCTAGATAATTCAGTTGAGAGTCTATTGTGTAAACCATGGTTTTCTGCATTTTTATTGTTGAGTAGCCATCTATGCTCTTATAATTCTAGTTTGTTTTTTAAAAGAAGCAAGGCCTAGCAATCAAATTTAACTAAAATAGCTCTTTTTTTTTGGACCATCTCTTTTGGCAAAGCAAAGAAGAAAATCATGTAAAAGGAATCCATTAGAATCATTATACCTAGAAAATAACATGTTTATGGCTAATTATAATAATGTCTCTTGGTAATATTTTGATTTTATACTTGAACACACAGTAGAAAATTGCTCAGTGTTCTTATGTCTCTTCATTCACTGAAGATGGAACAATTATTTCAAGCCAACTTTTGTGTGCATGTGTTGTGTGTGTGTGTGTGTGTGTGTGTGTGTGTGTGTGTGTAGGGTGGGTGCAATCATTTTTCTTCCTAAAAATGTTATCAGGAATATATTTATTTTAAAATTCTTTTTAATAAGTTTGGTTTGTTTTTTTAAAGGCACACAAAAATCTTTATGATATCAGGTGTCACCTCTAAGTAATATGGAAATATTCAAGTTTTAACTTAATTATTTTTAATGTCCGTTCCAGAATTTGCACAATGGAACATAATAAGTTGTTTCCATCTAAATAAATGTATCATTTAGTTCATTTTATGCATACTTGTAAAACATTCAAACAACACAGAATAAATGAAACAATGGATTTCATTATTACATCTATTGGCGATAACAGAATATGGCTGTATCTATGTCCACACATTAAATTTGAACTGAAATATATTTTTTTTTCTTACAATTTATCAGCTCCTTTAGATAAAGGAAACTCAAATGGGTAACATTAATTTTAATTAAGTAAGCAAGGTATTTCAGTTAGAGAGGGAGAATCTCAGGTCAGACCTCCTGTAGTCCTCTACCCTTTCCTTCTCAAAATTAAGTGTATATACTAATCACCCAATGTCAGTCCATTTTGGTGGCTATAACAAAAACACCATAGACTGGGGGACTTACACAGTTTATTTCTCAGGATTCTGGATGCTAAGAAACCTAAGATCAAGGAAGAATAGGTGTTTGTCAACCACCTCCTAGTTTATTGACCTCTAGTTTCTGATGTCTTCACATGGTGGAAGGGGTGAAAAAGCTTTCTGAAGTCTTTTTTGCAAGAACATTAGCCCCATTCATGGGGCTCTACTCTCATGACCTAAACACCTCCCAAAGGCCCTGCTTCCTACTACCATCATGATGGGGGTTAGAATTTCAACAAATGAATGTTGGGAGGACACAAATATTTGGTTCATAACACCTAGGGAATCTTATTAAATGGTAGGCTGTGATTCAATATATTTCAGGTAAGGCCTGAAATCCTAAATTTCTGACAGACTCTTAAGTAATACTGATACTGCTGATCCTGGAAGCATATGCCCAGTGAAACAGTTTATACTTTTTCCCCACACCCTTTTAGGTTGGGTCCTGTTAAAAAAAAAAAAATCATTAAATGAGGCAGACCAGTCAAGATGGCATAGGAGGTAAAGGCTGTACACACCTCCTCTCATGGCTACACAAAAATTATAACAAAACTACAGAGGAACCAGTAAGTGGAGTCACCTGAGATCTAGCTGAACAGAAGCCCTACAACTAGGGACAAAAATAAGATGTCACTTCAAACTGGTAGGAGAGGCGAAGATGTGAAACAGCCCAGCCCCACAACCACGTGGGGCAATCAAGAATCAGGAGGGCTATCTTGACTGCAGAGCCACTCCCCCAATGAGTGAGGAACTGACCCCACATTGGGCTCTTTATGCCAGGATTTCAGTGCCAGGAAGAGAAGTCCCCACAACTTCTGACTGTGAAAACCAGAGGAGTTTGTGGCTGAGTGAGATGAAGTATTACGGGAGGTGCAGAAGATCCTTTTAAAGGGCACACTCCCAGTCTTACTTAGTGATAGACTCACTTGCTTTGAGCTCCAGAGCTGGGGCAACTGCTTGAGGAGCACCAGGGACATATGGGGAGACACTGAGTTGTTGGGCTAAAGGGCAAGGGCTGGAGGGGCAGTTTCTCCCAGACAAATGCTGGCAGTGTTCATTGTTCCTTCCCACTTGTATCCTGTGGATGCAGGTACCACCATATCTGAGTCACCATCAACCTGGATAACACAGGTTGCTCTACCCAGGTAATTTCTTGAGACACTTCTCTCACCTTGTGGGCCCACCCTAGCCACTTCCTGTGGTTTATTCCATACAAAAGGCCTGTCTTGGCTCCTGCTATTGACTTTCCTAAAACTTCTAAAAAGCTCACAAAACCCAAAGAAGCAGCATCTGGCCTCGGCATGCCCTGTACCTCTTGCTGAGTAGCCCCAAACTCCACACTAGCAGCAGCTGGCCTCAGTTCCTGGCTTGACTTCTCAAGGCACCTATAAGCCCAACATAATTAGCAGCCATCTTTGGATTGCTTGGTGACTCTTACCAGGTGGCCCTGGAGGTGCACAGGCTGTGGCAGACCTTAGCCTGCAGCTGGACACATCCCAGGACTGTGTCGCTGGGCTCCACAAGATGTCTGTTACATAAGCCCATTCTACTAAGGCCAGGAGACTTAGGAGCCCTACGTAATACATAGAAACAGACACAAGGAGGCGGCCAAAACAGGCAGATAAGAAGTATGTCCCATATGAAAGAACAGAACAAAGCTCCAGAAAAAAATTCAACAAAAGGGAGACAAGTGATCTACCAGATGCAGAGTTCAAAACACCACTTATAAGGATGCTTGATGAGCTTAGGGAAAGAGTAGATGCACTCAGAATTTTAACAAAGAGATAGAAAATATAAAAATGGAGATGGAAAACATAAAAGAGAACCAGTCAGAAATGAATAATACAATATCTGAAATGAAGAGTACATTAGAGGAATCAAGAGAATGAATAAAGCAGAGGATTGAATCAGAGGTTGGGGTAACAGAGGACACATAATCAGAACAGCAACAAGAAAAAGAAATAAAAAAATGCAGATAGTTAAAGGAGCCTTTGGGACATCATCAAATATAACAACATTTGCATCATGGGGTATCAGAAGGAGAAGAGAGAGAGTAAGAAATAGAAAACCTATTTAAAGAAAACTTTCCTAACCTGGTGAAGGAAATAGACATATAACCCAAAGAAGTTCAGAGAGTCATAAACAAGATGAACTTAAGAGGCTCACACCAAGACACATCATAATTAAAATGCCAAAGTTTAAATATAAAGAGAGAATCTTAAAAACAGAAAGAGAAAAAACAAGTAGCTACCTACTAGGGAGCTCTCATTAGACTGTCAGCCAATTTCTCAACAGAAACTTTGTAGGCCAGAAGGGCTTGGCACAAAATATTCAAAGTTATAAAAAGCCAGGACTTACAACCAAGATTACTCTACCTATCAAAGCTAGCATTTGGAATTGAAGGACAAGTAAATGCTTCCCAGACAAGAAAAAGCTAAAGGAGTTCACCACCATCAAGCCAGTACTATAGGGACTTCTTTAAAAAAGAAACAACAACAAAAAAAATGTATCAAAAATATGAATAAAGAATGGCAATAACTACATATCTATCAACAAGTATTTCAAATGAAAAAGAATTAAATTCTCCAATCAAAAGGTAGGGTGGCTGAATGGATAAGAAAACAAGACCCTTACACAGGCTGCCTATAAGAGGCTCACTTCAGATTAAAAGACATGCAGACGAAAAGTAAAGGGATGGGAAAAAAGTCATTTCATATGGAGCTAGAGGGTATTGTACTGAGTGAAGTAAGTCAGATAGAGAAAGATAAATGCCATATGATTTCATGTACATGGGGAATCTAAAGAACAAAATAAACAACAACAACAACAAAACAGAAATAAACACAGATACAGAGAATATTTTGAGGGTTTTGAGATGGAAAAGGGGTTGGGGGAGTCAATAAAAAAGGGGAGAAATTAAGAAGTACAAATCAGTAGTTACAAAAGTCGTGGAGATATAAAGTATAGTATAAGGAATATAGTCAATATTATAATATAGTTAATATTATAATAACTATGTACTATGTCAGAGTGATACTAGATCTCTTTGTGAGTTTTATAGATGTCTAATTATTATGTTGTACACATAAAACTAGTATAATATTGTATGACAACTATAATTCAAAAATAAAAAATATTTAAAAAATGAAAATCGAGAAGCTATCTAGAGTTGGCAGAGTGAGCAAGAGTAGCAGAGAGTTCTAGAATAGGCATAAAAAGAATTAGACTTATTTTCTGGGCATGTACTCTGTATAATGCACCATATGAGTGTTTGTTTATGTCATCCAATTTAATCCTTACAACAACCCTGTAAGGTAGATGTATTAACATCATTTTATATTTGGAAAACTGAAGCTTGTAGAAATTAACTAACTTTATTCCTTCATTAGGAAATATTTAGGGTTTGCCTAGTCTGGGCCAGGCACTGTATAGACCCTGCAGTGAAAAAAACAGATCTGGCCCCTATACACACAGAGCTGGCAGATAGTGAGAGGCAAGGCAATTAACTGTGACAGTATAATACAGAGAGAGGGCCATTCATTATCAGAACAGTTCACAGGGCCACCTAACTTGAATTTGGTGGTCCAGGTCTAGAAGTAATGACATTTAAGTCTAGGCTAGAAAGATGAGTTAGATATAAATTTGAATAGGTTAATGAGTGGTGAGGGAGGAGAAAAAGAAAGAAGAGTACAGGAAAATGAAACAGAACATTGAAAATCTCAACATACATATGTGCTTAAGAGAGGGTTGGATGATTTCAGAGCATAGTTTAAGTCTGAGAAAGGCAAAAGACAAGGCTGCAAAAGGAGGCGAGAGAAAGGTGGTGAATAGAATTAAGTCTTGTTAACATCTGTGCTTTATGCTGAGTGCAAAGGGGAGCCATCGAAATCCTTCCAGCAGAACTATGACTAGGTCAGAATTGTCCAAAATTTACTCCTTAGTAAATTGTGCAGATAAGATTTGAACCTTGATTTTCACTACTACCCTAGAATGAGAGAGATTTCACATTCAGTCCACAGAGCAGTTTCATTCTATAAAATTATTGGTTAGATATTTCAGAGAACAATAAGTTTCTTTGAAAATTACTTGTAATATAAAATATTTTCATTTTCAGCCTCATGTATTTTCTGCCTCTGAGAATTTGATACATTTCTATATTACAGTATTCTAAAGAAGCATTGATCCATACTTCATCATTCCAAGGAGGAAAAGGTGTTCCTTAGCTCTCTCTCCTCTCATTTAAACACCAAAATGTATATATTGAGTATCTTTATTTTCAGCACAGCAGATACAGGTGAGCAAGACGGGTATACTTCTTGCCTTCAAGATCTTTTGAGATTTTATAGACTGAATTTTATGGCCTCGCCTATGAAAAGGAAACATATTTTATTTTCAAGGTTGATGTGTAGCATGAGTATTATAATATATTGTAAACATTTTGTAAATCTTAAAACTATATTATGTATTTCTTTTTTATTTTTGTGTATCTCCCTTCAATAGAATGTGAACTCTATGTAGGCCAGGACTGTCTTGTATCCTGCTGAGTCCCAGCATTAAGAATGGCACCAAATTTGAGAACTAATAGAGAAATAGTATTCAAAGGGTGATGTCTTATTCAGGCCTAGTGCATGCCAAGCTTCAGATTTATCCCTTTAGTGACATAAATCACCATGGTTGTTTTTTAAAGACAATGGTTATCTTCAAAGTGTTAAAGAAATTATATATATTTTGATCAAGAATCACCATGTTTCGGACTTCAGGAGTTGACAGAATATCTATAAAATCTTTAATGGTATGGGTTTCTCTCATTTGCTTTGCTTTGAATCACAAAATACTGCTTGGGGATGACATAATAGCCTGAAATGACTTCCAAGCAATGCTAGTTTTGTGATGTTTGCCTAAAAGAATTGGTACAAATGAAACCCAGAAATCTAACACAGATTTAGTAGCTTTTCTAAAGTGTTGGAAATGTAAATAAGTCTTTTAAAAAGACTGCTTATAAATAAAACTAATTTAAAGTGAAAAAAATTAAAGAAGACAATTTAGGTGATACAAACAAACTTTACTAAAACTTCATGAAATGGACAATATTCATTTGGAGAACTGAAAGATGGGGCAGAAGGCAGGGAGCTTTTAGAGGATAAAGAATAAAGGCAAAGAAGAGAAAAATACAAAATATCTAATTGGCTGAGATCATACAGTCAACTTTTTTGGAGTGAGAAGGAACAAGAAAATAAGTGTAGAGCTCAGAGCTGGCTTGGTGGTTGAGGGTTGGTTAACTGGATGGATATACTGTGTGTGTTGTTAAGTAGAGCATTTACAGTGACACAAAAGTCATCTAAGTTTTGGTTTGCTGATATGGCATCCCAGGCAGGAGTGGCTCCATCTTGGGCCTAGAAAGTTATTTCAACAATACTGTTGATTATTCTCCAATATCCTGCACTTTCTTAGGTGGAGTTAAGGATATCTGGTAATAAACAGTAATAAGTAATAATCTATTACTAATAATGTTTGTATTTTTCTTTTCCCTTTCAATGTGTAGAATGTATAAACTTTTTTTTTTTTTTTTTGGCCTTGACTGTTAATGGCAGACACGGGAGAGAAAGGAGATATAAAAAATCCAAGCCTATCTCTGTACCAGAATGCCAGCAATTCCCAGATTCATTTGGATAGAATTTTCCTAGATTATTATGAGTAAGTGCTGCCTGACACAAGAAGTTAAAGGACCTCATAGAATGGGGCTTAAAGTGTTCTGTGCTATTCCAATATTGCTGTAGGGCAGATTCCAGCATCTTTGAAACTCAGGGGTGGGGGTGGGGAGGAGGTCATAATTACCAATGGAGGGTGATTATATAACCTTACTAAAAAGGATAAATATTTTAGAGAGTGTGGTTTTGATTGTTTAAAGGTATATAGCAATTCTTACTGTTTGTTGTTTATTGATTCAACAAGTATCTTATTATCATTTATAGTCCTTTATAGATTCTTAAGTAGTGCCTAACTGAGGCTAGTACAGATGCTAATTCTTTCAATAATACCTAAACCTGGATTTCCTTGTCATTTCTTTTAAGTGGAGAGAATAAACATACAGAGAAAGTATAGAAATGCAATTTATGTAAAGTGAGAAAAGGGACTTTCTTGACATCTAATGAAAAATAAAAAGCAAGAAATTTTGAAAGCTACTAATGCTATTGCTCTGTTTAAGGGTTTTCTTATATTTCCGTTGCTATTCCATTTGCTTTGTTTTCCCAGAATGGCTTGTTATTTGTGGGCAATTGTCTGGAAATGATGGAAAATTATTTTTAAATTGTAGACATCAATATGCTACAAAGCTTTTGCAATAGGCACCGGCTTATATAAATTTATAAAAAATAATTATATTGAAAAGGAGCCAATCTCAAAGAGTTTGAATCATCCAAATATTTTAGATAGGAACTCAGAGGTTCTTTTACTTGTAAACACAAATACTAGTTTAACAGGCTTTGTTTTGCATGAGATTACTGAATAAATTACTCCTTAGTAGAACTCAGAAAAGTTATTGCTCCATCCTTCCCTGAAGGAATATTTTGAAGAAAAACTAATTGATGGTACCTTTCAAATACCACAGAGCTACAGAAACATCACAATATCATCATCTCTAGCAACCATAGCCCAGTGTGCTTTCTATACTAAACTCATTTTTGGTTAGGAAAGAATGTAAGAGACATCCTACTTGGAACGTTAAAAGATTTGTGAGAGGCAATGTATTTGCCTCTC
The DNA here is from genome assembly GCA_028627145.1 of Eidolon dupreanum. Taxonomy (NCBI): domain Eukaryota; kingdom Metazoa; phylum Chordata; class Mammalia; order Chiroptera; family Pteropodidae; genus Eidolon; species Eidolon dupreanum. Next base: position 85,137,125 of record CM053507.1, on the reverse strand, counting down.
ACACAAACATAATTTTTGGGCCTTTGTGTTTCAAAGATAAGTAAATAGCAAAGCAAAAAAAAAAAAAGGGGAGGGGGGATGGACATATATTATAAACAACTAACAACCAAAATAAGTACTTTAAATAAATCAATTACTATCACTGTCATATCAAAAATAAAAATTTCTATCATTTCTAAAAAGAAATGACATGTTAATGCAAAAATACAATTAGGGAAATATCTCTAATAAGATACAGTACTAAAGATCAACTAGCACAGTATCCCTCATTTTTCAGTAAATTGCTATCATTCTCAGACCATATAAATGGTCATTGCCTGTTTCTTCTCTTTGCCTGTTTTTATTTGCTTGTTTTTGTTTTCCAAGTGAAATATAACTAACCACAAGTTGGGAATACTTCATTTCAGATCATGGTTTGAGGATAACATAATGGGAACTTTTTTCTTGGTGGAGTGACCAAATGGCTAAGATTTCTGATTTATCTTAAAATTAAGCCCATGGAAATGTAGTGAGTTAAAATGCAGCAGATTTTGTTATATAGTTTGTGACTCCAGTGAGGAAAAAAATTATAGGTTTTTATCCTTTTTTAAATGAGTCTTTTTATGACACTGTTCTAAGTTAATAGAAAATAAAATTTTACCATAAATAATATGTACATACAAAGATAGATCAATATTTTCCATGGAGCTTTAAACTTCATCTTATTAGTGAAACCAAGAGTTACACTTACTTGAAAGATGTTGGCATTTCTCTAGTTAAGCATGTACCTCAATCGCACTATGAAATATTAATGCTAAGTCATGTTCTCAATTGCTGTGATACTTGCTTCTTGAAGTTCTTCTGCAGAGAATACAGTCATTTTCAAGAGGGAATAGAATTTGAATCATTGAAAAATTTTCATTGATAAATATATTTTATGTATATTTAATTAGTCATCATCATTTTTAGAGATATCTAAAGCAATAATTATGCAATAATGTTTGGTTCATATAACAGTGGATCTCTTGAGAGCTTGTAAAATATGATACAATTTAAAGTATATTAAATATATTAATCTTCCTGAAATCAGAAAACAGTGTAAAATCCAAGCTAAAGCAAAAGCCAATTCAAAAAATTATTCTTTAAAATAAAATTTGACTTTATGTGTTCATTTTGAAAGATAACTAGAAGTAAAACTTGGGGAAGAAAGATAAATAATGTCATTCTCTTATAGCATAATTATTCTATATTAGGGGAAATAAAGAAAATATATGAAAATATTTTAAATATTTGATATTTGAACCACTAGCTAAAAGATTGATAACCTATTTGGTTTCATTTCATAAAACTTAAAAAATCAGTACGTTATTGAATAAAAATAAGGTCATGAAATAACTATTATTTGGCTAAATTATACATTTAGTGTCATGCTGGGCACTTCATGGGTATTTAATAAATGTATACTTAATAAATGGCAGTTGAGTTCTTGAGTTTCTCATTTGTCTTACAGCATTTCTCTGTGTGTGTGTGTGTGTGTGTGTTCTATTAGGTAAATAACAAGATTTAAAATTGATTTTCAAAGTTTAAAGACTCAAAATGAGCATATAAATATACCTACTGATAAGAAAAATAACTGTAAATTTTAAGAGTTGATAAAGTAGGGAAGTAATTTATTTCTATTAACAAAGACTTACATTCAAGGAATTTCAGTTCATGTGATGAGACATTTTATGTCTATGTAACCTCTGTAAGAAAATATATACATTTCAAAATTGAAAATTCAGAATTTGTTTTAAAAAACTTGACCACATGATAATCTCCACATTAAATGGAGACAAAGAAAGAAAACTACTGCAGAAAAAAAAAAAAAAAAAAAAACCTGTTCTCTTGAGTACAACAAGAAGTGAATGATTGCCAAAAGAAATGTCAATTGTAACAAGTGTATATATGTTAATCCCCTGGATATACAGATTGGTGTGTTAAAACAGCAATCATATAAATCACCTTATTAAGGCCCTTGTTATCATTAGCTTTTGAATACAAAATAGGAGATTCTTTTCCATAAGAAAACATCAATAATTTTATCCTGGATGGGAGTTACCTATCCTAAGCAGCTTTGTTACAGGAATGTGTCTTGAAGACAGTTTTATGGAGAACAGGAAGGCAACTTGTCTCAATGCAATGATTTGGACTGATGTGCATTTTAGTGCCCAGCCTACTGATACATAGTAATGTATATTAAACTCTAATTGAGATATAGTGAGTTAGAAAGATAGAGATCACTTTTACAGAGTATTTGTACATGGCACAGAGGTATACTGTAATATATGTATAAAATATATCATATCAATTAATATTTTATTTTAAGAAACATTGTTTACTTTCATTATTTTGTTTAAAGTGGCCATATATCTAATGCCAAATACTTAAAATATTGACTGAAGAATCTATATCACGTATTACTACTCTAATGGATGTTTTATAAAATTTATGAAATGGTTTACTCATGATTGCCTGGAGCAATCAAATAAGCAGAGTGCCTTCACAGATAATTCTAAAGAGTTACTATATGCTCACTAAATTTGTTTTCAATTAGATCTGGGGTCAGCAAACTTTTCCTGTAAGCGATCAGATAATAAATATTTTAAGTTTTGCTGGTTAAGATGCAAAATTGAGAATATTATTAAAGCACTTATGTAACAATAGAAAAATACATTTTTGCTAGTTTTTGTAGGTTAAGTTCAAATAATAATAATAATAATAATAATAATCCAGTACAATTATAGAAATATTTTAACAAAGTTAGTCTTTCACATCATAAGTTGATTGCAAATGTCTATCTGTTAATGCTGATTTGAAAATATATTTTACAGATTTTATCACATTGCAGTAAAACATTACCAGTGCTAATCTATCATACTGCCCTGTAGTATGACAAGTCAGAATATTTAGCTTCTATTTCTGACCAAAAAAAAAAAAAATCGCAGAACTACCCACCAGAGTGAATTAAATTCACAATGACACTGCTGGTTTAATAACATGATTTACTGAATGAAATATTTTATGGTACTTGCTGATGAATAATGAAATGAATATAGACTTAAACACATCATAGTTTCATAAGCTTTGTACATTTATCCAAATTTGCCTTTTTCTGCTCCATAAATATTTTTCTCAGCATCAGTTGCAATACATCTTAGCAGATTCTACTTCAGGTTTTACTGAATTAGTGTTTTCTCAACTTCTGAAAAATATTCTCTTATAGTTTTGCCAGATGATTGTTCACAGAGAATGATTCTTCAGCCACTTAAAACTCTACTTTGATTCCTCACAGAAATAACAGAGCATTATTAGTAACATCTGTCGATTCATACAAAAACATTGGAAACCATTTACCTTGTTCTTTAGTTGATTATTGATGCTGCTCTCAACTCTTCAAGCTATTGTTCTTGTGGAAAGAATAATTGTCTTTATAATGTAAATGTGTAATAGGCCTACAAGTTCTCTGGCCTTACTAAAACAGGTGGTAAGTTAAAATTGACCCATTGGCTGTAGCTTGGGGATTCTTGTACGAAATGATGATTCTGAAAGATATACAGTTTTTAGCACAGAGGGGGGCTTGGATTAATTAAAATGACTTTTAATTAATAGTCAGTTACCTATATATGCATATATATTCATATGTATCAGTACATATTATTTTGTTTTTCTTTTGTTCTGCTTTTTTTTTGTATTTGAGTTCCAGTAAATGCAGATATAATTGGAATTATAAAGCACAAATTCTCTCTTCTTTGTGATAAGATTTTGTGCTGGAGATAGTTCACACCAGCTAACTAGTGTCAATTGTTAAAATTACTGCAATTTTTGAACCAAAAATTAAATTACATACATTTACAGTTAAATAAATTTTACTGAAAAGGTAATAGGTATAGAAATTCATCTCTTCCTAATTATCATACTCCATTTTGCTGTTATCTATATTCTTGAGATTATTTATATTGTATCTTTTTGGTGGAAATAATATGCAAAGATGTGCAACTGTGAATTTCTTCTCAAGTCTGTTTTCAACGGCTACACATTGAACTCATTAAAATTGGCTATGATGAGTATTTGCACGTAGCGATAGGGAAATGCTACAAATCAGGGCTTGATTTGCAGTTTCGTTGTTTGTCTAGACTTTAGAAATTTATGGAGTAATTGCTAAAATGTATATTAAATGTAAATGTATGTTAAGGTTGTAGCCACTACAGTATGGATAACGCTCACGTTCACGAATAATATTTGAAAATTATTATTCAAATCAGCACTGAAAGTCGATCAAGTCATAGAGTGAAGTTCTGATGTATATTTTTGTTGTTTCATTACCTCTCTCTCATTAACGTGCTTGAAACTATCGGAGGGCCATTTGGTGACCATTCCCAACCGATCTTTGGTCCCTGAGGCCGCCCACTTGGGCACTGCCAGGCTGATCCTAGCTTAGTCACCAGGCGTTCGGGTTCTCGGCTAAGAGAGTGACACCAGAGGAAGTAAAGAGGAAACCGCAAAGGAAGAGCCTTCCCAGGTGGTCTTTGTCACCGTCTTGATAGCGCAGAGCGCGGAGAGCAGTGGAAGCTTCATAAATATCAGCTTAACAGAAATTGAACAATTAAGAATTCAAACCCTCAGAGAGTGAGAAGTGCGCGCTGCACGGTTGCTAGGGATCATACAGCTCTCTGAAACGCAGACATAAAACCCTTGCAGAAAAATTTCTCTCTCTCCTCCTGGGAATGAGTCATCTCTGTCACGTCTTGCCCTGAGACAGACTGAGTGTCAAGCCCAGGTCCAAATCCCTCTTTTGACCCTGCGGGCGTCCCTGGCAAACCTGGAGCTCGGCGAGGCTGGGGGAGAGTGGAGAGCAAGCGGATGAAAGCGACGGTCTGAGTTCCTACAGGCCCCTGACTCCCCTCAATCCCATACCCTCTCTTTGCTCCTCCGGTGCTCACGAGACAGGAAGGCATGCGCCACTGCCACTGAGTGCTTCCTTCGGTTTGCGTCCTAGCTGCCGGTTTGCCTCACCCTGGTGTCACCCTCCGCTGGGAGCGCAGCCCTTTCTTGGATGCTTGGCACCCTGGAGCTGGAAGGTGCCGTTTTCCTTGAGAGGAAGGGAGTAGAGGACATCTCAGCCACCACGGGCATGCTAGGATTCCAGGGAGGAGATTCCAGGGCTGTGGAGCTGAACAGAGAGTCGGCCACTTTCGGATGTTGAGTGCGGGTCCCATAGGTGTTTTCCAAGTTACGTCCTTAGCTCTCAAAACCTTCCTATCGCGTATTCAAAGAGAAAATAACCAAAACCCCACCTCCCTCTGTCCTCAGGGAAGGGCCAAGTGGGCAGGAACTCTCAAGGATGCGTGTGAGGCTTAGCCCCATGACTGTGCGGCGACTCTCAGGGACCTCGTTCACACAGCAGCCACTTGCGCCTGCCTTCAGCTTCCTCCAAAGTGGAACCAGCTGCGGTGGACTCTGAGGATTGCGAGGCCGCGGGTATAGACCTGGGTGTGAGGCCTTGCAGCAACTTGTATTGTGACTTCCCCTTCCCAGCCTTAGATGACTTTTTCTTTCTTCTGGGCTTCACTCTTGCTCCCAAACCCTTCCTTCAGTTTCTCAGCAGAGTAGGCCACCTCTCTGACCCAGTCTTTCTGTTTCCAAACGTTCTTTCAATGTTTTGTCTTTTAGAGTATCTCATCGAATTTCAAAGTCCGTTATGTATCCTTGGGTGCCATTAAAATGAGGTCAGTATTCACTATTAAATTAGTCTAAAATATCTTTCGTCTTAATATTTAGGTTGAAGAAGTTTGATGGCTCATGTGGGTTCTAGGAAATAAGGGAGTAAAAAGCAGGACAGTATCTCTGGATAATAATTGTCAAAATATGTACTTAAAAAATACTCTTGAACTTAATCCATCCTTTCCTAGGATGTTTTTCCAGAAAAATTTGTATGAAATCCTGATGAGTTACAAAGACCTTCATCACAATATTATTTATAAAATAAAAAGACAAAAATAAATGACCTGAGACAAGGAACTGGTTAAATAAATTATATGTTCATTTTATGGGACATAAGTTGTCATTATAAAGGTAGACTGATCATGCCATCAGAGAAAAGGACAAGAGATAAAACTACATTTTAAAAAAAAATCTGCCTGTCAAAATAATCATGGAATAAATAAAAAAAAAAAAAAAACCATAAAAATTTAATTAGTGTTTGGAAGGAGTATCACAGTTTAAAAAATTAAACCATAGAAAAAATGTCAAAAAAGGTGAATAAAGGATTCTCAAAATTAATTTCAATATACATAAGAATAAAAACCCTCAAGAAGTAAATTAGGTGATTATTTGTAAAGATCAGACCGTTGATATTAAAATGTCCTTATATTAATGCTAAAAGCACTGCTAGCACTCACAAACATTATGTACATTGTTAAAACCATTCTGGAGGACAATTTGCCAAAGTAAGTTTATCCATGAAATACCTATTTAGTCTTCATTATCTGCCAAGCACCTACAAGGTTCTTTCTAAGGGTGATGCAAAGGGAGAAGCTCCCTAAGGGAATGTTATCTGTATTTAGGATTTTCACTAATGGGAAGAGTTGAGTTGTCTGCTCCATTGATTTAGGCCATATGATTTGCTTTGACTAGTGGAATATGGACAGACATAAGAGTAGATCAATCTATATCGAGGTTTTAATAAGTGTGCTGTGTTCTGCTTGCCCTATTGTGCTTGGGACATCCCCCATGAGAAGAAGATGCCTATGCCACTCTTTTGTACTAGGCCCTTGAATAAGAAACAGACCTGACTGAATGGCACAAACTTGAAACCCAAGCCCAGCTAAGCTCAGGGAAACAGTGCTGATCTAATTAACTGCAGTTGAAAAGTAAATCGTTGTTTGTCATAAGCCCCTGTACATGAAGTTTGTTTCTTATGCATCATTGTTACTGCAGCAAAACCAGCATAATAAACATGCACAAGAAAGAATTGTCCCATTTAAATGCCCTAAACAATTTCTACTTCCTGCTCTAAAAACATTGAGAATAGTAAATGAAGAAAAATAGATCTCATCTCAGTTTACATGGAGATGAGACAAATAATCACATAATAATTACATAATTGCATATTGTTTTAAGTATTAGCCAAGAAAATTAGAAAAGCATAGGGCTAATGATAAAGAGATACAGGAGAAATTAATTTTAATTGGGAAAGTAAATAAAAGCTTCTCCAGATATATCCCATTTAAAACATGAAGGAGTAAGAGATAGACAAAGAATAAGAATAAAAAGTTTTTCAGGCTGAAGGAACAGAGCAAACAAAAAGGAAGAGAAGCTTGGGGCTCTGAGGCACTGGTAGGAGGCCAGAGAGCTCAGAACAAACAGGAGATAGGATCTGGGGAACTGGCTGGGTCCAGCCCACATAGGGCCTTGCAATTCACAGTGAGGTGTTTGGTGGGTTTTATGCTAAGCACAATGCAACCCTTGAACAAGTACATAATTCTTTTAAACTAAAATTTACTTATGTAAATGTATTAGTCTCGTAACTAGAATAAATTCAGTCCTTGGTATACACAAATGGACTTGGAATTTTGAGTGTCTCCAAATGTGATAATGTCCCTGTAAAACTTTTGCCTCGTGTTACAGGGAACTTTATTACACCATCAATCGAAATACTATCCATCTGCTTTCTAGAAATAGGAAAAAAGGAAATAATTTTTTGACAAAATTCACTTTGAAATAAATGGCAATAATGAAATAGTATTCTAAGAACTATAATTTTTGTCCCCCTTCTATTTGGGGAGCTGTATAATCATTTAACTAAAACAGTGAAGCTAAATAAGAAAATGAAAAAGACAAAAAATTTCTGTTTTGCTAAATATTGACAATAAAAATACTGTAATTACACTATCTAAAAATTGAATAAAATAAAAATTTTTTCTCATAGGATTTTTATTCATGTAATATATTTATAAAACATTATCCAAAGAAATGTAATCAATGAAATTTCTATTCGAGTTATTGGGTAATCAGTTAAAAAATGGCACAAATATCAAAATAGAAAAAGTTCAAAATTATTTTAGAAGACAAAAATCTTGCTGTATTTTGAATTATTTTAGTAGACTTGCTGACAACAACAAAATATTGTAATTATACTAAATATAAATAGAGTAAAATGAAGCAATTACAAAAATTACCTTTAGGTTATCTAAAATTATAAAGCATTATCTTAAAATTATATTTGATAATTCTATCAAACTTTTATTTCAATGCATAATGACTTAGCTAATAGCAATAAAACCAAGAGAAAAAAAAATTTTAGTAGAGATTGAGAAGAAAGTGTCTTACTGTGGTTTTGGATGTTCAGAAGTAATCATACTGGAAAGTAAAATCAACCAAAAAACTGAGACACTTCTGTTTCAGGTTGAGAGGAGAGAAGACTGTGTTCAGTGCTCCTTGTAAAACAATTAAATGTTACCAATGGAGGATGCCCTGCATCATGGAGTCCTTTGAAGCAGGCTTTCTGGGGAGGTTTGTTCTTGCTTTTTAGAAGAGGGGACTGGCTGGCCAGCAAGCCTCTCCTTAGGAATTTCCCCTTGGTTTTTTTTTTTTCTGTAATATATGGCCTCTGATGGGAAGATGAGGTAGAGAACCAGACTCTTGATTTAGATAGGAGGGTTAAATCAAAGGAAGATCCTCAACATATTTCGTGCAAGAACACCAAGACAAATTCTGTCTTTGTCTCATGGAAAAGCTGCTGCATCTCCTTCTCCTGGGTTCCTGACCCCATGGGAAGTGGCATATGGTCCCTATAAGCCACGAGAGTTTGGATCCCTGCCCCATTATAGCCTCATGTACCTTCTTATGATCTGGTCATTCAGAGAATCCCCTGGTGGTCTTCTAGTGCCTCTGCCAAATGTTCCATTTAAAACATTAGGAACATAAAGATACTTTTCAAAATGTTCTCATTAAAATCTAATTAATTTTTATTTTTTGTCCAGAGTTTCCATTTTTTCTTCCTTAAGTCATAAAGTTACTCTCAACCACCTATTATCATGAGCTTTCATGGGAAATATTCTGACATTGATACTTAACAGCAATATTTCCCAATTTTTCTGAAAGATTTTGGCTTGTATTTTATATGTGTCTAGCTTTTCACACACATGGCTGATTCTTTTTCAATTGCTTTGGAAATATTAACCTTTATCTTTCTGTGTGTGATAAATTTACTCTAAACTGAATACTTGATGAAATGCCTTTTTTTTTTTTTTTTTGGAAGCAGTTCAGGAAAGGCATGAAGTTTCTGCTAGAGTTTCTGCTTTTTACTTTCTAACTATGGTTTTCTGATAGCTGCACAATTTTCCATTTTGGTGACATTTAATATGATCTTTAAGAGAATTGATTTCTTTAATGTTCTTTAGCTAATTTTGTGTACATTTGTTTTCTTTTTTTTCTGAAGACTTTTTAAAGAAGTGTATTAGTTTCCTATAGCTGCTATAACAAATTTTCACAACTTGGTGGCTTAAAACAACACAAATTTATTATTGTGCAGTCTGGACATCAGAAATCTGAAATTGGTCTCACTGGTCTAAAATCAAGGTGTCAGTAGGGCTGTTTCCTCTAGAGACCATAGAAGAGAATTCATTCCTTATCTTTTACAATTTCTATAGGCTACCTACATTCATTGGCTCATGGCCACATCACTTCAGCTTTTTTCCATCATATCATTTCTTTATCTGACTCTTATTCTCCTATCTCCTTTTTGTAAGGACCTTTGTGATTACATAGGGCCCACCCAAATAACCCAGAATATTCTCCTCATCTCAAGATCCTTAACTTAATCAAAACTACCAAGTCTCTTTTGCCACATAAGGTTCTGAGGATTAACACATGGACATCTTTGGGGGGTCTATTATTCAGCATACCAAAGAAAGTTTTACTCAGCCACATCAATCTGTTTTCTTCTAAACTTATACTAAAGGGGTCTCTTTTTTTCTGACACATTTGTTTTATGGAATTCTAAATTCCCACAATCCATGTCATCTCCTCTAAGAATAGCATCACTTAACTTTAGCAAATGTTCACCCAGAAATAGGATCTTACTTTTAGAACTTATTCCATACCAGTTCAGAGTTTGTAGCATTGCATTTTGTTTGATGTTCACTTACTCTTCGTTTTCATCCTCGTACCTGTCAAAGCAACTTTATGCTTTCCTTAAGATTGGAATTTCTATTCAAAGCATTTTTTAATGTTGTCTATCATTGTCCTTCATTTTTCTGATCTGTAATGAAGGAAGGTTGTAGCTACTTGGCATTTTAAGTGTCTCAATGCACCATTTATCATTTAAAGACTGACTCTTTATTGGTACATTTGCCATCAACCCAACTTGTTCGAAATATTTACATCACTCTCAGTCTTTTTCTGAGTCTTTTTTCTTAAGCCCAAATAAAGAGTTGGAGATTCCAGGTTCTTATTAATGGCTTCCAGTTTTTGTATTTTTATTAAAGTGTTCTTAAGTCTGGTTGCCATTAAAGTTAATTCAGTTCTTGCAAATCCCTCTTTATGAGGCTAAACATCTCAAAGATGAGCTCTTGTTCCCTCAGAAAGGAAGACACTCTAGTGGCCAGTTCTTTGTCTCTAACTGTGCAAATTAGGGTTCTAATGATTACAGAATCCTAATATTACTAAAACGTTCACCCTTTCCTATAACAATCTGTAGAGATCTGGGGCCAGTCTGAGATCTCTTGTCAGTACTGCCACTGCCAACCTCCATCTCTCCAGGACCATACTGCTGCAGAGTATCATAGCCATCAGATGACTCACCATGTTCCCAGAAGCCACAGCTAAGCCCCATCATGTTGCCAAGCCAGAGAATTCTGTAGATATTCTGCCCAAAACCACACCAGTGCCCGACAACCCAGAACAGATTTTAGTATAGGTGGGAAAGAAGGGGCAATAACAGTAGAAGAGAACCTCTCAACCTTTCTAACATGGTGATATAGGCAGGGATACTATTACATGACCCCAGGGGACATAAACTATGCCCCCAAAAGCCAGTGATGGTGCTCTGGAGCTCTGTGCTCAGTGCCCCAAGCACACTGGGAATCCATATCTTGTCTGACCTGTAAGTCATTCAAAAGCACTAGCTGAGATGCTTCAATGGTTGTTAAGCACTAGTTGGGAGGATTTGCAGGTTGCCAACTATGGCTGATATTCCATTTCGTAAATAAATTTGTTACTCTAGGGCCCATTTAAGATAGCCATATTTAGTAAATAAAATTATAGGGTGTTCAATTAAATTTGCATTTCATAAACAATGAATAATATTTTAGTATAAATATGTACCATGCAGTTGTTACATATTTATAATAAAAATTATTTATTGTTTATCTGCAATTCAAATTTAACTGAGCATCCTGTGTTTATCTGACAACCTTTGTCTTGGTGAGGTCATTCTGTCCACAATGGTAACAGAAAACTCACCGTTCTCAGTGCCTTTCCTTGTTTTGTGCTTGGCCAGCCTTGAACATGTATTGGCAGAAAGATTATAGAGGGCCCAACAAAGAGTTTCAACCAGTGCTGTGCTGGAGCCAGATCCTACCAGCTGGTTAGAGCTGATTGTAAGCATTTTTTTCCAACCCTGTGTTCGGCAATGTCTCATTGAAATGGGCTATAGTTGACATTTACACCAAAGAAAATAGATAAACACTGAGGATGAAAGCTGTGTCTCTCTTTCAACCTCCTAAGCCCCCAGACAGTTGGTTGTTTTAATTTACGCACTTCTGACTGTGATCAATCTGCTTTAACCACAAACTGTCATATTCTTAGTGTGGGGAAAATCACAAAAGCCTTTGCAAAAGGTGAATGAGAAATACCATTGCCACCAGAGGTCACTATTAACCTCCTGAATCCAAAAGCACCCAGCTACAAAAGTAATCTCTTGGCAAACAGAAATCAGGAAAGGCATTTTTTGTACCATAAAGTAAATAACCTAAAATTCACTCTACATTTTTAATCAATCTCTATGAAGTTTCCATAGAACACAAAATAGTTAAAGCACCAGTTATAGATATTAGTTAGTATTACTTTTCAACTGCCTGTCAGGTACACGAACTTATTCATTATAGTCTCCTTCCTTCAATGCTATTAAATAAATAAAGAATATTAACAAGTGAAGGAAACTGTACTTCATTAAGCTTAAACTTTAATGCACAGTCTCAGAGATAGAGTGAGTACATAGAACTAATGAAGAGGCTTCAGTAGGGGTAAAACACCTTGAAGACCGCTTGATCAATGAGAGGCGAAGATATAGAATTTACCATAAGACATGGCTCTACTTAAAACTAGCTCTGTTCTGCCTATATATTCTTGAATATTTATTATTTAACAAAACTAAAAGTATTACTGGGCACTGTCTATTAGTTGTGTGAAATAAATAAAACATGACTATTTTCTGAAGTCTGAGTCTAATGGAAAAATTATACATGTATTTTCAAATAGTAAATAGTGTAGTAGAAGTTTCAATGAGGTACTACTAGAACTCAAAAATACAGTGAGTCATTGTATCGTTTCTCTTTTCTCTTAAGTTCGTTGGCTGATTTATGGCCTGTCACTTTGGCCATAAATCAGCCAACGAACAAGAGGCTTACATTCTATTGGGAGCAAGTATTAAAAAGTAAAGAAGTAAATAAAATGTAAAATAATTTCAAATCATCCTAAGCACTGAAAAGAAATTACCATGGAGTAATGAAATGGGTGTGGATAAGGGCTCAAGTAAAATTGGCAGATCAGATAAGTCCCCTCCTGGGAGGAAACTAACATGAATTCTGAAAGAGGAGTTAGTTCTATAAAAGTCTGAAGGATGAACATTCAAGGCAGAATATTAGAAATTTAAAAAACCCTGAGGTAGGAACTCAGGGAATCTTACAGAAATAAGAATTAATGGACTTACTGAAATAGTTAAAATATATAATTTGTTGGTAAGCATGTCTGAAGGAACACCCTTACAAATACAATGGGCATACCTATTTAATTAACCTCTGCAATGTGAATTGGATGGATGGCTTTGTTGCCAGGTGCAATTAATCTTCTGCAAACTCTGGGAAGAGAACATGCACATGCAGGAGAGCAGCCTGCTCCAAAGCATGCTCACCATCACATCTCGTGTCAGAAGACTTACTCCTCCTCAGAAAACATGGGACCTTTAAAACCATCATCTTGTGCCTAGCAGCTCTAGGAGCCTGTCTAATGTTGTACTGAAACTGAATGACACTAAAGTTAAAAAAGGACTTTTTTCAATATTTCATGTTATGAAAGATTTCTAAATTTTGAAATCACTGCAAGTATAATTATATACATTTACAAAACTGATAGAGAACTTTTTAAGACACCCAAAGGATAAACTTAAACTTAGCAATCATGTGCAAGGAACTTTTAAAATTATTTTCAAAAGATATATACAACTAATTAAGTATAATAAATTAATAATAAATTGTTCACTAGATTTAAAAAGCTGAAGAGAAATGTTTTTAAGAGGATGGTTAAGTGGAGGGCCAGGAGAGGGAGAGAGTAATTGGGGAAATCATTTTATGAACAACATAGATGTCTAACCAATGTACTGTATACTGGAAACTAATTTAAATAAATAAATTTATTTTTAAAAAAGGAGGATACAATAGAATTTTTTAAAATTTAGATCAGTTTTATGAATCCTACCTTTTGGAAACAAACTTCGTCCTTATATAAGACTACATTTTGTCTATATAAGGCTACTCATTTTGTCTCTCCGGGTCCTTGATGGCTAGAATGTAGGCATGAGAGATAGAAGCTTCACTGAATGTGTACACCTGAAGAGCAGAGATTGGGGGCAATTGTAGGGTGTGAAAATCTTTTTTCCTATAAATGTGTGGGCATAAATTGACTAAATAACTCCTCTGTTTTATTCATTCGTTTATTCACTTTTGAAATCAAATTGACATAGGCTTGAATTTCCTTTACATATTTTCTATGTAGCCTTATATAAGTTATTTAACTGTCTAAATTTCTTTCCTTTACATGTTTACTATTACACTTATATAAGTTATGTAGCCTTATATAAGTTACTTAACTGTCTAAAATTTAATGTCTGCCTACATTATTTAATGGTTATTGAGATTAAATAAGAATGTGCATAAAGTACTTAACACAATGCCATGGGCCATTGCTCCTAGTAAATGATGGATTGCTGTCGTTGTTTTTATTACTCCTTTACTAATGAAAAACTATTTATTAACTACATTTATAAGTATGAGAATTGTGTTAGATTCTGAGGATAAAGACAACACATAATATAGTTTATTTGTATAATATAGTACATACATGTGTCTAACATATTGTCTAATTTATTACTCACACATTCGTTTATGATGACAAATTAGGTGCTGTGTAGAGTATATATAGAGAACTAACTATAATAATGATATCTATCATGATGAAACCGAGGCCCAAAGAGTAATGTCTTTTTCAAGGTGGCATGGCTCATAGCAGAGCCAGAGTTTGATGGCAGTTCTACCCAATCCATTGCTGTTTTTTTAAAGACCAACATCAAAGTGTCTGTCTCATTTGGCACAATAAAGACTGGTTAGTTCCTGATGGGTTAACTGTTGATGGGTAATAGGCTTAAAGATTGATATCCAGGGGTCTTTCTTCTCTTGTGAAAGATACCATGTACATATACAGATTCAGTAAAATTAGTATGCTAAAACAAAACAAAACAAAAAAACAAAGAGTGCTGTCCTTTAAGTTTGCTTTGAAAAAAAAAAAGCATATGGTTATCAGATGGAGAGCAAAAAGGGAAGATTGGGAGAATTAGTAGCAGAAGGGGAAATTAGCATATTCTTTCCATCAGAAGTGGAAAATAAAAAACCTAATTCTGGTAGTGGCAATAGCAGACAATTTTGAATTAAAATCTTTAATTAAAGAAAAACAGAAGACTTAACATTTTAAAATCAGTTGTAAAGGTAGCCCCTACACTTTTGTTAAGGAACTTGTAGGTAGGCACACAATAAATCTCACAACAAAAGACAAACTCATTCTTTTTGGTAAAAGTAGGGAAAGAGAAGTTTTGTGTGTGTGTGTGTGTGTGTGTGTGTGTGTGTGTTAATTAGAGTTTACTCAACTCAGTGGTTAATAAGGACAAATATAGACCGCATATTTTGTCCATCCTTACCATGCACCTTTTGTTGTTGGTTAGACTTGCAAAATAAGGATTTTATGACTGTTAGGTCAATGTGACATGTTATATACCTTTATATTCTGAATACTAATAGTTTACGTAAAAATTTGTGGGAAAAATGTGTTGGTACCACTGGTAAAAGGTGTCACATGGTTTGTTCAAACAAGTGTCTATGATTGTTGTGCTAAAGCAAACACAATGTGAAATATTTTGTCAAAAACATATTCAGCATTTCTGTAACCACTCAGTCTATCACACAATTACTTGATTCTTACCTGGCTGGGAATCTATAGTCAACTATTTTGATCCTGCCTATTTTTATATCCCCTTTGATTTTTCTGGAAACAACTTGAAAATACCAAGTCTTGTCGTTGCCACGTTTTGATTTTCTCCTTTAGACAAGAAATATTGCCAGAGCATATTACTATAGCATCCCAAATGTGCCCACTAGAATTCAAATTTTCTAATTATAGCTAAGTTCTCATTGTTGTCAACAATTCTTGTTTCTCTCTGCTTAATGTTAGTCTATTTTCCAAATTCATTCTTGCCAGTTTTGTCTACTGAACTCAGGCACCTTATTTTTCTTCCCAATTCTACTCCATTGTTACTGCTCTTACTTCATTGTCTTATTCATCAGAAACTTTTCTGAATATGTTTCACCATAAACTACTTCCTCTCTAATGACTTATAGTTTGGTTTTCACTTATTTCCTAGTAAGTGAAGGGCAGCATAATATAGAAACAGGACCTGGATGTTAATTGCAGTTCCACCCTTTCTAGATCTAAGTTACCTTACATGTGGAATAGTAATAGTAAAAATGCACTGCGCAGTTTTGTTGTGAGAGTAAGAGCAGATATAACATGTAAAGAATCTATCATATGCCTGGTAGAAACAAGGTGCAGAATAATATCCAATTCTTAATTTTATTTTCTACTTGTTAATGTTACAGGTTTTGCTTCTCCTCTTACTAGTCTAACCATTTCTTCTATGTCTCCCTTGAGGGTGCCTCCTCTTGCTTGAATGTTTTGATTTTAGCCTTCTCTTAATTGTTTCTTATAATAATTATACTCACAACAAAACTTTGAAGCATCATTTTATGCATATTTTCCTAACTATATTTTTGATTTAACAAACCTTTTTAATTTGAAAGTAGCATTATTGATTATCTTATTAAACTTCTTTTTTAAGACACAAGTCTCAGAGAGATTAAGTTGCTTTTCTAGGAATTAATGGAATCTCTATCTCCTGACTTTCAGACAATTAATCTTCCAGTTCTTTCTTTAAAGCTTCACTGTTCCATTTTGAATCACCTGACCACTTCATAAGAATCTTGTATTTCTCATAATAATCAAGTGTTTTATACTTACCATCTCAGTATCTCCAATTTTCACTTGAGTTGACTGATGCTCAGTAAATTTAAATGATTCCTCAGCTTGTATAACTAGTTGTGACAGGCAAGAATGAGATGCAAGTATTGTCTTTTGTCTCCCAAAAGCTCTGACACTTTATTTGTAAGAAGTCTGGTTTAAGAACCTAAGTTCACACTGATCATGCCAGGTTTAGTCACTGTTTACAATGCTGGGAAGGTAATATCTGAATACCACCCTGTCCAGCTATAAATTTAAGACATTATAGCAAAATCACATGTAAAATATTATTAAAGTATTTTAAAAGGTATGGGATTATAATCCATTATTCACTACACACACACACACACACACACATGCACACACACTTAAAGTGACCAAGATATATATATTTTTTTAAATTAAAAAAACATATATATATATATATATATTTTTTTTTTCTTTTATTTGGATTCCATTGCAGACAATGCAACCAATGAGTTGCTATGTGGTAAATTTCCTTGGGGATAATTGAGCTACCCAATTCCCAGACACTTTCATGTAACTCTCAGATATATCTTAATGTGAAACAGTGACAAAGATACCTTTACTCAGGTTATAAGCTGGTACTAATAAGACATAGCTAATCATGGGGAGTACTGTGAGATGTTTCACAATGAGGTGATTGTATAAATTACAAGTAGTAAAACCTGGTTACATTGTGATAGACTAAGCAGTTACAATATTTTTTTCCAATCACTATACACAGTGGGAACATAACATTCATTAACATCATGTTCTCCAAATACACCTGCTGTTGTTTTCAGAATGGAAGCTTAAAGTCATTTTCTTTGAAAACATCTTTATTCTCCACAAACTGAAGTTGTGCAATATATTTCCCATCACTTAAATTTCAATAAATATAATAAAATATTATGTAACTTCAAATTAGTTTCTCAAGTAAATTATTTACATATATCTGTATGTATATATAATATATAAATATTACTAGAATTATAATATTAATATAATTTACTTATACATTAATTACATACATTATATATAATTTGTTAATAATTATCAATTAACTATTTTATTATTAACATATATTTGACATATAATTTTTATAATTTATTATTCTATATTAATCTATGCACTTAAGAGTTATATAATCTGACTCAATATAATCAAAGCATTCCCATCAATAAAATTATTCTAACATATATTATGTAATATGCCAAGAAAGTAATAGCATCTAGGTCCAAATATTAACTACACACTGTGTCATGACTGCCAATGAAGTAAATGTGATATTAAGCTACTTTAATAAATGCTTCCCAGGTTTTAAATAAAGCAGACAATAGTCCCACCATACACAGCATGTGAATCCCATATGGGTGGGTGTTGGCTACAGACACCACATTTTAGAAGAAACATTGGCAAACTGTAATGATTACAGAGAAAAGTAATGAGAATGTAAAACATTTGCTCATTAGAAATGGTAGATGGAATGGTAGATATTAAGGCTAAGGAAAATAATGCTGAGGTTAGTGGGAAATGAAGAGGAAGAGTTGAGAGTTTGATAAATATAGAAAGCTTCAGAGATATGAAATATGTAACATAAAAGAGAAGTTAGCCTTATTTATTATATAGAACCAGAAGACAGGTTAAGATCATGGAAGTTGAAGGGTCACTTGAGAGAGCCAGATTTCAGCTCAATCAAAGAAAGAACTTTCTGACAATTAGTAATAGATTGCCATGATCTATTAAATTTTTTATTGTTGACTATTTTTTAGATAGACTTTATGCAACAAAGATTGGTGTGCTTGAGAGAGTCAACATGCACTAGATCTAAGTGTAACACACTTTTACATAAGGTGCCTAAATCTTTCATAATCCTAATACAATACATTTAAAAGTGAAAGAGAATGCTAATAATAAGTAGTTTAGGACAACAGTCCTAATAGGCAACCTGATAATATAAGGCAAATCAATGATTCCATGATTCCTCAAAGATTCCATGAATCATGGAATTCATAATCTTGGTGATGATGATGATGATGATGATAGAAATCACTTAAATAGCATTTCCAAAAGGCAATATTTAAGTTATTTATAAATGAGGTGAGAGACATTATTTCTTATACTTTTCAGAGAAGTATAATTGCAGTGCAGTTCCTAAATTGTTTAAGATCTTACAACTGGTAAGAGATAAACACAACTGGTTAGAGGTAAAGCCATAATTTCTATTCAAACAATCTGTTTCTAGAGCTCATGGACTTTACTGGAAAAATATACTGTACTATACTACCTCAGTAGCTACATGTTTTAAATTTTATTTTAAAATAATTATAGATTCACATGAAGTTACAAATATAGTACAGAGAGGTTTCATGTTCCCTTCTTCCAATTCTCCCCAGTGGTTACATCTTACATAACATCAAAACCAGGAAACTGACATTGGTACAGGGCATGTGTCTAGTTTCTACCACTATTTTATCACATGTAGATTAATGTTACCATCACAGTAACCAAGATACAGCTCCAGTCCATCACCACAAAGAGCTTCCTCATGGTTACTGCTTGATAGTCACACCTATTCTCCTCCCCTTCACCATTCCTATCACCTGGCAACAACTAGCCTTGTTTCCATTTCTATAATTTTGTTATTTCAGGAGTATTTTATAAAATAATCATACATTAGTTGGTCTTTTCTGATAGATGTTTTTCACTCAGCATAATGCCAAATAGATATGTTTAATGAGGAAATTTAAACATGTCAGTTATACAATTTCTATGGACAAGATTCCATTTGATTTTTATAATAAATCATTTATTTAAATATAATTTTTATATATAACAATGCAGAAAACATGAGAATTGATAACTTTTTTTCCCCAGGATAAATATATTAAGAATATTGGATGACAAAAAACATTTAAATTGGGTTAACTATATAAGAGTTGGTATTTTCATCGAACTTGTTATGATTATCTTATAATGATTAGCTGTTTATTTTATGTAACATCTTAAATGATCTGTTTTGTTGCCAATAAACACAGACACAACTCAATGTGCTGATGGAAAAGAATATAATTTAGCAATCAGTATTCAAATTTCTTTTAAATTACAATCCTGCGCACAGAAAAATATTAAAAAGAAATTAAGCATTTTTTTCCCATTAGAGTTTTACTTAGAACCACTTCATTAAATGACAACTTCAGAGTAAATAGGCACACAATTATATATCTCTACTAATCACATAGCTGATAAAATTGTTTCCTTGATTTTTATTTCCAGTTAGCTCCACACAATAATGTTATCTATAAGATAATGCTTCTAACTGAAGAAAACAGGAAGGCAAATAAGCAAACCTAATTGCCAGTAACCTTTACAATCCCTTACTGTTAACGTGTACTGCTGAAATTTATTGGATTTTGCTAACCAATGTCACTATAAAAAATTAATTAATTAATTAAAAAATAAAAAATAAAACATTCTATTACAAAAGAGCTTAAAAACTTAGCGACTAACAAGATGAACACAGCTTTTTTGTTTCATTTTACTTTTCATTTCATTTTACTTCATTTATTTATTCATTTTTGGTAGAAAGAAATCCTAATGCACTCTAAGCTTTCACACACGTATATGTGAAAATCAAATGACCACCTTTGGAAAGTTGGAGCAGACTCTGGAACATGAGCATTGTTTTATAGCATGGCACAGCACTGTACACATAACCTATGCTCAAGAGATATTTGAATTACAGAATAGAGCAAAATAAAGAAAATTGAGATTTTAATTGAACTTTTCCTTTAAATCCCATAAATAAAAAAAATATTTTTTTCTCTACACAGAAGGTAATAAAATATATGAATATGTGAAATGTACAGATTACTAACAGGAACGATAAAAAAGTGTTATTTTTGAAAACTTCATTGCAGCCAATCTTCTAGTCATTTTCACGGATGTCAAATTCTCTTATTTTAATTTTTCAAAATAAAATTAAACTACCCTACCTTATATACGCAAAAATATCTGAAATACATGTATAAATGCATAAAAAATAAGCACATGAAAGACCATCATAAACATATTTTCATACTCATATTTTAATATAAATAAACAAAACACAACCGAGAAACAAAAAAGAATTAACTCTCTTTTTACGAATGAACTCACACTCAACTTTGTAAATGAATTGTGTCTGTGTGCTTCATTTGATAAAATAAAATCTATCTAGCTGAAGGAAAATGTTTTTCATTTGCATTAACATTAATTCAGGCTTTCATATTAGCCTGTTCATAAACATGAACCATTTTCTCGTATGCAATCCTAGATTGCATAGTTAAACCATATATAGTTATTAATTTGTTAATCAACAAGTATTCATTAAGCCCTTGCTATGTATAGGCATTGGGGACATAAAAATAAATATTTTATTCATCCTCCAGAATATGGCTAACAGGCATACACATGAAAAATAACTCTAATATGTATGATAAGTGCTAGAAAGACAGTTCTTTTGATTTTTATCAAGAGTAAAGTTGTTATAATAGAGTAAGAATGACAGAAAACATAATACAGTCCCCTAAGATCAGATCAAAAGTGGCCACCCTGGTAACTAAATCTAAATGCCTCATTTTACAGGTGAAGCAGAGGTTTAAAAAGTTATCATAGATAGTGATAACATCTTGACTAGATACCAAAATTTAAAATATCCTAACTGCTGACTTTACAAGATTGCTGAGAATAAATGAAGTATAATATAAAGTATTTGGTATATTGTGAAGTATCAATAAACATCTGGGAAGAAGTCTGTTGTAGTGGAAACAGGATGAATTTGGAGTAAAACATACTTGAGTTAAAATTTTATCTCTTCTTATTATGGCACTTAATTTATCATTGCTTGGTCTCATATAACTCCTCTTTAATACAAGGACAAACATTCAAATATTTCATGATCATTTAACTATATAGAAATTGATCATTTTAATAAAATTATTATTTGATAAATGTATATCACTAATATTTGATAGATTTTTAAAGAAGAGATTTTCTGTTTGGGAGAAGATAAAAACCCAATTAACATATTAAATTTGAGATGATATTTTTCACAATATAACTAAGAGTTAACTTGTACAGCATGAGAAAATTTGATTATTTTGTTTAGATTATCTGGTCTCAGAGTAGAAATTGACCAGAGGGAAATCAATGATGTGTGAACTGAACGGCCAATGTTGACATTATTAAAAATTTCATGAGATAGATTATAGTGGAATTTGTTGATGTTCTGATGTGGTGTGACCTTTTTCTACAATTCTAAACTCTTAGTATGATGCATGATACATATAAATTGTTTTTGTTTTATTTTAGCAGAAATTAAGTAAGTGATTGAGATTTACATTTGGGTTAATAATCTTCTATATATTCTCTCTCTCTCTCTCCAGGACCCTGGAGATGGAGAGCATAAGCCTCTTAGAAAGTTGTATCATGTGGAGAAAATTGAACCCTCACAAGAGCATGTAGTTGAGGGTTCAAGTCAACCATTATTATAACTCAAAGGACAGGAAGTCCCCAGTTGAAATATCGGTTGCATTTGATGTAAGATTTTAATGAGATAATGAACATAATAACCACCTGGGTATAGAGGCACATTCGGAACGTCTATATACAGTGATAATTTCTTTTTCTCTTTGGCCGCTGGCCTTTATCACTGGCTCCCTGGCCTCTGCTAATCAAATTGGAGTTAGAATCAGATCTTAGCAGGCACACTCAAATATATATATATTTAGAAGTACAGACATAGCCTGATATATGGACAAGAAGAAGGAAAAGACAGGCAATAGAGCTGAAAAAAAAAATTAAAAAAAGAAGCATACTAACCAAAAAGAGCAGTAATTTTATTTTAATTAAAGCACTGTTATATTTTCTAATGAAAAAAATTCCTTTTTTGGTAACTGGGTGCGTTAAGGTTTCTGCATCCAAAGTTCTGGGGACAAGGAACAAATTATTTAAGTGGTTTCCTAGAAGCAATAGTGATAGAAGTCACCCATCCTCTTCCATTCTTTGGTTCTCAGATTCCTTTATTCTGGTTTTGGAAGAAAGAACTCCATTCATTGTTTATAAGATCAAAATAATGTTTAAAGTTTATTTGGCATCCTGTATGACAGCACCCAAAACTCACAAGTATTCTCCCAGCTGGTCCCATGATTGAGTCTTTAATAATCATGGCAGTCTTTAATGGAGATTTTTGACTTTCTATAAGGCAAGCAATTTCAGGATGATGAGATACTTGGTAGAACTGGGAAGCTCATTTGCCTCACTTATTTTGAAGAAAAATGAGTTCCTCTGAAAGAAACAAAGTTGTATGGGCTACCATAATCATGAATAAGGCAATGGATGGTGGTGCTGAAAGAATTATGGACAATCTCTATCAATGATAAATGTGCATTACAGTGAAGGCAAAAATTTCCCTCTTCCTAGTGTAAAGATTCCAGTGTAATCATCTTGCCTTCAGGTGGCTGGCCAGTCAATTAGAGGGTAAAACCATATTAGAAACTTAGTCTTGACTTCTGCTATTTCAGATTAAGAATACATCAGAAGTAGTCAGATCAGACTTTTTAAGGGGACTATCATATTGTTGAGCCTGTGCGTAACTTTAATATTCTTACAATAGGTGCTTTTTCCCCCATGAGCTGTGGGAAGAGGCTGAATGATATAGTTAGAACTAACTATATTGTCTGCATGATTATCAATACTTTTCTCTGTAATAGATGCCTTTGGTGAGCATTGGTAAATCTAGATAAAGCTCTTTTTACCAGTCATCATAGGGAACTTACCAAGAGGTTCAAATTGAGAGAGATGGGACAATATAGGAGGAGCATGAGACCATGATCCAAATATATGCAAACTTCCTTGTGCTCTCAGAGACTGCAAGACCTACTTAACTTTACTTAAGAATGGAGTGCTGCTATGCACATCCAACTTTATAATTTGGTGGATCAGATAATAATAATTCATAAATGGGCAGATCATGTTATATATTTGCTTGGTGTTCTAGATTAGGCATTTGATATCTACTGGGGCCTGGTAACAAGCTCAGAAGCTCTTTTTCAAAGTATGAATAATTATGTGTGAGTGAGTGAATGTGTGTGTGTGTGTGTGTGTGTGTGCGCGCGCGCGCGCATGCGCATGTGTGTGTAATAACTTATAGCTGCAATACAAAAATCTGGGAGTCTGCATCATGATTCTCTTGTAAGGGATTCCCAGGTGTTCTATCAGTATTTCTGTCTATAATAGACATTTAGAGAGCGCTGTTGAATCTGTGAGAGTCATAAAGCTCAAATAAGAAAGCAGCTTACACTGTAGCTACCAGTTTCAGGGCTTTCTCGTTCTCTGGTTCTATAACAGTTTTCTATTTCTATTGTCAAAGTCCCTTTTGCCCAGTAATAGAATATATCCACAAGTTTTAGAGGATATCAGTGTCTACACAGAGGGTCATTATTGTGCCTAATAACAAACTGTCTGTTGAGTGCTTCAGGGAAGCATATGATATGTAGTACACATTGCCCTGAAAATCTAAAGCTCACTAAGCATTGTCTTTTTCTGAATTACGAGGCAAAGTAACTTGTCTTTCACTTTGGAGTTAGTATCTGGGAGTCCCTCAGTTCTATTGGACTCTTAGAACCTCATAAAGATGACAGGTTTCTAAATTTTCATGAAGTTCTTCTGGCCTGCATATGTCTTGTCAACACTTTCAGGATATTTGTTGCTTCCTGTCTGCCAGTTCTGATCAGGATGAAGTCATGAATGCCACGAGCCAGTATAATGCCCTGCGAGATGAGGCCATGATCAGCTGCCCTGAGTACTAAATTATGACAAATATTCAGAAACTTGAAATACTTCTGAAGTAAAAAAATAAAGTTTTACCACCGGCTTTACCAAATGATGTTTAATAACTACAATTGAGGTGAGGGGGCACTTGCTAGATCAAAATCTGTACGCAGTTAATATCATCACTTACTTTAAAGTAATTTCCTGCTATTTTCTATGACTTATTTTTATATACTAAAGAGGCAACTATATAAGAATATTGCCTTTAAAAATTTGATCTTCAGTTTAAAAGCAATGTAATTACGACTATTGTGGTAGATGGGACCAAGTATATGGTTCTAGAATTATTTATTCTTATCAAAATTATAAAAACCAATTCAATACCACATTTCTGGGAAAAACACAGATTATTGCCACCTTTAAATACTTGGAGGAGACAAATTGACAGTTCTACTGGGTCCGGCTCTGATGGATTCACACTAAATCTTTATCAATAACATCACTCTGCAAATCCACATTCTTACTGGTGAACCATACAGGCATTCTGAATCCCCAAGAATTGGTGTCAGCTTCAATTCAGTGTCTTATAATCTCCCTCAAAGCTTTGGTATTTTCCTCTCCTCTATGTACAGTGACCCTGGCAAATATCCACAGGTCCCTTTGGGAAACACTAGGAGAATAATTTACAATAAACTTTTAGAATATTCTCAGAATCTTTCATTTAAGGGGCTTCAGGTGTGTGAAGAGACTGAAGTCTAGGATTTCAGTGAGAGGTTGAGAAGTTCCATTTCAATAATTCAGATTAGGTCCCTATTTACAAGGCTTAGAACTTCTGAGTCAACACATCATTTAAAACTTTAGTAGATTGTTCCATAATTGTTTGCTTATTGTCAAAGATCCCCATGTATGAAAACATTCTGAGTGCCATGCCAGTCCTATGATCCATTGTGGTAGTCTTGCCAACCTTGCCTCCAGTATTTAAATGCGGCCATTCTTGGACCACTTCTTAATAAAATCAAAGAGCCTACTCTAATAATATCATCTCAGAGTTCTATCCATACAAAAGCAAGTACAGAAGTTTATCCAGATGTTCTCTATTGATGTTTTTCTCTGGTAATATTTTGCTGAAAACAGCCTCTGGATCTTCCTAGGAAGCAGTCTAAGAATAGATCCACTCCAATATTTCCTTCTCCCAAAACCTTGAGATTCTTTCATTTGCAAATAATGATATATTTTTGACATCTGAACTTTCACATAGGACACTGATGAGTTGGGATTTCAGTCAACTACCTGAGGGGTTATTGGAGCCTCTTCTATTCATTGAGTTAATTCAATGGATGCTTAGTCCAAACCAGTGATAAATATCTTCTTCCCTGGTCATTTACAACTATATTCCCTTATGATTTTGTTGATAAAAGTTAGCAAAATTCTGTGGTTATTTTGGAGTATAATGTGTTTCCTTAAGGTCAGACCATATATATTTAATCCTGGGACATATTCTAATTGTGGTTCTGGAGAAAATGAGAGGTGATGAGTAGATCTTGAAGAGATTGGTCACTCTTTGTAATAAAACTGCTTCAGATGAGATGAGGAAGAGTTTGCCCCCTCACCTGAGGGAAAAGAGATTGCTTCTTCTAGGAAGCACAGTGGGACTGAAAGTCTCAAGTTTGTCAGATTCTTCTAAGTTAACAGAAATTTTCCTTATCCAATTCTCTGGGTCTAGTTTTTTGTTTTGTTTTGTTTTGTTTTGTTTTGTTTTTAAATTAGAGTTCTGTTAATGCTCTGAATTCAAATTATGTTGTAATTTTTCAAACCCACAAAATTAAAATTTCAAACCCTAGTTTTTGCCTATATTGATCATCTTATTTCTTTTAGACAAGAGATTACTTAAGATTAGTCATTGAAACACTATAGTTCTTTGCTTATAACTTGAACAGAGAATTTAAAGCCCTGTACTCATCATTTTTTATGTTACTTTTTAATGTAGCCAGAAGTAACTAGTCCACTTAGAGCATTTGCAGTCATCACTTATACTCTAATGGCCACATTGTCTAAATGATCTGTATGTTCAACATTCCATTTCTCCTAGAGATGAGGTCATCACTACCTTCAAACCCAATAAGAACAGATAATTGCTCCCAGATTCCCATTTTTGAAGGACTGTTTTTGGAAGTACTTCTGGGCAAAGAAAACTACTATATCAGTCAGAGTATAGTCAGAAAAAGGGAAATCAATCTATAGATTTCAAACAGAAAGATTTAATACAAGGTTAACTGCTTGTAGTATTGTTGGAGAGGATAGAATAAATGTAAGCATTGTGGAGGCCGTCTAGAAATTATAAAACTGCAAGATGTTGATGTTGAAATTATATCTGTGAAGTAGGTCACTGACAGTGAACTTTGGATTTTAAGAAGCTGCATAAAACCACTGCCACCACTCCAAGCAGTCTTGACTGCCAGCACCATACTGGAGGAAAAGTGAATTTTAACTCTTTCCTTTTTTTAAATCTTGCATGAGAACCTTTAATAGGCAAAGTCTAAGACAGAAGCTTACTGGTAAGAGGCTTGGGAAAATGTAGTTCCTGGTATGCAGTACCCACAGTAAAGGGGAGAAGACAGAAGTACATGAGGATAACACTGTGTACCAAAAGATAATAAACAGCACATGCCCTTGTCAGGGCTTCCCATATCCAATCACTATCATCTCATTCTTATATTTTTGCTGTAGCCTTTTAGAAAAACTTTCTCTTGACCATCCATAACTCATTTCCACAAAGCAGCCAGAAACCCACCTTTTCTCCTTATTTGGAACCCTCAAATTACCTTTTATTGCAGTTAGAATAAAAGCCAAACATTTACGATGGCTTACAAAGCCAGATATATCTTACTTTGGCCCGTGACTCTGCTCTTGATAATTACCACTTTCTGCCTCACTGCCTATACTTCTCACTCACCAAAGATAGTTTCCTGTGTTTCTAACCAGAGCTTGTCCCTGCCAATTATTTGCATATGCTATTCCTTCAACTTGGAATGATCTTTTTTCAAATATCCCTTTTTTTTGACTATCGTTCATTATTTGGTTTTCAAATGGAAGATCGGAGGAGAGAAAAGATAATGATGAGGAGGAAGAGAAAGAAGAGAATGAGTTGTAAAGAGAAATTTGAAAACTATAAAATAAACAAAATTATCAGACAACACAAGCAAAATATATACATTTGCTCTTAGCAGCAAAAGATATATAAACTCTAGAACAGTAGATTGTTTGACAGGTCTATCGTATAGTTCAGCATTTCTCAAGTCTATTTTCTCTATGCTTCTTCTGGAAAAAAGATTTCTGTTCCTCACTCCTGTTCTATTGCAGTTGGAACCTTAGTATCTGTTTTTAAATAAGACATCGAGATGATTCTTACACAGGCTAACTATATACTTTTTGTATTTTACTTATTTTTGTGTTTTATATTTTTTGGAACCATTGGATTAAAAATTGTACCAGTATTTATGTAAGAAAAAAATACTTCCTAAGAAAAAAATAAATGCCAGCCTATTACAAAAAATAACCCATGAGTATGCTATAATTGCCCATTAGTGAGAATTTAAGCATATTTGATTTTAAAGCCTTAAAGGAAGAATATATTATCTAAACAGAAACTACTGACAATTCAATAAATTGTACCTTGCTTACAGACTTGGAAACTATTTAGCATCCTGTAACTGCCCAAATGTTGGATGATTTATAGCTTATTTTCTTCTTTCGATAAGGCTTCCATCTCATTTATAAGAGCAAGAAACAACTATAACTTTAGATAAAAATGTGTTGCAACTCTCACAAGTCTTTTTACAAGGCTCAAAGCAGTCAAGACTGTAATCCAGAAATCGAGAGTTCCTTTGAGGTTTAAGCCCTTCAGTAAAGGGTAGATGTTAATCTCTTATTCTCCATCACATGATGAAAGTTCCAAGGATATTTTCTGGACTTTGATGTACTCACTCCAAACATTGCTGAAGGCAAAAGTGAAGCTGTCCTACTTCAAGCACATTCTGAGAACACAGCGTTCTTTGAAAAAAGGCAATAATGACGGGGAAAAAATAGAAGGCAGCAGGAAAAGAAAAAGACAAAATATGAGATGGATTGGCTCCATAAAAGAAGCCAGAGACATGAGTCTGTAGATGCTGAGCTGGGCTGTTGAGAACAGAATATTGTGGACATCACTCATTCATAAGGTCACCAAGTGTTAGAGCCAACTCAACAGTATGTAACACACACACACACACACACACACACACACACACACACACACCAAAAAGGATGATGGGATTGATGGGACAGAAATAAATAAATGTTCTGGTCCTAGGCATTCTGCTCCCTCCATGAATATACCACCAGAAACCCATTTGTACCCTCTGGCCTTCAGTGAAGTAAATTTTTATTTAATTCTTAAAATAAATAATTTGAATACAGATCACACTTTAGACTCCAAGAAATTAATATTTCTCACAAATATTTCTGAGACTCCCTGGAGATTATACTTATATATTTTGGTGGTTACTTGTTGGGTCTTATGCCAAATTCCGGGTTTTGGCTGGCTTCTTCTTGGTCATTCTGGCCATTTCTTTCTTCTTCCACATATTCCTTCAGCCTTTCTGGTTAGCTTTATCTCAAAATGTAAATTTAGACTTTATTCCCCAAAGTAGGGATAAGAGACACCATTACTAAGTTAGTAGTTAATAAATCTGTATTAACAATTTGGGGAGAATTGAAGTTAAAGGAATTTTAGCATAGAATAGAAAACTGTTCTTTCTAAACTTATTAATCGCACACTGTCTCAGCGAAAGTTTAAATAATAGCCATGTCTTTCCTTCGGGCTTAATCTTTACCTATGCTGTTGGGACCTAGTCTCTCTTTTCAAAATGTTTTCTCCCAGATATTCCTCTCTACTCTCTATCTTTCCAACTACTCCTTCTCTTTCCAGCTACTCCCTCTCTTTCCAACTTTTATAACTTGAAAAGTAGCTCCAGCAAAACTGAAAAAAACAAACAAAACAAAATGCCAGCAACCACTCTCTGCCCCTCAACACACAATTACTACCTCTTTGGTTACCTGTTGAAAGTTAAAATTATTTTATGTTAAAATAATCTCTCTACACCAACAAGAGCAAATGTTAACTTTATTACGCAAAACAGTTAATTATGTTTCTCTCTGTTTTCTCATTCAAACTCTTTCCTATGTCTTGCCTTTCAAAAAGAAAAAAATAATAATAAAAGTTTTTTTTAAAGGAAAAAAAAATTTTTCTACCTAAAGGAATTATACTCTGAGCCTTTTGCTGAGTGGCTCCAGGTTCAGCACTGGTGCCACACATGAACCTGCATAAACAAGGTTAACACCCTTTGCCCCATCCTGGTGACATTCTGAGACCCTGCTTCACTCAAGGCTTTTTCATCAGCTGACCCTTATGGGAATTAGGAAGCAGGCCTTGGAGTACTCTGAGCCTTTTGCTGAGCTGCTGCAGGCCTGGCAAATGGTGGTAGCTAGGCTTGGATTGCAGCATGGCCACTGCCACAAGCCTTCGGGTCTACCACAGACAGTGACCAATTGTGAATTGCTTTGTAGCTTCTACTAAATAGTCCTGGGTCAGTCACAAACAGCTATTGAACTTGGTTTACATGGGAGCCACTTCCAAGAGGACTCAGAACCAACACACTCAGAGGCCAGCTTCAGACCTCAAAAAAAGCACCATAGGATTAGCCCAATGACAGCACACCCAAAAGGTGGTCTCGATAAGCACCAGAGCCCACTTGGGTAAATCTCATTCCATGGAGTCAACCTTACCCACCCAACAGCAGCTCGTATATTCTGGTCATGGCCAATCCTCACAGTCAGTCAGCCTTAAAGTCAATCCTGCCCACTGATGTGTCAACAGCAATAAAGACTCAACTACAACAAAAGGGCACACACAAATGACAAAAAGGACATTCCTGGATCACTTGGAGCAGATGATCAAGGAGACTGTGCCACTGGGCCCCACTGGGGACCTACTGCATAAGGTCATCCAACCAGGACTGGTAGATGTAGTAGATACACCTAATACATAGAAACAAACACAAAGAGGCAGCCAAAATGAGAAAACAAAAAAGTATATCCTAAATGAAAGAACAGGAGAGAACTCCAGAAAAATAATCAAAAAGAAAGCAAGATACAAAGTTCAAGATACTGCTTATAAGGGTGGTCTAGGAACTTAGTGAGACCTTAAACAGAGAGATAATAAGCATAAAAAGGGACATGGAAACAATAAAAAAAACAATCAGAAATGAAGACTATACTAACAGAAATGAAGAATATACTAGAAAGAATCAACAGCAGAATAGATGAAGCAGAAGATCAAATCACTTATTTGGAAAAAAACACTCAATGGGTGCTGAAAAAAGAAAAAAAAGAATTAGAAAAATGAAAGTAGTTTAAGGGACCTCTGGGACAATAAAATTACAATATTCTCATCATAGAGGTACCGGAAGAAGGAGAGAGACAGAAAGCAAGAGATTGAGGTCCTATTTGAAGAAATAATACTAAAACTTTTTCTAATGAAAGAAATAGACATAAAAGTCCAGGAAACATAGAGAGTCCCAAACAGGATGAACCCAAAGAGGGCCACACCAAGGCACATCGTAAAATGCCAAATGTTAAAGACAAAGAGAGAATCCTAAAAACATCAAGAGAAAGGCAACTAGTTACTTACAAGGGAGCTCCCATAAAATTGTCAGCTGATTTCTCAACAGAAACTTTGCAGGTCACAAAGGCTGACATAAAATATTCAAAGTGATGAAAAGCAAGGATCTACAACCAAGATAATTCACCCAGCGAGGCTATTATTTAAAATTGAAGAAGAGATAAAGATCTTCCCAGATAAGAAAAAGCTAAAGGAGTTCAACACCACCAAACCAATATTACAAGAAATGATAAAGGGACTTTTTAAAAAGGTGAGAAGAAAAGAACATAAATATGAACAATAAAGTAGCAATAATTATGTACTTATCTATAAGCCCTTTAAATGTAAATAAATTAAATGCTCCATTAAAGGATGCAAGGCAGCTGTATGAATAAGAAAACAAGACACATGCATGAACTGTCCACAGGAGACCACTCGGATCAAAAGAAACACGCAGACTAAAAGTAAAAGGATGAAAAAAGATACTTAATGCAAATGAGAAAAAAAAGCTGGGTTAGAAATATTTATATTAGACTAATTAGACTTTAAAACAAAGGCTATAATAAGAGACAAAGAAAGACATTACAAAATGATAAAGGAATTAATCCAACCAGAGGATATAAACCTAGTAAAAATGTATGTACCCAACATAGAAGCACCAAAATATATAAAGCAAATATTGACAAATGTAAAGAGAAAGAGATTGATAGTAATACAGTCATAGGAGAAGGCTTTAAGACCCCATTGACAGCAATGGACAGATCTTCCAGACAGAAACTCAACAAAGAAAGAATGGCCTGAAATGACACACTAGACCAGATGGATTTAATTGATATTTTTAGAGCATTTCATCCCATAGCAACAGAATATACATTCTTCTCAAGTGTACATGGAACATTTTCCAAGATAAACCACATGTTAAGACACAAAACAAGTCTCAATAAATTTAAGAAGATTGAAATCATATCAAGTGTCTTCTCCAAACACAATGGTATGAAACCAGAAATAAGTTACATGAAAAAATGGAAAAACACAAGAACATATGGAGGCTAAATAACATACTACCAAAACATGAATGGGTTAACAATGAAACTGAGGAATAAATTAAAAAGTACTTTGAAATAAATGAAAACAAAAACACAATGACCCAAAATTTATGGGACACAACAAAAGCAATCCTAAGAAGAAAATTCATAGCAATACAGGCCTACCTCAAGAATCAGGAAAAATTTCAAATAAACAATCTAACTTTATACTTAAAGAAACTATATACATATATACATATACATAAAACTTTAACCAGACTCATCAAGAAAAAGGAGAGGACCCAAATAAATAAAATCAGAAATGAGAGAGACGTGACAACTGATACCACAGAAATACAAAAGATTATAAGAAAATACTACTAACAATTATATGCCAACAAATTAAACAAGAAGAAATAAGTTCCTAGAAAATTACAATTTTTCGAAACTGATTTAAAAAAAACAGAAATTCAGAACAGATCAATTACTATGAACAAAATCAAATCTGTAATCAAAAAATAAAAATCCTGTACTGCCTTGCTTCACAAACTATTCCTAAAATTTCAAGAGGAGAGAAGGCTCCCAAGCTCATATTACAAGCCCGCCATTATTCCAATTCCAAAACCAGACAGAAACATTACAAAAAAAGAAATTTATAGGCTGTATAATTTGATAATCATATTCCCGATGAACATAGATGCAAAAATTCTCAACAAAACATTAGCAAAACAAATTTAGCAATACATTAAATAATGATATATTATGATCTAATGGAATTTAGTTTCTGGGATGCAAGTTTGGTTAAATATCTGCAAACCAATCAACGTGATACACCATACTAACAAATTGAAAGATAAAAATTATATGATTATATCAATAGATGCAGAAAAGGGTTTTATGAAATTTAACATCCATTTGTGGAAAAAAAACCTGAGCAAAGTGAGAATAGAGAGAACATATCTCAACATAATAAAGCCATATGACAAACCCACAGCTTACATTATACTCAGTGGTGAAAAGCTAAGAGTGTTTTCTTAAAAATAAGAAATAAGACAAAGTTGTTCACTTTTATCACTTTTATTCAATATAGTATATTAAGTCCTAGCAACAGCAATTTGATTATTTTAAAAAAAGGCATCCAAATTAAAATGGAAGAAGTAAAACTGTCATTATTTGCAGATGACATAAGACTATATGACAAGAACTCTAAAGATTCCACTGAAAAACCATTAGAACTGATAAATGAATTCAATAAAGCAGCAGAATACAAAATTAATATTCAGAAATTATTGAATTTTTATACAATAATAACGAAGTATCAGAGAGAGAAATTAAGAAAATAATCCCACTTACTATTGCATCAAAAGGAATAAAATATCTAGGGATAAATTTAACCAAAGAAGTAAAAGACTTGCACTCAGAAAATTATAAGATATTTAAGAAATTGAAGATACAAATAATTGGAAGCATATACCATGCCCATGGATAGGGGAAATTAACCATTAAAATGTCTGTACCACCCACAGCCATCTATAGATTCAATGCAATCCCAATAATCTGAAAATTTATATGGAACCAAAAAAGACTCTGAATAGCTGTAGCAATCTTGAGAAAGAACAAAGTTGGAGGTGTCACACTACCTAATATCAAATTATACTACAAAGCTATAGTAATCAAAACAATGTGATACTTGCATAAAAACTGGCACATAGGCCAATGGTACAGAATAGAGGACCCAGAAATAAACTCACGCCTATATAGTCATTTAATCTATAACAAAGGAGGCAAAAAATATGCAATGGGGTAAAGATAGTTTCTTAAGTAAGATATTGGGAAGACTAGACAGATATATGGGGAATAAATGAACTGGACCACCTTCTAACACTATATACAGGAATCAACTCAAAGTGGATTAAATACTTAAATGTAAGATCCTAAACCATAAACATCTAGAAGAAAACATAAGCAATAAACTCTCTGACATTGCTAATAGTAGTATTATATCTCCTTGGACAAAGAAAAAAAGAAATAAAATTAAAAATGGGACTACATTAAACAAAAAAGATTTTGCACAGTAAAGGGAACCATCAACAAGACAAAAAGACAACCTACTCTTTGGGAGAAGATATCCACCAATGATACATTCAATAAGGGGTAAATATCCAAAATTTATAAAGAACTCATACAACTCAACACCAAGAAAACTAACAATTCAGTTAAAAAAATGAACAGAGGAACTAAATTTCTCCAAAGAGGACATAAAAATGGCCTATAGACATATAAAAAGATGTTCAATGTTATAATCATCAGAGAAATGCAATTTAAAACCACAATGAAATATCACCTTACTCCTGTCAGAATAGCTATCATCAATAAATCAACAGTTTTGGACAGGATGTAGCAAAAAGGGAACCTTCATGCGCTGTTGTTGGGATTGCAAATTGATGCAGACACTAGGGAAAACAGTTTAGAAATTCCTCGAAAAATTTTAAAAAAGAACTACTTTATGACTCAGCAATTATACTTCTGGGTATTTATCTGAAAAAATTCAAATTACTAATTTGAAAAGATATATGCACTCTTACTTCACTGCAGCACTATTTTACAATAGCCAAGACATGGAAACAATGTTAATGCCCATCAATAGACAATTGAATAAAGAAGATGTGGTACATGTACACAATAGAATATTACTCAGCCATAAAAAAAATAAAGTCTTACCATTTACATCAACATGGATGGATCGAGAGGGTATTATACTAACTAAACAAACAAATAAAACAGAAACAGATTCATAGATAGAGAAAAAATTGACAATTGCCAGATGGGAGGGAGGTTGAAGGGCTGCTTGAAAAAGGTGAAGAGATTAAGAAATACAAATTGGTAGTTACAAAACAGTCACAGGATGTAAACTATAGCATAAGAAATAATCAATAATATCCTAATAACTATGTATAGTGCCAGGTGGATACTAGACTAATTAGAGGGCTAGCTTCATAAGTTACGTAACTGTCTAGCCACTATGTTGTACACCTGAAACTAATATAAAATAATATTGACTGCCAATTGTAATTGAAAAAAATAAAATGGTACTTGTATTTCACCAATCTCTCTCTCCCCCATCCCCCCTTTCTCTCTCTCTCTCTCTCTCTTTTTCTCTCTCTCTCTCCCTGCCCCCCTTTAGCAAGATCTTCACTTTCAAAGTGAAGAATACATATGTGGAAATAAAGCTTACTGTCTAAATGCTGTGTATTTAAGGAATCACATGGAGTTAGATATCAAGACCACTGGAGGTTTGTAGGTAATAACAGGAAAGGATGATTGATGAAACTATGCTTCTCAGTTGCGAATCACCCTAGGGTATGTCTCCAAGAGAGATTCATTTTTTTTTTTTTGGAAACTTTTATCAACATTCCTCTTTGGGGTTGCTTATATCTATATGACTGAAAAAAATTAGCAAAAAATCATTATTCTGCCCAGAAAATAACTGAGGTTTTGAGTATCATTGGTAAAGAATTTAGTTATGATTTTATTAGAACAGTTATCTGAAAGCTTCTCTTTCTAGAACAATGGGTATGTGGCTCAACCTGGATCCTATTCTCATTCCTGATAGGTGTAAAAGGCCACCATTCGGAAGCTAGGAACAGAGGAAAAGAACTAAAAAGGCTGATTGTAATAATGGTAAGAACTGAATGTACGCAGAGAACCTAAGAAGAGAAAATATTTCTCATATTGTGAAACAGCAAATATTTTTCTCATTTTATAACTGGAATGACACTTAAAATTAATATTTATCTTGGTGAGTAGCGTGTGTGTGCTTGTGTGTCTGTGTATAAGTCTATGTAAAGGATGATTAGATATCGTCATGGCTTGATCTCATATTTCCTTCTGATCTCTGCTCAGATGTTAACCTGAAGACCTTCTCTAACTCTCTAAAATAGCTTCCTCATAGCTTTCTTTCTCTTTACTCTGCTTTACTTTCCTTCATAACCTTTAGCACTACCTGGCATATATATGTATTATTTTTAAGACTTCTATTGCTTTCTATTATTAATAATTTTTGGAACCATATAACTTCATAAAATTAAGTCAGAAAAAAATTTAGTCCATCTATTTTATTCTATTTTATTTTTTAATTTATTTTTTATGGTGACATTGGTTAACAAAATCTGATGCTTGTAAGGCATATATATATTTACATTGTGTATTCACCTTCCATAGTTAGATTTCTTTCTGTCACCACATATTTGACCTCTTTTACCCCATCTCCTTTTACCCCCTCCCCATTACCTTCTGGTAACCACTAGTCTATTGTTCATGTCCCTGAGTCTCTGTTTGTTTGTCTTGTTCATTTGTCACTTTTAGGTTTATATCCCATATATAAATGATATTGTGATTTTCAGCTTTTTCTGTCTGGTTTATTTCACTTAGCATGATTATCTTGTGGTCCATCTATGTTGTCGTAAATGACAGTATTTCATCTCTCCTTGTGGCTGAGTAATGTTCCATTGTATATATGTACCGCAGCTTCTTTATCTAATCATCTATTGTAAGTAGTCTATTTTAAAACTGAATCAACTAGCAGATCTTTCTAAATTTGAAGTGAATTAACAGATGAAGCATAAGAGTATGCAATATTTTGAAATAATTTTGTTGTTTGACACAATAATTAAGAGTTGTAAGACATAGGTCTTATCTCGAACATTTTAGTAATGTTTATTTCAGTTCTCTTATTTTCTTGAATTCATTCACTCACTTAAAAATCAAGTACTGTGTACTTATCATGTGCTAGAAAATATGCCAGGCACTGCTCTAGAGCTAAAAATAAGACAATCATGGACTGCTGACACCTTGCTTATAACCTACCATGGCAGACAGAAGTTAACTAAGCTATTACTTAAATAAGTTTAATTGCAGTTGCACTTAGTACTCAGAAGAAGTAGAACATTCCAGTAAGTTTATGTAGGGAGATGGAATTGGTTTGTGAGTCTAGGGAAAGCTTTTCTGACTAAACAAAAAGAAGGAGCTGAATCCTAAATCATTAGTAGTGATAGGTAGGAAAAAAGCAGATTGATAGCACCGACTTTCCCAGTGTCTCAGAGATCAGTCTTTCCAGGTCCAATGGAATTAGGGACAAAAAAGGAGGGATTAAATTAAGGTGAATTGTTTGTAAACTGTTTACAGTTATATCTTCATATTTCTTCCCCAAAGAGCAAAAGCATAAAAGTTTATTGTTTCTGGAGAGGTAAACACAAACTCTACACACTGGGAGATACCACATATAGTTGCAAGGATTGGATGGAGGAGTTAAGAGTATGTACTAAAAAGAAACTAGTAAAACTAACCAAAACAGATTGGAAGTTGAAATCTTCAGTCCTTTCCTTTGACTTGGGTTCAAGAACTCTGTTAGCCAGTCTTCTACTAGCTAAGCACTGATTGTGGGCAAGTGTCCTTGGGCAATCCGACAAGATCCAGAAAAAAAGGCTAAAAATAATCACTGAAAGGTTTGCTGTCAGCAGATCTCTCTACTGAATCCACATTGGCAAAGTCCCACTCACACTTTCAGAAATACCATTCAGTTTTAATCTTCCACTATGACATATGTACAGTCAACTAAGGATTATTAGACATTTGAGGAAAACCATTTTACTTAAAAAACAGTGACCAAAATAGCAGGATACAAAAATCAGTGTACAAAAATCCATTGCATTCCCATATATTAATAATGAAATGTCAGAAAAAGAAATGAAGAAAATAATTCCATTTGCAATTTTAACAAAAAGGATAAAATATCAAGAAATAAGCTTAAAGGAAGTGAAGAACCTATATACTGAAACAACAAGATATTGTTGAAAGAAATTGAGGTAGCCAAAAAGAAATGAAAAGATATTCAGTGTTCATGGATTGGAAGAATCAACGTATTTAAAAAGGTCATATTAACTAATGCAACACACAAATTTAATGCAATCCTCATCAAAATTCCATTGGCATTTTTCAAATAGAACAAAAAAATCAGACTTATATGGGACCACAAAAGACCCTAAATAGGCAATCTTGAGAAGAAAGAACATAGCTTCATGTATTACATGCCCTGACTTCAAAATACACTATGAAACTATAATAATCAAAAAAGTATAATATTGGCAGAAAAATAGACACACAGACCAATGGAATGGAATTCAGAGCCCAGAAATAAACCCCATGTATCTGAGAAATAAATTTTGACAAAGGAGGCAAAAACATTTAATGGAGAAAAGAAATCTTCTTTAATAAATGGTGTTGGGAAATTGAAAAACCACCTGGAAAAGAATGAAACTGGACTGCTATTTTATACCATACACAAAAATTAACTCAAAATGGATTAAGGACTTATAAATATAAGACCTGAAACAATAAAATGCACAGAAGAGAATACAGGTACTAAATTCATAGACATTGGTCTCAGAGAGAATTTTGTGAACTTGACAGCGAAGGCAAGGGAAGTAAAAGCAAAAATAAATAAATGGGAGTATATCAAACTAAAAATCTTCTGCACAGCAGAAGACAATATTAACAAAACAGAGAGGCAACCAGCTGAATGGAAGAGGATATTTGCAAACAATGGCTCCATAAGGGGATAATATTCAAAATATGTAAAGAACTCATACAACTCAATAACAACAACAACAAAATTAGTTAAAACATGGGCAGAGGACCTTAATAAACACGTTTCCCAAGAAGATTCAAATGGCTAACAGATTATATATCTATATCTATCTATCTAAATCTATCTATCTATCTATCTATCTATCTATCTATATATATACACATATATAAATGTTCAACTTAATTAGCTATTAAGGAAATGCAAATCAAAACCACAATGAGATAACACTTCATATTTGTTAGAATGGCTATTATCAACAAGACTAAAAATGACAAGTGTTGGAGAGAATGTGAATAAAAAGGAATCCTCATACACTGCTGGTGAGGATGTAAATTGGTACAGTCACTACGGAAAACAGTGTGGAGATACTTTTAAAAAATCAAAAATAGAGCTACCATATGACCCAGTGATCCCTCTTCTGTATGTTTACTTCCCAAAATTGAAAACATTTATTTGTATAAATATGTGTACCCTTATTATCATTTCAGCATTATTTACAGTACTCAAAACATGAAAACAATGTGAGTGTCCTTCGATGGATGATTTGATAAAGAAAATGTATATATATAATGGAATACTTAGCTATAAGAAAGGATGAAATACAACCACTTGCAACAACATAAATAGATCTTGAGAATGTCATGCTAAGCTAAATATGTCAGAAAGAAAAGGACAAAAATCCATAATATAAAACAAAAAGCAACAGACCAACAAACAAAATAAAAAACAAACAAACCAAAGCTCATAGACACAGACAACAGTATGGTGGTTACTAGAGAGGAAACAGAGTAGGCGGAGGCTGAAGAGGGTAAAGGTAGTCAAATATATGGTGACAGAAGGTGACTAGTCTTTGGGTGATGAGCATGCAATGCAATGCATTGATGATGTATTATAGAATCATACACTTGAAACTTATATAATGTTATTAACCAATGTTCCCCAAATAAATTCAATAAAAAAATAGAGACCCAAAATCAAACAATTTTTTAATTGGAGAAAAATATGCAGGGAGAGTAAAATTTAATAAAAGCTATGATTAATAACCAGAGATGAAAAGATATGCAAACATGAAGCAAGAACAGGATGCTATTAATCACATGAAATTCAGAATCCAAAACAAAATAAACAACCTTGTGATATTAAAAATAAAAACATAGTAGCAATGAAAAATGCAGTAGTGGGCTTGGAAAATAACTTAAGGTATATACACCAGAGAGTAAAGCAACAAAGTAGGAATATATCCCAGACTGCGGAATAAAAATATGAAAATAACAACTAAGATAAGAAAATTAGAAGATCAGCCTATGAAAGTTAGTATTCAAATAATAACCATTCCAGATAAAAAGAAGAGGGAAAATAATGGGAAAAATAATCAGTCGGAGAATTAAAGATCTCCAAAGACAGAGGAAACATAAATTTCCAGACTGCAAATTTCCTCCAGTTGCCCCAAATAGCCCTTCATGAAATTTCAGAGCAACAAAATTTAGAACCCACAAACTTTTAGAGAAAAATAGAAAACAATAATTAACAACAAAAAATATAACAATAAAAAAGATAAAAATATATAACCTGGAATCAAAATGGATAGCTTTCTTAACAACAATCCTGGAAACAGAAAACAATAGCACAACACCTTTCAATTCTGAAGGGCAACTATTTTTAATCTAGAATAACCCACCATTATCAATGGATTGCTAGCATAGAACAAAAAATATTGAGACATGAGGGTACAAAACTCACCTCCTCATCCTGACTTCTCAGGAGGCTATTTGCAGATGTTCTACTAAACCGATAGAATGAACTGAGAAATAGAAAGCCATGAAATATAGAAAACAGGAAATAAAAGAAAAAGTAAAGGGAGAATTTTGAACAGAGATGAAAACCAGGCATGAAAGCCAATTATTCTCCAAGAAGCAGAAGCTAAAAGAATATCTGCTATATTGAATAATGTTAGATATAGATAAGAACTGGCAAAGAGTTTGAGATAAAATGGAAAACTGAGCAATAAAAATATCTAGATAATTACGAACTCCAGGTAATACAAAACATTGTGCAAGGAATTAATGCTCCACACCGAAATGAGAATATATATTTATTTTATAGCGGTCTAGAGAAAAATGCCTCCCCCTTAAAAATCTAGCTAATAGAATAGAAATTGATTGGATGGGAAATGTGGAAGAAGATGCCAGGATACTAGGTGTTTATGTGTGTGTGTGAGTGTGTGTGTATGTGTCTGCCTATCTGTCTGGGTTGCAGGCTTTGTATGTAGAACTATTTGACTATTTAATCCATTTAGAATTTGTCTGCATGTATTACTTTGATTAAAAAAATAAATAAAATAAAAAACAACAGATGGCTATTGAAATGATTCAGGCAAGAGATCTTGGTGGCTTGTACTAGCGTAGTGATAACAGAGATCATAGATAATGGATGAATATAATATGGAGGATAAGGAATATTGAATTGTCAAGAATAACTTTTGGGTTTCCTCATGAGCAACAGGATGATAAACATCACTAAAAGAAGAGTAAGAGAAGAGGCTCACAAGTTCTCTTTCAAAAACACTTAACTGGAGGTGATATGGATAAACTGAGTGACGACTCAGTATAAGGGTATGAAACTCAAAGGAAAGTGTAGGCTGGAGATAAAAACCAAAAGTCTTGGGCACTGATGTAACTCATTAATTATGCCTTCAGCATCTGGAGTGCTGCACATGTAGAGTCAATTACCAGAAAAACCAGCTAATAAAAAACAGTTTTCCATTAGCAGTTCATGAAAACATATGGATTCCCTCCATTTTCTTCTCTCTCCTCATATTTCACCTGGTTTTTCTAAACCTCTGGCCTCTTCTTCAGGGTACAGTCATTTTCGGTTTCCAAAGTCATAAAAATGGTGAATCTTGGTAGCATGATGGTATAACATATCTGTTTTCTCTGTAAGAGGTTATTTAGGTCTTTAAGTTTCGTCAGCCCAATATATTATGGCTTTAATAAAATCTCTGTCTCTTTTACTCAGTTTTACTGCATTCTAATCTCATCAAAATGCTTGCAGAATGGTATGGTGGGCACTCTACTTCCATGTTAAAATAATACTAAAGATTTCAAGTTAACCTGGGATAAGAATTTACAGTGAGAACAGAAGAGCATGTAAAAACAAGTCTAGAGAAACTCCTACATTTGACTGATGAGTAGAAGAGATGCAGAAAAATTGTGAAATACTGGCCAAAGAAAAGAAAGAAGAAAGCAAGGAAAAATTTGTGTCACTGAAGTCAAGGTAAGAGAGAGAATTTCTAGGAAAGAGAAACCAACTATGTAGAAAGTTGATGAGAAGTAGTGCTTTCTTTTTATTTTTAGTAATTTAATAAAGGTATTAATTTAGCAAAGCGCCCAAATCTTAAAAAAATATGACTTGATATATTTTAAATGTATACTACTGGATCAAGATATAGAACATTCTGGCATACCAGAAGGCCCTGTTTAAGTCGTACTTCACTTCTATGGTAACTACTATTCCCACTTTTGTCACCTTGGATTAGTTTTCCCAGTTAAAAAAAAAATTATATAAATGGAATCATGCAAAGGTTTTTTGTGTGTATGACTTTTTCACTTGATGTTTGTGATATTCATTCATCCAATGTGTGGCGAGTATAAATAGTTCATTCTTCTGTATGCTATGTAGTATTTTATTTTATGTATACATCTAAATTTATTTACACTTTTTACTGTTAGATATTTGGGTTTTTAGATATTGTGAAAATTATTTAAACCATTATAAACACTTTTGTATATATCTTTTGGTTAACATAAGAACACATTTCTGTTGCTACATAACCTAGAGCAGAAATAGTAGGTTACAGAGCATTAGTAGATACAGTTGACCCTTGAACAAAGCAGAGGTTAGCGGTGTCAATTTCCACATAGTCTAAATTCTGAGAATAACTTTTAACTCAATGGGAAGTTGTTTTTAAACAACTGAGTCAGTGAGAATGTCCTTTAGATACAAAAAATATATCGTTAACTGATAATTTTCTAGTGTAAATTCAGTGGAGTGAAAGAACCTTTGGTGAGGTTGCAGAGTTATTCAGATGGAAACTGACTTTTCAATCTCTCTTTAGACATTTTAAAGTCTTGAAAAATAATCAGTGAAAACTTAGCATATCCAGGGGTCATAGTAAATATCTGGTTTAAAATAAGAAGCAATACCCTTTCATTTGAAGTTTTCTTTTTCTCTTTTGAAATTAAAGATACATAGCTTATACTGTGCCTTCATTTTAAATATACAAATATTCACATCTGGAAACATGATGGCCAGTAACTGAATAAAATGTTTACAAAAACAGACAAAAAGCTACATTTTTTTATATTTAATCAAATAAGTTTGCTTTGTTTATATCTTACTAGTGAAATGTTTGCTTTGCTGTGTGACACTGAATATAACACAGTGAATACAAA
Source organism: Eidolon dupreanum (assembly GCA_028627145.1). Taxonomy (NCBI): domain Eukaryota; kingdom Metazoa; phylum Chordata; class Mammalia; order Chiroptera; family Pteropodidae; genus Eidolon; species Eidolon dupreanum. The sequence goes on along the minus strand of CM053507.1, from coordinate 85,093,910 downwards.
TTTAAGAATTATAGAACAATGTATTTTGGTATAATAAAAATAGAATATTACTTAAACTGTAGTATCTACTATTTGTTAAAACTCTAATTTATACAAGATCCTTTATCTTCAATTATGTAACTTTATTTGTATAATAATCTTGTTAATACTAAATAAGACTTGATGAGGAAAAGAAGAAGGCAATTAAGTGGAATTGTTTTTAAATTTGGAAATGCCATTACATAGCAGTTTGATTTCTAAACCAGCAACATCAGGAACTATGAGGATCTGGAAGCATTCAGGTCACATCGCTTTCAGGACCATTTGAAATCCTTCTATTTGAATAGTCTTAGCTTGTGTTAAGAGTCTTTAGTCTTCCTCTGTGTACATTAGAGGGATACTTAGCAACCTTGTAGTTGTAATATTTCTGAAACTCTTGGGTCAATTTCAGTGAATATCAATTCAGATGACATTGGTCTTAAAGTAGTTGATTTACAACTTTGCATTTAGAACAAGACCGACACATGACTTCCTGGGCTCAGGGAAGCCATCTTAATCCCTTCTTTCTCTCTTTTCTCTACCACATTTCCTTCTGCAATGAATAACTAGAATCCTGGTAAGCAGCCTTGGAGTCACCTTTGTATACTATACCTTTCTGAAAGGGCCTGTCATCCTATTCTATTTGGAGCATCCCTAGAGACATTTTTAACCAATCCTTTCAGCTGTTTTGGGGGGTCAAGAGCAAATCTTTTATTTAGGTTTCTTATTTGACCACCACCAACTTGAGCTTTACCACGACAGCACATAGTAAACAAAAAGAGTTTGGATAAAGGAGAGAAACACTGCCAAAAATTTGATTGACTTGGTAAAAAAATGATGAGTGGGTAATTTTTTACTTAAAGCATAATCGGAAGAATACGTTTTAACGGGATGAGATACCTTAACCCATTGCTCAGAAGCTTTTAGATCTTTATTTAAATGTATGCTAAGGGGAAGGAATGGTGGTAGAGTAGCAGAAGTAGAAATAGGAAAATGAAAGGCCAGATTGGCGAAGTCCTTTGGTGATCTTGAACAAATCATCCTCTTTGGTCTGAGTTTTCATAATCAGTAAAATGAGAAGATTCTACTAAATGGCTCCATAAGATCCATTTTTCAAATATTTATTCCTACCCTCTGGACAAGCCTTAGAGGTGAGCTCTGAATATCTCTCTGATGAGAATATTACTCATAATAATTTCAATGACTCATTGCTGTTGGCCCAAAGAATAGATTTTCAAAAAACTGCTCTCTATGGTCTTTTAATACAACACTATACTCTTTGATCTCAATATTTCTTTATTGATTGTTTGCTTAGATAAGCTACAAGATAGGATAATTTATCTTCTGGAACATAGTAGTTTCAATTACTTTCAATTATATATCTAATGTGTTTCAAAGGTAAAAAAAGTTTTTGCTTCCCTCTCCCAAATGTCATTTACTTTTCTGTCAAATTTCATTACTTTTGAATAGTAGGAAGTAAAGAGAGCTATTTCTTTTTAAAATATTAAAGTTTTAGATTGAGAAAGTGACATCACCAGAATTTTAGGATTAAACAGCAAATAAATGATTAAGCGAAAAAAAATATTTTTAAAAATTGTATTAAATATCTATGTGAGGTAAAGGAAAAATTTTTATGACACAAAATGGATGGATTTTTCATTTGTAATATGCTAATGCTATGTAGGACATAGTGGCTTGCATAAGAAATCTTTTCAAATAGTGCTATATTAAACATTTGTACAGTGTGCTTTTTAAAAACAAAATCTAAATTAATAAGATCCATGGAATTAGTTTATGAAATAATTCACATACACATGTGTTCAGCCTATGCATTAGTGCAGCATTCTTTCTTTGAGCACTTTAAATAAAGATGGGCTGCAGCTACTGAAATACCCTACAGTTGCCCTATAACATTCTCTGCTGAAAAGCTATTGTTTTCAGAGGTCTCCTGCTGTGTTGTTAATAACAGTAGGATCTTAAAGGAAGCTATTACCTCCACTCTGTAAATCACAATTGTTTTTAATCAAAGAACAGTAAAGAGAGCTAGTTGCCACTGAGGGATTATTCAGGTTGAAAGGAACTACTTTATTCAGTGGACTTTGGGTAGATATACTCATTGTTTTTCTTTAGACAAAGATTTGGTTCATAAATCATAATGGGATAAAAGAATTCCATTAGCAAAGGTATAATAGAATGATTCTACATGTATTAAAGGAGGAAAATACACAGTCTTGAGCAAAATAGAGATCCCCTCACAGCACTTCTATCCTGGACATGTGCTTCAAGAAGTTCAATTCTACTGCCCAGAATCCTGGGAACCTATAAAAAGAAAAGAGCTCTAGGTTGGGAGATATTACCTATTTACCAAACTCTACCTTTGAAGACTTCCAATAATTGTCAACTACCTGACATTTTTTTTTTAATCCCAAAATATTTCACACCCTCATGCGATGGTAATTACATGATAAGTTTTCATTAACGATAAAAATATATAAGGTAAAATCTATCATTAATTCAAAGATCCTTAAAAATCTATTTTAAATAAAACAGCATTTACATACTAAGATATTTTAAGTATGTGGGTCAGATAGATATGTGAGATAAAATTTATTCCATCTAGAGGCAAGTCCTGGTGCATTTAAAGATCTGCAGATTTCAGGAAGACACGGTTTTCAGATTCCAGAAGCCAATGAGTCTCAAACTTTCTTCACTGTGATAGGCTTCATGGATTAGAATCCTGTTTGTTATATGCTGTGAAGTATTAGACATATCCAATAATGCCATAGTTGTTTTAGAAGAGTGATTCTAAAAGCTGTTAATGATATATCAATAATGAAAGCAGCTATTTAAAGATGCGACTAATACAGTGGGTAATGCATACTATCTGGCTCAGTAGCTACTGTACCACCCCTTTCCTCTGGCTAAAGAAAACATTCAATAACTCAGCATATGAAATTAATATATTTTGTAGCTACTCTTAAATCTGCTCTAATTTTATGGGTTAATCATACATTTTATCCTTTTCTATTTTTGAAAGTGGCTCAAAACTTATCTCACAATTGCTACATTCCAGTTGAAAATGATTATACATATCAGGTTTGCTTTTGATGCTGTAGGTAGTCACACATTTAGATGCATGGGGGCTGGGCCCATTTGCTCCCAAAATACCCTACAATTTCTATAAATCTGATAAAATTTTGTTAAGAACAATATATATATATATGATTCTTCCTAACTACATAGGTGAAATTCTGATATTCAGCCAAGACTTAAAAGATTTAGTTACATCTGACTGACCTAAGTCAAAAATGCTGGCATGAACTGCAAAGATAGGCTCATCGATCAGCTATTGCTCAGAGGGCATTTAGGAAAAGACATATGCTCATGTAGCAGGAGTTCAGTTCTCAGCGTTCTGCCATAATTATATGCTTCAGTGTGTGTGCTTAATGACAAGTGGAATGAAAGCCAGAATTGCCTCAGAGAATGCAAGGCTACTGATTCAAAGATTCACACTGGATCCTAAAGCTTCAATAATTTTTAGATGATACATTTCTAAAAGATGTTCTCTTGAACTGAATCTCTATTTTCTATCTTAAGATAATCTTTATTTACTGAAAATCCATATTTACTTATTTTCAAGATATATTTCATTGGGTTATTTGGTTTTATTTGCCTGCTTAATTGTTGGGGCTAAGGATGTTAAACAAACAGGGCACTAGATCACATTGCTTTCTCCATGGCAGCAATAACAAAGAGGCCAAGAAAGGAAAAGAAAGGAAAGGGTAAACACGAAACTGTGAGATAAGTACAGTTTGTTACTTAAAACACTGCTCCCTCCCCAGTTCCCAACGTTTTTTGCTCAACATATTATGCTGAAAATCTCATCACTCACAGAAACTCAATGTTTCTGAGCCTTGGGATCTTCCTTTGTTTCAAAAATACTCTAAGAATCTGAGACTTATCTGTTTTTTTATTTCTGAGGCAAACTTGCTGTTGAACTCATAAACTTAAGCTTCAGATCCCTCCTGTTGTACAGCCTCTGCCCAAATTCTGTACCTAGTTTTTATTTATAACTGTGTATTACTTTTTAAAGAGAGTTTCAGATCTCACAAAACCTGAATTAGCCCCCACTCATATAGTGAGAGTCCCATGAGTCTGGCAGTCCTTCCAAACGTCTGGTATTTACACAGAGCCCAAAGCCTTAAAATAAAGAAATGAAGTTGTCACAACTGAATCTCAGGTATATGACAACAAGGAGCAAAATCTTTTCCAGAGTCTGAAATCAAATATTTCAGCCTCTTTACATTGACATCTCAGTGGATTGAATTTGCATGTAGGTCCTTTGAGTTGTTCTCTCTTGTTCTTTGTGGTATGGCTAGATATATTTTTATATTTGTGTGAAATTATCAAATAATAACAATAATGAAATGAATAGTTAGCTATTGTTGAACCTTTAATAAGTGCCAGGACCTTTGCTAAACTGTGACTTCCACTACAAAATTTAAATAAACTAACTGAAGAAGTTCCCTTCTCCTCAGTTATAAGTCAGAAGGTAAAGGAGAATTCTGGTTTGGAGGAAGTTTTGGGGTTCAAAAAATGTAAGAGTACAGATTTTTAAAAAGATAATAGAAAAAGTAGTTAATATTTTTAGCCAATATTTTTTAAAAATATATATTTAATAAGTAACAAAATCTCATTTTATCCCTTAAATTACCACATTTCAGGATACAAGACCAAAGAATCACAGAACCTTCCAGTTGAAAGTCATTTTGAATTACCAGTTTCAGTTGCTCATCTATTTTGTGAAGATTCTCTCTGCTGTCTTAACAGAGAGACCATCAAGCTTCAGTTTCATTGTTGTAAACATTTTCTTTGTTTTCAGCCAAATCCATCTCACTATAGCAGAGTCAGCAAACTACACCCCTTGGGCCAAAATTCTGTCCTGATGCCTAGAAGAATAATATTTACTGACACTTGACAATCATAAAAAAATCAAATTCAAATATCTATAAATATATTTTATTGGGACACAGTCATGATCATTCTTTGTTTATTTATTATGAATGCTTTCATGCTACAATGGCAGATATGAGTAGCTGTAACAAAGACTTTATGGTCCACAAAGCCTAAAATACTTGCTATCTGGTCCTTTATAGAAAAAGTATGCTGATCCCTCTGGAACCACACAAAACAATATTATTGTCTTTTCTTCTGATGGAACAACAAATATCTCAAACTCCTCTCTATGTTTCTGTCTTTTACAATTAGAAAATATTCTTAACCGCCTCCACATTTTTCTCTTGAGATAATTATAGATTTACACACAATTGTATGTAATAATAAGAGATTCCTTGTATATTTTTCTGTTTCTCCCTATAGTAACATTTTGCAAAACTATAAAATAATATGAAAACCAAAATATTGACAGTATTATCATCTATTGACCCTATTTAGAGTTTCTCAGTTTTATTTGTAGTCATTTGTGTGTGTACAAATTTTACACAGTTTTTGTTACCTACGTATATCCAGGTGCAACACTGCAATCAAGATCCTGAATGGATTCTTCTCTTTTATTTTTAAATCTTTTCATACTTTTATTCATTCTCATGTGACATAATTTGAAACTTCTATCCATTTTTGCTAACTTCTGATAGCTTTGCAGTTTATCGATATTTCCTTTAAAATATCTATTTCTACCCTCAGTTTTGTTGCTTACAGATAGTTGCAATTTTCAAAGGAATTTAGAAAATATTACTTACAAAGGTTAAAGTAAGATAGAAAACAGAACTCTGGCAACCTCAGATAGCATAGTCTTCTTTAGGGACAATAATTATGTAAAATTGAAAAGTAATACAATAGTTAAAATGCAATAGCTAAATTAAAATTTGAATCTAATTGTATTAAAATAACCTAAAAAAATCATTAATAAAGTGGAGAAAAATTATAAAATAATGCAGAACTTTGAAAGAATAATACCAACAGAGAGAGAGAGAGAGAGAGAGAGAGAGAGAGAGAGAGAGAGAGAGGAGGAAGGAGAGAGATAGATAAGGATAAAATGAAGGAAGAAAAGAAAAAAGGTAGTAAAGGTTAGGTACTACTAGATGTAAAGGATAAAGAATGTGGATCCAACATATAAATAATTGTTTCCAAAGAATAAATCAGAGTAAATAAAATATAAGCAACCAAAATATTATCAAGAATGACACTCTCTTGTTGTGAATAAAAGCATGTATATAGAGATTAAAACTGTCCATTATTAATACTATGTTCCAAGTAATCATAGTAATAACAATAATGATTATAGTAATACTAGGTCTGTACCTAGATATATTCTAGTAACATTTTAATCTTCATGACAAAGACAGAACACAAACTTTCTAAGGCAGGAAAAATAAAAAAGTAACTAAAAGAGAACCTCAGAAATTTGAGGAGACTATATTGTGACCTAATAATTAAAAACTGATTTAACTTTTACTTACAAATGCAAAAATAATTAATTTTCAAGTAATCACAAGTCCAGAAAACATACTATTCACATGCTTTTTCTGCAAAAAAAAAAAAAAAAAAAAAAAAAAAGAGGTCTATACTAATTGACTGAGCAATAATTTAAAATAAAAAAAATTTTAAAGTAGAAAATTATATAATAAATCTGTGGTGCCTAACTATGTTATTTTCATCAATTAATTATTTTTGTTTTGGTGGACAAATCAACAGTTGTGATCTTTATTAGAGCTACATCTTAAATTAGTAGAAAAATCAGCATGTCATTCAGGGTTTAGATAACACACAGGGTTTAGATATCATTCACTTCAACTCTTTATAACATTGACTTTTAAAACCTTTTTTAATTTTAAATTGTAAGCATATAAAACACTTGCAAAAAATAAGAAAGTTTCTTCATATTCTTCACCCTGCTTCCACTAATGATAACACCTTACATAACTATGGTACAATTATCAAAATTAAAAAATTAGTATCCATATAATACTGTTAACTAAAATACAGATATTTAAATTTCACCAATTCTTCCAGTCTTTATTTTTATTTCAGGATTGGATTCAGGCTCCCACAATACATTTATTTGTTACTAAATTTACCCATAATTACAGTTAGAACATTTAGAACAGTTTCTCAGTATTTTTTTTTTTTTTTTTTTGGTTATTTGTGACCTTGATATTTTTGAAGTGTACTTACTGGTTAAGTATTGTTTATAACTCCAACAGGTAGATCTGTGAGGTCGACCTGAATGAATAAATAGAGAAAAATTGTTGTCTTATTTTGAAGAATATGAAAGTGAGAACCATCTAGTGGACAGAATATTGTATCACACAATAATCAATGCTACTTTCTTTCTTTTTTTTTTTTACGAGTCCTGCCTCAGGTTTATAACACAAGAGGGGCACCAGTCTCATGCAGACAGCAGCTCTGGGGTCACACCAGTCCTTCTGTCCTCACATGAGCAGACAAAGTCCTCTACTCTGAAGCATTTGTGGGGGTCTAAGCACCTTTGGGAGGCAGAGCCAAAGCCTGAGCTGGAGGCAGAGCTGCAAACACAGCCAGGGCTCTGGTGTAAGCATTGATCCTGGACTTTAGCATGCAGAGCCTGGGACCCTTGGTGATGCAGGTGCAAACTTGTTTCCCAAGCTTGAGGTGAATGATGTAGGCAGGTCGATTGAGCTTGTAGCTGTCTCCCTTATGGATCTTGGACTTTGGCTTGACCTCCTTAGGCTTTATGAAGGCCTTGATAGTCTCAGCATGTATACTCATGGTCTTGGTGTTATTAGCTTGCATTTTCTTCAGGCCCTTCTTATTCTGCTTCTTGGAAAAGTATATGTTCATTAGGGACTTAGGGTCCATCCCCTTAACAGATTAGCATCTCTGTGATCAGGGTTTCTTGATGCTGTTTCTGTGCCATTTGGGACTGGTTGTGCATGGTGTGGTTCTTGGACTTGGCCATATCTGCACCAAAGCCTACGGCTTCTGAAGCACCCAAGACCGGAAGAGCTTACTCTATTTTTCTGAATGTATATGTGTATATAAGTATACAGGTAGGTACATACACATATAATTTAAAATGCAAGTCAATTAGATATTTTCTGCTTAAATTTTCTACTGAAACAAAAATTATAACAACCAATTTTATAATTCAATATTAACTATCTTATAAAACCAAGTACACATACAGAAAACTGAAGATTGTTCTGAAAATATTAATCTCAACTCATAAAAATTTAGATCCAGCATTTACTTATCTATGTTTGTTCCTAGTGTCTTCCAAGTAATGAGCTTTCACAATTTTGGAAACAACACTGAGTAAGGGCCCTGGCATTTAACATACATTTTAATAACTTTGCATCACTCTGTGGCAAATATAATCTCTCTGCCTGCTGGCTAGTGTTAAATAATGAAAGAAAACTACCAGAAACAAATCAAGCTGTTTTTATTCCAGATAACTAATCATCTGAATGAAATGGGACTTACTCATAAATTTTTTGTTTAAGTGATTTGGATTCCTCTATTAAAGGTGGCAAGTAAAGCAAGTTAATATGTTTATTAAGTGTGGAAGCCATCCGAGGGCAAGAATATGTGTCTTTCTTTTGAACTGAACACCTTTTTGTAGACAAATGATGGACCAAAAGAAGACAATATTTAATTGTAAGATACAGGGTCCTGAAACTTTTCAGTAGACACATTCCCTTAATGATAGGTTAAGGGAAGGAAACCATGTAGCCTAGACAAAGGAGAAAAGTGGAACTGGAAGCTATTCAAGTCAAAATCAAATGAGAATAAAAATGAATTTTGTAAATAGATAAAATTGTCCCTCAGCTAAACACTGAAGTGCACCTTCTGGTTTTATTTACATTTATATTTACCCAAAATAGTTTTCTATCATAAAACACAATTTTTCCCCTTTTAGTGAAAGCTATAAAATGTAAACTGTTAGATATCTGTAGGCTCTTCTTAAATGCACAGCTGGAAAAACAAGGATATTTAAGTTTTCAAATGGTTTGGGTGTATTTCAAGGTTTTGTTCCTGGCCTTATGCATGAAGCAAAAAGTTGCCCTTGGCCTCTATATTTGGGAATGACAATTTAAAACTTTTAAACACATAAGTATTTCATTGGTGTCTATTACATACAGACATCCATTTAAAAATATTTAATATTTAACAACTTTAATAAAAGACTAGAGACATATATTTAACTGAATATTAATATTTTGTTTCTTTTCTATGAAAGTGATATTTTTTTCTAAGCCCGGACATTACCTATATCGTTAGACACATTATTTTATTTGAAAGTTGATAATTTTCAGTTTAATATTCTCTTTGTAGTTAAAAATTAATATTTTGATATATTTAACATGTTTTATTATACAAAAATAGCTTAAAAATCTTTATGCATAAACATTCATATGGTAATAATAAAAGATTATATTATCCTTTTTTATTATGTAAATCAAGCCTGGCAGCTGGTTATTGGCAGTTAGAAAAGACCTACATTATTATTATTGCAAATTATGATGAGTAACTGAACCCAAAGCAACCCCTGGAACAACTGGATAAGAAGTTAGTTAAAGAAAGAGTTACTGGCAATTATGTTTTCTGATTGCCTACAAACAGACAAAAAAATTATAGTTGGTGTAGTCTCTCATGTATGTCTGTTTTCTTAGCTAGCATCTTGGTCTGGCCCACTGAAGCAACATGAACAAAAGAAAAACATTTCATTTTTATCCTTCAGAATCAGAATATATGTTTATCCTTAAATATCTCCCTGCCTCTGCCACATTTTAGCCTATGACTACAACTTTCTGAGATTCATGTGCAGAAATTAACCATTGTGAATTTATTACTATGAAAAATTTTACATTTAATGGTAAATACCTGCTAAGTGAGTCTTTTCTGAAAGCATATTTTAGTGGATTCAGGAGGAAAATGGGCAAACTAAAATAAGAGAAAAGTTAATAAGATGACAGAAGATATGTAAAAACCAACTTCTTCCACTTTACCATTTGGCCTATGGCAGCCTTGGAGGAAATAAGCAGTTTTGACCCTGCCACTTGTCTCTTGGCCTCATGTGTTAGTTGTGATGGAGGTCAGAATAATATTGTAAAGATATTAACGATATTTCCTTTTCCCACCTGAATTTATTTTTTCCTTTCCTCCTGACTTCAGCAGATGGACTGCTATTTTCATCATTTCCAGAAGGGAAGTGTCAAAGCAGAAACACAATGACCACAGCAATAACAAAAACAATATCGATTCCAAAGAGAAAAAATGTTTCTCTTTGATCTCCTTTATGGCTTTGGTTTTCAGATACTTAATGCATTGAGGAAACAAAGAGGATCCGATATATAGATAAAGAGAGGTAAAGGTAAAACGACTCCCTTTCCTGTCAACTTTCCTCACAAGAGAGAAGAGAGATGGAGAAGACTGTATAAGAACAAAAGTTGGGAGGGACATTAGGATTGGAGAGAGAGACTGATCATACACTTTATGTCTATGGTTAGAGTCCTGAGAGGTTGTTCTCTAGACCCAGAAACCATGGAAATCATTGCAACAATTTCTATGATACTAACATGTTACGTAAATATCATAATACTAGCAAATGACTTATGCACTTGAAGGGGCCACAGGAGTAAGAACTTCAGTGCTGAGCTGGATGATTTGTTGAGTAAAGACCACACGCAGCAGTGCATGGATGAGAGAGTTAAAGATGTGGCTTCCTGCCCCATTAGCACTTGGAATTCTTTAACTACCAAAACTTAAACTCAATCCCAGGTTTAAAAGCCTAACTTGACTTAAAACAATTTTCTGCTACACTAAGAAAATGAGTGCTCAAAATAAAATTAATTTGTATTACAAAAGAAGTAAAGTATGTTTCTTGCACATTGAGTTCTTGCACACTTATTGAGATTTATGCCTGTTCTTATACACACACATGCAAACATTTGCAGTAAGGGAAGACTTCATGCTATTAGCAAAATCGGAACATTCGAGCGAAGTTTCAAAGATGACTAAGATGGTGCCTGATGAATAATGGATAAGGAGCACTTAGGGAAAAAAGAGTAAGTGCAAAACCATGAAAGGATGAGAGGGAATTGTGTGTTTGAGTGGGATCAAGAGATAACTTATAGAGTACACCTAGGAATTATAGAACAGAGAGATGTGAGGGTGGAAAAGTAGACAGCTGGAACATTAAAGTTCTTCTAAAAAGTGTGAGTTTAGTCCTAGAATTGATACAGATACATTAAAATATTTTAAACAGGGGAGTAACATGAACAAATAACACTTTTATAAAGATAACTCAAGCAGAATATGTAGGATTCTTTGAAAGGTAATAAGAGAATAGAGGCATACATACATTTTGGAAGCTGATGAGAAATTGTTATGATTTAAACCATAGATGTAGGTATAAAGGCAGTTTAGATTTACTTGACATTCAGAATTGATGAGACTTGGCGAGTTAGACATTAGTATGAGGGAGAAGTTGATGATAGCCCCCAGTTTCTGAATGGAATGTTAGCATAATTAATCAAACAAGATAAGGAATATGGGAGGAGATATGTAGAGATAACCAGTTGACTATTGGAAAGAGATTCTTGGATTTCTGGAAGATTTCTGGACTAAAAGCAGATTAGGGAAATTCCACGATCACAAAACATGATTTGGGTGTATTTGTATAGACATTCCAATATTTACAGTTTTCACTATGCCTTGTCTATTTCTGTCACTTTCTTTTTTCAACTTTGAATCAGGCAATAAAATGTGGTATTTTCAATGCTGCTCGTTTGATATCTCCTGTGACTCTGACTTTACATTTGGTCCCAATTTGTTTTTTATTCCATTTTCCCTTTGATTTAATGTTGGAATCTTGAACATAATCCTCTTGCCTCAGGATAATTTGAAATGACCTTGTCCTGCTTTGTGGCAGGAAATAGACCATGAACCATTCCAGCAAAACAAGAAAATAATGGACTAGGAGAAAAAATATTTCCATACACTGTAGACAGAAAATTACCTTGCCAATGGACTAAGGTAACATATATTCACCAAATGAGCATGGGGCAGCTACGTAGAATTAATGAACTGCCAGATATACCATTGCTCTAAAACTTATAACAATGAAAATGCATATATAGTGATTTCTTTATGATAGGTTCGTATTTTAAGTGCTTTACATATATTAATTTATTTAGTCTCTTGTCTCAATCCTATGGAATACAATTATTATCCCCATTTTACAGATGAAACTAAGATGCAGAAAAATTAAATTTCAATTTCACATGGTAATGTGGATTCAAACTCAAGTAATTTTAGCTCCAGCTCTAGATACTTCACTCTCATTCAAAACAGAATACTCATTATTTTACTTTTGCTGCTGTGACAAATTACATATGATGAACCTAATGGCTTAACACGACAAAAATTTATTATCTTTCCATTGTGGAGGTCAGAAGTCCAAAAGGATCTTAGGGGATTAAAAATAAGCACTGTGCTCCTTCTGAAGGCTCTGTTAGAAGAATCTGCCCTTTACTTTTCCAGTTTCTAGAAGCAACCTGTATTCCTTGGCTTGTAACCCTTTTCTTCATTATTAAAGTCTCTTTCTAACTCTCCTTGCATTGTCACATCTCCTCTGACTCTGATCCTCTTGAATCCCTCTTATAAGGGCACTTGTGATTAAATTAGGCCCATGTAGGTGGGTAGTCCAAGATAATCTCTGTACCAGGAGATCCTTAATTTAATCATGTCTACAATGTCCCTTTTGTCACATAAGGCTACATATTCATGGGTCTCAGGGAATAGGATGTGGAGATATTTGGGATATTTCCATTGAGAGTGAGAGTATCTTCTGCTGGGAGACCTCAATACTAGCCTCTTACTTTTATGGAATTATTTAATCTAAAAATCATACTCCTTTTCCTCACAGACACACACACATACACACTTGCACACTCATACAACATAATTCTCCAAAGTGGAAAAGAAAATTTTCACTGAACACGTGAAACAACATTATAAATGAGACCTTGTACCCCATGATGGTCAAGAGCTATACTCTTGCCTAAACACTGAATGAATACCAAAAAACTCAGTCAGAAACCACTTTGAAAAATCAACTTCTTTAATTGTTAAATTGAGGCCTGGGAAATGTTTTGGTTTACTTATTTACAGTTTATTTGTTGGTTTGTTTATTTATTTCACATTACTCTGTTTTCCAAAGGATCTAAAGTGATAAATTTCTATTGAAACTGGGTCAGGATTATAATTTTGAATTCTTGTGGTTCAAATACAATCTGACCAAACATATTAGAAAGATACCAAATATGTAATGGTTCAGAGTTGCATTTATTTCTTTCCAGAATCTTTATGCTTGAGTCAAAAGCAAAAAATACATACATATTTATATGTGTGTGTGTGTGTGTGTGTGTGTGTGTGTGTGTGTGTGTGTTTGTGTGTGTGTGTGTGTGTGTGTGTGTATTTATTTATTAGAAATCACCCCATAATCCTCTCAGGTGGCATAAAATTATAGTCTATGGTGGAAGAGCTGCTGACAGAGAATGAGGTCTGGATTCCTTGGCCTTTTGTTTTATAATAGACTAAGCACTTAGCAGCCATTTGTTTTAATAAATCTTTCATAGTCTTATTACATTCCCAGATGAACCACAACGTAGTATTATATACTTAAATAACATGAGTAAAACTCAGATGTCTGAAAAGGTATCATTTAAATTTTGCTTCTGTTTTGTGTGTTTCCAGAGTATTTAAATGCAGATTCTTTAAATTTTTTTTTTTTCTATGAAAAGAAGGTGAATCTACCTTTGATTCATTGTTCTGCTTGGAAATAGTCCTTGGTTATGGCTGACTTTAAATGGTGTTTAGTCCTGAACTTCCCACCATAGAATATTCACTCCTCACGTACGTATTACCTATAGTGTCCAGAAAAAGTAGAAACAATCTCTTTTCTCCCCTCCACCTTTTTTTTTTTCTTGCTGTTAAAATAAAAGATAGGGAGTTTTTATAAATGAGCTGTATCTTGTTTGTATCCATTAAACTTGCAAGTTGGTACATTTCAATGTTATTTTTAAATCACCTCCCTAAAATCTACACACTTATTTTGAAAAATTTAGAAAATTATTCTTTTTAATATATCGACAGTTATTGTACATATTCATTTCCTAAATACTTGAAAATAACAAAATGTCAAATTTGAAACATTTGCATTGTAGTAATACAGCCAGTTTTCCACATTCATAAGTAAAACAGGTAGTGCTTATTAAATGAAAGAAGCCCAGCATCCTAAACTTCCATTTAATATAAAAAAACTTGAGAAATATATAAAACGTCTTTTTTTCTGTTTTCCAAACTGCTTAGAAATACAAGTACACCTTAAAATCCAGCCAAAAAATCGTTTAAATTGCTTTCTTTTGAGAAGAAGAATGGTGAGGACTGTGTTAACTGTTTAAAGTCTACATTAAGAGAATAAAGAGAGCTGACTACTAAGAGTGAGAGACACGATGCTCAAATTTTAGCTCTTCTTCCAAGAGATAACAAAATCTAATCCTAGGAATACAGCATATTTGTTTTAGCTAAAAGTATGGCTTAAGAGTTCCTGGTCTTTTATATATTTCCTCATTCAACTTGCCGAAACTCAGATGTGTGAACAAGAAGGGTTATGAGCGCTGCAAATGAGTGCACTCATTAAAAGCTTGTTGACTGAGTTGTAAGAACTGGCACTAAAAATGTGGTCCGGAAAAAAAAAAATGGGAAAGGGTGTTTAGGGAAGAAACACAGAGAACTATTAGAAAGTATTCTGTTTAGAGCAGAATGAAATCTCAGACTGATTTTGAGTTTATGGAGTGGGAAGAAGAGCCAAAGAGAGTTGTGAGATATATATACATATAGAGAAATTTCTCATTGCAAAACTGGACCATGATTGGCACTAAATGGAAAGAACTCGAATTGCACATCAAGCAAACTTGATTTTAGCAAATCTGAAACTTGTTGTGATGTAACCTGGAGTAAAATTCTTCACCAGTGTTGTGTCTAGCTCTTATTTTTTACAATTCTGCATGTAGATCAATCTCTCTGGAAAAAAATCCTCAAATCCTCAGAACGATGGGAATGCTTGTCTCTTTGAGAATAAGTGGCTGGCGCTGCAAATATCTGGGCATGAAATTCTCCATCATTAAAATAAAAAGGTTGAAACTGATATGACCCAAACTGTTGGGAAAATAAACACATATAAATGAATCCTAAAATCCTATTAATCAACTTACCAGAGAATGTGCCATTCACTCCATAAATATTCATTAAACAACAATAACGCACCAAACATTTCAGTGGGCAGTGGAGAAATAATGATGGACAAAAAACAAACAAACAAACAAACAAACAAACAAATAAAAAAACAAGAATTTCTTTCTTTTATTATAAAAATCAAAGTCTTGTATTAACATGTCTTTGTAAGGCCCCTGAGAAGAGAACTTTAGCAAACACATGGTATATAACATCCCTGCTTTCCTGTTTCAGGCAGCCAGAATCCAGACACCCAGAATCCAGACACCATCCCTATTCTGAAGAGCTACTTTATTGCTTTTGGGCCAGGTAACCAAGAACAATAAAATTTGTAATAATTTAGAAGTGTAGACCTGTTAAAACAATTTATATACTTTTTCTTACAAAAATTCAGTCTATAATGAACTAAGGTCTTTCATTTTCTTACCTGTATATCTCCAATATGTTGCTTCGGAGTTTTGCTAGCTTATGTACAGGAAAAAGAAAATGTGTTTCTTCTCATGACTTAGAAAAGTCCTTTTATAGAAGGAGATTCAAAGTAGCTGGTGTACCCCAGCTAATATGTAGCTCTATTTTAAAAGGAAATGAGAATGTTCTCTGTTTAGCAGTGAAACAAAGACGCCTGGGTACTGCAACATTAGCAAATACTCCTGGAATAGCATAAAATTATAAAATAATAACATACAAATGTGAAATATTTGAGGAGATGCGTGTGGTGTCAACAAATGTACATGTTGTCTTGTTCTTTTGCCCCTTCCTTCAAGATTTGTAAGCATAGTTTTACTAAACATTTTGGGATTAGGAGAGATTTTACTTTAACCACAGGTTTCTAGATTTGTTTTGTATACCAATGAGTTGCCTTTGCTCTGCTATCCTCATTTAGCATGATCCGGGAGGGATTTCAAAGTTCTGCTCATTACTTTTTTGGCTCATCACAGAACTTCATAGGGAATAGAAAAATTCCTGAGCCAAGAAGGTCAGCCTACAGAAGAGGTCAACTCCAAGAGGTGTGCGGTGTTCAGTGTTTCAGTCTTTATAGACCACAAGTGAAATGGCCAATGCTGTGAGGTAAGAAAGTGTGGTTATGTGCTGATGCCTTTTCCATAGTGTGATCTTCTCAAACTCTTCCCTAGTCTCTAGAAAGATGCTTTTAAGAAGAGAGAACAAAAGAGACTGTCTATGTGCTCATGGGGCGAGTGAGTGAGAACATTCGGTAAAGTGTGATAGAAGAAAAAAAAACAACTAAAAAACACGTCTCTAAAAATATCTTACACAAAATAAATTCTAATTAACAATCTTTACATTTTCATCAAAATCGATTGAATGAACATATTTCAAGTGAATTAAATCCTGAAAGGAAATATGATTGCAATCTTTGTGGGCTGATATAGAATACTGGAAAAAAAAAATGGCTTTTCATGAAAACCATATAAGAATTTTCTTTATATTAGTGCAAGATCTTAGGCCACAGCAGTTAGATTGACCAAGATTATAAACATTGATCAAAATATTTTCTTAAAAGAGTCAAACCATACAAACGGGTGCCTTTAAGGGGGAAAATAAATAATGTATCATGAAATAGTAATAATAGCAATAATGGTAACTATCATTTGTAGAACTTATCCAATATGTTGTATGAAAAAGTCTTTATTCAATAATTGATCCATTTTACTTATTAAATATTTTTTTTCAAGTATTGACTCAACAAATATACAAACCTCTTCTGTATAAGGCATGGTGGACACTGGGGTTACAGAATGGCCAAAACAAAATGCCTTTATGGAACTTATAGTTCTGGAATTAAATATCATATCCTATTTGTCTCTCATAACAAATGTTTGAGGCAGAATACCCTCATTTGTAAACATAGAGCTAGAGGCTATGATAAGGTAAATTATTCTCTGAGGATACTCAGCTCGTTGGCTGACTGCCAGGGGTTTGAATTTAGTTTGTCAAATCACAAGTTTGTTCTTATGGTTTCAGGGCTTCTTAAATTTTAGTGTATGAAGAAGCAGTGTGATTTAGATTTCAGTGTGAGACTAGAACTGCTTTATTACTAGGTAGCATGAAGAAAAGAGGAGATCTGGAGTGTTTTGGGTAAGTACTAACAGTCAAGAACTAATAGTAACTTCATTCTCTGGGTATAGAGAGTCTAGTCAGAGAAAGCAAAAGTTTTACAACTCATGGCAAGCAAGGATATGATTTATTGATAAGACATTAAAGGCTAATTTTTTTTCCCTAAAGACACATATTTTTTCAAATAAAATTTAAAATAAATTACAAATTAATTTGGCATTATAAAATTTTCTGAAATTTTCTAAAATTGAAAAATATCAGACACCTTTTGATTGTTTATTCTATTTAATGACCAATCTCAAAAATTAGAAACATGTGGATGCCTAAATTTTTAAAATACTTATTTAGATTGTTTTAACATTGGTCTAACTTTATAGTGATAGCTTTAAAGTTAGAGAAAATATATTTTTAAAAATTCTCAAATATTAAAAAAACATTACCACATAATTCGTGAAATTGTAAAAATGTATCATAGCACAAAAGGGACAAATTAGCCATATTTCATGGAAATAGGAATAACTTGGAAAATAGTATACACAAACAGTGCATTTTTAGTAAAATTGAGTCCATGTGCAACACTGTTTTCCAAAATATAGAAATTAAGCCATCTTTTCTGAATATAAATTAAATGCAGAAGAGGAAAATAGTTCCCATTCTACTCTCATTTCTCTTTATGGTTTTTATAAAACTGATTTTAAAATATTTTTATTTCATTGTAACTGCTTACTAACATTAAAGAGAAGCATGTTCTAATGCTTCAAAAGTATTAATAGTTTAAAAATAACCCTTATTTAGTACATATTAGCAAAACAGATTTTTGGAAACCACAACTTTTATGGCCTGACATTAGACTTGTAATTAAAGTGTGTACCTTCTCTTAAATAAAATAGAATTATGAAATGTAAGAGTTGAACTTCATCAGAAAACCTATGTTATACTGTCATAACAACTCTCAAATCTGAGAAACGACAGAAGTTTTGCACTCGTGCCATTTGTCCATAACAGTCCATCATGGTGCACTGTTCAATTTCAGCCTGCTTCCAGTCATTACAAGGGAAGAGAAGGGTAGGGAGAAGCAGGCACTGCAGTGTCTTACATTGACAAGGAGCCTACGTCATTTTCACTAGTCACTGGACCATGCCATACGTTAGCCTAATAGGGCCTAATAAGTAAAGAAAAAATAATTATAAAAAAGCTCTAATAAATATAATGACTACCATAGAAAAAACTTTTTGAGATCATTTTGTTTATACTCGTTTTATGAATATGGAAACTAACAAGAGGGAGAAGTTAGCTCAAAATCATAAGTTAATTAATTTAAACAATGATTAATAACCGAGTGTCTTTTTTTTAATCATTCTGAAGTTATATATTAAATAATTTCTATGTGCCAGATCTGATCTAGGATCTTGGAATTAAAAGAAAATAAAGATGTTATTAAAACAATATTTATATAAGAGGTGACTTCAGAATAATGTCTTGAAGGAAAAGTGAAGATTCAGAAGAAAAATAAGAGAGAAAAAGAATCTTTAGGTGGCCAGGAGAGAATCAGAAAAGAGGCATGAAATAGTGTGTTTGCATTGAGCCACAAAAAAGTTAGTATGGATGGGTCATAAGATACAAATGAGGGTCTGGTCTACTAGAAAATAAGAAGAAGCTAGATATGTAGGAAATATTACGGGGTTTGAATGTATGCAGTGGCCTACTGCAGGGCAGGAGCGGGGAGAGGGTCTTCTGACTTCTGATCCAACATTATTTCAAAACTTTATTTTAATACCAAATACAGCATGTAAGTTAATGACCCAATTCTTCCTAAGGGGAAAGGCTGTTTCAGGGACTGTGTTCTGAGCTTATTTGCATATGTCTGAGACAAGAGCATTGGGGCTGAATCACCATCTTCCACGACTAGATTTTTTAGTGTTTCAGTCTGGAAGAATTAATAAGTGATTCAGAAGGTCAACAAGGATAGGTCAAGATTTGCAGTTTTCAAACAGGATTCAGCAGAGTGGGAATGAACACCCCTGAGATTATTTTAGAGGCTTTGCTCTACTGTATTCCGGAATATAGGAAAGCCACACTTGCACTTCATATGTGTTTAGGAAGTTTCTTCTCCCAAGTGCAGGTAGTGCTGGGTGACTAAAGGGGAGTTGAGACTGATTGTCCTCAGTGAAGTCTGAACCCAACTAGGTTAAAGAATTTAGAGGCACACACAAAAAAGACTCTTCTCATTTCACTTTACATTTTGCCCAACTCCCATGCCTGGGAAGATATCATTTTCTTGACAAACGGGGGAAATAAGTACACAGAAAAATTGTTAAGGACAGAGAAACAGGAAAATTTGTTTAAAGTATAGTCTTAGTGAGGCTGATTCTCTATACAAATCAATATTCAGAAAAGTACTGCTTATGTCTTCATTTTCTTTCAGACCTGTAACTTTCCTTATGGTAGGCAATTTTAAGCATTTGATGAGAAACTACTAATAAACATGATTGAAAATTTTAAAAAACAAACCAAATCATAAGGAAAGCTTTTTGCAGCAACCCAAACACTCTGAACTATAACAAACTGTAAGCAGAGCATGTTGCTTAGAAACTCAAAGCAGAGAGTTTGTGAAGCAACTTTAGATCTCACCAGTTGCCCCTGTGAAGAAACTGACATTGGTGATACAACACTAAAAAATGTAGAAATGAAGTCATCTGTAAAGGTTAAAAATTTTTAAAAAGGGAATATATATAGTTCTAAATATTTTGCTTTTGTTTTATGTTTAACGAACGACATAAAACCTGAAACCCTGACTTTCATTGTTTGAGTCTAAGATCAAAATTTATGCTGCTTATGCTTAAGGTAAGTCTTATTCCCAAAATGATGAAAACAGCAGATTTTAGAATACCAGTACAAGGAGCATTTCCCACATGTTATAGCTTCCTGTCTTTCTGGTTAGAAACTGTTCATCCATGATGTTATCTTTTAGTAGTCAAGTTGGTGCTATGATTAAATATATTTTATTGGTCTGACACACAATCTCACACTCTTATATTAAACTTCTCAATAACTCCAGATTACAGATTGTATAGAGTGACATTTGCTCTTAGCTAGATTATTGCTGTAGCCATCCATTTCACTGTGGTGTGCCCAATCCTCAGATTACGTGCAGTTCATACTAACAGCTGATAAAACTTTCTAAAAAGCAAATCTGATCTTTCTTTCTGCTTCTTGGAAACTACTGTTGTTTCACCACTAAAAAAAATGAAATCTAAACTCTTTAGTATGACATATAAAGTATCACTATTGCTTCCTAATAATCTTTCTAGTTTCACTATCCTCTGAATATGTGATACCCTTTCACATCTCCATGGGTTTGTTCCAGCTCTTCCATAGCCTTGCAATGTTCATCTCCTCTTCTCAATCTGATGAGCATCAGCTCACATTAAAAACCCTAGCAAATATATCATACTTTTGGGGAAAGCCTTTCTGATTTCCCTCAGAGAAAGATGGTTACTATTACTAGACACCCAGACCCTCAATCTGGTCCAAAGGAGGAGCTTGATAAATGTTGTTAACATAATTTAGAGTCCTTTTTTATTACATATTTAAGTTTTTGATATAAGTAATTTTCTAGTCATAGCTGTAACTTCATTTTGTGTGAGTTACAGTCCTAAAGTAGTTGTAGTCAAAAAATTTAACATGGTATCACTATATAAAATTGTATCTGTTCATTAACTTATATTTAAGTTTTGGAGCTATGATTCTCCTAAAGAAGTTATGACTTATCCCCAAATTGATGAAAACAGCAGATTTCACAATACAATTTTTTCTTTCAAGGAGCATTCTGGCTTAATCCAAGTATAATATAGATAACTCCAATTTTTCATAGTTTTACATATAAGCAAATATTATATATATAATAGGTTAGCTTATTAAACACACATGAGAAATATACTTTTTATTTTAAAATAATAGCAGACTATATGATTATCTGGTAACTTCTGTTATATGAAGTGAGAATTCTGGGTCAATTTCACTGATTTATCCCTATTTCCCACAAGGTTCATTAGACATACTTATGGAACCAATTAAGACTACTTCATAGAGCTGTACAAATGAAAATACTAGGTATTTGCTTAATATGTGTCTTCTTTAGAATGCAAACTACATAAAAATAAGGACTTGTATATGGTATCTTGCTTAACACTCTACCCTAGTATTTTGCTCAAAATTTGAAACAGTAGTCTCTTAACAAGTATTTATTGAAGGGATGAATATGAGAATTGAATGTTTAATACACATTTGTTTTTCCATTTTTCAAATATTCAGCACAGAGTTTTAGCATAAAGGGTCTTGAGGATACTTATTTTTATAAAAATGGTGTAATTTAACAGTAGCAGTGCCACTATCTAAAATACTATTGTCCCACCAAAAAATTCTCAAGTACTTATTATTTGTTAAGAACATTTATGGTAAAGACTGGACTAACCTAGAGATATTGTTGCAATCACCCTGAGCAGCTACTTGTGAATCTATTAGTAGCTTTGTAGGCTATAATAATTTCCAAAGTTTATTTTGTGACAAAATATCTGCCACTCATAGCACTGACACAGTTTTTAAGATACAGACCCATGAAATTCTACTGAAGTATGCAAATATGGACTTTTACAAATCTCCTTGGTGTGGGGATATATAGATGTCTAAGTGTGGGTCCCAGATCTGGCTGTGATCCAGACTTGTGGCTAGGGACAGAACTCCAGATATAAAATGTTACATTAATGTAGTAAGGCACCTGCACCTAACTTAGCTTATTGTTTATCACACATGTGTGGCAGAATGCCACTATTGTTCTCTGATGTATATAAAGCCCATGCGATCCAGAAGCATGTGCTGTTCACAGTAAAGTTGGTGCCGCCGTTTCATTCTCATGTGGGTTACTCGTGCATTCTTTCAACTTGGCATCTCACCACCGAAGTCTTCCCTTCTTGATTGGCTCGGTGCTGACACTAAGTATAAAAGAAAATCCCAATAACACTAGGAAGAGAAGATTAGGTTTTTGTGTAAAGCCAGAGAAAGAACAAAAGAAGAGGAAGAAGAGGAGGAGGAGGAGGAGGAGGAGGAGGAGGAGGAGGAGAGAGAGAGAGAGAGAGAGAGAGAGAGAGATTGATTCTTTAAATCTGAGTAATTATATCCCAGATCTGATGGAGTTTCTATTGACATATGGGTGAATTTATTTTCATCATGTTGAAAAAAATATATAGTAGGAATTGTGGAGTGACATTCAACATAAAAGAAAGATTATTAATATATTTCTTATTAGAGAGGACTGAGGTTCTACATGCTTTTAACAGAATAAGAAATATTTACTCTAATTCTCTCTTCTAAATCAGGGAAGGATTTTATTCTAAAAGAGTATACATTTGATAATTTATGCAAATGAATACATTTGGAGGCAGTGCTCAAGTGCTAATCCAATCTAGTAGAGTGATAACACATGGGGAATGGGTACAAATGAGAGAAATCAGTAATGTATACTGCTCTGTGTTTTTCACTGATAATATCAAATTTAATAGCTTTCCTGTGGTACATTTTAAAATCTAAAATAAAAGTACCTACATTAGAGGTAACTTATTAATAGGAAAATAAAGAGGGGAGCTATAGTCCAACAAGAAAGTAAAATCTGTAACCTTTTTATTTACCTTTTCATTTTTACAAAGTCCTCCTCCTCTTCCTCCTCTTCTTTTGCTCTTTCTCTAGCTATCCACATATTTCTGACATGAAATGATAATAATAATTGGTTAACATTTTGACTGCTTACTTTCTATCTATGATCCTCATACATTATAAATTTTGTATTCATACAACCCTAAGAAGTTGGTGCTATTATCATTGTGATTTTTCAAGTGAATAAGTTGAGAGAGAGAATAATTAAATACTCAGTTCTAGGTCACACAGCTAATAAGTAAATATGGCATTTGAACTGTATGTCTGACTCAAGAGCCTGCACTATTGACTTGTATTTCTGCCACCACATCAGAGAATGGGGACAGCTTCTCCCTGAGTATGCTGAGTGACAAGATCCCAGGGGAATGATGTGAAGAGGGTGAGAAAGTGTTAGGAAGCTAAGTTAAATGAACCAGGAGGAGAAATGTATAGATTCAGTCTGAGACATAACCATTTTAAATCTGTGTCTTAGAACCACTACTTGGTGAAAGTTATCAAATGATGAAGGAGTAAAGGTTTACTATGTATGAAACCTGAGTAGTCTCATTTTCCTTGAAAAAGTTATAAAATAATGATTGAATGCACAACACCTTGAAAACCCAACATAAGATATACCTTAAAATTTCTTCTTTACCATCTTTGAAGCTGATATTTAATCTCTAAACAAGAATCACTTAATCCATCACTGTGTCCAAGGTGCCTTTTGGATGGAACTCAGAAACTATTTTAAATCACCAAACTATTCAACTTAAAGAGAGGGAAATTAGAATTAATACTTACAAAAAAAGATTCGAGTAATAACATTTTTTTTAATTGGACCCTCTTAAGTAGTATATTCATGGTTACAGTGGAAGGCACTGGGTGGTCTGTTAATATTGAAACTTACCGCTGAAATAAAATCTTTATAAATCCTCAAAGAAAACTTGGAGATATTTTTATCACCAAGGGAGGTATCCATTACATTGATGTAAGGACATCAAAACTATAAATAATAGACCCAATATTATAACTTACACTGATGATACTGTAGCACATTCATGTAAATTCAGAATCCATATAGTGGCTAAAATCTCTGCAATTCTTCAGAGAGTATCAGAAATTCATTTGCTATTTCACAAGTCCAATGTTGGGTTTTACATTGACATCTATGGATCACTATAGTTAAAAAATATTTGGTGCACTTGAGGTCAAAAGTCTCTGTTATTCTTTTGGTTGCCTGGTGTATGCTCAATAGCTTAGATGCTGTTAGGTGAGGTGGTATATTATCGTGGTCAAGAATTCAGCCTCAGTGTTTTTATATATTATGAGACACATAGAATTTGCCACTAGAAAGTCTTTATCCTAAGTATTTATCCTTTAGTATTTATCCTGTGTTCAGTGAAATGAATTGAATAGGGTAGGAAAAAAAGGATGATGGATATATATTTTTAAAGGAAGTTCACTCTGGCTGCTTTACAGAGAATAGCTTGCAGGTGCCAATGATAACTCTGGGTAGAATCAATAGAAAGACTTTCCTAAAAGAATGGAATTTAAGATATGTCTTAGGAGATTTAAAATGATGGGGTGGGGGGAAGTAGGTGCAAAGAAGATAGAAATATCTGCTGCAAGTTCTGAAAAAAGGAGTATGCCCATGTGATTGGAGTTTCATTCAGTGAAGTAATTGAGATGTTAGTAATGGAAGTGACAAGGGAGGGAACTCAGGAATCAATTAAAAATACTTCGTCAACAAAGCGAGATGGTCAGACTAGCTCGTTAAGTAATAAACAGTTGCTGGAGGTTTTTAGTGAAAACAATATAAAGAAAAATTTTTTCTTTGTTTTGTCTTTATAAAAGATTCATATAGTACTAGAAATACATCATCTAGGCTAGGGGATTAGAGATTCAAAACTGTGAGACTAGTTAAGCAACTACTATAGAATAGTATGAAGAGGTAAAGGTGTGATTTAAGGACTTAGTTTTTGGCGAGAATGACAACAGGAGAATGATCCAATGAAAATAATAATGAAATAGAAAAAGGAGGTTTTTAAAGAAAAGAAGTCTTATATCTAGTTAAAGAGAATAGAAGAAAAAATGAGGAAGTTGATTTTAATTTGCATGAAATTAAGTAGGGTAGAAAGAAGCAGTTTTCAAGGTTTATTAGTCAGCTTTTGCTAGATTTTGCTGGGGTAACAAATTCAAACCTCCATTTCATATAACAGTGAATGTTCATTTCTCACTGAGTTTACATGTAGGCTGTGAGTTGACTGTGCCTCTGCTGCATCTGTCCTCTTTTTTCCTATATCTAGACTGAAGGAGCAGCTGTATTAAGGACATGCAGTTCTTGTGGTTGAGGGAAAGGCATGCGGAAGAACTGTGCATTGCTCATTAAAACTTTTACTCAGAATTTGCACAGGTACTTTTGCTCACATTTCATTGGCTAAAGCAAGTCACATAAAGAACCTTGATATCAAAGGGAGAAGAATATAAACATCTTCTAGGGAGGCGCAGTACATAAATATTTAAATAAAATTGAACATTCATTAGCATTATGATTCAGCAATTCCACTTCTAGGTATTTACCCAAAAGAAATGAAGATATGGAGATATGCTAAATCTATAAGCTAATGCTTATAGCAGCTTTATTCACAATCACCAAGACTGTAAACAAACCTAATGTGTATCAACTAGTGAATGAAAAACAAATGTGGCACATCCATACAATAAAATAATGCTCAGTCAAAAAAAAAGCAGCAGACTAATAATGAGAAATGTAACAACATGGATGAATTTCAAAGAAATTATGCTAAGTGAAAAAGATCCTATTTAAATGGTTACATACGATACTATTTTATTTATATGGCATTGTGGAGAGAACCACACTGTAGAAAAAGAGAACAGATCAGTGGTTGGCAGAGATTGGTGATGGGTGAGGGCATGGACTACAAGTGGAAACAAGGGAATTTTGGAGGGATAATGGGAATATTCTATATCTTAACTGATCATGATTTTGTAACTCTATATGTCAAAACTCATAAAAACATAACCCTAAAAGGAGAAATTTTATTGTACACAAATTATGCCTCAATATATATGATTTAATAGGAAATCATATTTACTTCCATAAGCTATTACTTCATACTTGAATTACTTAATACACACTTAAAAAACTAATAGATACATAAAAATGTATAACCAAACAAATAAAAACAAAGTATTTATATATAGTTTTGTGTTTTGGAGGGTTTGGGAGTAATTCATAAATTTAGCTATAGCTTCTTATAAGTCCAACTTAAATATTAAACTTTACAATTAAGACATTTAACTTTTATTTTAATTTTAAGGAAATAACTCTTAGCATGTAATGCTTATGGATTTTACAGCTTGTGTGTTTTACAAAAGAAGTGGATCTCAGTAAATAATTATAAAATGCTTTTGAGTCATTCACATTCCCTAAGAAATATTGCATAATCTAAATAAGGAATGCTACATTTTAATGAGCATAATATTTTAATTTGGTAGTTGCACACAACTGTTATGGCTGTTTATAAATTATATGAATATGTGCAAATTCAATCGACATGCATTATTCAAGAACATATAATTGTCCAGAAAGATGAGTGGAGAAAAAGAATGATGTGTAATCAATCTCTTGCTCTCTCTCTCCCCCTCTCTCCCCATCTCTCTCTGAGAAAAAGAATGATATATAATCTCTCTTTCTGCCTGTCTCATTTTCTCTTTCTCATTTCAAGATAACATAGTAAATACAAAAAAAGAGAGAAAGAATCACTTTGTTATTTCCACTGATTAATTAAACAGTAAAATATAAGCTATAATAGTATAGGGAAAATATAGTTCAAATTTTTGTTTTTGGCCCAAATATCTTAATGATTTAAATAATTTTGTAGAAGAACTGGTGAATTAAAATAAACATCCAGATTAACTTTTCATTAAGCATTTTAATACAGAACAAAAACAAATCACATTGATTGCTTATTTTGGCATTTTTTGGGGGAAGCGAGATGGGAATTAAATTTATTAAGAACTATTATGCATTAGACAAGTGTACACAATGTATTAGACGCTCTCATGTTGTCTGATCTATTCTGAATCTTTTTAGATAAAGAGGTTACTACTAATCACAATTCTTAGTTTTTCCTAGTGAGCCCTAAGATAGCAGAATAAACCACAGCTTTGTATATCTTGATTGCTAGAACTATAGACCATTTTATGCTCTGGCTTCCCTATCTTGATTCTGTAATTTTGTGTAGGATTTTGGTAAGAAGAATATTGCTCTATTTGAAATCGGAATCTAAAATAGATTTCTTATTGGTGCAGTATCACTGTCTAGTCATTAAATATTCCCTAGGCAACTTTAATAAGGAGTATGGCCAACCACTTTGTATCTAATAGTATGTGCATTGCAAAGCCTTTTATTTCTGTTTTGTTTCTTAAATCACAAACTCTTTGAAGACCAGAGAAGTGGAGAAGAAAGATATTTAGTCATCAAAAATTTACTTCTATCTAAGTATTTATCTGTACTTTCAGAAAATCAATAGCAAAAGAAGATCAGCTTTAACAAAAAGTAATGAGACACATTTAGGTGTCTCCAATTCTGTTTCATACATTCCATTCTACCCCCAAGACATAGAGTCAGACTTCTTCACAATAATAAGTGATTTGGTATCCATCCGCATACAAAAATCCTGGAAATTCGTGAGCAACCAAATAATGTTACCTGGAAAGACTAGAATGGTGTGGGCAGGTCATTGCTCTCAATAATCCGGAGCCTAAGTCAACAGCAGGCAAGGGAGCTATTTCTATAATGTAATAAATAGTGGGACAGTTGGCTGAAATTGGTTTT
The DNA here is from genome assembly GCA_028627145.1 of Eidolon dupreanum. NCBI lineage: Eukaryota > Metazoa > Chordata > Mammalia > Chiroptera > Pteropodidae > Eidolon > Eidolon dupreanum. The sequence goes on along the minus strand of CM053507.1, from coordinate 85,065,970 downwards.
CTTACCCAGCACAGCTCCTGAACATAACGGTTGTGTTTCTTATAATGTTTTTGCTCCACATTCTTGTCCCAGGAATTTCTGAACTAGGGGACCATGCTTAGAGGCATTCGAACTTTGGTTTCTACACATCTCCAATGATTTTCCCAGGTTCCCAGTTTCTCCCAGTTTTCACTCATGCTCTTTTGTTTCCTCACAAATAAATACACAGATTATTTTTCTGTGTGTATGTGTTTTTTTTTCCTTTCTCATAATAGGATTCTCAGACTGTTGGAGAGCATAGTCATCTATTAGAGCCTAAATCCATTAGCAATTTTAAAAAAAAGTATTCATCCTTTCTTAGAATAGAGGAACATTGTCTTAAAGAAACCCAATGTTCATGCTTGGCTCAATTCCTAGCAGGGTAAAGGAGACACTTCATTTTGTTTGGCGAAGCACTGCTCAGCCCTCCCCCCCCCCGCCCCCCACCCACAAAGAAAGATCAAATGGCTCCTTGTAATGCAATGTAAAGGAAACTTGAATTTTCGTCATCAAAAACACAAGTTGAAGCTTTCTATATTACAAATTCAAGAAGAAAGTCCTAACTCGCTCAATTTTCTTTTAAATTGTTTACCATACTCTTTTTTTCTCCCTTTTTTTCCCCTTTTCCCTTTCCAAATTTATATAAAGTATTTTCGTAAAGCACTTCAAAAAATTGTTAGGATTTCAGGTCAAAAGGAAAAAAAAAATTAAATAAAAGTATCTACTAATTATCTCTTCCCTCCAAAAATATAAAGGACTATAGAGTTTTTCAGAGACTAACATAAAATGTCCCAATGCTCACAAAGGCATGAGGGCAGTAAGCTACAGCTGAAAGAATACTAGAATACTAGAATGGAAATATTGTACTAGTTTTACGACTTGGCCAAGTTTTCCAGTTTCTTTAGTCCTCAGTTCTTTTATCTGAAAATGAAATAATTACACTAGATCTTTTATTAATAATAATCTATGAACCTACCCCTCTCCCAGCTTTTTCTTACCCTTAAGCATTGTAACAGTCTGACAATATATAAAAGTCAGTCTGACAATATATAAAAGTCACTCTTATTTATTGACTCCAGACAACTAAAATGTTTCACTAATGAGATTCACACCTGTTCTCTTTACCAGGCCAACTCTATATGTTCTTACACTTGGACAGAATTCTTAAAGTCAAATAATCCCATACTAGGTATTTCACAGTAATGATAAAAGAGAACAGAGATGGACCTATAACACCATCTCAGGTATGGTAGCTGAGATTTCAGAAGCATAACTCTTAAGCACCTCTGAAACAATTCAGTGATGGTTCTGGTACCCGAAAATTCAATATTTTAAATGCTACTCTTGCACAAAACAAGAGCATCAGAGTGTCCAAAGGTGGCATTTACAAGGCCAGGGGAAATATGAACTGAAAGAATATACTCGTATAAAATATAGAGAAAAAAACAATATATCAAGATGTTCATTATGGGGTTATTTACTTAAAAAAAAAAAAGGAAAAAGGAAAAATAGCAACCACAGAAAAGTAGTTCAAATCACTAGCTATTCAGGCAAGAACATTTAATTCAGATTTTTTAAATTATGGTATAAAAACCAAAGTGTAACGTTGGACAATGTTTATGATTGTTTAAAAAGTAGTTTTCAAAATTTGACAGATACTATCTAAAAAGTCATCTTTAGACTGTATAGCAGGGATACTTGTCTGTTTTATTTGTTCCCCTATATTCCCAGTGTCTTAAACAGTATCTGGCACATAGTAGGTGCTCAGTAAATATGTGTTATGTAAATTTATTGATGACTTATTTAAAGTAAATTGAAAGAAAATATACAAATTAATATAATAATGGTTCTATGTTGGAGTGTGGAATTATGGATACATTTATTATTTTTTCCTGATTTTCTGAAATGTCTTTCTCTTCTTCCACCTCACTTTCTATGTATATTCTATCAATAATTCAGTAATACATATTTCTCAGTCTCATTCTACCCCAGTACGTGCCTGTTTATGTTTACAACCTGGGCAAATGAGGTAATTCTATGAAGAGGGAGATTAAAAACAAACATTGCATATTTTGTGTAGCTACAATCTGTCTACATCTAGGGACAACTACATAGCACAGAAATGACTTCTCTCTGTTTCAGTCATGAGCTAATTTTTCCATTGTACATTTATTCCACAGCTAATAAAACAAAGCAATTCTACTTGTTTTTAATGTTCTGCCAGTGAACATACTGCTAAGAACAATAAGTATGAAATAAATTCTCATATTTTTTTTCAGAGAGAATTAGTCTTTTACCATGAAATTTGGCCAAGTAAAGCAAATTAAACCTAGGCAGTAAAGCTTTAATTAGACATGTTATAGCACAGACTTATATGTAGAGTCCCGGAGCAGAGTGCAGTTACAGAAATAAACAGATACTATAACAATCTGCATAAGCCTCCGATTTTTGTCTGGTTTTAATAGTATGTGAGGTCTAAGACAGAACTGCACTTGTTCAAACTCAAAATAGCAACCCAGTACATAGCTTGTTGTATATACTTGTAGATGCTTCTTTTCTATTTCAAAGTTGTTCATCTACCCATTCACTCAATTCACTTCTTCAAGAAATGCATATTTAAGTCCCACCACTTATTAGTTGTATGATCTTGGATGAGTTGCTACACTCTTTTGGCTCCAGTTGTCTCATATGTAAAATGCAGATGATATTTTTAAGTATTTTATAATACTTGCTGGGATTAAGTGAGTTAAGACATGCAGTGTTTGAAAAGTCTTGGAATACGATAAGACCTCAATAAGTGTAAGATCCTTTTACTGTACCCCAAGCATGTGCTAGGAATTGAAGGTATGGTGATGAAAAAGATAGGCTGTTTTATGGCAGCTGTGATCTAGTGGGAGTCATTATTGTAAGACAATTCTCTTTGGATTTTTAGTGTTTCAGTACATCTTGTGAGTAGAAGCACTGACAGTTTTGTTCTGATTATCTTTCCAGGGATGTTCATTAGAGAACAATGTTGGAAGATAGAGATAGTGATAACTTCTCCCTCCAAAGAAGAAAGCAGGTTTATTGTCATATACATACATACATACATACATACATACATACATACACACACATACATACATATATAAATACATGTGTGTGTGTACACAATTAATACTTCTCTCTAAGATAAAATGTAGAGAGGCTTGCTTGCAGACCATTCTGAAAGACTGATATTTCCTAAACTAGGGATTCCTTTTCTGTAGTTCAACCTATCGCATGTGCACATGTCACCTGGATCTAGACATTCCTCCCTGTAGAAATTGGGTCTCAGGCAATAAGTGCAAATGTTGATTTATTGGCTACAGCTATTGCTGTGAATAATAAACTGTGTTTTGTTTCTGATCCAGGAGTCTTTTACCTTCTGCTAGCATCCAAGCTAACTTGTTAGCTTCCAAGATGAATAAAATCTCAGATTTTTTTACAATTCCTAACAATCTTCATGTGAATTTTCAGAAATGTAAAACATATCTGTATAAATACAAAAATGCATATATCCACATACACACATATTCTCATGTATATACAAAAAATGAGAATGGCTAAACGTTATAGGAACATTGTCCAGTAGGATGTGATGGTAGCAATCTTCTATTAATTTATTGAATTGACACTTAAAAACCTTAGAATAGGATGCAAACACGAGTGTTACCTAGTCAAAACTACTAGCCAATGCTAATAGGCCATGCTTATCTGGCCTACCACTTTTTTTCTGGTGCATAAGAGAATAACTGGCATATAGTATGTACTCATTGAATATATAGTTTAATAAATGTATAAATAATGTATTGCTTGACAATTTCTATAATAGAATAGTGCAAATTAAAAAAAAAAAGGTTTTATGGAAAGTAACCTCACAAGGTGATCTGATCATAAATTCCTAACTGGACAGATCATGGTGTGTAATCATGCCTCAGGTCTATAACTTATTTAGTGAAAGGTTTTAAGCCTTCTCCATCCCTTGTTCATGTGCATCTAGGTTAACACCCTTGAAAATATTGGAAGTAATACTCCTGGAAGGGGATATTAACTCACAAGAGAGCACATAATCCAGTTAACTATCCTGTAATCCAATCCTCGCCTTGATTTATCCAGTCTACCTTATGTTCTCTTCTTAATTTCAAATGCATAAAAGAAGCTACAAAACTCATTCTCTGGAGTATTTGAGATCTTGCTCTTCAGCATATGTTGTCAATTTGGCTCAAATTTACTCTTATAAAACTTCTCTAAAAGTCTGGATGTTTCTTACATTAATAGTAGGTACTTCTACATGGGAAATTTAGTTCATTAATGAACTACTTCTATTGGAACTTCTTCCTTACTGTGTTAGTCAAGCTAGGAGAGAATATTCTGTGGTAATATAAAAATCGCAGAAAATTAGTGAATGGCATTACATAACAAAAAAGTTGATTTCTCCCTCATATAACCACTATTCAATATGGCTTAGGAAGCTCACCTTCCCAGTGGCTCTGTCTTTTAAGTGATGGCTCAAGAATTGGAGCTCTCTATAATACTCTTTCTAGGAATAAAACAAAAATGGCAGTGTTGTTTCTGCCATACTTAATTCAAATTCAAATTTGATTTCTCAAACTAATTTATTGATTCTAATTCTTCCCTTAGAGCCAAACACAACATCAGCAATAAAAGTTTACTCTTTTTCCATATGATATGATAGACAATCCAACATTTATTTCCCCTTAGTCTTATTGATGTAAGAATATCCAAACATGTGGAAAATTTGAGCCAAACAGAAGATACACCTGGAAGCAAAGAACAGACTGAGAAAAATGCTTCTAAGAAATGACAGTTTGCAGCTTCTTTTATATATTTGGAATGAAGGAAGATAGCCATCAAAATGGGAAAATTTATTTGCAAGTAACACCTCTGATAAGGGCCCAATATCCAAAATATATAAAGAAGTCTTACAACACAATAACAAAAAAAAAAAAAAAAAAAAAAAGATTCAGTCAAAAAATAGGTGGAGGACATAAAAAGACACTTCTCCCTAGAGGACTACAAATGGCCAACAAATATATGAAAAGATGTTCAACATCGCTAACTATTAGGTAAATGCAAATCAAAACCATAATGAGATACCATCTTATACCTGTTAGAATAATTATAATCAACAGGACAAGTAATAACAAATTCTGAAGAAGATACAGAGAAAAAGGAACCCTCATACATTGCTGGTGGGACTGCAAATTCGTACACCCACTATAGAAAACAGTATGGAGGTTCCTCAAGAAACTAAGAATTGATCTACCATATGATCCAGCAATCCCTCTACTGGGTATATACCCCAAAGACTTGAAAACTCATATCTGAAAAGATATTTGCACACCGATGTTCATAGTAGCATTATTCACAGTGGCCAGGACATGGAAGCAACCAAAGTGTCCTATGATAGATGATTGGCTAAAGAAGCGATGGTACATATATACAATGGAGTATTACTCAGCCACAAGAAGAGATGAAATACCGCTATTTGCAACAACATGGATGGACTTTGAATAATCATATTAAGTGAAATAAACCAGACAGAAAAAGTTGAAAATTATATGATATCACTTATATGTGGGATATAAACCTAAAAGCAACAAATGAACAGGACAAACAAACAGAGACTCATGGACATGGGCAAAGGACTAGTGGTTACCAGAGGATAGGAGAGGGGGGAAGGGGAGGTAGATATGGAAAAAAATTTAAATAATTTATTCAATTAAAAAAATAAATAAATAAACAAATGTGTGTTAACATGGATATACAGAAACAAGGGACAAGTCTTGCTTACTGCAAAGATAAGCCTTTTACTAAAGAAGTTATAGACCTGGGGTGTGACTAACACCATGACCTGCCCAGTTAGGAATGTATGATCAGATCACCCAGTGAGATTACCTTGTGTAGAATTCCTATTTCGTCCACAGTCTCTACTTTTCTGGGCTAACTAAGCATAATTCCTTTCTAATCAGGCCTCACATGAAGTCATTCTCAGATACTTCGCCATCTTGATTATTATCCTATGGATATCCCTTAGATTGTCAATAACATTTAAAGAATATCAATGAGAACTGAATATAACACTTCAAATATTGTCAGACAAACAGATTAGAGTAAGCCTAATTTCCCATGATTTATGCTCTAGAGCAATGGTTCCCAACCTTTTTGGTACCAGAGACCAGTGCTCTTCCGGAATCCAATGCCTGATTATCTGAGGTAGAGCTGAAGCAGTGATGTTAGTGCTGAAAAGCAGCTGCAAATACAGATGAAGCTTCACTCACTGTCCTGTTGCTCACCTCCTGCTGTGCAGCCTGGTTCCTAACAGGTCACAGACCTTTAGGCCCCTGCTCTCGAGAGTCCAATGCGTCTAGTTTGCCATATTATCTTGTGAGAATTATAGGACAGCAAGAAGGACAATATTTTTAAATATTAATTGATGCTTGTCATGCTTCATTCCATTTTACTCTGTCATCTCTCCTCCATTTAGGCCACTAGACTTCAGGCAGGCATTGCCTCAAGGAGGAGTGGCAACTAAGGAAACTGAAGAACAAAGATATCAGTTCTTGACTTTTAAGCTTTAAAAAAAGCCACTCAAAAATTCTTGAAGATCAAGTTTTTCCTGCCTTTGAAGAGATAAGAACTCTCTTAGCTAGAAGTAGTGAAGAGTTGTAGAAGAAGCTAGAGAGTGAGACACTGGTGAAGGCTTATGAGAGCAGGTGTCTGTATCCTGTTCACTATCCCCCATCCTCCTTTGGAATCAATTTCTGAAAATGGAGGAGGAACAGCAGAAATCAGTCATGAGTAGTATTTGAAAAGAAAGAATTCTTGTGCCTCTGTCCTCTATCTGGCATGCCGAAGGCAGAAGCCTCTCAAGAATGTCACCATAGCATGGGAAATGAGTAAAGATGCCTATGTGAGGTGTCAGGACTAAAAACCAACCTGAGGCAACTGTAGCATAGTGCCACAGATGCATTGCCTCAAGCCCCCCAGTAGTCTAATATTAGGCGAAAAAAGGAAAAATTTGAAATGTCCAGTTTAATCTAAAATCCTTGAGTATACCTAGAAAAAGTTGAGAAAATTCTGATGTAACTGAGGTTACTTGCACTTGACTAAGATTACCTTTTCTAATTTCAGGAAGACCAAATGCTGTAATAGAGAATAAATCGAGTTTTAGAAAAATACTGGCAACTCTTCTGCATTTCCAAGGACATAAACAACTTAAAAGTATTCTCATAACTTCAGATGATCTGCTAATAAGTGTAAAAAGTAGTGGGTGTGAATTTAGAATAGCAAGGTTTAAATTACCACCTCTACAAATTTGGCCCCATGATAGTTTCTCTCTTAGCTAAAATTTTATCATAAAAAACATTTTCTGACTTTCTCATAGGCAGAATGAGAATAGTAAATAAAGAAAATGCCTGGGAAACAGTTTTGTAATATTTAAATGGACATAAATATGTTATGTTACCATTGGTCTATTTCTACCAGGTGGCTGTGGTCTTAGAATTAGGCTAGATTTAAGGTAAATGATTTGATGTTAAGTTTTGATATTTGCTATAGAAAGATGTTCTTGTTCAGTGCTTCTCAAATTGTAATGTGTATAGGAATCAACTAGAGAATCTTATCAAAATGCAGATTCAGATTCAGCAAATATGGGCTGGGGCTTGACATTTTCTACTTCTAATGAGATCCCAGTTGATAATGCTCCTGCTGGGCCATAGACCACACTTTGAGGAGCAGTGTTCTGGTTAATGACTAATTTTTGTCCATTTCCTGAGCTTAAAGTAACAATTAATAATCAATATTGTATCTCACAGTGCTCAAGAATAGCTCCCACATTTCTTTATCCTTCCCGTCTGTTCATGCCAATTCTCTCATATAGTCAGCATTTTGGAAGTTGATTATGTCATGACCTGATTATCAAATGCTCCCAAATTAATCTTTTTATTTGTTATTATTCATAAAAAACATGGTGTGCTTTCAAGGCAAAACAAACAAACAGTTCAGTCTTCGAGAATTTATGCGATTTAACCCCACGAAGTTGGCAGCAGATATCCCATGATTTCATTTATACACTTTTAAAAAGAACAAAATTTGTTCTTAAGAAAACTGAACAAGTATTAAGGCAGTAGAGATTTATTTTACTTGGTTTTATTGTTTTATTTTACTTGGTTTGTTTACTTTTACTATCCCTATCTTTTTGAGATTCCAGGAAGGTGGTATATGTAGAGGATAGGTTATCTCTCATGCTTTTGTCCCTCTGGTGAAAACCACTGCCATCTAGAGTACAGAGCATCATTGTAAACCTTAGAGATGATGTTGTCTGTTCAGCTGCTAAGAAAAAGTTATAGGCAGGAGGCTGTGGCTTCCTATGATAGAATGGGTAAAATTATCCAGAATTGCCAAATTACATATTGGCTTTCTTTAACACACATTTTGAGATGTAATATGCACACTGGTTAAAAGCAAGACTGTGGAAACATTGCCTGTGTGAATAATGTTGAACAAATCACTTCAGCACTTGATGCCTTGATTTCCTAATCTGTATAATAGAGATAATTATTATACTCATGAGTTAGTATATGTAAAGTGCTTAAGACCTGCTAGGCACATAGCAGACACAATATATGGATTAACTACTATTGTTATATTCTTAATATAATTACTGTTACTTTATTTCCTTATCCTGATCAAGTTTCTGTTATGTTTAGATAATTTGAAGAAGTCTATCCTTTAACTATATCACTAGGATGGATTTGCTTTTAATCTCTTTCAACAATAATATATGAAGGATAAGTCGTTAAAATTTATAGTTACTGGAGATGCTGTATATCTCTTAAAATATCAATAGATTTTTTGACATATCCTGAAATATCATTTTTTCAGTAGTATTACAGTTGTACTATATTAAAAAGACTGCTCATATTAAAATTCTTAACAAATGAAAAAAAGTATTTTCAAAGTATTACTCATCACATCCAGCATTTTGATATTATCCTATAGAAAATATGAAAAGACATGTATATTTGAACACATATAATTTATTCATTAAATGTGGGACTGACAATTAGACTAAAAATAATAAAGGTATATATTCTCTGTGAAGTTCACGTTAAAAATCCTTAACATCTGTGTTGTTCTTATTTGGTGTTGAAAGAGACCAGAGCAAACATATTTATAGATTAACAATTCTGCAGAATTCACTGATCACAGAGGAAGTCATTCAATGCAAATTAGCTTCAACAGGTTTATACTGTACCTACCTTTGCTGCTGAGTGAGTCACTAAAGAAATATCTAACTCTGCCTTTTCCTCATGGAATTTATGTTTTTATCTTTTCATAAGGGAAGCAATCATGGTAACAGAAATAATCAGAGCAAAATACAGCGCAATAATAATAATACAGATGGTCCTTGATATATGATGTTTCGACTTAGGACATTTTGACTCTATGATGGCATGAAAGCCATATTCATTCAGTAGACACTGTACCTTCTGTTTTAAATTTTGATCTTTTCTTGGGCTAGTGATATGCAAAATGATACTCTCTTGTGTTGCTAAACAGCAGCAGCTAGATGATTTTGCCCAACTGTAGATTAATATAAGTGATCTGAACACGTTTAAGGTAGGCTAGGCTAAGCTCTGATGTTTGAAAGGCTAAGTATATTAAATGTATTTTTGCTTTACCATATTTTCAATGTATGATGGGTTTACCCAGACATAATCCCATCATAAGTCAAGGAGCATGTGTAATTACACACAAACAAGTCATCAGATATAAGGTGTGGGCCATACAAATGATAATGGTATAAAGGAAGTCAGTTTTCAAATGCTAAGATATGCTTCCTAGAAAAGGTGCTACTTATAATGGGTCTCGGAAGTAGGTGATGTTTTGAATATATTTTAGGCATCTAAAGCCGCAGGAACAATAATGTTAAGACATCCTCTCCAGTGACCTATTTATACAATAAGATACAAGCATTCCTCATATTTGGATGAAACACAAAACATGAAAATCTGGCAAAAACAAAAAACAAAACAGTAGTAATTTTTGTTGTTATTGTTTATGAAAGTTATTAGCCTTCAAAATGCTCCAAAAAAGGTTTCCTTAAATACGAAGCTTCTTTTGTGCTTATTAAATATAAATTAATCATGAGAATTGTGATCCACTCTCATTGTTCCAGACTGACACCTTTTGTAGAAAGTGAGAGCATGGCCCATAGTGCCACTTCCTGACTAGTGATTTGGGGAAGTTGTATGCGATAGATTTCTTCTATGCTTTCTCTCTTCTGAATGACAGCAACATGGGCTTTTGGCTTCATTTATCCTAAAATATTTAAATCAAATTATAAAACTAATATATTAAAAAATGAGAAATAAATTCAAACCAGATTGTTCTGGCTGCTGTGATATATTAATCCAATTGGTATTTGTCTGTGACTAGTTAGCCTGGTAGGTTAGAACAGAGAGCTAGTGATGCCAAGATCAAGAGCTAATCTCTGGCCTACTTAGCTTTGTTCCGTTCCATGGACAGAGCTGTACCCATACCCAGGCCAGACCTCACATGAGTGTATTCCACTTATCAGAGCTGACAGAAAGAATCTAGTTAAATTAGTGCAGCTCTGCCATTACTACCAGAAAAACTAGCAAAGAAACAAGCAACAAACTCAAGGTACACATTGAACTAATGGTCTGTCACTATCTTCCAAGAGGACAAATGACCCTATTTAATGGTTAAGTACTTACTCTTTGCTGATTTTTTAATATAAGCTACAAAGTGTCTTGACGTCTCTTCATCTCACCTTTCCCAATGTGTATTCCTCTATTATTAAATCTCTATAAAATATACTAGAGGAGCACTATGAAATCCTATAATTCCAGCCAAAATTACTTAAAAAAAACAAAAAACAAAACTCTACAGAGAGCATGCTGTTTCAGAAATACATTCTAGTGGTAAACAGAGATACTAAAAGAAAGTTGTGGCAAACTTCCCTTGAGTGAGAAATTTGTGAAGCAGGTGCTGCTATTTGCTATGTGTTTCTGCTGTGTCAACCAGAGAAATTTACAATCTCACTTTTTATTAAACAAACCAAACTATGAGGATTAAAAATAGCCTCATTACTAATTGTAAATAGATGAAATCTCATCTTCAAAGTCTTTAAATGAGGTTTCGACTCGTAACTAGCACTGTGCGCTCTAATGTAAAATTGTTATAAGAAGAGTAAAAACATTGGAGAAAAGGCCACTTTACCAGATATTGAAAAGCATCAGAAAAAATAATAATAATAACCACCTCCAATCAGAATACTAATAATATCCTATAAGAAACACTGCCCAAGAAATTCTTGCATGGATATTTATAAAACACTCTACAGAGAGAACATGCTGGTTGTTAAAATCTTACCTAGTAAGTCTTACCAGGCTGAAGTGAATAGAATAATGTGAAACAGAATAAACATGTTCCATGCAAAACTCTCACATGTCCTACGCCAAAATTGTCCTTGCTTTCTCAGGAGTGGATGATTGGCTCGTGTGTTTAAAAAGAACTCCTCACTCCTGCCCCTCATTATGTTTTTTTTGAAGTTTTTAGGTGTTCTATAATGAGTCTTGTTCCAGATTTTTGTCTATTCCACAGCTTGCCTAAGGAAGTTTGTGACAAAAAAAATACACTAATATTTTAAAGTTCAGCATGGGTCAGGTTTTCCTTTGTGAGCTTAATATGCATTATTTATTAATCTTCACAGAAGCCTTACAAATGTGACTATCTCCACTTAGGTATGAGAGACTGAAGATCAGAATTTTGTCTGAAGTCAGTGTTGGTGCTCTTTTTTATTATTCATGTGAATATCTGAGGGCCCAATTGTGACCCTGATATTACTGGTCAGCCCACAGCAAGACCACAGCCTCTGACCTTCTGATGACTTCTCTAATCACCTTTCACCTACACAACTTGCTGTCCTGCACAGCTTGCTGTCCTGTCGCACTGCCTTCTCTAGCCACTCTTTATTCCTGTTTCTGAAATTAAGGCCCTGTTTTATAATATAAAATGTTCTTCTATTTTTAATAGATTATAAAAGAAACTCCCCCAAAGGAGAAACAAATTAAATAAAAAGGTATTTTTGACATAAAATTTCTCAATTCTACCCAAAGAGAACAATTTGAAGCTTTTATAATCTCTTGCAATTAATTTTTCCGAACGTGGGAATTTTTGGATGTTCTCTACTTCTCTCCAGATAAGTTCTTAAAAGCTAGAAACTCAGGCTCAGTGGGAATTTTAATTAAATTGACTCATTAGACAAATAATTGATCTAGAAAGTTTTCTCTGACCCTTGTCAATTCTTTAGTATATCTGTCTCCTTACCTTCTTCACATAAATATGTGAAGTTAAGTATATACATAGACCATGTCATTAGACTTAGTGTCCATTTGTTAGATAAAATGGTACAACAATATTTTTTAAAAACACACAAATATTTCAGAATCAAACCTGGGATCAGATCCTGGTTCAGCCACTCACCTATTTTAACATTTAAATTCTCTGACCTTCACCTTTTTCATATCTAAAATGGCAGTAACTACGATGTCATAGGATTATTGTGAGAATTAAATGAATGAATGAGAGAAAAATCAATCTTAACATAAATGCCTGGTCCATTACAGAGCCTCATAAAATGTGAGTTCCCTTTATCATTATCTTCCCTATGAAAGCACAAAATCATAAACACCTGATCTATATAAACCCCCTCCATTATTCTTCATCCTCTCATAAAAGCACATGCTTTGAATTATCTAACAAGTCTATAACCTAAATTTTGGGTAGTAAAAATCTACTTTTAAACAAAGCCTATCCCTACAACTGTGACTATATTGAATCCCAAAGGAAATTATCCCTTAACAAAATATAAAATCATTACCTCATTCAATAAATATTTAATGAATACCTATTGGGTGCTATAATATAGTAGTAAATGAAACATGCATGTTTTATGTCTTTATGGATCATAATGTGTAGAAGGAAAAAAAAAGTTGAGAAAAGCCTATATTTCAAAATATGTCAAACACTAGGAAGGTGATGAGGGGTTGAGCAGTCTGTTATTTGTGGAAATAGTGGGTTTGGGACAGGGTGTACTTTATATTGGGAAATTGTCTTTGAGGAAGCATGTCTAAGCTATGACCTAGATGGTAGTTAAGGGATGGAGGGAAGAGTTATCTTAGTAAATAATGCACACAAAAGCTGAGGGAGAGAGGTCATTGTACTGGAGCAAATGAAAAAATGACATGTTCTAGAACAAAGTTGCAGAATGGACAGGAGGAAATGGATAGATTGTGGAAGTAAGCTGACAGAACAGAAAGAGAGGAGAGAGAGGATTTACGATAAAGAAGCATCGTATTCCCCATTCAACTCAGTGGACACTGAGCTATCCCAGAGTAACTGTAAGATAGAAGATAATCTATTATTACTTGAGTTGGTCTAAATTCTCATGTATCTCTCACATTATGTGTATATCTTGACAATTTGAGTATGATTTTAGAATTTAAAGATTAGTATTTTCTAAAAAGATGTGGCTCCTAAATATGAACCAATATTTGATCCACGGTCAACCCAAGAACAGGTAGACTTTTCAATGCTGGAGACCAAACAGTCTGTGTTGAACTTACTGACACACTGGAGATAAATATACAGTTCATCGTGAATCACTGAAGAAATGTTCAATAATAATATGGGCCACATATGGTTTCATTTGCTTTATTTATTGACCTCGGAATTCCACAAAAGATATATCTCCACTCTGGAAATCTTGGGCTAATTTTTATAAGTTATTTGCATATAAGTGATTTGAAGATGGATGAGATTTCTTAGGGTAAGAGGATAAAGTAAGATGAGAATAAGACCTAAGACTAAGCTACTGAGAAACTCTCATTCAGAGTTTAAATAGAGAAGAACATGGGGAAAAAAAGTGAGAGAGAATGTGTAAAAAAACCAATTAAGACAGGGAGAAGTCATGGAAATTCACCAAGAAAAGAGAGAATTTTAAGTAGGGATTAATCTATAATGTCAAAATTTATGAAGCATTAATTAAGATAAAGTTTAAAAAAATGAATTTCAAACTTTTACCACATTTATCACTGATGACCTTAATAAATGTTGGTGGGTGATGGGGCAGAAATCTGATTGCAAATGGCTTGAATAGTAAATGGAAAAGAAGAAAGTGGAGAAAGTCAAGAGATTTAAAAACAGTGAAGACAGAAGGCAATAGTTGCAAGATGACATGCGTAAGCACACTACAGAAACATAGAAAAGCTAGTGGGCATTGAGGAGAGCCCATTTAAGGCAGATGATCTTGAAGGACAAATGAATAAAGAGGTTTTATTGCTTTACACATGAGTTTGGACCTTCTGTTTCCACATCTGTTCCATGGGTATTATTGGCATAATCCTTAGATCTAGGCAACCAGTGTCCATCCCTGGCCTCTGAGCGTTAGAGTTCTCCTCACTGGCCCTTATCCTATTGTGCCTCTCCTCATAGGAATCTGTATGGCATAGAGGAAACAATCATGCAAATCCCTTCCTTTGGTACCCCCTCCCCTATTAAATTATTATGTTAGTTTTTTACTGCTGCTGTAACAAATTACCACAACTCAGCAATTTAAAACAATGCAAATGTATTATCTCACAGTTCTGAAGGTCAGATGTCTAAAATGGTGTTGGCAGTGCTGTGTTTCTTCTGGAGGCCCTAGGAGAGCCTACTTTTGTGCCTTTTCCAGCTATTGAAGGCTGCTGTCTTTCTTGGCTGTGTCTACCTTTCATCTGCAGGGTAATCGATAGACCTGTAGTCTTTCTCCCTTTACATCAATATGACACTGACTCTTCTGTCTCCTGCTTCCCTCTTAAAAGGACACTTGTGATTACACTGGGTCCATCTTAATAATTCAGAATAATTTTCTTATCTTAAAATTCACTCATTAGTAGTCGTAATTCAATCTGCAATTTTAACTCCCTCTCGCTATGTAAGATAATACATATACATAGGTTCCAGAGATTAGAGTGGGACATCTTTGGAGGTAGGCACTGTTTTGCCTAGAATAACCACGCATCTGTACCTAAGACCTGGGAATTCCCTGTGCAGATGACCCTAGCCCAGCACTGCAGGTCTCATGTGCTCCTTTACACTGAGAGACCAAGTTAAAGACAAAAAAGACAACAAAAAAACAAAACTTCCTCCCCACCCCATA
The DNA here is from genome assembly GCA_028627145.1 of Eidolon dupreanum. Taxonomy (NCBI): domain Eukaryota; kingdom Metazoa; phylum Chordata; class Mammalia; order Chiroptera; family Pteropodidae; genus Eidolon; species Eidolon dupreanum. The sequence goes on along the minus strand of CM053507.1, from coordinate 85,050,678 downwards.
TTATCTCAAAAGATATTGAGAAAATCCACTTCAACTTATCTCTTTAAATAAAACTATTTGGGGAGTTTACTTTGCTAAATTTCAGCTCAAAAAATTGTAAACGTCCTGGGAAATTTAGTGGGTAAGGCCAAAAATGTAGTGACCATAAACCTCCGACACAGAAGAGTTAGAAACATGTAAGGTAATTTTTGTATTCTATGAGAATTGCAATGTCTAGGACAGAAAAGAACAGGAGGATAAGCACCAATGGGTAGTATGGGGTTCCCCATCAGGACTGAATCAGAAGAGGTGGAGCAGTGTGAGAGGAGGAGGAGAAGAGATGAAAGGGTGAAATTTGAGGAACTTTAGCTCAGAAGTGCAAATAATCAAGTTTCATCCCATTACTATTTTATTCCAGTGATTGTGACACCTCTACATAATAGACCTGACAATGAGTACACCAGTAGTCAGATGGCATTCTCTGGATCTGGGTGACTCATTATTGTTAGTGCAATTGGCCTACATTCCCCCCTGCCACACCCACTTTTTCCCCACAACTCCAAGTTGACCAAAGGATAATCTAATCTAAAACTTCTTTTTTCTGGTATTTATATATATATATATATATATATATATATATATATATATATATATATATATACACACATATATGCTTAAATGAATATGTATCAATAGGTGCATACATGCATATATACATATAATGTATGTATGCATGTTAATACACATTTGTGTTTATATCCTTATCATGGGGTGATAAGAGTCAAGAGACCTGGGGCTGTGGTTTTAGTTCTGCCTCTAATTCTGCCTAAAGTTTAGTTCTCTAGACTTTAATCAGAATACATTCTTGCTAATCTTTGAAAAAAGATGTTTTAGACTAGATGATCTTTTTGATTCTTTTCCATTCTGAAACCCTAAACATCTACCTGGAGGGAGTCAAATACATCTGGTCTCCTACCAGAAGTCCAACTTAACTCTCCTTAACAGGAATTATACTACATTTTGTTAATAAGCAAACAAAGATGCCAGTCTTTGACAGGTTATTTTCTTCCTCTACTATGTCTATCCTTTTAGATTCTAATTTTGGGCAGAATTTATATTTATTCTCTATTTTCTGCCATAACTAAACTATAGAAATGAAGGGAGGTGTCAAAACAAAGATATTACATTATAGAAAGATTCTGCCAAATACCTCCAGACTTTTGAATCCATGACTTATTAGTATCCAAGAACTACATCTTTATCATACAATAAATAATTGAATCATACTGGAGGCCATGTAGGGCACAAGGAACATGCAGAAATTGCGGGGGTGGACATGTTGTATCTAGTTTTGGCTTTATTTTCTAAGTCAACAAACATATACCTAATATCTTCTAAATGTTGGCTACACAAAATATAAATGATTTCTGCAACAATCTAGTAGAGGAGATATTAAACATAATTATACCAAAAATAATCAACTGTAGATATATTATTTAAAGATAAAGTAAAAAGTGTTAAGTACTTAAAATAAGAGGTCTGGTTATGAGGAAAGGCTGCCCTCTCAAACCAGCTCTGTGGTCTAATTCAGTCACTTTATACTTTAGTTCCTAAAGTTTATCATACCACAGTGTCCTTGTTTTAACATATAGTAGAAAGCCTAACAGAGAGCCTTCACTGATTTCATATGTGCTTGAATTCTCGACGAGTTTGTAAGATTCTCTATGAGCTTCTTCTCCCCTTTTTATGTTTTATTTATTTAATGAATGTTTATTAAGCCAGATATTATATGATTGAGATTCTCAAGCAACCATGGTTATGTTGAAGAAACAAGCAAATAAGCCATTTCAAATCAGGTGGATGTTTATTAGTATGGTGAGAGCAGTATTCATGGGGTGCTGGAGTTGCCAAGAGTAGGGGCATCAAAGCTTCAGAGGCTGCTATGCAAGAGAACAAGGAGTCAACAAGTGAAGAAGGTGGGGGGAGGGATAATAGTGCAGATGTTCTGGTCCTGTGTCAAAAGGCATGGGAAGAGCAGACACCATGCTCCTCCCTAGAAAGGGAGTTCTCAATTCAGATGGCTGAATGGGAAGTTGCGAGAGATAGTGACATAGGCAGGGCTAGAATTTGAAGGTTGACACTACAGATTGTGGGGGGCTATTGTAAAATTTTTTAAAAGAGTGAAACATCATGGATCTGTTGGATTTGCAGTGGCTAGGACAGAAAAGAGTGGAAAGATATGTTGTAAAGAATGAATCAGAGGAGGGCTCAGCTTGAGGTCTGGAAATTGGTAGCAGCCTCCTGCAGGAGTCTGGTATAAGATACTGAGTGAACTAAGGATTATAGCAACAGAAATAATGAGATGAGGGGAGAGAACTAGTAAAAATGTAAAAGTTATGATCAAGCAGACTCTAAGACCTGACGTGGGGACTATGAAGAGAGAGATGGAGTGTTGTATAATTTCCAGAGTTCTAACTCAGCAACTGGAGGATGGCAGTTTCAATACCTGAGATGTAGATTAAGAGAAGATGATCAGGTTGGGGATGTGAGAAAAAATATTAGTGCTGTTATCACTGGCATCCCTATGAGACATCTATGTGGAGCATCTAGAGAGAATCTGAATAGATGAATCTGGAACACACGAAAAGGATATAACCGGGGAATGTTAATTTTGGAAAAAGCAGTAATAAACATTTTAAATAAATTCTTATGTATCTGATTAATAGGAATACTGCCCCACTACAAACAGTACATTTAAATTTCAAATTCTGCAAGCCCTTGATATGTGTACTTTTAATATTCAATGGATGAAAAAAATGAGTGAGTGAATAAGAGCTGTCATGAGTAGCAAAGAGATCCTATCCTATTATTATAGTTTGTGTTTAAATGTGTGAATTTGTGTATGTGTGAGTGTATATGTATTTATGTATGCATGTGTCTATGTTGTCTTACATACATACTTACATAAAAGTTTATATTAGTATTACATATTACATTAGTTTGATAGAACTGACACAATAAAATACCATAGACTGTGAGGCTTAAATAACAGAAATTTACTTTCTCACAGTTTTGGAAACTAAAAGTCCAAGACCAAGTCGGCCTTGGATTCGTTTCTGGTAAGACCTCTCTTCTTGATATGTAGACTGTGTCTTTTCACTGGATCCTCACAAGGCCTATCCTCTATGCCAGCACAGAGAGAGATCACTGGTGTCTTTGTCTCATAAGGACACAAGTTCTAGATTAGGACCTCACTCTATGATCTCATTTAACCTTAATTTTCTCCTTATAGGCCCTGTTTTAAATATGGTCACATGGGGGTTAGGGCTTCAACATAGGGATCTGAGGCGGAGGCACTGTTTCAGTCCACATCAGTCCATTCGACATCCAGATTGACTTTTCCTCTGACAGAGGACAGTCTCTGTGAAAATAAAGGAGATTATTCTGTCATAAAGGGACATACCTATATATGGGGAGAAAAATAGTTGTTAAAGGTCAGAGCTAGAGTTTATTTATAAAATAAGCATAAATCTTTTTTTTTTTTTTTGCTTTGCCTGACTATATAGCAATTTCTACAACAGATTTTTCTTTTTCATTTTGGTGAGGGATATACACTTGCTAACAGCGAAACCTTTAAATAGTTTCGTGGATTGTTACTGTCTATTGTTTCTTGGAACCAGGCTGGAAAAGCCAGAAAAAGGTTGACATCCCACAAGAATGTCATACTATGAAGGAGTAAACTTAAAGCGGAGATTGCTTGTAGAAAACTGTTTTACATTCCTGGCATGTGCGCACTTGCAATAAAGTTAACGTTCACTTATGGTTATAGTTAATGTAGGGAATATCCCAGTTTATTTCGTGCCTGCTCTGTTTTACCTTTCTGTACACTCGGCTTTCCTTCTCCTCCGTGTCAGTGTTCCCTGTGAAAGCTCCCTGGGGTTGGGAAGCCTCGCCTTGGTAGCCAGGTGACTGAGACAGGGTGGGAACCCGCTAAGCTCTGAGGGCGCGGAGCCTCTCGCATACCATTCCCCTCCCACCACCGTCCCAAGGCTGGGAGGCGGAGAGGGCTTCAAACTTCGCTCCAATCCGCAGCCTGCCCTTCCCGGGGTCCCCCTGCTGGGCGACCCGCCCGCCGCGGACGGAGTTGGAGGAACTTCGCAGCTTTCGGCGTCCAAGCCTGGGAAGGCGAAGTGCTCCGATCCTCCCGGGTCGACCCCTCCCTCTGCCCCTGCCTCCGGGTCGTCGCCCAGCCGGCAGCGCTGGTGATAGGACGAGCCCAGGGCGTGTATTGTGTGTATGCAAACCAGAGCTCCGCTCCCAAGGGCTGCCTGACCTGGGCCAGGGCTGCGGCTGCGACTGGCGCTGCCGTGGGTGCCTCTGCCCCCGCCGGAGCCCGGCACTGCCATGCCTTCGCCTCGCGGGCCGCTGTGTCCCCAAGCCGCTATATGAGCGCGGGCAAGGGGACATCCGGAGGGGCTGAAGATGAAGGTGCTCGCACACGGGCCACCGCTGATTGCCAACCCCTCTCGAGCCCGCGGAGCCCGCGGCCGCCGAGAACCCGCCTTCGCCGCAGTAGCAGCTGGAGCAGAGACAGAGGCGGCAGCTGCGGCGGCAGCGGCGGCGGCGCCGGTCGCGCGAGCGCGTAGAGCGGCGGCGGCAGCTCGGGGGCCGCCGCTGCCCCGGCTGCCATGAGTTGTGCGGAGGTGATGTATCACCCCCAGCCATATGGAGCACCCCAGTATCTGCCCAACCCTGTGGCAGCTGCAACCTGCCCCACAGCCTACTACCACCCGGCTCCCCAACCTGGCCAGCAGGTGAGTCACCGACCCGGCAGCTTGCCGGGGGCGGGGGCGGGGGCGGGGGCGAGGGGCACCGAGAGTATCGGTCTGGGGCTTCGGCGACGTCCTGCAGGGATCTGTGATACGAGGATGCTCTGGGACCTGCGGAAGCGCCCTTCAGCAGAAAGCCACCAGAGGAGAAGAAGCGAGGCTTCGGGAAGGGACGAGTAGCCGGGTGGATGGGTGGGGATTCGAAGTGAGGAATTACCTGGCTGGGGGCTTCATTGAGCTGCTGCCACTGGAGCTACCCTCATAGCCATCCTAGCTCTTAGGGCTCAGTTCTCTGAAGCTTACCAAGGGCATCTGTCTTATGAGTCTGTGAGTAAACTAACTTTAAACCAAATATTTTGTTTCCTTTGGAAAGGTAGAGTGTTTCAGAATTTTCTTGATTAAGGGGATGGAATGTGTCACTGATATTGGGGAGTCTGCTACCTGGACAGTGAGTTCGTGGAATGACTTCTCTGGGACTTATATGGTGGAACATGAGTCTAGTGTAATGCCTATCAAACGTTACTAGAACTTCTCTGAAGAGCTTGTCTTTTTAAGACTTTGACTAGAGGACAGGGATTGATCCCAAAGTTCCTCATTCACTTTTAAGTTAAATTTATTGGGAGTAACATTGTTTGATAACATTCATATAAGTTTCAGGTGTAAAATTCTGTAATACATCTTCTGTATATTACATTGTGTGCTCCCCACCCAAAGTCTAGTCTCCTTCACTCACCATGTATTTAACACCCTTTACCCTCTTCATCTTTCCCCCACTCTCATTCCCTTTTAATTCCATCAAAACTCAGAGGTGTTATAGTTCAGTCTGTTGGAAGTGTGTGTGTGTGTGTGTGTGTGTGTGTGTGTGTGTGTGTCCCTTTCTGGCCAAGAGGTAATCTTTGATCAGTGGATGCTGGGTCTCCACCATGCCAAGAGCAACTGAAAATACTTTTGATAAAAAGAGAAATTTTATCAAAAATTGGGGAATCAGGGAGATGACATAATTTCTTCAGAAGGAAGAGTAGGGTTCTGGAGAATTTGGCACTAGGTACCCCTGTGCATTCCTCTCTGGACACCAATGGAGTGTGTGTCAAGGCTTAGTTAGCTCTACATAAAACACATATGTGAGTATGTGGCACTGGGTTGTACCAAAATAGGGTCCTCAGACTCTGGGAATTAGAGTGGGTTGATTCGATGAGATTTAAAAAATACACTTATGGAGACATTTGTCAGAGAACTAGAATTTATTGAACTGATTTTTTTTTTTTTTTTTTTTAGTTTGTTAGGAACTCTGTGTTTTATGATGGTCTTAAGAGATTGGCTCTTTAATTAATCTGGCTTTCTAAATTCCTATATTTCCTTTGTGTCTTCTCTAAGTTTATATGCTACTCTTTAGAAAGAAATTATAACTTCTGTTTAGAATCTAAGGACTGTGAAATTCATCTGATTCTGAAAGAGTACATTCCTCAGATTTATCTGCTGAACAGTACAGCTTAACTAGGACCAACTAGGCAAAAGAGAAAGGAATCTCATTTTCTTGCTATTATTATTATTATTATTATTATTATCATCATCATTATGATTACTTAATATTCAGCAGTTTAAGCATTTCAAAGAAAATTTACCTTTGGGGATGGGAATGGGTAAACATTTTGTAGTTTGTGGCCCGGAGTGACAGATTAGATACTTTGGTTATGTTTTTTTGCTTTTCTTTGGCTTTAACTAGAAAAGATATAAGTAATGGAGAAAACCATGTAGGTATAAGTTAGGCTAGTGAGGCAAAGAGATGCTTGAAATCAGTTTATGTGTTTTATAAACACTGTGTCCCAGATGAAACACCCTTTCCTCATTTCATTTCTTCTATCTCAGAGGCTGTAGAGGCCTTCAATTACCAGTTGGAATGTGGACAAGCAACAGACTCAAATTTTACTAAACATTCAGAAAGGTGCTTTTCCCCTTAAAAAATAACTTGAACTAATAGAAGTTGTGGATAAGGTTTTGATTTCTAGAGTTGTGAAAATAAATCCATTAAAATATAAATCTGTGGTGGGCTTTAGAATTGTAATACCTTTTTTTTTTTTTTTTTGAGCTAGATAATAAGACCCAGGATCAGTAAAATTATAAGCCACTAATCATAAAATTTAGTTTTTAGTAAAAAACAACTCCAGTCCTTTATCTAACGTTTGCAATAGCCCTGAGACTCAGTACCAAATTTTATTCTTTTGCTAAGACCATCAACAAACTGAAAAATGAGCTTTTTCTTTTACTGGAGTTGTCCACATGGATGAGTGGTACATATTAGTAAATAATGATCAATTTCTACTATACTTTGAACTTCTGTGGATATGGTTTGAGTAGATACGAGGCTGTGTTGGCCTTGATAACTTAGTTGAGAGGTGTGCTTGGAAATTTTCATGTTGTTTTTACCACAATGGCTTGTTCAAGATTACTTTTTTTTTTTTAAATCAAGTAAAGAAACTATTTGACTATAATTGGCTAGGAAATTAAAGAGACTCAATAGGGTAACTACTGTTCTATAACTGTCAGAAGTTTATTGTAATAACCTATATTTTCTATAAAAAACAAAAGTAAATCAGGAAATTCTTATCAGGCTGACAGCATTTTTAGACTGTGCGGTGCGTGGGTGAAGTGGGACTAATATTGACTTGGCCTTAATGCAGTCATCTGAGAATACATATTTTGGTTGTTTTTGCATTCCATAAGGTTTTATCATTATTATCCATGAAGATTGTTTTCTCCGTACATGGGAAGTGACCCTTAATAGCATCTTGCCTGGGAGACAAAAATAAGGGCTACAACTTCTACTGCATTTGAGAAATTGAAAAGGTACATGCCTCAGATTTATTTGCTAAACAGTATAGAAAGGAAGAAAAGAAGCAGAAAAAATGGTAGCGTTATAAAGATGATTTAATGGTAATTTATAAAATGTTAGAAAAGAGAGCACTAAAGTTTTGTATTAACTTCTGTATTCAATTGTAGTAGTGTATCTTTGAACTGATTTTTTCCTGAAATCTGTATAGCTCTGAAGTCCTTGTAATTTGGTATATTAAAATGGTTCATTATGATGGATTTTAAACAGATATATTTTTCCTCTTAATGTATATAGCTGACAATTCTTTTTGAAATAATAGAACTTCATACTCCAGACATGTGTATGCTCCCCCAAATGCACAAATGTACACTTGAAATTTAAGTTTAGTTTTTTATTAAACATGTTATACATTGCAGGTGGATAATAGGTTAGTGTTCTAAAAACATAGTTAGCTACATATAAATCAGGCTGCACCGCAACATGTTACTTAGCCATGCAGTGAGCTAAATGAATTAAAGTAATGTAAATATGCCTGAAGAGGAAACTTTATAGTTTCTGACATTAATTCCTAGAAATTGCATGGCTATGCATAAATCTTACATTGTGCTCTATGGGGTCAGGATTTGCTAAGGGACACTAAGTTATCTGATCCCAAAGCCCACCATCACTTCATAGCTTTAATATATCAGTCCCTAACATCTTCTCAGGAGAACTCTTGACTCAGTCTCTCAGCACATGCTCCGAAGGCATGATGACACTGTAGAACATGTGCAGAAAGGAATGTACTTGTGTTCTAACAGTGACAGTAGGAACCAAGAAAAAATTTTTTTTGAAATATGTGTCAGGAAAATTTTTTTTGAAATATGAAGGGAATAATATGAAATCATAGATTCCCTTCATACCCAATGGATTTCTCATCATAAATGCAGACAGTCTGTTGCTGTCTAACCCTCCCCCCATATATTCGTAAAGTTAAACGTTAGGAAGAAACTTAAAAGGAAGCTTTTAGAATTGTGTAGTTCATAGATGAGGTAGTAAAAGCAGAGAGTAATCACTAGGTTTTTTTTTTTTTTTTAACTGTGCATAGGAGTTTTTAACAATCACACTTTGGGCTTCATATAAATTAGAGCAAGTTATAAATTTGTAAAGAGTTTTTTCAAACTCTTTATCTGGACTCTGCCACCTTGATTAGTTCATAAAACCTCTCCGAGATTCTATTTGTTAGGGAAAAAAAAAAACTAGGAAAAGATGTCTCAAGCCCTCCTTTTACAAATGGGAAAATAAGTAGTCATAGGGAAGAAATACCTGGCTAAAGATCTCAAAACTAATTGATGGCAAAATTAGAACCATTAGCATCCCCTGCTCCCCTATGTAGCAGCTTTCCACTATGCCATGCTGTCTCTTAATTTTTTTTTTTTTTTTGCTATTGCACAATAAGCTTATTTTTGTCTTTCGTGCTCCAAATCAACTTTTTGATAAAGAAGATTAATATGCAGTAGATTCTTTGGCCTTAGAGGTTGAAATTCTTTCCAAGTCCTTGGTAGTGTACTTTTTTAGTTTAGGCATTCCAAAGCCCTTTTGCAAGCATTTGTATTATGCTAATGACTTTTGCTATCCATATTGCATCCTTTGTTGATGAAGCAGAATATCCACTTAGCAAATGAACATTTATTTAAAATAATATGCAGTAAGTCGTATTAATAGTCAGCTTTAAGTGCCTCATTTATCATTGCTAGTCCAAAATAAGTTTTGATTTATTAAGAAGAAACAATACAATTATACCTTAGATAATTTCAATACACAATCAACTTATTTAAGATGAAGGATCTAATTTTCTTGCAACCGTAAGTAAAGACTTAAGTGTATTTATAAGAATTCATATAGGACTTCTTTGAGAAAGAACAGCCCCTATAATTCCACACTACACAAATTAACTTGACTGCAGAGACTTGGAAGCTTAAAGTGCCTCACAGTTTTATGCTCCCGATAACTTTTCAGCCAAAAGATTCAAAGCTAGAGAAAAAAATTAAACTTTAAAATAACTTAACTGAACACTGTTCTCTGGCAGCCAACTAGAAAGGAGATTACAATAACGATAGTAAGGGCAGGCTTGAAATCTATAAAATCATGCACTGTGAGGATATGTTCACCAGGAAACCAAATGCCAGGACAAGGTAACACTCATTGGAAATTTAAGTGAAGAGTATTTTAGATAAATGCAAGGAAGCCCTACTTCACCTAGTACTTATTAAGTCTCATATCTCACTAAGCTGGGGATGGCAGGGACATGTCCCTCACTACAGGAAATGTGGGTTTTCAAAGGGTAGAAATACAAGCAGTGACTCTTTGGGAAGTTACAGAAGAGATGCTGAGCTGACTCCGTTGGGCAGTATGTATATTTCTGTCATATCTTTCTGTGCAAAGGGAATTTTCAGTGGGAATAAAAATATTATGCTCAGGATACTTAGGGCAGTTCCTAAAACAAATTTGTGAGTTAGGTGACTGTCATTCTAAAACCTGGGCGTTTAGCTTGGATTCCATTCCATAGGCACTACTTTCAGTTAGCATTTAAAATTTTATTAAAGCTAATACATCTAGTAATAGATAATAACTTAAGGTATTATTTCCAGTAAAACATTTTCATTTAAGAAAAAAGGCTCTCTAATACTTGAATATCAGTCTTAGCCGAGACAGTGAAGAAAATAATTTGGGGCAAAACTATTCCCTGAATCTTTCAAAAAACATCTATAAGCAGCTGTTTTTGTGCTTTAACTATTCAGTTAAGAAGACCATAAGAGTACCTTGAACCATTACACCCAAACATCTGCTTCTAGAAAGAAGTCATAAATGCCATATTTCAGTGAATACCAGATTTATGCCAGTAATTTACAAGTGTGGTCTGAACTGGGGTAACTGAACTATTTTTCACTTGCCTAGTACTTTAGTAGAGAAAAAAAAAATGAAAAAAAAAATTTTTTTTAAATGACCTAGAGTAAACAGGTGTTCTTTTTCTCTTAAAAATATTGTTTTAGTATGCCAAAACACTTGTCCATGTGGGATTTAGTGGGGGAACCCAAAGCATACATCCTTTCTTGTTATTGTGAAGGTAAATAAGGGAAGTACCAAAAATAATTCTTAGGAATTGGGCTAGATGACCCATGTCTGGGAATGAATTAGTCTCCAATGGTCTGTAGGGTTTTTTTGGCTAGTTTCCTGCAAAATCAAAAGAGGCAGCCAATGGAAGGAACAAAATTAAGTGTGAATTTTTCTAGAGCTCCAGCATGTTGCTTATTAGGATACAGAATTGGATAAGACCTTTGAGATAAGTCAAAATTCCTCATTTTCAGAAAAGGAAGCTCCGGGCCAGAGGGTTACTCAGACTCATGGACTAGTATCGGTTAAATCTTCTCTCTCTTGTTCCAGTTCTCTTTCTGTTATGTTCACTTTCCATCTGGTATGCCTTAAGAAACAAGAAAATAATTAGTAATTTACCTAACATTACCTTCTTACTTTTTTTATTTTTAAATTTTTGGAGAAATAACACAATTAGTCATATGGATAATCCATGAAATTCCCTTTATTTTCTATTATTTTCTATTGCCCTTACAATGTGTTGCCAATTAACTACCATCACTTTGAGTTTTGGGACGGACTATGACTTTCAATTTTGTGGCTCCAAGTCTTCGCACAATTATTGACATAAAATAGGAATTAATTGACAATTCAACAAATAAAAGATACATTTTTTTAAAAATGAAATTAATTATACCCTGTTTAGTAATAGAATTATATAAACATACCAGAAATTTTTACATTGGAAACTGTTATTCCATTCAAAGTAGTAAGTTTGATAGAGAACATGTACCCTTATTATGTGATCATCACTTAAAACATTTTGGGAATAAAAATTTTGAAATTCTTTCTAAGCATGTGGTACATTGTTTTCAAAATCCTCAAAACTAGAAAAATTTCATACCTAGAGGGGATGGGTTTGATTTTTGATAATGACCAGAATCATTGAGAGGCAAGTATTCTCAAAAATAGCTGATTATATTAAGTAATATTATTTTGGGTTTTCTCCTTCCTGCTTTTAAGAAAAATAAAACCAAACAAAGCAAACAAACACAGATTCTTAAGGTGTGATTCTGTGTCACAAATTGGCACTGCTCACATTTCCAAAATAGGACTTTCCGAAAAAAATGGCTGGCAATTGTATTATGTATCTGAATTACCAAAGGGACAATGCATTTTTAGATATAGAAGTTCAGTTTCACCTAGATATACATATATTTTAAAGAGTACTGCATTACTTAATAGCTATATCTCTAATATATTAATATATATTTATATATATGTTTTTATATATATATATAAACAATTTTTTTAATGTTATAGATAGCTTTAGATTCTCCTTAGTTAGCATGAAATGCCATGCTGACTCTGGGCTTTTGTTTGTATATTCAGTTAAAATAAATATCACATAGAGACTCATTTCCTTTAGTCTATTTTCTTGGCATGTGCCTTGTAGTCAGACAGAAATAGACTCTAATTCCTCTCTACCATTTGCTAGTTAGATGATTCTAGTCAAATAAGTCAGTATTTGCACATGTAAATTAAAAATAATTATTCAAACAAACTATCTCTGTGTGTGAGAGTTCATTGAAAAAAATGTGTATATAAAAAAGATCTGTGGCATGTCTTTCTTATCCTGATCCACCCACCCATAACCTGATTCCTCCTCTTCCAAATAGGCTAAGGATCAAAATTTTAAGTCTGAGGTAGTTTTAAAAAATCTGTTATTCAAGTGAATTCAGAGAAATATGATCAAAGACCAACGTGCTGCTTTTATGGACTTTACAATTTTGAAACAGTTACTCTTGGCTAGTGGTCCTTTCTTATAGGCTCCAAGCATGTTTAGAACATAGAGAAAAAAAAAGGCAAAAAGCTGTTTCCAAATATTCAATGATTCATTAAAATACTTTTGTTTCCTTAGGAAAAAGTTTCCACATATGCACAGTAATCATTTGGCATTTTGTAGGCTTAAGCCTTAGGGAGTTAGTGGTATTTGGCTCCTGACATGGAAGTCTTTCTCTTGTCAGACAAACCCTTTCCCCTGCACATTCCTGTGCGAGTTTGTTTCTGCTGCGCTTGATGGCAGGCTGCGAGGTGGCTCGCATTGCCTTGGCCGCCTCCCTCACACTGACTGCTCCTCTAACCTCTTCCTGAGTTAGTTTTAACTTTGTGGCTTTTAACACACATAAATTGAGTATCATTTTACCTGGGTGACAATTCTCACTTCTCTGAGATGGGGATGAGCCAGTTAATGTGCATTACGTAGACCAACTTGTAGTTTTTGAAGTCTCTTTTGATGGCTTCTTCATTTTCATTAACAATTCTTCAGGGTCTCCTAAGAAAAGCATGAACATTTCTGAGTGATTTAAATCTTTTTAGGAAGCGATTGTGCATTTTGAGAAAAATATGATCTAAATTGCCTTTCGATCTTAATTCAGGAAATCTGGGTTTTGATGATCTGAGATTTATTCTCAATGTTTTGAATTGTCTATATTATTCTCAGAAAAAGAAGATAACACTTGGGAAGTTTCATTCCAAGGAGCTAACAGCAAGACAATACAGAAAAGTACACATGAGTAACATACTTAGTTTAGAAAAAGGCAAAGAATTAATTTATAGTCACTAAAGCACAGATAACAGAAAGTAGCTGAGGCTTAAGAGTCTTTGGAGATGAATATCAGGGTGTTATGAATTATAGCATAAGAATCAATTGCTATTTAAATTGTGTCCTATTTTCTTCATGCTCACACTTAGTGTTTGAAAAATGTATACAAATTCAGTGTTAACATTTTAGGTAGCTATCAGTTCATTTGGACACTTTAGAATTTCTCCTTTAAAATTGATGTTGCTAGTGAGGCTGTGTGTGTGTGTGTGTGTGTGTGTGTGTGTGTGTGTGTTAAATGTAAATATTTAAGTAAGTTCACTATAATTTGAAAAAATTGACCCAACTTTATCTGAAAAAATTACAAGAGGTAATGAATGATAGGTATGCCTTTTGTACTGCCTATTGGTAGGTGTATTATAGGCTCCTTTTTTATTTTATTTTTTTGTCTCTAAGCAAATTTATTTAATTAGGAGATGACCTACCTTAAAGAGTTTGGAGAGAGATAAAAAAACTATACTTTATAATTGTTCCCAAAATTTTTACTTAAATAGAGTAGTCAATATAGATATTTTTATAGAACCACAAGTGTTTGCATATCAAAAGAAATATTTATATTTATATATAAATATTTATATATATACATATATATTTATATATATGAAATATAAAGAATATAGGGAATTAATGCATATATAACAAAAATGATTTTTAGAAAATAGATTAATAAAAGATATTTTGATACAATAGCAGATTTTTCTTATTCTTCTCCCATTTTATATTGGAAGCTGTGTAAGTTTTAGATTAATTTATTTATATCGAGCTATTCAACAATGATTGACAAAGAATAACATGAAATTATTTCACATTTGGAAAATTGTATAACCTTAATTAGATTGAAAATCTATAGTTTAAATTCAACTGCTATCAATTAAAAAATTAGGATATTTTATTATTGTTAGTGGTCATAATACTATGCTACATTTATATCAAGATTTGTAGTTTATACATTTTTACACATATAAAGCTTTAATTTTATTTCATATAATAATTCATTGCTAATTGGGGTAAAAATAAAGCATTTCCTTTCTTTGGATAATTAATACGAACGGGGCTTTTTCATTTTAGAATATATACTAAAATTAAACAAATGAAATAGCCACAAAACTTGAGTCTCACAAATTGATGTTGAGTTGGAGATTAACAGGAAAATAAAACCAGTTTAATAGATAATAATGAACTCTTAGGGACAGTGAAGCCACTCTGTAGATCAGTTATCATTTCCTTTCCATTTAAAAACAGTGCTTTTTTCTATTATGCCAGAGTACTGGGCAGAGAGTATGTGTGTATATACTTAAAATGGTATGACTTTAAGCAAATACACATGTGTATAGAGAAAGAATACTGTGATTTAACTAGTGAATTGTAATAGTTGTTTAAGTTTATAACGGAATTTAAAGCTGAGAGTAACTTCAGAGGTCATTTAGATCAGTCTCCTCACTTTATACATAATCTATGTTGCTGGGCCATTTTTCTATTGAAGTTAAATATAAACATGTTCAAACTTGTGCAAAACAGACTGTAAGAAATACAACTACTCAGTCATTACAATCACCTATTCATCAGCAAGGCATATTTTTTTCATGAGGAATGAATTATCTATTTATCAACAATGATAATCATATTGACACAAATTATAAATATATGTATATATATTTATAAATATCAGTCCCTAAATAATAACCAGCAACTCATAATATACCTTACACAAGAATAACATATTCATTGTTAGGGAGAAGGGGTTTAATTTATTGAATGATGCATTTGTAATTTGGGGCTACAGATTTTCAAGCTAGTACTTACATTAGAAACATAAGAGTCTGGGTTATGTGTTTTGATAACATTCGCAAAACTATGTGCTTACTGTGTATTCTAAAGTGATTTATTTTTTTCAACTCAATCATTTTCCAGCATGCATTTTTCTGAAATTAAAAAAAAAATGATATGGTAAAGGATTAGGTTTTGCAGGTATACAATGATAGGAAATTTATTTCACCATTCCAACTTTAAGATAATGAATTTTATAATCTTTAGCATTATCTTCTTATATCTAATTCACATTGAAGTTGTGTGCAATGAAAAATGCTTTTTAAATATTGAAGAGGAGGAATCAGAAAATAGCAGCCACAAACTTACCACCTAGAAAAACAATACAAGACATAACATTTTGGTAATTTTTATTCTCACACTAGATACCCCTTTCCTTCTCTCCTCCAACACATACATGCACACACATATATACACCTGTGTATTTTTATTATGCATTCTGGCTCTACCACTTACATGCTTTGTGAGCTTTGACAAGTCACTTCACTATGCCTTAGTTTCATCATCTTTAAAATATGGATAGTATCAATAACCATGTTATAGAATTGTAAAAATTAAATGAGGTAATTAATACAAAGTTTTATAAGACTGGCATAATATATATATATATATATATATATATATATATATATATATATTTACTATTATAATTATTGCTATAATCATATGTTTAAAACACATTTTAAAATTATGAAAACTTTCTCATTTTTATTTAAAAGTCCTACTAGCCATTGCTAATATTTTGTATTATTTTCTGTAAGCCGTAACAATACGTTTTTTTCCCTTCTGTGATAATGGTGATAAGTGGAACATCTGAAAAATATGTTCCATGCAAAATGGATCTTCACACAGACTTATTTTGTCATTTTAGTTTGATTTTTGAGAAATGAGTTCAACATATCTGCCAAGTCCTTTTGTAAGATGCTACATTCTTGTTTTTATTTTAGTTTATTTCATTTATGAAAAGCTCTTTTCTTCCCTCCCGCTCCCTCAGACAATTAGGCCTCCTATCCTCCATTTCTCCCTGTCCCAAAGTTTAAAGTTGCTGTACATTAAGTCTTTAAAACAGAAAAAAATGGGAAGAAAAAATAGAAACGACTTTGTCACATTTTTTTAAGTCACTCTCGTTTTGGACTATTCAAATTAAAAAAAAAAAAACTTTTCACACTCTGAAAATATGCCATGTAATATCAGAGTTTTTGTTGTTGCTAAATTTGAAATAACAGACTTTTTTTCAGGGTGAGAAGGAGAAGGCTGGTTTGGGGAGGGGGAGGAAGATGGAGTAAAGCAGATGAAGAAGGCTCAATTTGCAAACATGTGTTAATATTTATATATATATTTTTAGTGAAAAGTTAACTAGTTAATGCTTTTTTACAAACAGTCTTTGATACTGTGTTTTGTTTATTCCATCCCAGAAGAAGTTAGCGGTATACAGCAAGATGCAGGACTCTCTGGAAGTCACGCTTCCCAGCAAACAAGAGGAGGAGGAGGAGGAGGAGGAGGATGAGGAGGAGGAGAAAGACCAGCCTGCCGAGATGGAGTACCTTAACTCTCGCTGTGTCCTTTTCACTTATTTCCAGGGAGACATTGGGTCAGTAGTGGATGAACACTTCTCAAGAGCTTTGGGCCAAGCCAGTACCCTCCATCCAGAATCTGCCATTTCAAAAAGCAAGATGGGGCTAACCCCCCTATGGCGAGGTAAGAATTTAAAAGCAGATGCTCTCTGGAGCCCTGTCTCTGTTTCGAAACCGCCTGTACCAGGTTCCAGCTGGAGACTTGCCCCTGAAGGACGGATATCCACTTGCTTTTTAATTTTTAAGGACAGCAAGGAATTTCTTTCAGACAAACAGCTGGATCAGTTTTGTCACATGTGGAATGCAGGGTTGGAAAGGATGCAGTCACACCCCTTAAATTCCTCATGGAAAGTAGTGATGCAACCAGCCGGAGTTTATAGTGGCAGGATCGAGCTGCGAGGCACCATTCCTTAAGGCCTGATGGCCCAATTTGGACCTCTAAATTATAGGCGTGCCTGGCTCAACTTTTAAAAATGAGCTCTTGCTCATTCCACTAGGTGCTACGTGGTGACATAGCAGAGATCTGAGTTTGACCCAGGAATACAAACTTTGAAAGCCACTGTTTTCTCTGGATAATTTTCTCTGTCCTGCCTTGTTATAGTATTAACTCTTTGTAGTATATAATCCCAATATTATTGATTGTATTTACATGGTTTAGACTACTGTTTTTACTTCGGTAAAGTAAAACGGTAGATTGGGTGTCTTCTTTATTTCTCTCTATATAGAGGTCACAGAGCTGTGTTCGAATCCAATTACTAGCTCACTGAAAATTGTCAGGTGATGTCTTAATTGGGATAATTACAAGAGTAGAAAAAAATAATATGTCATTCCAATGATACTTTTAGAGAACTGTGTTATGGATGTTTTTTTTCTGAACTCACCAGCTTATATGAAGTATCTAGTAAAATGTTTCTCAACATTTTAAGTGTAGTTGCCAGGACTAGACATCACATGAGAGCTTATTAGAAATGCAAATTCTTGAGCCACACCCCAGATTTACTGAATCAGAAACTCAGGGGTAATCTGTGTTTTAACTAGTTTGTTACAGTGCGATTCAAATGCAGATTTAATAATCATTGATCTAGTGCCCTTAAAAACACCGATTGCAGGTCCTTTAACTCAGATGTACTAAATCAGAGTCTCTAAGGAAGGCTCTGGGAATCACACTTTAACAAGTGCCCCTGGTGATACTATGGTGAGGAAAGGCTGCTCACCTGTATGCTACCTATGGTAGAGAGAGGTGAGAAGCAGATAGATGGTCCATCCCCTCTTAGTATCAGAGAAATGGTTCTGCTTCATTTTATGAGAGGTCCTGGCCTTATGAAATTTCTAGGCCTTCTTTCCTTTTAGTAAATATGAAGAACACTGAGATAAGTAGTGACTATAAAGGAGAAGGTGGGATAAAGACTCAAATGACTGAGACCATGATAGAAGTGAATTGGAAGTTATAACTGCTTATGTGATTAGTACATATTATGGAGTTCCCTCAGGAACTGAGAGCTTAGTCCTTTGAAACCTAAGATATTATGGAATCAACCAATATCCTATTTAATTGTACATGGTGAATACATTTAATGACTTGTAGAGGGTGAAAATAAGAAACTTTCAGTAAATTAACTGGCTTTAATAAATAGTTTGGTATATCAATAATAAATCCTATGAGGATACTTTGTCCTAGTGTCACCATTGAGGCAGATCAGCGTTTGGTGTCACCTCAACAGCAGTGGGGGGGAGAGGGGTAACGGTGCAAATGTGTAGTTAGTGTTTTCCCTCGATTCTTCCTCAAATGATGCAGCAAAGAATAATAGGTCATTGAGATTTAGAAAGGATTTACTTAAAATATTTAATTAAAATTTAAAAGAAGAATTAAAAATATTTTAGAAAGACAAAGAATGCCCCAAGGAGGCATATGGTCCCAGTAATGTAACCAACACAAAGGGGCCACAAAGAGGCCACAGAAAGACCACAAAAAGAGAGCCCAGAAATGGGAATGTCTGCCTTATATTTGGGTTGTGATGGGGTGGTTTCAAAGGCATTCCTAGGTGATTGGCAAGTGAGCTCATTTTGATTTACACCTGAGTGCTATATAACTCTGTGCCTAGTGAGCATATGCTTACCCAGAATACACTCTGTTATAATTAGATTCATGAACTTCCAGGCATAAACATAGTATTATAACAAAGCTTAAATTGTAAGCAAATTAGGGTAGTACCTCCAGAGCAGGTGTCGGTAGCCATATTAGGCCAGCTAAGACTATGACCCTCCTGTCCTTTGTCTCTGGGGATGCAGGAGGGACTCTAACTACCAATAGTATATTCTCTGGGCCATCTCTCCACTGGGCCCCTAGTCCTTTGTTCCCCCTGCCACTCATGTCTGACTAGCTACCTAACACTAGGAGAGTATTAAATGCAATGCCTCCTTCTTTTAGCATACTGACATAGGCAACCTAGTAATCATTTAACTTGGAATTAGGAACAAGGATCCAAAATTATAGCTAGATGTGAGCGATTTGTCTATAGAATCATTACCAGCATCGTTTTACGTGAGATGTGTATATGCAAAAACTCAGCAATTCAGTGTTTGTTTGTTTTTTTTTCATAATCTACATGACTGAATAGAGAAAACTTTAGGATAGATATCAAATTTCAGTATAGAAAGGATGGATAATGGTCATGTTTTAGTAGCTAGTATTATAATTTTCTTGACATTACCTTAAATGTGGCCTTAAATCAATCTGTTTTATATCCAGCAAATATTTACTAAAGTCCTACTATGTTCTGGATAGTGGGAATATATTCGTGAACAGGAGAGTTTAAGGCTCTACATTCATGGAATTTTTTAGTGGAAGAGATAAGTAATAAATATATGGTGAAATGCAAGGTACTATTTTACTTAGGGTGATAATAGACACTCTCTTTGAGACCATTACATTTCAGCACAGACCTGAAGGAAATAAGAGTGCTCTTTATCACATGAATATCTAGGGGAAATTATTTTCAATGCAGAGGGAGCAGCCAGTACAGAGGCCCTGAGTATGGACTGAATTTAGAGCATTTAATGAGGAGCAAAAAATCTAGCATATCCTATGGAGTGAAATGAAGAGTCATAAGCAGAAATGAGAACTTTTAGAGCTTTGTATGTCAGTTTAGTTTATTAGAGTAGCCCAGGTAAACACATGTGCTCTTCAATTTCCATCACTCACTCTCCTACTAAGACCACATATATCTAGTTATCTCAAATAATTTTTCCTAATACTCAGGATAATGCATTTCTGTATGGAAGATCTGAAATAAATATGAATTGAATGATTGAGTGATTGAATTAGATAAACTAAGTTTATATCATATACCTGGGATTAGAAAACAAAAAAAAAATCCTTAATGGAGAATTTACTAGCAATAAGTTTATGAAATCATCATTATAGCTTTCTTATTTATAAAATAAGTATATTAAGTGATTGTTGAAATCTTTTCTCTGTAAAGTTCTGTGATTTCAAATGTATTATTTACTTTCCATTTGTGAATAGACTTAGCTGTAATTGTTTCTGGTTGTGAATCAGTCAGTTTTAGGTGAACATATATAACTTGGATATAGTCCATAGGTTCACAAAATTTAGATAATAAGGTCTTAGAAGTATAACAGATTGAGATTTCCATGTCTAGTGAAGAGTTGTTGGGAATTTTGTATTAATTGCTGGAGCAAAAGCAATACAGGTTTAGATAATGCAGCCTTTGGATTCTGTTTGTTTGGAGTTCAAGTTTGGGCCTTATTACTGTCTGGTTACCACACGATTGGAGATTAATTACTTAAAATCTCTTGGGCTCAACTTCAACTATATAACATGTGTTTATTGATACTCATTTCCTAGGATTATTATAAAGATTTTAAAATAATATATATGAATAATTTGGCAGATGGCTTGATGCGAAGTGCTAAATCAAGGTCAGATGCCTTTTCTCTCTTCCACAAGTAAGTTTCCACTTACTTTGCACATAGAAAACCAACTTTGGGTCTTTATACAGAAGCACTGTGTTTTGAAAATTTGTATTTCTGGCAAAAACACAGTGGTTTGGACATATAGGTGCTCGAGGCTATTGACAATGTTGATGGTCATGGCAATAATACTTTATGCAGGAGCTCCTGACCAGCTGTATTAAATTAAAGGGTCTGATTTATGGCATGAAATTTTTACAAACTATGCAAGTGCTACAGTGCTAAAAGGAATTTAAAATTGAATAATGTTTGATTGCAGAATATATTTACATGGTAAATCTTTAGATAAGAATAGATGTCAGCTAATAATAGAATAATGGTCATACTCTGAGTGTGTATCTTGATGATGTGAGGGAAATCCTCTTCACATGTTTTGCAGCTGCTAGGCAAACAATTGACAAGAAATATTTGTACTTAGACACAATATAAGATCAGTTACCTCTTATTGGAATTGAATAGGTCTTAAGACAACCTTATGAATTTGATTGCCTCCTTATCCCCGCCAAATGGAATAACCAGCTTCAAATATGGCCATGCATTGATCTTGATACTCACACATTATTACAGAAAGTGTGTGTGTGTGTGTGTGTGTGTGTGTGTAAGGGGAGTAAATAAGTTGATCCATGGCAAAATATAGCACCAACTTAAAAACCATTGAATAGTAAACTTACATTTTTTCTTATGTAGTGGCAAAATAATCATTGCTTGATTGATCTACATAGTGTCTGCTTGGGATAACTCATTTTTACTCAAAATGAGTGCTAACCTAAAGCAGCAAAGAAGGGAAAGGAAAGGAGGGCCGGTCTCTTGAGCTAGCCAAGACTGGGAAGGAGAGAGTTGACTGGCATCTTCAGGTAACATTGCTGGGAGAATCGCCACTGGAAAGTTTTGAACAGACACAGGGAAGGAAAGTGAGGCCTGACTTACCTGCCTCCACGGAGTGTGGGCATCTGATTTTGTCCCATTTTGAGCAAATCTAGAACAAAGTAACTAGCCAGAAATTGTAGGATGTAAGGATAATGCCTAATTCCTTAGTAACAGAAAATATTGGGACACATATCCTTTCGCCTGTGACTCAATGATTTATTTTCATGAGAAGCAGAACAAAAGGATGGAAATTAAATTGGCATGGACCCTTTAGGCTAAGAATGCAGTAACATTTTTCTCAATGAGGTTAATAAAAAGGTAAATTATCTTTTAACATTGATGCTTTCACTCAATATTCTAAGAGTTTGTTTTCTGGAGATTTTTGAGATAAGATAGAGGTTTTATACCATTTTATTGTCCCATTTTTTCCTTTTAAAATTATAGTTTTCAAAATAAAGTAATATAATGTTTATTTTTTTAATTAAGTGTTGATTTTTCTCTAAATTATTTGCTGCCAGATTTATTTTTAGAGATAGTTAGAGTTAATATAAAAAGTATCCCAGCTACTGTGAATTGAAAGAAGCACTTGATGCTCCATGTTAAACTCTTCTACATCTCAAAGGTATATTTCTGGTACAAATTACACAGTGAGATTGCTGGGTATGCTTTGGGTGGGTTATAGTGGACAATGTATCAGTTTTGCTATTTTTTTGTTGTTGCTTAGGAACAAGGGATATGTGTGTATAATGTTTTTTTTTTTTAATCCCAAATGCAAACTGAATCAAAATACATTCAGATTTTTTGTACATCAGACTGTCAGTGTTAATATCATCCAACTATTAAGTAACATTGAGCCCAAGTCACCATGGAGTGTTAACATTATATGATTCTGAGTTGCCTCCACTAACCTGAAAAGTAATATTGCAAGGAAATAGCTCATGCTCAGTTTTTCATATGCTTTTTCATCCAGCAAATATGGCTGTGATTAAGTACTCGTAAGCAAAGAGTCATGTAATGAAAAAATTTACATACATATGAAATAAGTATACTGATTCCCAGGCATGAAAACAAAGCATATCATCTGGTTCTCTGTATCAAGATTTTTTTAACAATAAAGATACCATATAGTGTTTTTGAAGTTTAGACTTGTCCATAAACATATTTTCTATTCAATATCATTTCATTTACTTGTAAAATGCAACATTGTTTTTGAACGGGCTGCATAGATCTCTGCAAAGTCTATATTAATTTCAGGAACATACCGACTGGGAAAATATTAAGTTGCTTCTAATTTTATTTTTTCTCTGGAGTATTTTAAAGCTTTGTTCAGACTTTATGAAGTACATTTTTAAATATAGATTTCCACTTGCAATGGTAATATGTTCACTAATCACAATACAATATTTCATAAATAGGACAAGATTTTTTGGTAAGGAATTTGTCATTATTTCATTATTCACATTTGTGTCTGCATATTCAAAATGCTTAAGTATCTATAAAATAAA
Organism: Eidolon dupreanum; assembly: GCA_028627145.1. Lineage (NCBI taxonomy): Eukaryota > Metazoa > Chordata > Mammalia > Chiroptera > Pteropodidae > Eidolon > Eidolon dupreanum. Next base: position 85,027,540 of record CM053507.1, on the reverse strand, counting down.
ATGGGTCCATGTACATATAAACAAAAAGAAATGAAAAGAAAGCATCCAAAGAAATGACATATACTCTCTATACTTTTGAAATTTTAATGGGCGATTTTAATAAGGGAAACTCTGCGTCTCTGGCATACATCTGTGGGTTGGGTTCAGCAGATTCTGGTCCCACCAGGAGATGAAACTTATGAATAGAATGAAGGATTTGATACCATAAATTGGATCTGTGAGAGCAAGTGGCAGATTGGTGATGGCAAAGCTGCACTATATGATATAAGAAGTCTCTATAAACTCTTTGTTTGGGTTTTAAACTTTAAACATTGACCGCTTTCATTGTTGGGTGTGACAGAAATGTTCTGCAATGGCCATCATTTAAGGCAGCTTTAATTTTCTTCTCACAGCTTATACAATTTTCTCTCCTGTCATTAGCAGTCATTTTTCATGTGTCAAAGGAAGACAACCCTGAAATAAAACATATTTGCCCCAATGCCACTGAGTTTGATTTTAAGTGCTCTTTTCTGATGGGTTGTGATTGTGACAAAACAAGGTCATGCAATAAAAAAGGTTACCAGGACTTGAAGAACAGTGTATACTTTCATCCTTTGCCTCTTGAAAAACATAATTTCCTAGATTTCTCCCAGAGTTTTGAGCTCCATGGAGATTCACTGGGGGAAAGAGACTTGACTGTAAGACCGAATAGCTTTCTCTTCATAGAATGAATAGTTGGTGGATGCTAGCAGCTCTGGCAGGGAGAGAATGGAAGAGTTTTGCAGTGCTAGCACCACAGCTATTAAGGAAGCTAGAGAAAAAAAAAATGTTTGAACACCACAGTTATATCCTAATTATGTTAGTTAAGTTACATATGTGGTGGTTAGTTCCAGTTATATAAGCTTTCCCTGAGGTTAAAAAAAAAGAAATGTCCTGGAAAATTATGAAGTGAGAACATGGATATGTCAGACTTCTGAATACTTTCATTTCAGAGTACTTCTTAGGATATCCTTTGTTCAGAGGAAAAATCTAGCAAGGTTCTCTGTGTGGAACCCAGTATGAAAATAGTATTTCAGTGTATGTGCATGACTAATGTGTAAGCAACCTTATCTTTATCTATAGATAGAAATAATTCATAGGCCATTTTGCAAAATGAGAGAAGAATGGAGCTAGAAGATATTTGGAACTTTAATTCAAATGACTCATTTTTAATGGAAGTAACTGAGCCAGAGGAGGTCGACAGATTTATCTGGGGGTCATAAAATGAGCTCAGGTAAGACCTGGGTGTGCTAGTTCTCTGGTTGAGCGTGCTAGACTCCCAGTCCAGTGCTCACTCAATTACACCACACCACAGGCACAGACTAGTGCTGGGCATACTGAACTTTCTAAACAGATCTAACTTAATCATTCCCTAGATTAAAACACTTCAAAGCTCGCTGGGGCCTTCTCAGGACAAGGCCCACATTTAATATGTGACTGACAAGGCCATACCCATCCGGGTCCATCTTGGACCTTAGTCCAAATTTTTGCCACCTTTTGCCCACTGAACTCTTTTTAATCCCTCACCTGCTACTGTGTGTATGTGTGTGTGTGTGTGTGAGTGTGTGTGTGTGTGTGTGTGAGTGATTTTTAGTCTTTTTTTTTTTTTTTTTGTCTAAACACTTTTCCCTACTGCTTCACAAGGCTAGCCCTACTTCACAAGGCTACCCTTTCAATTTAGCTTTCACTTTCTTAAGCTGCTTCTGTGCCCTCTCTCTGTGCTTTCCCCCTTATGAGAGCACTTACCATGTCATATTGCACATGTCTGTTTATTTGTCTCCTATCAAATAGTGATTAAAAGTGACATCTTTTTTGGTCATCCCTGACCACCCTAAGTCTGGTATATAATAGGTCATCTATAAATGTTATGAAGGTGAAGTGGAGAGATTGAATTGAAGCAGAATTGGAGAGGATCCTCCTTCTTTCTTATTTATCTCTGAGTACTATTCTTTGATATTGTTTCCCTTCCCAAATACCTCCTCAAACTTATTACCCCTACTTGAATCTCTTCCATTCACAATTTCCACAGAAATCTTCACCAAATCCTGATGTTCAGGTTATAGTTACAATTGTGCCCTCTGGTGGCACAGTTATGAAGAGTGCCGCCATTGTGGCAGGCTACCTGTCTTCAAACTCAGTTTCATACTTGTATGCTGTGAAGTCTTGGGCTTCTTCCCTGCTTTGGTTTCTGCATTGATAAAATGGAGATAATAATAAAACCAACCTCATAGAACTAGAGTAAGGATCCATTGAAATCATCTATGAAAAGCCCCTGGCCTAGTATTGTGCATTTGGTTACTGTCATTAAATGTTAACTATTATTATTCTTAGTCCAAAGATTCCTAGACCTCTACAGAAAAAAGTAAGCTTGGAATATACTTTTCTTGATGGAAAATGAGTGTTGATGAGAATAATTAAGTGCAATCTTCCACTTATTACTTTTGGCATTAAAATGTTTTGTTTGAATAGAAATTGTATTTGCATTTAAAAGAAGTTAGTAAATATAATCTCCAACCTATTTGAACCATATCTATGGCTTAAGCTTTCTTTACCAGTGACGTAGGGACCTATGACCTCTGCTCAGATGTGATGGCAGCAAGACACCCAGGAAGAAATGAAGCTTTTCAAAGTCCCAACTTGCAAACCCCAGCATAGACTGACTGCATACGCTACACAAACAAGGAGGGGGACTCATTCAGCACCTTGAACCCTGTGCATTGACTTAACACATGAGCTCAGAGGCTTACCTGGTCTCAATTCACTTCTGTGTGGGGAGAAAAAGAGTGCATACCAGTTAACCTGCTTGTGAAATATTGGACAAGTAGAGGCAAGTCTATCCCAGACTAAATCTTATGTAAATAATTTATTTTTCTGTCTTCTCAGACAGCTCGACTCTCTCAAGTCAGAGGAGTAGTTTCCCAACTTCTTTTTGGACCAGCTCTTACCAAGCCCCACCTGCACCCTGTTTGGGGGGAGTTCATCCTGACTTCCAGGTCACCGCACCCCCTGGCACCTTTACCGCAGCCGACTCCAGCCCCTGGCCAGGACACAGCCTGCACCAGACTGGCCCAGCCCCTCCCCCTCCCGTGTCCGAGTCCTGGCACTATCCTTTGGCATCTCAGGTGAGCCCATCCTACAGCCACATGCACGATGTGTACATGCGGCACCACCATCCCCATGCTCACATGCACCACCGGCACCATCACCACCACCATCACCACCACCCTTCTGCTGGGTCTGCCCTGGATCCATCCTATGGGCACCTGCTGATGCCATCAGTGCGTGCAGCCAGGATTCCTGCTCCTCAGTGTGACATCACAAAGACAGATCCAACGACAGCCACCACTGCTACCTCAGCGTGGGCCGGAGCCTTTCACGGAACTGTGGACATAGTGCCAAGTGTGGGCTTTGATACAGGTGAGCTGAGAGATTTCCTTCTTTTTGTAAAAAGAAGAAAAATATAAGAAAGAAATATTTTAAAATGGAGGATGTTCTATATACCTTGAGATTTTTTTCTCATATGTAAAGTTAAGCTTTGCCAGTGTGTTTATAGAACCTAATCATTTTGCAATAATTTCTGCATTCCTGCAGAAACTGGTATGATTAGCTCATGAAATACAGCCTGAGAAAGTCTTGGAACTTTTCTCCCATTTCTTAAGCTAGTAACCCATTCCTCTAGACTGGGATCTCTGGTACCTTATGTTTATAAAGAATTGAGCATACTCTTTATAGCTCCTCTGTCTCTGTGCTCTATACTATGAGTAATGCCTAATAGAAGTCATAAATAGTGTGCTTTGGTAACTTTTTCTTCTCTCCTTTTTATTAGGTCTTATGATTTATAAAACAAACTACTTTCTGAAGTGTCATTCATGGTCTACTCTTTGATAAGAATTAGGAAATGTGTTTAAAAAATCATTGAATTTCCCTTCCCTCCTCTTTCCTTCCTTTGCCCTCTCTTTTTTAACTCTCACTTCCTTTTCCTTCCCCTCCTCCTCCTCCTCATTCCTCTCTTTATCTCCTTCTCTCTCTGTTTTAAATAACATCAGACTTAAACAGACAAATAAAAACTACTATAAAATTTATATTCAACAGATTTATAAAAAAATAATAAGGGACATATTTATTCACAGAGCATTGAGCTCCTCTCTGGAATTCACTAATTCTGAAGGTCATGATGTTAAATGTTTGAGCTTGGTTTTTGGACCAGACAAGTCATATTTATGGTATTAATAGTTCTGAGTTCATGAAATCACAGACATTAGAAGCTAAAAAGACAAATCAAGTCAGTGATTACATCCTCAGCCTCTACATTCCAAAATCTTCCACCTTTACCTCCAATTCTAGGTTCTTTTCCTGGAACATTTTGTGACATATTAGAATTTTTTCCCCCAGAAGTTTAAAGAAACTCATTCTTTCCTTAGTTTTTCTATAGTGTGCAAAATCTTTAATCTGAATGGTAGGTCACAGCAGAGAACTCCCCAGAGTAATAAATGCTTAGCATCATGTGATATTCACCCTGATACGAATGAAACATTTTTATCTTGGTTACTGGATCTGTACTGAGCTTTCCAAAGTTGGTCATTGACTGGCCTCACCCTTTTCAGACTTCTGTTGAGTCTCTGAGTTCAAATTGCTTTCCTAACCAAACTATGAGGGAACTCAGTTTTCTCTCCCTAGAAGAGAATATGATGGTTCTAACAACCACAGGCTTCTCTTGTTTCTTTGCCACATATGAGCAGAAAGAAGGCAGCTCTTGAGTTGTTTGATTCTTAGTGCCAGATCTGAGTAGAGTGCCAATTTGGTAGCTATCATTATGAATAGCCAGTTTCTGAATGTTCTTCCCAATTTCCATCCCATGGTACCTATGTGGCCAGAGTTCACAGGCAAAGGGAATGTTCTCTCCTTTCTTAGTCACTTTGAACTGCTGTAGAAGAATATCATACACTGGGTGGCTTAAATAACAAACTTTAGTTCTCATAGTTTTAGAGGCTGGAAACTCCAGGATCAAGGTGCTGGCACTTTCAGTGTCTGATAAAGGACTGCTTCCTGGTTCCTAGGCACTGTCTTCTCAATGCATTCCCACATGGTACAAGAGACAAGGGAGCTCTCTGGAATCTCTTTTATAAGGAGACTAATTCCATTCATGAGAGCTCTGCCCTCATGACCTAATCACCTACCAAAGGCCCCACCTTCTAATACTATCACATTGGGCATCAGGATTTAGCATATGAATTTTAGGGGGACAAAAACATTCAGTCTAAAGCATCCTCTCTGTGCATTCTCTAACATACAAGGGAAATGGATATGACTGCTTGTTGTTGCTCTCTGTTTCTAATTCTCTGTCACCTGTTACCTACTTTTGTACTTGTCAGCTTTGATGTAAACCTAATTCACTAACTCATTGTTTAGAATTTCAGTTTTAAATAGTCTCTTAGGAATAAAAATCAACCTTCTACCTTTTGGAACTGGAGAAGATAGGATTTTTGTTCTCTGAAAAATCTAGAGGGGACTCATTTGGGTATATTATATAATAATTCTTGCTACTTACTGAGCTATAAATGAACATTTATTGAATATCCACTATGTAAAATAATTCCAGGGATATTTAATGTGTATTATTGCTTTTGATTCTTAAACTAAATTTGAAACAGGTCTTCTTAGATTCATTTAGAAATAAGGAAATAGGCTCAGTTTTTCTATTTGAAAATTGCTTGCCTGAATCTCAAGTCCTCAAGCTGGATTTGAACTAAGACCTGTCCCTCTCTAAGGAGTTGCTGAGGTGTATATACATACATACATACATACTATTAATATGACTATTAATTTGGATTGTTAAATTAGGCTATTAATGGTTAATAATGAGGAGTAAAGATTTACCTATGGGATATATGTAATGCTACTCTTTTATCGTTATGACTTTAGGTTGATGATCGTGATTCATCTATGTCCCATAATTTTGAATGAAATAAGAAAACAAAGACAAAGGAATAAAGCAAAGATCAAATTATTAGCATAATCATTGATCAGGCCAAATTGGAAATCCTAGATTTAGGCTTACTGGCATAACTTGACTTCCTAATGTCTTAGGCTAAATTTAGATTCTGGGAGATCCAACTCTAGGGTGAATCTAGAACTCAAAGAAGATTCCCATAGATGTTTTCTTTGTCACACAATTTAGAGCCTCATTACTGTGAAATGAGATTGTTGTTTGCTCAAATGTGCCTCTGAGAAGCATCGGCTGAAGCATGACCCTGGTGTGCTTCCCCTACAAAAGAAAGTAGCAGTTGAAGCATGCACCTCCTTGCATGGCCCAAAAAGAGAGGGGAAGGAGCTGATCCATGTGCGCTCTTTTCTTCTCCTACACTCAGGCATCATATCAAATATCACATCTCTTTTCCTTTGGGAAGAATTAGAGAAGAGTGTTTTAGGTCAATTTCCCAAAGAAACAGATTCTCAGGTGCAGATTTGATTGTAGACAGTTTATGGGGTAGCATTCTCAGGGTAACAACTTCATGAGATGTGAGAAGAATTGGGCAGTAGAGTCTCACTATGATTAAGTTTAACTGAGCCTTAGTGGATTCCACAGGGAACTCTGGAGCTCAGATGGCCCCTTATAATTGTCTTGCCTTAAGTCAAGGTGGATGGGCTTTTATATTCCTGCATCGACCAGTTCTTAGATGGATTTGCCTATGGAAACAGAACATAACGTTAGGCAAGAAACTTTGTTCAGCTGAAGAAGAGAGAAAGCCAAAGAGAGAAACAACTGAAAGTCATGAGCTGCCAACAGCAGGAGAATGAGTGAAAGGACATGGAATGGGAAAGGATCAGTGGCCCATCACAATATTCACTACAAGGAGACAATAAAAGTGTAGCTCCTCTTTCACTTTTCTAACTACTTATAAAAAACCCCAAAGTTTCTGTATAATGGGCTCATATAAGAAAGGTAGGGTAGTTGAGAAGAATGAAAGATATATTCCTCTCTTCAATCTATGCAACATTGACCTGACTGTGTAGCCCAAAGTGGCGGCTCAGCTCAGGACTCAGAATCAGTATTGAGTGGCTACTGAGCAGTTGAGGGAACAGCTGCATTCAGATGAAACAGACATGAAACTTCTCAAAATCCAGGTACATAAGCCACCAAAATGTAGGTCATTTTCACATTCCATTATGAAACTAATAATTAATGCAACCATTTTAAGAATAACTTTGTAAAGTATATGACATTTGCATAAGCAGGGAAAAAGGTTTAGTAATTTTAGGTTCATTTTTATTTTGCAGCTACCTGTAGGAAATCTGGAAGGTTGAACATTATATAAAGTTTAATGACCAAAGAAAATTTTAGAGTATCATGTATGGTATATTCTGGGAGTTGGCAATTTTTTCTGTAAAGGGCCTGATAAAAATATTTAATATTTTGAGGGTGCATACTCTCTGTCACTACTCAACTTTGATCTTATAGTATAGAAACAGCCACTGAGAAAACTTAAATGAATGAAGATGGCTGTGTCTCAGTAAAATTTTACTGATGGACACTAAAATTGGAATTTTCTGTACTTTTAATACGTCATGAAATGCTACTCTCTTTTATTCCCTTTTTCTCAATAGTTTAAAGATATAAAACCCATTTTTTTCCCCATTCTTAGCTCATGGGCTGTATATAAACAATGATCCTGATTTGGCCTATGAACTATAGTTTTCTGACTCCTAGTATAGCCCCATGTGTGCAATTTTTATTCACACACACACACACACACACACACACACACGTTCACCTGCACTTCCTCAATGAAAATTATCTAGAAGTAAATACCCCAACTTTTTATAATGATTACTCCTGGGCCTTGAAGACAGATTGTCTGATTTTATGAGCCCATCTTTGTCACTTATTAGCTGCAGGACTTTGTACAAAGTACTTAACACCCTGGATGCCTCTTTATCTTTAAAAGATGTCTCTGGATTATTTGGAGGATTAAATAAGTTAACGAAGTAAAACTTTTACAAATGCACCCTGCATATGATAGATATTCTATAAATTCTAGCTATATAAAGGAAGGTGGACAGACTCATTTTTTAGCTTTTAAATTATTATTGAGCTATATTTCCTATGTTATATACTACACCATTTTAAAATGTACAATTCAGTGACTTTTAGTATGCTCACAATATTATTCAACCATCCCCACTATCTAATTTCAGAACATTTCCATCACCTCAACAAGAAATTCCATATCTTTTAGGAGGCACTCCACATTTCCTCCCTCCCACCTTGTAGAACCTGGCAACCACTAATCTACTTTCTGCCTGTTTGAATTTTCCTCCTTTGGACAGCTCATATAAATGGAGTCATATATGTGGTATTTTTTGTGTCTGCTTTCTTTCATTTAACTTGTGTTTTCAAGATTCATCCATATGGCATGTATAAGAATTTCATTCTTATTTTAGAGGTGGATATATATGCCATTGTATGCCATTGTTTATCTGTTCACTTGTTTATTTGTTTCTACTTTTGGCTAATAAGAATAATGCTACAATGGACACATGTACAAGTTTTGTGTGAATATGTTTCAGTTCTCTTGGGTATTATACCTAGGAGTAGAATTGTGAAGTTGAGAGAACCTTGCTTTTTCTTTTATAGACTTCTATATTTCTTGAAATTTTTTCAGAGAGCATTCACTATATCTGTTATTAATTAAAAAAAAAAATTACAGACTATAGTAACAGAGTAGAGTTCTGAGATTTAATAGGCAAAATTCTTCCATAAGAATGAAGTGAGATGGTCCAACTTTTCTGAGGAGCCCAAGCCGGGTGAAGAGAATGAGGTGCCTTAGGCACAAAATCTAAATAAATACTTATTCTCAGAATCATGCGTGTAAATACCTTTTTAAAATTTTCACCCAGGGTGCTTCACTTTCCTTACCCTTGATCTGGCCTTACTTTTCTGTTCTGCATGGTTTGTTTTCACTTATTGCTTCCTCTGTTGAATAGATGTTACATACAGATACCTCAGGATGGTCATGAGTTGATATGATTATAGGGCTTCTGTATCTGCCATCTTCTGAAAATATCCATCTTTACAAAAATGCTATTATCTCAAATCCCACATTAGGCTTTCTCTCTTTCCTTTGCCATTCTCAAAAATAGGTTCCATGGGAACAACCGTTTCAACATGTGATAATAATGGCTTAATTGAACAAAAAAGAAAAGGTCTATGGTGAAATGAATTTGTTAACATTACCTACTACTCACCTCTCTTTGAGATTACAATTTGCTTTAGCACATAAAAGGCTATTATAAATTCTTTAGTAAAGAAACATGTTAAATTTTAATAGATTTTTCCACTCTGATTTTCTTATGGGCACATTTTTGTTTTTAGCATACTTATTAACCTCTCATGGAATGTTCTTTGGGAAATACCATTTAGCTTAGTTTTTTTTTTTTTTCTTTTTAGCCATAATAAAAGCTATAGTTTTCAAATTGTGTCAGTAACTTTCACCTTTCTAAGCTGCCATAGAGAGGTGCAGATTAGGAAGGATAGGTGAGGCCAAAGATAAATACCTAGCAAGGTAAGATGAAGAAGAGAGGATCTCAGCATATGGAGAACTAGCTTTAGTAAGCTTAGAACATTGTAATGGAACCCCTTGTGTGGCAAGAAGAAAAGAGTTAAATGTGGACATATTTGTGATTGTGATACAACATATTATTAGATAAGCATATATAAAATCGGGAATATATCTGTTCATACCATAAATGCATTTCACTGGAATGCTGTAATTCTTATTTCCTGTTATTGCCAATAATTTACCCTAAATAAGACATGTAATATTGTATATCCCAGCCAGTTTCAATTAATATTTTAAGTAAAGATTTGTTAATGAAATCTTTTTACTGAAATACAGGATTGACTTTATTTATAACTTCCACTTCATCCACTGTATTTAAATTTACCAAAAGAAAAAGGAGTTATGCTTTGTGGTATGACTTCTTTATAAACACAAGCTGCTCATGGCTTAAGATTGTTTTCATCTCTAGATCCACATATTTATTTTTTTTAGGGTCCCTCATGTTATTTTAGCTACAATTTTGTTATAAAATTATTATTATTTTTTACTTTGAGGAATGTCACAATTACTCAATATAAAATGTACATAAACGGTTGAGAATTGAGGTATACATAATCTTTTTGCTATGATACAGTTAGGTAGGGTGGAATTAAAACCAAAACAAAACATTTCATATTACATTACAAGTTCAGGAAATCTGGAGCTAAAAGGGAATTAACATGTTAGTGTACCTTGTGCTTGTTAAAAACATTGTCATATAAACATTAACTATATATTTGTATTGAGTGGATCATCATGATTCTGCCCAAATGATGATTAGAGCCAGATATTAAACATTACCTGGTTCATCTCTCACTAACTAACATATCTTCAGATATTAAAATTAATTATTATACATCATAGAATTATATATCATAGAATGGGACACCGGTTCTTGTTAGACAGAGAAAAAACAATACTACAATAGCTACTAGATCTACAACTTACTTACAAAATGTAGATTGTGAAAATTTTCATAAGTACAAGAAGCTGTGTTTCTTGTGTTATCTCAGGTGTTGAGGCATAAACTGAATTACTTCTGAAGAAACTTTTATATCAATGGGTTTGATTAACCTGTGAATAAACCTGTTAAGAAACCTGGAAAAAAATTTTTTGAGGATTTAAAGTTTAATAATAAATAGGGAACACTGGGCACTGATGGGGAAGTTTGGAGTATGAGTACACAGATGTCCTTCTTACCTATTCTTTTCTCTTCACAGACCCTTTGTGTCTGATGATACCATAAAGGTAGAATCAATTTAAATGGTTTTCTGAATTTTTGTAGTATAAGGAAACTACATTTAAAAAAAAAAAAAAACCTAGCTTAATCTAAATCTTTTAATCTAAATATTTTGTGAAGGGCCCTCATTTACAAATTATGAAAATTATATTTTAATGAAATTTAAGTTATTATTGGCCTAAATTGTTATATTTGCTTTGAAATAGGTGAATTAAATTACTTTAGTTGTTGAGATCCTGGTAGTCAGTCTTGATCAATACTATACAGATGCTTTACGTTACTGTCTATTTGTAGAAACATACATATTTGTGTTATCAAATACAGGAAATAAAAAAAGCAGGGTGAAGAATAACTATGCATTAGAGCAGCAAATGGAGAGGCACTTCCTCTCCATGAAAGAGGGATAAACATCAAGTTACCACACACTTTTTTATTCAACCTGTAGTGTGCCATCTTACCAGATCTCATCTCAAGACCCATGACTTTTTGTAGCTGATCTGGTGCTGACAAGTCTGGGCATAGAAAAAATTCTGATTATGTGAAGTTCTCAGGATAACCATGCTAAACTATTTTAACATCCCCTTTTAAAATGTTACTAATTTTTAAATTTCATTGAAGATGTTAAGGGGATTAAAATCATGGAGATTTATATCTAATAACCTCTTGGAAATTATTTTCCTCTATGAACATATACAGTTGCAAAATAGACTAAAAGAAGCCAAGAGTTACCAACCTAAGATATTTGAATATTTACTTCATATGATAATGCTCTCATTGCAGGCTTTACAAAGAGAGAGAAATGGTAAATTTGGAGGGAAATCAGTGGAGACTCACAGTAATAAATAATATGATATTATAATTTATATAAAATATTAAAGTACTGAGGTACTTTTCACCCTAAAGAAGAAAGGACATCAAGTAACATATATCGAAGGTGGTCAACTGAAAACATTTTTCCTCCTGTCCACTTCACCTTTGCTCATAGAGCGTACGTATTAGTTGTCAGAATGCTGAAGGTTATGGGGTTAGTGACTCACTGAAATCTACCCTGAAATTATTAGAAATTTTTGTAAATGATGAGGAAATTAAGAAATTTTCTTTAGTGGTGTTGTGAAATAAATAGGCATAGAAATTTACTTCTAATTATTTGATTTTACCAGGTAAACAAATTAAATGATATTTATTTTTATGGAAGCTGTTTCTAGGTCTCTGATTTTTCAGTGGTAATTGTGTGGTTCAGTAAGATTTATAGATTTCTGGTTACTCACCTTGAGGACATTATCTCAATTAGGATAGTTAAAATGTCACAAAGCAATAGTTGCAGATTAAAAAAAAATACCAGGCAGAATGTTTATGAACTAATACTTTCTTTAAACTTTTTAAAAAGTTTATTATGATTTGGTAGCAATAAAGACTCTAGTAATTAACAACTACTGCTTCACACATTCTGCATAACTTTTTCTTTGGCTTATGTCACAAGCTTATTTTTCACTGGGAGAAAAAAACAAAACACTAAAGGTATGTTAAAATATTTATACACTCTTGAATGGCATCAGTTATATAGGGCACATGTCCAGAATGACAATTTCGTGACCAGAAGGGTAATGGGAACCATCTTGAAATGCATGCAGTACGCCAGGAGATTCTAGCCAGAGAGTGAGATCTGCATGAAAAGGACCTGGATGGTGAATCAGAGGGAGAAATACATTCCAGAGCACTGCTGTCAGTGTTGAGTATCCGTGGCTGGATTCTGCAGGACCTTAATGAAATTCCACCACTTTCCCAGAGCCATGTCGATTTTGTCCAGGCTCTCTCTGGGCCTTCATTCGTATAATGGTGCCCTATGTCACAATGCCCAAAGTATGGGGATTTTCTCTCGCAGATCCTCCTCCTACTTTACAGGGCAGATTCAGGAGCCTTCTGAGAGGAATCTGTATGTCTTAGGATGCATTTCCTTGATAATATGAATAAGTATGTGTGCACATACGTGTTTGTATGTGTGTGAGTATACATGTGTGTATCAGTTTGAATCCTTGTAAAATACATCTTGGTTCGGGAAAAATGTATGCTATTTCTCACACATTGCTGGTAGAAAATTAAGAAATTGTCAGCTTTTTTAAATAAGTAAACTAGAAATTGTATTACAGTTTACTCAAATTCTTACTCCTATGAATCTATGCCACATAAATATAAGCAGCAGCATATGAGAATATATGTACAAAAAAATGTTTATTGTGACAATGTTCACAGTAGCAAAAACTGGAATTGGGTGACTGCCACTAAGAGAATTATCTTCGAGTGAATTATATTATATGTGGTATTGCTGACTGAAAAAAAAAAAAAGATACAAAAGAGCCTAGATATGCATTTCTGGTAAAATCGAATGATGAGAAATGCTATATGGGTGCATTTGTGCAGTATGTGCATGCACATATAATTCAGTCAAAGCAGAGAAAACTAGTTTGTCAACATGTGTTTCCTTTTAGGGCTGTAGGTACTGGGGCCACTAATTTGAATTTAAGGAGGAGAGAGGGAGGAGAGTTTAGAAGAAAAATATATATTTATATGTATGTATATATGTATGTACGTATGTATGTATGTGTGTGCATACATATATGTGTGAAACAGAGGAAAAAGGGAAGAGAGAGGGAGATTGATTTTATTAATAATTTATTCTCACTTCCAAATCATTTAGGAGCTCATAAAAATGATGGTCAATGGACTCTTTGCACAGACATAGAAATGTGTGTCCAGGGGTGTGTATGGGAAGAACAGAGGACCAAAAAAGTCGATTCTGGGACTCATATCACCACTTAACTATATTATGTTAAATAAGTCTCATAATGTCCCAGCTTCTCTTCTTCCTTAGATGCAAAATAGAAATGATACATCCTATTCTGACACAACTGGGAGATTCCAATGAACTAATGAACTAAAACTTGATTGTATTTTCTAGGTAATGATGCATGATACAGAACTAAAATTCTCATTATTCTTAATAAATATGGTGCATTTCAAGTAGAAAAAGAAATTCACACTGGAGATGTAAAGCAATGTGAATAATTGAGATGCTAGCTTAAATGCCTCTGCCACTTTCTGACTGTATCTAACTTAATTCATTTATGTTCTTGAAGAATAGCCATGATATTTGTTGGAGCTAATTTTTCCAGTAGTGGTATTTGCTAGTATTGGCCATACAATGAAAACTGGGTGCTATTTATTTGTTGGTAAGACAATAGGAGATGTGGAATAAAGAATAAAGATAAAGTATTGAAGAGTTATCAAGATATACAACTTCAAGACATTTTTAAATGTAGTTTTCTCTATACAGAACTGCCATGTGGAATGAAAGGGTATTAAAAATATATATGTACTTATACACATCCTATCCCATTACTTATGCATTGAGGAGATGTTTGTTCTTGTCATTCATAAAGATCCAAAAAAATGTTTATGTGCAGGACAAGGAAGTTAGACTATGTATATAATTAAACTTACAAAACTCCATTAATGCATGCTAATTTTTTGAAAGTTGTGAACTAAAAACTGATTCATTTTTCATTTGAGTATTAATTTTATGAACACATTTTTATGGATAGCTATATAAACTAGGTAGCATCTCTTTCATTCTGAAATGTTTTCTTAAAAATTGCAAAATTATCCAATATCATCATTTTTTGATTGTTTCTTAAAGGAGTTGTCATCAACTAGATGTGGTTATGATTGGGGACTTTTTCAAACTATCATGTCTTCCCAGGAGAGACTTATGTGCTCACCTGAGAGGGAAGCTCTGGAACAGCATTTTTTTGGGCACCAGGGACCAGTGCTCCTATGAGAGTCTAATACCTGATGATCTGAGGTGAAGCTGAGGCAGTGATGCTAGTGTGGGGAAGTGGCTGCAAATACAAATGAAGCTTCACATGCTTTCTGCCACTCACCTCCAGCTGTGCGGCCTGGTTCCTAACAGGACATGGTCTGGTACTGGTCCATGGCCCGTGGGTTGGGGACCCCTGCTCCAGAGATTGGAAAAAAAACTGAGTAATTCTAGTGTGACTCTGAAGGAGAATCACTCAAAGCATTAAAAGGCCTGCTTTTAAAGCACTAAAAACATTTCAGAGGTCTGTGTCTTTTGTATCAGCAAATTAATATCTTTTCAGTCATGCTTTGCTATTTCTCATATCACATATAAGGATACATCTAAAAGAAACAGCTGAAAAGAAGAAACCTGTTTTAGAACTTGACACTAGACAATTTAACATTAGCTTTCAAACAGGTACAACAATTATATACAATTCTGTATGGTCTTTGGAATTTACAGATTCTCTTTACTCTCTTTCAGGCTGCCTAACTCTTATTGTTTTATTTATCAAAAATATAAAGTTTCACAAACAGTTGTCTGTAGCCAACATGTTCTAAATTCCTTGGCAAAAAGATGACCAGAAAGAGTCTTGCAAGAGACCAATAAGAGGCAAAATATGCCATTTTTCATTTGGATGCAGCCTGATGTAGTGGAGATTTAACTTCATAATTTTTGTCAACCACAAGCATGTGCCATAATACTTATTTTCATGGTTCCTTTGTTTGAGCAATATCAGATGATACTTAGCATCTTCATGATCATTGAAGTTCTATTTATGTTTTCTTGTATTAAACAGACTTTTCTGGAAAATGTCAGAGAGCAAACTTGTGTTCATGGCACATGTAAGTGAGATGAAAAATGACTGATGTCAGTGTAGAATTGGTGTAGATGCAACATATCTCATTCTTACTGAATATTTTCCAATATGTTTTGATTTAACAAAGAGATTGATTACTTAAACCAAGTGGGCATAAACACAGATTTGTATTTCTGCAGTTCTAAAGCAATTTATCAAATTTTTGTGTCTTTAAATAATTTGAACTCCCAGGTACAGTGTTTCCTGTGTTAGTGTTGTGTCCCTAATTATGTTTCTGTGGGTAAGCAATGGATCCTGATTAGCTCTTCCTCTGGATGGATTATCTGCTTTCTGGATCATAAAGCTGTCACTGCATAACCTAGAAACCTCTTTAAAGATGCCTGTTTGGCTGCATTTGTTATCCAACAGATGTCTGGATAGTTAGAATCTCTTGAGAGTACTATAACTTGTGGTTTCAGTTACAATAAGTGATCCAAGCATTTTTTTTTTTTGGATTTGTTTCTCTCTAGTTCTGGGAGAAAATCTGTAGAAGAAATTACAGAGGGTGTTCCATTTCACTCTACCCCAATTCCTTTTTGCTTTATTCTTTGTCTCTGTCTTCAAAGTCTCTTTATATCTGCTTTTGAAATTGAAATCACTGAGTTGGTGAGGAGTGTCTACATTCCATAGTACACCTCTTGGTCTCCAGATTCTCTTACCAAAGAAGTTATCACATTGACATTTAAATTTTGAGCATGGTAAATTACCACTGTGACCAAAAACTACCTAACTCTGTGATTCATATTTTATATTTGTCCACATGGTCAGTTTTAAAATGACTGATTCAGATTTGTAACTCCATATCTTGAGGCTCAAAATACTTGCCAGTTTCCCTTCCAGCGAGGCATTTTAACAGGCACAAGTCTGAGGAAATGGATGTCACTAAAGGCAAAGGCTGAAGATTCTGTGCTTGGGAGGGTTTGAGGATTTTGGAGGAGGAAAGTTCTGTGAGGGCAGACAGACTAAGGTGGCTTGCTCTCTGGGTCTGGAAAAACAGGAGCAGCAGGAAACACCTGGGCACTAAACTGCTTGTCACCTGCAGTATTTGCCTCAGGTGTGCAGGTGGTGTGCTTCTTACAATAACTTAGAAAATTATGGTCTACTAGTAATGTCACTTTTGAGGGCTTTCCATTTCTACTCCTCTTTTGAATCTGAATTTAAGATATTTTGACAAGTTCAGACAGTTTTCACCTCATTGCTTCTGACAGTACTGCTACATGGAGTTTTTAAGCCAATTCTAAATGTGCCTCAAAGAAACATCTTTGTATACAGAAAAAAAAAAAAAGAAAAAAAACCCTCTGCTAATAAGTCATTATGCTGTCATAGTTAGGAACCTTTTACTATTGCTTCAGTTGTGTAAGAGTTGTAATGATAAGGGTAATTGTAATTCAAGTGTTGTAATAAATTTAATCTTTGTTCTGATTCAAGAATCCATCTTATTTGGGATGACTTTAAAAAAAATTATGTTCAACATTTAATTCCTTAGTATGGCAGTGTACTTAGTACTCATTACCCTGGGAAAAATATTTGTGATATATAATAAAAAAAAGTTAATATACTTAATATACAAAAAGCAGTTAGAAATCAATGGGAGAATTACTTTCTTAAAAGCATAGAAAACTGGCGAAAGATAAAACACAGAGGAAGAAATACCAGTCACATAATGCTCAACTTCATTAATACTGAAAGAAATGTATATTGAAACAATTAGATACTTTTAATCTGCATTAATAATAATACTAAAAAATTATGAATATTGGTACAAACTCTCTGAAAGAGTACTCACAATGAAATATGTAATGTAAATGTATAAATGTACATAAATGCTTGGGTTCAGGAATTATGCAAACTTATTTTCAGGAATTTGTCTTATCTACCAAAATAGTCACATAAGTAACATGTACGTTTGTACACTGCGAGTGTGTGTGTATATCCAAGTGATGTACATCTGAAGAAAACTGAGAAATTAATGGTAAAGGGTAAAATAGATGTTGTGCAATCTTCCAAAACGTCCGATCTACATATACGAATAAAGAATGATTTTCTAAGATAATATTGCTGGTGAAATAAACATGTCATAGCACGATATAAATAATGGTGTGCGTAGGTATGCACACCCAAAGTGTGCTCAGAAAGTTGGGTGATGACAGGAGATACTATGTAGAACTTTTACTTTCTAAATTCCTCATAACTTGATTTTTAAACAAGAAATCTATGATGTTTTAAAATTTTAAAAAGGTATTTTAAAAAGAATAAGGGAGGTCTCCTTGGTGGTTAAATATGATCTATCTTGATAAAGCACCTGAAATGAAATCATAGTTCCTAAAATAGATTGTTCTAGCTCTCGTTTTCTCCCATGTTAGTGTTAGGGTGCTACCCCCACGAAGATCTTATTTAGAAATTCTTAACTAGCATTTAAACCAATTGTTCCAGGGCTCAGACAAATGCATTTGTATGATCATTATCAGTGATAATTTATTAATGTAGGAGAAAATTATATGAGTGTCTCTAACATCACTTTGTTTGTGATCATTTCTCAGTGTGTCAACATTAGAGGTCAAGTTGTTGGTGAAGGTTGGATATTCTGATACAGCATAGAACACAAGGTTGTATATATTTATATTTGTAATGAATATGACTTACCTTTATTAAATCAGGGATATAGCAGGGAATTAATTTTTTTAATGTAAGAATAAGCTACCAGCTTCTTTAGTCTAAAATAAGCATTATGATTCAAAAGGGTTTATAGACAATATTGATGAAACAAAAGGTTTATATTTATTCATTTAGATACTTTCTTTACTTCTAGTTTATAAAACATTCTACCCACACTTACAGGTTTTATGTTACTATTTTTCTTTCCTTTTTATCAACAGCATGTTCCCCAGTGTACAGTAACCACATTACCTTTTTTATCTCCAGCAACAAAATTAATTGGAAGCATGTTCAACTTAAGAGCTATAGTCAATGGTGTTGTCAAGTGATTATGCTTCCTTAAAAATAGGACATGCTTTTCTGGTGGATATGACTGTGACAGTCAAACCGTTCCCAAAACTCAGATGTTCCAGAGTGTAAAATTTTCAGTAACCCAATTTATTATTTGTTTCAATGGCAGAAAACTGAACTTCAACAATTCTGAGTATTCCTAGCTCAACCCAATGATACCCCCATTGTGCTCAGTTTAAAACAATTTCCCATTTCAAGATGAAACTTCTCAGATTCTTCCATCAGTTTCTTTCTAGGATTGTCTCTGTACTCCTAGAGTTAGTCACATCAAAAAAATTGTTAATTAAAAAGTTGCTGTCTGATTCTTGGTCTTATCACTTCAATCCTACCCTGGCCTTTGTTTCCAAACATATTTCCTCCCCCTACGCTGTCTCTCCTGTATTCTCTGTACAGTGCTCCCCTGATAATGACCTATTTAACTTGAGCTTAGCTTCCTAGTATTTGTGACCCCTCCAAGATGCTCAAGTGGTATGGCCCATCCCATTTCATCTGTCTTGGGGTTCCCACATCATAGCTATTCGGGACATGCTAGCAGGCCCATCAGAATTCTCTCTAAGCTAATTTATGTACTCTACTTGGGGGACCCATGGGAACTTTAAGGGCTTTTCAGAAAATACTTAGGAGTTGAGAGAAACTAGGAAGAAGGAAGTCTCCAGGATTTTCATGCTTAAACATACTCTATTGCAATCTCTACTTTGTTATTCCCAGAGCCCTTAGCAAAAGGCAAAGCTATGAAGCTGTTGTCTCCCAAAAATCTCAGCTAGAAAATGAGAAAATGAGTTATGATACCTTGCTATTAGACAGGTTTTTTCAAATTTTAGAAGGAAATCATATTATGATTTTTCTTGACCAAAACTTCTCCTCTAATTACCCTAAATTTCTTTTCTATGTTCATATTTCCTTTGTGTTTTTCCTGGTTTTTTTTTTTTTTTTTTTTTTTTTTTTTTTTTTTTTGGGTGGTCAGGTGGAGTCGTGATAAAATTGAAGTGAGGAACTAGGTCTGTGGGCTGATATTTCCTTTTAGGTTTTCTTTCTAATTAAATCTGAGACTCTTAGACTCCCAAGCCAACAATGTGATGTCTTTGTTCTTAGGTCTATTTATGACAAACCACCTCATAGGCCAAATGGCTATCCTGTGTCTTCAGTGTTCACACTGGGGAGGTTTGTGGCAGGGATGGGATGGGGGGTTGGAAGACAAGGGATGGCTATGTGTCAAAAAACACATTAGTTAATTCGGCATATGCTATTACATGATCAAAGTACATAGTCTTCATCCAAAGTATAACAAACTATTGTGTAATCGTTTACTGTGTTAGAGAAAACATTGCAGATGTATAGTTTTAAGAAAAATCACTAAGAGCTCTTTTGTTAAGCCTGATATTCTGTTACATCAAGTTTACATCGAGGTGTTTCTAAACAGTGCAAAAAGAATATAAAAATGCATTCACATTTCCTTAAATTGATTTTATGAAAGAATTTTGACTTGGGGAGTTAGAAAATATAGGCTAGTGACACAGCCTATAACCTTTCTAGTCTATGTAGGGAGGGCCATATGCATTTTGGTTAAGACCGTCAATGCTGACATCAGACCACTTTGTTTTCAATCCTAGCTCTACTGCTTGATAGTTGCTTAACTTCTCTTAGTCTCAATTTTCTCATTTGTAGAATGGATATAATTGTAACATGTGGGGGACATTAAATGAAATATTTCATGTAAAGCACTGAGTACAGGAACTGGCATATTCAGCCCTTAAGAAAATGTTCACTAACATCATTTTTTGATGTTTTATTTTTCTACTGACAATCTCATGGACTAAACAATAAAACCAAAACTGAATTACTAATATCAAGAAGATAAATATGGTGATTTTAGATAGCCACTAGGAAAGCTTCAGAATTTGTTATGAACTTATTTCACATAGGTTTAAGTTAAAGAAGTAAGAAGACAAAAAAAAAAAAATTAAAAAGCCTGAATAGGAACAAAATTATAGCAGTGGATTTTGTGTTCTGGTAAGAAAATTTAGAGAAATCTCATACATGTGCAGATCATATAAGAGTCATGGACTTTTGATTTTGTCCCCTTTAACCCTTGTTGGAAAAACTAATGTGCTGGTGACTCTTAAATATTCTGATCTATCCTCTTCAATTGTCAAACAAGAAAAATCGGCCCTACTGTTTCCTTGCAACTTATTAGTAGCTGAGTCTTTCCTTGTGGCTGTTCATTTTCTTATGCTTATGCTTATTTTGAAATTTACAGGTACGAATACCTAATAATTAAAGCAAATGTTTGACTTACGTGTCTTTATCAAGAAAGAGTTAAACCACAAGGACCACATTAAATATTTAATGCATTTCAGGCCATAGGTGAATTGTTTGTTTTAAGGTTTGCATTGGACTAATGCAAAGACTTGGAAACAAACGAAAAATTGAAGAGATGAAGTTATAATGAGAAAATGCCTTCTGTTTTTCTGGTTGGAAAATTTAGGACTATGTTAAGTAATTCAACTCTTGTCCTCAGAAAAAGGCTAACATGATTTGAAGGAATCACATGTCTTTGCAAAGCAAACTAGGGATTGCCTTTATTTAAGGGGAAGAAGGCACTCAAACCACTTGATGATTCCAACACTATTCATGTCTTACCGTGCTGACATTCTATAGATTAATGTAGTTTTCAAGTGTGAAAATGCTGAGTCATATAGAAGATGAGACATTTTAATAATGAAAAAAATATTTATGCAGTCAGCAGATTGTCAGTTAAGGTGGTTTAGATTATAAGAGTCACCCAACACAGACTCTTTTAGGTTGTAAATTATTCGAACTACACAATCACTTGAAAATGAATAAAGCAAATAGAGTAAATTGGTATATACCAAACCCTTTTATTTCTTCTTCTTCCCCCTCTTTCTCCTTTCTCCTCCTCCTCTTCTTTTGGAATGGTAAAGGAAAACTATTGATTTTATCTAAACATAATACTAGTACACATGAGAAAAAAAATAATAAGATGGAATTAATCTTTTCTTAGGAAGAGTTGCTTCTTCCAGCACAGAAATGCTGTAGAGAATAGTCAGTTGTGGTTCTGTGAGTTGCTTCTTTACCTCCTATTTATTTTCTCTCCCTTTATTTAGTGTTTTGTAGATTGTCTTAATGTCTCACATCAACGACTAATTGTGTCTGTTTTGTAATGATACCCATGGTTTTATACAAATTTTTGACAAGTTGGAGGGACAAAAAATGAAATCACTACAGCTGTTTTAGTAACTATTACAGTTTAAAACCATACTGGCTCATTTAACTATTGTATTTCTGACATCCATCCCAGACTTACAACAGTTTTAGATCAAAGATCAAGAAGATAGCCTGAGATCCTAGCACCCCCATAATAGCAATCAGGCTGCATTTCTACCCACTTATTTAATAGCCTTACCTTCATGTTTTGCCATTTGGTTTTAAACAATTTAAGAGCAGCAGTTATTCTGAGTCTTTACTCTTCCAAACAATTATGCCTTAGGACAAAAATAAAGGAAACTGAAGAAAGTGACTTGAAGAGGGTGTAGGCTGAAGGAGCTATGCTGATTTCCCATATCATAATTAGTCAATTGATTATATTAGAACCAAATCAGAGCCACATTTTTAATGTTTCCTCTTTTATAATTATCTTCCTAATCATTTTAGCTTTGAGTTGGAATTCATACATGTTCACATATTTTCCTTTTGTCACTATTCTTTTAAATGTACCTATAAATTTTATTTTCTTGCTAGGAAGTATGGATTTTTATAAACCATTTTAAATATTTATTTTCTGGATGAAGATGTGATAAAAAATAAGTATATTTATAAATAGAATATTGGCTTTTGTTGTTTTCTGTGAACCAGCTATATCTGTTTTACTAATAATACTAGTCAGTTTTTAAGCATATCTAATTGCTCACCATAATTTATAGCAATTTTAAAATAGAATAAATTTCAAAGTACCACTAGAATTTATTCACTGCTTTAGTCAGAAAAGTATCATCTTTGTTGAGGAAAAGTATTAACTGAAGTGCTGCTGAAAGGCTGCATATATTGGTTACATTGTTTTCTCCCAATATTAGCTCCTTTTGAAATTAGAAATAGAAGTTTTTTATTTTATTTTATTTTATTCATTTTATTCTATATTTTATTTTATTTTATTATCTTATCTTATTTTATTTTATTTTCTTTATTTTATTTTTTAGTTATTATTCACTCATACTCCAAGAAAATAAAAACCACAGTAAAGAATTTGTACTGTAAGAAATAGCATACTCTAGTTTTTGTTGCTTACTGTGTTGTTTGGTTTTTTGAAACTGTGAGCTCAAGCACAGACTTTCTTTCCTTAGAGAACAGGTGGTCTTTAGGCCATACCTCATGGTTTCCTAGATGCCCTTTTGGTTTCTATATCCAGTGCACTGTAGATTATGCCCATTTTTTGAGGGTTATATATATTAATGCTTTTTGTTTTTCTCATTGTCATCTTTTCAAGGTCTACAGCATCAGGACAAGAGCAAGGAATCACCATGGTACTGAAACACACAGTATTAGCAAGTCAGGTTGGAGTGTGAATCCATGGGCCCACTGGAAAAGATGCTGCCAGGATTTTCCATTCTGTGATGGGACACAATAGACATGGAAGAAGAGGAAGTGTCAGCTAGCTGACTGTGGTTTGGAACCTTTTCTTGAGAAAGAAGAGTGGGTCTTAGATATTGAAGAAAAGCATTTTTGTTTGTTTGTTTTTTTCCCCCTCATCTGAGCCTTTACCAACTGTGCAACTTTCTTTTTTTGTCTTGCTTTTATCAATTCATGGTTTAATTTTTTCATTTTGATTTTTTTTTTTTAACCAACCACTTTGTCAGGAAAAGATGAACCACAAATGAAAATGCTCATTCTTTCAGGAATACAATTTTGTAGCTCTATGTGCATCTATTTTTGTAGAAATACAGAAGTTTGATTTAGCATTGATGGAGTATTTTTGAGGAATGTGTGTTTTTTAATATTGTAAACATTGTTAAGTTCTGTTTAAAGAACTTGCTCTCAGAGAAGCACTGGCAAAATGTTTAAAATGCTTGTCTTTAAGATGTCTGTGATATGCTCTGTGCTTTCTAGGTTACCTCAAGTGTTTAATAGTTTCTCTTTTTTATAAAAATAGCACCATAGCCAAGCCAACATAGTATTGTATTACATTAAATCTCAGTGAAGATTTAATTCCATGCTAGCTTACTTAGCTTTGAGTCATGTGAATAGCTTGAAAAGGAAGTTTTAATGACCACAGTAAAGAGAATATTTCATTACTTTGATTTCTCCCAAAGAGGTTGATTAAGGAAGTTTTGCATCAACTTTCAATCAGATGGACAGTTTGCTCAGAGTATATATATATTTTTCTCATCCATCCAACTTTGATAAATAATACTAGAGCTTTATCCAACTCTTGGAAAAAAAATATTTAACCATGCTACCTTTGAGTGCCAGTGACTTCTTTCACATGTTCCTAATTATTCATTCATGGCTATTTTTAAAGTCATATTTTAAGTGGATTTTTTTTTCCTGGAAATAGTTTGAAGTGATAATATTTGGGAAGGTACTAGACACATCACAAAGCCTTTATTTCAATGGCTGTTTCCGATAATGTTAGCTTTCATTGTAATTTGAAAACTAATATATTGTATATATACTATTTTAAACATAGATTTTTACAAGTTTTTTTGTTTGTTTAAATCTGATTTTAGTTGATTTAATTCTTTTTAAAAAAATAGGAAAAAATAAAATTTAAATTTGGATTTATGCCACAATTACTAAAATTGAATTAATGAATCTATAGTTTATTATCTGAAATTTATTATTAAAGTTCCCAAATTCAACTTGACATAGCCTTTAGAATCTAAATAAGGCAAAATTGCAATTATTATTAAGACCCTGTTAGGAAAAGATTAGAATTATGAAAGTAGCGGCTAATGATATTTTAAGGATTTTTAAGGCAAAGTCCATTTTTCTTTCAACTGCTTCCAGAAAAGGGTCATGTTAAAAAGTTAATGTTATATAGAACTTTTATTTGGTAAAAAAGTTTCTTGAATTTTTTCTATCCCTGTCCTTAGCCATGTGAATTACACCATTTAGTGAAATACCACTTTCCATCTTAAATTGTGTATATCATGTATGTGAACATTTTAGACATAAGAACGGTATGACCTTCACTTAGTTAGGCAGAGTTCTCACAAATAACTTTCAAATATTTCTCTTAGCTCTGTTTTATGTACTAGTTTTCTTTCCTGATACATCTCATGAGTTATAAATCTATATACTGTCTCATTGTATTCTCATCATTCCATACATTGCTTCTTCTTAACCAGACTCTCCTTAACATAATATGCACATTTGTACCTAATGTGAGGTCCAAAATTAAGGTATCTTCTTTCCTTTACTAATTATATCAACTTAAATTTCTAGGGCTTGGCTTGGTTAAATTATCCACATTTTGATTTACAATTTGATTTGATACAATTGTTTGTAATTTGCCCAAATCTGTGAAGCACAGAGCTGAAAGAGTCTATAAAATTGGTTTCATCTTGTGTCCTCCTGAGTTTTTGAAGACAAGTATTTGGTAATTCCCATGATATGACTCACTGGGGATTATATATTTTCTCATCTTCCCTTGTAACCTATTAACCTCCTTTGCAGTTTCTCTTAAAACGATATTTTACTCCAACTCATTCAGATCATTCAATTGTATTTTCCCAGTTAAGAGAAGAAAAGTATTAACTCTCTGCTCCTTTCCTTATTCTCCACTGGATTGAATTGAAGGAGAGAACAGATGATTAGATAGCTTCACCCTGATTTGAGACTGCTCTGTGTTACTCTTGGTAACTATAGGATAGTATATTCCTTTACTCTGGGAGCCCAAGAAAAGTTGGAAACTTGAATTCTGCTATACACAGGAAAGATTTATAAGTGGACTCTCCTGCTGAGAACAGGCTTGGGCATTGTTGACATACTGCAAGGGTTAGATCCTTGCATATTCAAGGAGTGGATCAAAATCTAAGTCAAAGAGAGTGAGTGCCTATCTCTCTATAATTATCTGCCAGCCCCTTGTTATGGTCATATTGCTGTTACCACCAGAAGTTATAAAGGAGGATGAGTTGTAATTTAGCAATGATATTCTGAACTTAAATTTAAAATGCTGTCACTCACTGGGTCTGGTTTTCTCACATCAAAATGATGCTGTTGAACTTGGTCTTCCAAACTGCTTTACTGAGGGCTACCACCTCCCTTCCCAGTTTTATTTGGAACCACTCCACCTTTGATAGTTTTACAAATCAGATTTCATTCAAGCTTTCTAAAAGTTTGTGAGCTAGACTCTAGAAAATCATCTCATTTATTTGACATCTAATCTATGCTTTGACCACTAAACTATCATGAGCTAAGAAACAAGGTAATAATGACAATTTAGATCCTAATAAGTTATTGGTTCATCATTGTTTATTTGAAAAGTCTCTAAATTTTTTTAAAATTGGTGTTTCTTCTTAAAAACACCAATGATCCTCCCTAACTTCTCCTTCTAATTTTTCTTTTTCCTTTTAAAATTATTTACATGATGATCTTAAGCAAAAAATACCCAGGATTGCTCTAAATTTTGCAAGTGAGAACCAGTAGATTTCAAATAATTCAGAAATTAATTTCTTTAACTTTATAATAAACTTAAAAAAATTCTAGGCCCTGGCATAAAACATATCCTTGAGGAGTTTGTTATTTATTATGCAAATAATAATTGCCCATTCCTACTCTAAGACCTGTAGGATTTATGACAGAATCTATCTAGCTTTTACATCTACTATGGTTTAATGTTACATCTGTAGTTTAAAGTGGTGATCACAAATTATATCTCAAGAAACTGCATTCTATTCCTTACTGAGTGTCCCTTTGTTAGATAATATTTGCCAATTCAAGTCTATGAGACAGTGTCATTAAGTGGTGGAAAAAGAAAGTATTTATGTTGGAGTTCTGACTGGGAGTTGAAAAGAGAAGCAGAATGAATTAATGGAAAGGAGCATTGGCTTGGGCATTAGGTCATTCTCTGAATTCTGACTTAGCCATAGTTAGATGTGTGTGATTTGGGGTTTCATTTATTTGTCTTGTGAATGAGTTGGATAATAATACCTAACTGTCAGTCTGTGAAGGTTGGAAATCATACATATGATCAATCATCTATCTGTCTCATAGAAGATGTTCAATAAATGACAGCTACCACAAAAGTCTATCGGTTGAATAAGTAGATCATAAAATTGAGCTCCCAAAATGTCCCTTCTTTTTAATTTTCATATGCATTTCTGCAGCAGTCAAATATATGTGCTTTTCAGTAACAAATTATTGCAAGAGAGTTTTTGCCTTCTACTAGGTGTCGAAGATAGAATGTAAATTTATTAATTATCTCTAATATCTTGGTGTTCCATTTATGAAGGAAAATAAATTAACTTCTTAGTGGATGTAGTCCAACTCCAAGTTTTCTTATATATTGCAAAATTTTATTCATCTAGGACTGTAACGATTGTTTTCTTTAAAATTAAAGCAACAGTTTCATTAAGTCACCAAAGTTTATATTTTTTAGTTATGTTTTGGACTTCCTTAGCACCTGGAATGAAAACAACTCTTTGAAGTTATCTATTTTTTTTTACTTGCTTTGGAGGAAAAATTGCAAAATGTGGTGGAAAAAAATCTTGCGCATGAAAAGGGGAGAAAAAAAATACAACCCTTTACAATCTCAGTCAGCAGATTTACTCTACTTGAGAAAAAAAGAAACAACTTTATTGGAAGCAGATGGTGACACTGTGTCAGTTATTAAAGGTGGAAAGAGTCTTGTTGAACTATTGCAGTTACAAAGGGGTATTGATGGCAGTTAGAATTCCTGTGATTGATCACCTTTATATGAGGCAGAAGGACAGCAGAAAGTAGAAACTGAGACCAAGACCGAAATCAGCCTGTTGATTTTAATATGTAGGACCTTAAGGACACAGTTTTGTTGTGTTTTGTTTTATTCTGTTTTGCTTTTCTTTCATCCAGGATAAAAGACACATCTTTCGGAAAATTTAAGGCATGTTTAAGAGAGAAATTGAAATTTATTTCCTAAAATCATGGCCCAAGAGCCCTTTAAATCTGGTATTAAACCATTAAAACTATTATTAAAGTTGTTTTAGAAAAATTAGGTTAAAGTTTTATTCAGTAATGTATGTTGAAGATGAATACCTAAACTACACAAAAGTGGATGACTGGAGATTGAGGTGTGGACAGGGCCTGCAAGGAAACCTCAGTCTCAATATCTTCAAAATGTTAATTACTTTGGTAACTTGATCATGGAGATTGGTCACAGAACGAACTTTCAGAATTTTTCTGTAAGTTGTTTTTCTTTCAGTGCTCTCTGGGAATGTTACCCTATACATTTTTCCAAAGTATAGAAATAGTCATTATTATTAAAATATCTTAATTTTCTTATTTCTTTTATCATCTACTGTGCTTTTTGTTTGTTTGAAAAATATTTATGTAGTTTCAAATAATTGATCCAACTAGTTCTCTTGAAATTACAAATTAATCTGAATTCTCTTGCAAAATTCCAAGAAATAATAATTAAGTGTAATTTGTCATTTTCATTGTATAAGTAAGCAATGACATTTTTAGAAAAAGATGTGTCACCATAATTAGCTTCCTTTTTAACAGTTTCAGGACTACTAAATTTTGATTTAAGAATAACTCTTTTAGAATACAAGATTCTTTAATTAGCTTTTTTTGGTATATGCATAAGATGTGAACTTTTCTAATATCTCTTTATACTAATAGAGGTGTACATTTTTTCCATGCTGTGGCTAGGGCAAAAATTAATAATGATTATTTACATACTTGATTTAATTTCTTAGGATATTTACAATCTTAGATATTATATCTGATTTAAAAATACTATTCCATACATTTTTTCTGGATATACAATATAGGGAAAGGTTTTCAAGTGAACTCTGTGTCATTTTAAAGTGCATATATTGAAAGGAAAACATGGATTTAATTTGTTTTCATCATATAAATCTAGGTAAGATGATATACTTTTATAAAAAAATACATAGTATGGTGAATTTCATATTTGTCACTTGATTAGGTGAACAAATCTAATGATAGAAATATCTTACAACATTGAACTACAATGAAATCCAGATTTGTTAGTTTTTTGAGCAATTTTATGCTATCTTAATTTTACATTTTCAGGACAAATTAATCTTAGCTATGTTATCATTCTCAATTTACAAAAAAATATATAATTCATAAAACTTTTAGCTTTATGAGCTAATTATAAAATCATTTTTTTTTCTTGAGGGTGGGGGAAGAGACATTTTCATATTTCTATTCACTTGTCAAATGCAGGTCTTATAACTGTGTCAATGATATAAAATAATGGAGGACTTTGTAATAAAAACAGATGTTATCTTCAATTTCTTCAATAAATAATTTAATGTGAACTTAATGATTACATTTAATGTAGCATTTCTTGACAATTAACCTAAAGCTCTTTGTTTTCTTATTTAATTAAGCAACTTATAGATATCTTTGGAAATTAAAACATCATAGGTTTTTTTCCTTGATTAGTTAATTTCTAGGGTCAAAGAATGTATTGTCACAGTGAAGAATAGGATATAAAACAAGTATTTGTAATGAATTGCAAGTGAAACAGGCTATATTAATTACATAATAGGAAGGTTATAAACTTTTTTAATACAACGCTTCTAAAGTTATCGATTGACTCTTTGGGACAGGTGTACTTTGTTTCATTTTTACACTTGTTGATACAGAACTTACTATAAGAAGTATGGAAAAACAAAGGAAACTTTCCTAACAATTCATTGACATTGAAAACGTGCACCTAGAAAGTAGTCCAAGACCTTATATTTTAAAATGAAACTAGAGTTTCCCTACCTCGGTCTTCTACTTTTTTATTAAATGAATCTTGAATGTGAAAGTGCAAAGCCTGGAAATCAGTAAATCCTCCAGCATTACAGGTGAAATAATTTGGCACAAGCTTCTGAATGGTCTGCCATATTTAAACTAGACTAGTGTTATGAGTTTTTATGGGTGCTGTAAAAAATGACCACAAATTTGATGGCTTAAAACAACATAATTGTATTGTCTTACAGCTGTGTAGGTCAAACATTCTGCCCTGGTCTCAGTGGGCTAAAAGCAAAGTGCCAGTTGCTTTCCTTCTGGGTACTCTAAGCAGGGAGAATCTGTTTCCTTGCTGTTTTCAGGGTCTAGAGTCCTTGGTTAATGGCCATTTCCTGCCATCTTCAAAGCGAGCAACTACTGGTCAAGTCCTTCTTATATGGCATCATTCTAAAGTCTTTCTTTTGCCTCCCTCTTACATGTTTAAAGACCTTTGTAATTACATTGACTCTACCTGGATAATCCAGGATAATCTCCCCATTTTGAGGTCCCTAATTTAATCATAGCTGCAAAATCATTAAATGTTAGGTAACATATTCACGAATTCTGGGGATTAGGATGTAGACATTTTGTGAAGAGCCATTCTACCTACTATTATACTACAGTTACTATCATACTATAGTTACTATTAGATTTCAATAATTTTTTTAATCAACCTTGTAATCTAGGAGGATTAACTGTATCACTGGAACTAGTAAGACTTGTTCCATGTTTGCATTGCTCATTTATGTAGGATTCATATTCATTCACTTAAATAATTGCACATAAAAGAAATTCTTGTTGCTATTTCAAACATTTTACGTGGTTATAGTGCCTCGGGACCCAAAGGGTTATGTGGTATTTATTTCAGACAGGCACTCAGCGGGGTAGAGAGCAGGACATCTGGTGCAGATTCTTCCTGGCTGAAGTGTGTTTTTTGGGGGGACAATCACTACCATTTAATTGTTTTGCTTCCATTTTGGGGCACATATGCCTATCCTGTGATGTTCTAAGTCTCCAAGCATCTCATTTGACCTCCTTACACACATTTGCCTAAATATCTATACATAACCACACTGACGTGGTAAAGCTTTTACATTTCTGTCTAGGTTGAATCATAACATCTGTTATCAGTTAAGCAGTGGAAAAACTGTTATAGAAACCAAACATGTTTTGATACATTTAATGAGTATAATAGGTACCTATATTCTAAAATTCTGTTCATCAATAAATGAGCTAGACTTTCTTAAAAACAACACACAAGCACAACTGTTTTACTTTCCATCCCAATTTTGGCTGTGACTGAATGAAGAACACCAGCATTGATCTTCGCTTTGCACTTGTACAGGAGACTATTTGCATGGAGCCAAATATAGCAACAGAGAATTTAATATCTTGCCAAAAAATACAAAATCTGTTCCCCTTTAAGCATGACATTCTATCCTTTTCTAGTGGATCCTGCTAAAAGGAAAATACAGCTTTAAACAACTGCATTCTGCTGGAAGTTTCTTAATCTTTTACAAATGTGCTATGTGTGGTTTTGTGGTATTTTAGGTTTCCAAAAGAAATTGGCTATATAAGAAATCTATTCAGTATGACCATTTTTCTTACAAAAAACACAAAACAAAACTTCTAAATCAAAGATAAGAATCAACAGCAACTAAGAAAACCACACTGTAGTGGCTTCAGGACTAACCAAGGATCACTGGGTGATTATCTGTGTTTCATTTTGTATTGGACCAAATATAATAATTTTTAAAATTAGCTTCAACCATATAAGTGCTTTCTTTGCCTAAGGACATGGATGTTTTGGTCTGAATGTTGTATTATGGGTAAGTGAACTAATCCAGATTTCTCTCTAATGTGGGTACTTACAATGACTCTTCTGCTCAACTTATAATGTATATACAAAATTTTTAAACAGTTTTGTAAACATCACTAACAAAATAAGCTTTCCACAGTAACAGCTTTACCAGACATCTCTGTATGAGATTTTAAAACAAACACAAGGCTGTTTGGAAATACTTGGTATATGTAAATATGCAAAATATGCTGAACAGTGCTAACAGCTGTAGGGTGTACTCTCTCATTCTTGAGCAGAATATTTTGATGGCAGTGGTGGTTATTTTTTCCATCTTTGCTTGTCATTCTCCCCCTTCCTTGTCTCCACTCACTCCCCCATCCATGATCTCCTCCAAAAGCACATACTTCACACCCTTCCCCCACTTCCACGCTGCCTCCAGAGGAATTATTTCAGTAGATTCCCACTGGAAAAGGTGGGTGTTGCCTTGAAGGAATGTTTGAGTTACACAATGTTGTAAAGGCTGAGCTTCAGGGAACTTGCTTGCACTTGTTCTGACACCAGCCTCGCACACAGCCCAGACACTCCGTAGGCCAGATTCCATTAAGGCTTGTAATTGCGGGGAAGCAAAAATCTAGTTGAGAGTGGCCTTTTGCCATGATGATCCCAGAGATCACAGAGTAATCATTCTAAGTGTATGTTATCAAGTTCTGTAACATCAAGGTACTCATATGCCTTTCTGCCTGGAGCCAAAAAGGAAGGGAGGACTCAAGAGAAAAATGAATCTCTTCTTACAGGATTTTGACAGGTTGAAGGTTTGGCGAGAAGAAGGTAGTAAATATGAAGAGAGAATTCCCCCCCAGGTCCTCAGATCAGTTCCTCTAGTAATTTGTTGATACATTCGGTCTCATATTTTCTGTTTTTCTTTTCTTTTTTTTTTTTTTTATATGTGTCAGATGAAGATCAAATGAAATAAGAAATGTAAACTGCTTTGAGAAAACTAAAAATACTATATAGATACAAAGAAAAAGGACCTGATATTTGTTAAACGTCTTCTATATATCATGAACAATAAACAAATTAAAGCAATCTCACAGATAGCATTATTTGGGAGGCTATTAGTAATATTAAAAAAAATGGAGATTTGAGTTGTAGTGATGCTACTTAGAAGCTGTATGTCTTTGAACAATTTTCTTAACCTCTTTAAATCTCAGTGTGTTGATTTGTAAAATAAAGATATTAAAGGTAACTATTTCACAAAGTTGTTATGAGAATTAAAGTATACGAATCATTTACTGCTAAGTCAATACTATTTTTATTAATCTTATTTTTTAGTAATTTAGCAAATCGAGGAAATCATCACCTAAGCACTTGCCCAAGAGCATTTGGCTTCAAGTAATAGAGTCAGGATTCAAACTCAGATTTAACCAAAAAAAGAATCTTAGAACACCACACTGCTCTCCCGCCACACCACAAAGCTTTTGTTGTTCATCTAAATGTATTTGCTGTGAGCATATTTTAATAATCTCTTAGTCAAAAGAAATAAAAAAGATGGTAGGAGGAACTGACAATGGCCAAAAAGGGAAGGGTACTTAGAAGGATGAACAAGAGTAATATGGCTCATATGAGCCAAACAGAGTTATGACAGATTTTGTAATTGCAGAACAATCTTCATAATTTGGAGATACGGAATCAATTTATTGAACACATTGTTCTGGTCTGAAGAAATATGGTTATTTTCTACTTGGGTTAACTTCAAATTTTATTAAAATAATGAATAATAGTTGAAAGAATTATAACTTTTTGTGTTGATATTTTTATCCAAAAATGACAACACTCTATTTGGTGATGAGCTCTTGTTTTGCCTGCTTAAAAATCAAAATTACATTTTATTTATTTTTCTATAATTAAGATAATGTTTGTGAAGTATCCTTATTTCTCATACTCTGAGTGCATGTAGGGGCAGGAGTAATAAAAATGATAGAATAAATCATTCAAAAACACACAATATTTTAACTTTCAGTTTACTGTCAGAAAGCTAAGACATTGCAAGAAGATTTGATTTTAATCTTCTTACCCATTACTTTTCAGTTGTTTAATGTGGGAAAAAGTATTCTTTTCAATTAACAATAATAATAATAATGATAACAATAATAACTACATTATAGAGTATATATTAGATTAAATGACATAATGTATAAATGCCTGATAAATGCTGGACTTCCTAGGAAGTATAGGATTTCATGTATTAATTACTAATGGCAACAGTTTATTTGGCACTTGTAACAAGAAACTTTACAAAAGTCATCTCCTTGACTGCTCAACTTAACTTTTTAAGGTGGGTTTTCTTATTTTCACCTTACAGATAAGAAAACTGAGTTGCCTAAAGCAGAATAAAGAACAAGCACTCAATCCGTATAACTTCAAAGCTCATGTTTTTTTCCAAGTTGCCTCCCAATCTACTAAACAATTAACATTTCTACCTACTGTTTGCTCACATTCATATATAAAATATAAGTAAGCAAGAACATAAAGATCCTGCTCTGGGTGATTGCATGTCTAAACTTTGTGCCTGAGGTCTAAACTTCTTATAATACAAGTGCTCCTTGAACTAAATTACTGGTCAGCTAATTCCATGACTGAGCTATCATGATGACTAATTGGAAAATCTAGTTCAATATCTTCATCAGATATCAAATTATCATAAATTTGTGGACAAAAGAGATAAATCTCATTTTCTTCTCCCTCAAAATTTTATAAAAATAGAACAGGAGAACTCTCCCTGCTCCTGGAACCCCAGAACTTAATATGTATGTGTTTGTATAACATACTTTTTCTTTCCTCATTTTTTTTTCCTACAGGGTTAACTATATATCTTAACAGTACTAATACAAGTTTTTTTTTTTTTTTAAAAAGTAGTTATTTTAATTCCTTGGGTTCATGGTCTTGAATCATATGGATATCAAATCCTTTTCCTTGACTTTTGATAGTGGTTATAGTATCTACTGACTATTGACAAAAAAACCAAACTACCCTCGCAGTGTACATTCATAAAAACAACTCTTAGAAATGTCAGCTTTTTCATAGAAATGTTTTTAGATGCAACCACTGCTCCTTGTTCTCTGATGTATGTCTGAACCTGAGAGGCTTTTGAACTTATCTGTTTCCTGGTCACATGATAATTCTTTCAGACCTGTCAACAGAATTCACCTTCTCTGATGATGTTCTTTTTATTGTACTTCTCAGAAGAGTTTTATTTTTACCCGTTTTAACTTTTTTGGTTGCTCATAACAGATCTTTTCTGTCCCAGTCCTACTGAACTCTGGCTCCTGGAATAAAGCAGGATCAGGCTTTTCTGAGCCTGAAAGGATTAACTTTAGAAGTTAATCACCCAGGGGAGGATGGAGGATTTGCCAGGTCTAAAACTTAAAAAAGTTGAGGTGTGGGGTGGGGGAGCTTTAAAAAAATATAATACAAAAAGAATGCTAAATTAGGTATAAAAGTAAATACTTATTTAGAATGAGAAATCACAACTAACAAATTTGAAAAAGCTGATGGATAACATAAAATCCAAAAAGTTATATGAATTTGTATTGACTACCTACTTAAGACACATGTATGATATAACATACTACTCTTCCAACGGCTAACTTTTATCTTCACATTTCAAACGTGTTTCTTTTTCACTATCCTCTTAATGTTGGTGGTAGAACACTCATAGGACCCGTTCAGCGAGTATTATGCTCTTAGCCTCTTTTGAATCAGGGCAGTGAGGAGTTCGAATATTCCTAGATGCCATTCAGACACTAGGATATGATTATTTAATTATACCAGGAAGTGTTTGAGAATGGTATTAATCAAACTAGACATATTTGCCAACTCAATTTTTCTTTAGCTTGATCCATACCACCACACAAGGAAAAAGTGTAATAAGATTATCTCAGTGAGAGTGTTCTTAGATGATTGTAGTTAAAATAGCTTATTTTTGGAAAAAAAAATTGCTGAGACATATGTTGACATGAATGCTAGGATCTATCCCAAGGGTTTGGATGGGTCCTGTGCAAATAAAGGGCCCTAAAGCTTTAGTCTCATTAGCTTAGGGCAAATCTGCCTATTCACTTGCCACCTAAACATGTCTCATGTTAAAAAAGGAACCCCTACCTACAAGAGCATTGGTGTATGGCCTTGTATGTATAATTTTCTAATTTCTACCAGTTGTAGTACATTAAGCTACAAATTCAAAGATGATAAGAAGGTTCCATACTAATAGCTATGATATATATATATATATATATATATATATATATATATATATATATATATATATATAAAAGGCTCAGGTTGAGGAAAGGAGGCAGAAGGGAAAGCTGAAAACTTTTGGAAGGAGTTCGACATGGATGAACAAGGAAAAAAAAGTTTGTAAAATGACTCTGAACTGAAGAATTTATGCAAAAATAACATAAATTTGAGGAGAGTGAGGAATGAATTACTCCCTGGACAAAGAAGTCTTGTTTTTCTTAATAATAAAGAAAGACTATATGGTGTTTGCAACTATTTATGACTACACACTAGAACTATATCATATGAATGATATAGTTCTGTGTAAATGAAACATTCCTGAAAGGATACTTCTTAGGTTATCTGAACAAAATGGAGTCCTGACTTGGTTCTCTCATTAACAACCTATGTGCTACTGGAAAAAAAAAATCACTAAATTTCCTTTGTGTGTGCTTCATCTATAAAATTAGGACAATAAAGCTAGACAATTGTTAAGGCTTCTTCTAGTTCTAAATGTTCTGTGATTCTATATTTTCTCTAAATATAATACTATAACTTATTTAAACATCAGAATTAATATTTTCCTGGAGCTATTACACTTTGGAAAGAATAACAATTGAAAAAGATTATTTTTTAACTTCGACTGTCAATGGCAGTCTGAGCTATAAAGATTCAAAATTACAATGTTGTATAAAGTCGAACAAAGAAAAATTCCAAAGACTCTCTTTGGAACAAATGCCATTGGTATTTAGACAATGAGAAGAAGAAGGAGGTGGGGGAGGAGGAGGAAGAGGAAGGAGAAGGGGAAGGAAAAGAAAAAAAAAGACACACTATTTCCTTAGGAATTTGAAACCCTGGAATTTGTATTTTTAACACAACTTATTCCTCAAGGAGACAATAGTCAAGCCTGTATATAATTTAGACGTTTTGCTCATTTCATGTGTTCAATATGCTGGTTTGAATTACTCAATGGTGGAAAATAGAAATGTAGGAAAAGAAACACTTTGCACATTCTTATTACAAATTACGTTCAACACTGTAGATAAAGTTACAGACATATGTCATTAAAGACATTACAACCTTGCCCCCTACTCATTTAACTCAGCATTATTTTAAAAACAGAATCCTTGTGATTTGTCCAGCTTACTTTTAACAATCCATGTTAGCTTCTATGACTTTTATTGGGAAACTAATAAATGAGTAAATTTCAACATCAATGAACATTTATTGATATTTAATTTCATTATGTTCAAATTTCATGTGATTATCTACAGTCATTCAAACTTTCATCAGGAAGAATAATTTATCACAATAATCTGAAGCTAGTTTCCCCCTCCTTATGATGCCATCTCATGTGTGGAATAAAGCAAGTTAAAAAGATACAGTCTCTGTGCTCTAAAAGCATCATCCTCAACCTCCTTGGTCTGGCTGTACCATGTGTTTGGTTTTCTACATGTTGTCTTCTATCAAAAATTTTGTCCAATTAATCATATTTTCTTCATTTCTCATAAGTGAATATGTTTCTCCTCATTTTCTTCCTCCTAGTTAATGCCCTACTGCATACTTGGCCTGTTCTCCTCCTCTAGATAGCTTTATTATAAGTCCATTGT
Organism: Eidolon dupreanum; assembly: GCA_028627145.1. Lineage (NCBI taxonomy): Eukaryota > Metazoa > Chordata > Mammalia > Chiroptera > Pteropodidae > Eidolon > Eidolon dupreanum. Next base: position 84,990,311 of record CM053507.1, on the reverse strand, counting down.
GTACTTGGAGTCGGATGCCCTCTGTACTGGGCAGTGAAGCCGCTTACTGTGGTCAGAGCAGTCCACCTGAAGTTAGAGTGAAGAATATTTTCTCCTCTTAGGTAGAGCAACCACATTTGTTTCTTTGTAGGTGTGAAGACTGTTTGCTCTCAGATTCCTTTCTGTGTACCTTCCAATCTTATACTCAGTACCGTAGGAAGATTAACTTTTGGCACTCTCAGGAGATTGGTGTGTGAGACCAGGAGGTAGGGAGAAACCAAAATATTTCTCCTCTCACTATGCTTTGGACAACATCTCAGGCAGCAGCTATATCTCCAGCAGTGACTACAGCTTCTCTGTGGCCTTACCTCCTGCCACACTCCCAGATCCTGCCAGATACCCTTGACCTTTGGCTCCCTTAACATAGTTCCTTGTTTTTTGCTTCTATGGGAATGGCTTTCTGATGTTGCTAATCTCTGGTTTGCTTCACCATCTCCTTAACTCTTTTCATCACTGAATAATCAATTTCCTGCACTGGACTTACTATTTTAGGTACACAGAGTGATTTCTATGAACCTGGTTTAAATGTGGCAGATAAGTTTTTGCCTAAAAGGAATGATCACAGGAAACAAATCCCCGAAGGAAAAAATTGTAGCGTAGAGTTGTTCACACAGTAGAGCATAAGTGTAGGAATGACCCTCTTGCAGGCAGAAGGGGAAATTTTAGCAATCCATGGTAATGTAATAATGTCACAACCACCTAAAGTATCAGGGCTCTAAGAAACTAAGTAATGTGCTGAACTTGGCAGTGACAATGGTTACAAATATTGTACAGGTTGGAAAGTATGTGAGACAACATTGAAAAGCTTAACACGCCCCCCCCCCAAAAAAAAATCAACAATGTTTTGAATTATTGGCTCAGAAACAGAAAGCTTCATGAAAGCTTTAAATGAAAATTTTAAATTCGTTATAGAAAATGTAAAAATGGTTGAAGATCAGGACTAAAGTCTTAAGGTAGAGTTTGAAAATTTCTGATGCAGATTGGTCAGACAACTTTGCCAAGGTTTTTAATGAGCAAGGGATGATTTCTTTGACAGAGGCAAAAACATTTGGGTGTTCTCAGATGATGTTGAAAATCCTGGATCTTCATAATTAAATGAATCCTATTATTGAATATCCAAATTCATTTTCCAATTGAAACTTTCTGTTTCTGAAAACTAGCCTTCTTTCATGATTTACCCATTTTATACCCCATTGCCTCTAGATGCAAAACTAGAGTCAAATTTCAATAAAATCGATAGGAGAATCACTAGTTATTTTGTGAGAAGACAGCCTACACATTGTTGGGATTGTAATAATTTTCTTCTATATACCATTTGGAACTTGAGAATCATGTACATCCTAAGCATGTTAAACTAACAAGATGGAATGAATATAAAGTTAAGTTGGCTGTATCTATTGGATATAAGATTTAATGTACCAAGTTGATTGGCTGAAAATAGCTCTAACATTTTGCTCGATTGACTGACTAAAGCATGGATTCCACAAAAGGCTATGTTTAATGAGGTCAAGATGTCAGAATTTCCCTGTAATTGTTTAGAGGAAGGAATTCAACAGACTTACAAATTTGGTAATGTTACAATAAAATTATGTACAACTTACTTTCTCTTTCTCTGAACAACGTTGCCTAAAAGTTACAGAAAACATTCCCATCCCTGAGGCTTTGAGAAATGTGTTTCGAAGGAAATAGCAGAATTATTGAAAACTTGGTGTTGGCTGTCATCTGTAGATGGGGGAATGATGATGGGAGTTGCCATCCTTGATGTAATATATGTGATTTTAATGGAAATTGTGGATCTCAGAGTGTCAGAGGCTGGATGTCAGTGGTAAGGAGGGCTCAGTTTCTCTACTGGTTGTAAGGATTAACTACCATTCCAAATGTTTTAGCCTCCAGAAGTCTGGGGCATGGCTAACTGGTTACAAAGTTCTAGTAACAAAATAAACAATCATAAAATATTACTTGATCTATATAACAGGAAATAAATTCAGTCTGGGGAGCAGAAATCGTGTTTGAGTCAATGCCATGAGAAGTCATAGCCTCACACTCAATTCCTTCACCCAAACTAGTCCATAAACCTTAAACCTTTGATCGAAGTGGAGACCAGACCCCCATGAGGAAGGCCTTACAGCACTGTCATGTGTACAGACTGTAAATCTTCCTCCAAGCATTCCCTGAAGGGGTATGTGACTGTTTTGCCTGTGACTCTCCACTGGCTCTGAGTTTACATTAATTCATATAAATCTGAAATACCGTTATGGCCCAATAAAGCTTATGAAAGTTGGCTGGTGAATGAAGTTTGGGCCCAAGTCTATCTCAAAGTAGGTCTATTGGATTCATGGATCCATCCTTTGGCTATTTTCCCAGTTCCTGATTACATAATTGGATAAAATAAATTAAGAAACTTACAGAATCCCTGCTTTGGCCATTATAATAAGAAGGGCCCAATGTTAATTAAATAGTAATCCAAAAGCAAAACTCTGGAGGATTAAGGATGAAGAAATAGCACTTCATAAGACCTCCACATTTAACTCACCTGCAAAAAGCAAGAGGGATCTCAGAGAATGCTTGTAGATAATTCTAAATTTAATCAGGTGATGACTCCAATTGTAACTACTGTTCCAATATGTATCCTGAGTACAAGAAATCAAAATGGCCTCTGGAACTTAGCACACAGCTAATGATCTGGCTAGCAAAGTGCATTTTGTTCTTTTTCTTCTCCATAATAATTTGAAAGAATGAAAAGAAACAACTCATTTTCACTTGTCAGACATACTGGTATATTATATGTATATTATATAAAGTATGGATACTGCCATTATCTTAAGGTTATGTCAGCTGTCCTGATTTCTGTCATAACAGAGTCTTTAGGACCTTGATCTGGATATTCCTAAGAACACCCCACTGGTCCATGACTTTGATGCTCCTTGAATCTGGGAGGTGGGGGGAGGGAGTAACAAAAATATCCTTAATGCTTAGGTAGTCATTTGCGTGTAGGGAGTTGGGGCTAAAAAAATTAAAAGTCCTGGACTCTGCTCTGTCAGTGGGATTTCTGAGGGTATGTTGGAATATTCTCTCTAAGTTAAAAACTAAGTTGTTGCAACTTATGCCATGTACCTCACAGAAGGAGAAACAACTCTTGGGGAACAAAATTTATTTTTATAAAAATAGATACATATTTCAGAAATGGCTTTGCCTTACCCATTCACCTTCTTTCTTACTCTAGCACCACCATTCATACAATTGCAGAATGCCTTACTCACAGTCATGTTATCCTACAATGCATTGCTTCTAACTGAGAAAACCATTTCACAGCCAGAGAAGGGGCCAATGAATCCATATCCATTGAATTTACTTAACTCATGCACTAACTGATCTGGAGGAATAGTGAGATGGGTAAAGATTCAGTTTTGAGGACACCTGGAACACAATATCCTCTAAGGTTGGTTTTGCAATCTTACAAATGTTGCTGAACTCGCTTTGAAAGAGTGACTAATATGTGGTCCTCTTTTCTGTAGTCAGAATGCACTAATCTGGGAATGACGTCAGGAAGTGGGAGAGAACCTTCTCATTGCTGTATCTACAAAAGTAATAACAACAAGTCCAGATGACCCTGGATACTCACCCACTCTCCCCACTTTTGGTATCTTAGTAGAGAGATGGCTCAGTTATACTAAGGTCCTACAGGGAGATAAGGAGTCCTTTAATTTGGATTTCTGGCTTGAAGACTTCCCAAGGACACTCAGTATGCAGACCTGGGTGATTGTTAAGCATCCTCTGTAACATCGTACCTACGCCCAGAGATACTTTGATATATTTCTGAATTTTTACTGACACTAGGTGTCTCCTATCCCTTTTTGGGTTAAATAATAAATCTGTAATACCGTGTGGGTTGAGGGCTTATTCAATGTCAACCTTCTAATCCTGGCAGGTCAGTGAAACAGTGGCCAGTGTGCATTCAGACCATCTCCACCCTGCTTAAACTGTGGAATAATGAGAGTTCAGGAAACCATGTGTGCTGTACTACTTCTCTATTGTTAGTTATTTGCCAATAAACCCTACATATGTGTCTCTAATCAACCCTCTATACACACCATAAACACATATGTTGCTCATGGTGTATGTTTGGGACTCCCTGGCAACAAATGACCCACTTTGTAAGTTTTTGCTTTACCTTCCTGCAAACTTGAGCACAGATGTGCTAGAGACCTTCATTCCTAATGAAGAAATGGTTTAACCAGGGGATATAAGTGTTTTATCAAATTGGGAGTAAGGACTGTTTTGAGCTGCTCCTGCCCCCAAACAATCAGAGATGAAGGGAAGCTACAAAACCAAGAGGAAAATAGATTGCTAATAATTTGTGTCAAAAAGAAATATCTATGGAATGTAAAGAATTCTTAGTGTGCATCTTATTACTTCCATATTTTATAGTAAAGATCAGTGAAAGATAACAGAAAAACCTATAAAGTCAGGGCCTTGGAATTTAGACCCTTCAGGTTTGTAAGTTTGATCATCTCACTAGGTAATAATCTAGGACATTTGAGGTGCAGGCTGAGGGCAAGAGTAACACAGTTTATAAGGGATAAATAACATAGCTCTTGAGAGCTTAAGACACAGTACCACTAATGTATGTTATGTGCTGAGAGCATGGAGTTAGTTACTACTGCTATTTGTTGTTCCTTAAGGTCAGCTCTCAGAGGAGAGAAATAATTCAGATGAATTTATTTCACAGAAGCTCATAATCCATAAAACAGAAAAATATATTCAATTTTCTGCTCCTTTTATTTTTCAGATCTGTTGTGTCAATGTGGTCATATCAGTATAGTCCCTAAAAAAGCTGCTTTTACTCTATACTATGTAAAATATCTCAAAATCTTACTACTTTTATTAGGACCACCCTAAATGAAGTGACCCCTGAGAGAAAACTCACTTCTGTTCCTGATTTTCTAGATACCAAATAATTATTTGTATAGACTTTTATTCTGACTCCATGCCATTACTTTGATTTAGCACACATAATTTTTTCCCAATTATAATTTGATTTTTTTAAACTAGGATTTATCATCCTTGTTTAGGAAAAACATCCTTTCTTTCCGAACCAGATTCTCCTATCAACCCTTGTCTCAAGGGCAGGACTTACATATAAATGAAATTCTTATTTTATTCCCTCAAAAATTTCACATTTCTGTTAAAGCAGTATCCATTTTGAATTGAGGTTATAAGATCATAGCTCTTTAATATATAAATACACAGTTAAAAGTAGACATATTCTTATTTTCAGGTTTTATCTTAATGTTTTATTGTTAATTTTTTTTTTTAAAGAAGAGGATTCCGTTTAATTTTTCCTTTTAAGTCTTTATTCATGAACCCTGTACCTTTATGACTTACTGGCTGTGCATGCTTAGTACAATTCTCCCAATTAATAATTAATTCATGTTCCACATTTTGGAGATTCTAAAAAGCTCTGTACATGAAAACTGTTTTTTCTTCAGATAGAATCTTCAAATTGTGACCTAATTAATGAGTACACCTTACCTAGAACTAACCACATTCATTGCCTACACAAGTCATCCTGGCTTTTGATTTTTGTCTTTAAAGTCTGATTTTTTGCTAATTCTCCTAACTTATGGGACCAAACTTATGGTCAAAGATATATTATTCATGAAATGTTTGTAGGTCTTATTTAAAGTAACTTTGGTTTTGCTTGTCTCAAAGGAGTTTTTTCTTTGTTATTTAGCTTTGGAAACTCCATTGCTATTGTAAAGAGTTGAGATTGTATTTGAAACATTTTGTAAGAGGAAGATGTCACCTTTTAATTGAACATTTCTTAATTATAAATACTGTTTTAGATCTTCATTCCTATTGTTATTATTAATATATGTAATTTTTATTGAAAACAACTACCTGTGACCAGCTAGATTATTGCTAACCAAAGTTAATAAATTACTTTAAATACACTTTTTTTTCCCACTAAGATCTAGAATGAGTATTATTATAACTATATCTCAGCATTACAATTTCTAGAAAGTATAAGGAATTAGTGTGCTTTTGGATTTTTTCCCTTATATTTAATATATTCTTTTTAAACTTAAAGAAAAATTCACTCTTTGGAGATTAAAAATAATTTATATTGCCTCTTCTTCAATTTTTGGAAGAGTTTGAGAAAAATAGATATTAAATTACCTTTGAATGTTTGGTAGAACTCACTAGTGAAGCCTTCTGGTCCTGGACTTTTCCTTTTTAGGAAGTTTTTGATGATTGTTTCAATTTCCATACTGTTGATCAGTCTATTTATATTTTCCAGTTCTTTGTGATCCAGTCTAGGAAGGAAAAGACATGGTACTTATATACAGTGGAGTATCACTCAACCATAAGAAAAGATGAAATACTGCTACTTGCAACAACATGGATAGATCTTGAGATTATCATGCTAAGCAAAATAACATGACAGAAAAAGTAGAGAACAATATGATTTCACTCATATATGGAATAGAAAACTGAAAGCAGCAAACAAACAAGATAAACAAAAACTCATACACACAGACAACAGTTTAGGGGTTACCAGAGGGAAAGTGGGGGGAGTAGAAAAGGTGGGTAGTTAAGGGTACAAGGGGTCAAATATATGGCGATAGAAGGAAATTTAACTTTGGGTGGTGAACACATAATGTAATATGCATATGACATATTATTGAATTGTATACTTGAAAACCATATAATTTTATGAACCAGTGTCATCCCAGTAAATTTAATTAAAAAATGATTTCTACTTTTAATGAGAAAATATGTGATTTACACAGTTGAAGATACTAAAGCTATTGACAATGATCTAACATTCTAACATGTCCCAGTCATATATCACTAGTATTAGAGTTATATAAATTGTTTTACTGGTACTTGAACAACTCTTCTAAGTATCATCAGAGATGATTGAAACTATTTTTCTTCGAACTCATTTTAGAGTCATTTCAATATCTGAACATCCTGATGATTGAAGGATACTGGTCTTCAGATTCTGACAAAATCTTGATTCTGCAATGATGTCTGATTAACAGTGGAAATGCTATATCAACTCTCTGAAACTAAATTTGTAAATTTGTACTATAAAAGGGTTTATCTTAAATATCAAAATGTGTCTGGTAACTAGAAATATTAAACCCATTTAATATATAGTTGTCTCTTTAAAATTAATTAAAACATACTATAAAGAGTTTCAGAATGAGTATTATCTAAAGTAAAAAGTATATAAATTTCCTGACATCAAATTTTAAAAGCCAATGTATAAAAAAGATATTAAAAAGAGAAGACACTCTTTGATGTCCTTATAGATTATGTATATAATTCAATATATTTTACTTAATATAATGGTTAGAGTCTCTAGCTATTTAAGAACATCACTGGTTATTTTTATTAAATGATAAGCATGTGTATCCCTATTTAGATAGAATAGAAAAGTTAGGCTGAGATTATAATAATTGAACTTTAGAGATTTAATACAAGAAATATTTATTTCAGACTCATAATACAGAGGTTGACAGAAGCCTCGATTCCACTTGGCCACTCTGTAACCCAGAATAAGGAAGGCTTTGTATTTTAAAGTTGCAACATCTAGAACAATTAATCTTTTCACTTTCTACTTTATTTTTTTTTTACACATTCATTTTGGATGTTTAAAAAATATATATGCTCAAACTATTCACATGGTCTTATCTAGCTCTAAGAACATGAAGAAATGTGGGCAAGACATGTTCATTGAACATTTTCTCTGCTACAGTTTTGGTACTTTATTACATTTGTAGGTTGATGGTGTGTTGGTCAGTGTTTACCAGAGAAATAGACAGTAGGATGTATGTGTGTATGTATGTATACATTCAATTGTTAATTCATTCATTTACTCATTTATCGGGTAAGTCCAGAAACAGCAGGGATAAGCTGGCAGACAGGAGGTACAGGAGAGAGCTGACATGGCAGCTCAAGTTCAAAGGAGGACTGCAGGAAGAATTTCCTCTACCTTGAGGGAAGTCAGTCTTTTTTCTCTTAAGATCTGTTTAAGGTAGGATAGAAGAGTTAGGCTGAGATTACAATCACCAAACCTCAGGTGCTTAATGCAAGAAACATATATTCCAACTGTGGAATCCATCCACGTTATGAAGGTAATCTGTTTTCCTCACAGTCTACTGATTTGAATGTTAACCTCATCTAAAAAAATACTTTCACAGCAACATTTAGACCAGTGTTTGACCACATTCTTGGGTACCATAGCCTAGCTAAATTGATGCATAAAATTCACCATCACAGATCAGAAAGCTCTGGTAAGGTACTTAGAAAATTACTTTAAAAAGTGTTTTTTTTCCCCTCACACATTAATATAACTGCACTTCTAATGTAAAATTTGTTTTACATTAGAATAAGTACATTAACACCCAAATGTTTTTCCAGACTCACTTTACATTTAAATATGTTTTATATTCACAATTAAGCTCAAGTCAACGAAACTCTTACTGATGATGGGTAGGTTACTTTGTTAATTTACCTCTCTCCTCTTAGTGGAGCTGCTCAATGAAACTCAACAAATATCCACGTGGACCTTCGGAAAGACAATGACAAGCCCTATTTTCTCCTATATCTGCTGTGTTATTCAGTTTCCATCATATATACTGCTTTACAGTTTTCATTTTATTTTCACTTGCATGGACCTTGATTTCCCAAAATAATTATCCTAGAGAACGATATGCTTCTCAACATAATGGACTATGTCTTTTACTGGAAGGTTCTATAACACTGTGCACAAAGCAAGAGATCTAAGTCTAAACTAATGCTTTGTTATAGTAAAATGAAATTCTTTCTATTTCAGAGATTTTTCAGTTAGAGGGGAATAAAATCATAAACACTGACAAGAAAGATGACTTATTTGTGAGCTAGGTGTCAGAATGACATCTTGGAAAAAGTTTGGTTGAAAGAATACTGAATTTGGCATCAGGAAAACTGGCATCTCCTTCTGGCTCAGTTGCATACAAAAGGAGTGACTTAGGACATGTCAACCAGCCTGGCACCTGAGCTCACTGCCTGGCAAAGGAGAGACTTTCAGGCTACAAAGATTCTCAGATTCTATAATTCTTTGAAATATTCTAAGACTCTATTCACACTTTTGTTTCTTCTAAATTATCCTGGTCATGTTATTCATACTGAGATAACCTCCTTAAAGTATAATGAACATTCAATTTTATTTAATGCACTATTAGTTAATCTGTGCCCAGATTTCTGTCCTACAGAAACTGTGATATTATAAACTGTGTTGTTTAAACCTTTAAGAAAAATAGTGAAAATTAAAATAATACCTTTAAATTGTTTTGCAGTTCTCAAAAGAAAAATCTTGTAGAAAGAATTATATAATTAATAAAGCAAATCCAGATGGTACATAATAAACAGAAACATTCTGGTGTTGTATCATCCTGTTGTAGTTAAAAGATATTTTGAAAAAGAAAATAAAAGCAGTGCTAATAGTTTTGAAAGGACCAATTTCCTTCAGCATTATGGCTGACATTTCTGACTATTTTCTATGTCATTATGATTGGCAGTTTGAATAAATTTAAATGAAATATTAGTGATCCAGCCCAAATTAATGTCAAAACCTCCATGTCCGGAATGAGTGTCAAACTCCCAACATAATCCTCAATTACAAGACTCCTGCAAATCATAATACTGTCATTTTTTCATGGGAAATCTATGAGCATAGTAATTGCTTCTTGGTAGGATACTTTTTTGTTGCTGTTGAGGAGTCAAATTTAAACCATCTGTAAACAGATGGAAGGGAAACAGGAATTAGGGCTGTTACCAAAATCTTCTGCAGCTGTCAGGTTAAGTTTGAGGCAGTCCTAATGGTTCATTTGTGACAGGCAATACTACCTCCTGAGACAAAGAAGCAGGACCTGTGGGGAGTGTGGATGTCCTTCACATGGCTTGTTATTTTGGAAAACACAAACAAATGATGATTGGACTCATGGTTGCAGAATGCTGCTCTTATGATCCTGGACTGCAAATTCTATTCAAAGTCTTTGGTGTCCTTTCTGGTTATCAGGCTATTGTGACTTCCAGTCATTCAAGGGAGAACCACCTCAGGCCCTGAGCATTGATTTTTTACACCACTTGCATTCTTCCTCTTATGATCATTACTCAATTACTCCTGCTAGTTTTAACTTTTGAAGAGAAGGAGGAAAAAGACAAGGAGTCCAGTACACCACAGGGCTTGGTCATTTCATGAAATACAACAAATTTAAATGTGCAGTAGAAATGAGGCCTTCTGGAGACAGAGGCATTCATTTCATATTGGGGACACCACCCAAGATTTTCTCAGTTTTTGGCTTCTTCAGGTGACAGTTATTCTAGATTTTTGTTTGTTTCTTATTTTCTATTTTTTTTTTTTTGTTTCATGTAGAAAATTAAAGACGTTCTTGATTGGTGTCTCACATAGCCTGCCAAAGTCAAATGGATTCTTAGAACATTAAAAAGGAAGGGATAAGGAGAAAAAACATACAAAATAAATATTTGTTTACAACAAGAAGACTATTTGACTAACAGCCATCATGAATATTGTATTTTTATTGATGTTTGTTTGTTTTTTTTTTTTTCATTCTTCTCTTCTGAACTCTTTGTAGCTTTTACTAGATAGAAAAAAAAAATTTTATGTTAAAATTTCTCATAATGGCCAAACTGTCCTACTAATTTTCAGACATGTCACATGCCTTTTAGACTCCACAATATTTGCTCACTACAAATCTTCTAGTGAAGATACTCGATTATACTCACTTCCCTTATTTCAATCTTACTCATCTTTTAAGACCCTTTAAAACCATGTTCTTCTCTCTATGTAGCTTCATACCCATTGCAATTATAAATCACACAGTATATCTTACCTGGGAATATAATATTTCTGTGCTAGTGCAATTTCCCCAAGTAGACTCAACCTCTGCGGACAAGATCCTGTAATATACTTCTTAATGTTTACACAGAGTAGGAGTTCCTGGGATGATGGTGATGGTAATAATTTGAGGTTCCATCTGTAATGGTACATTTGGAATAGAAAAACTTAAAAAAAAACTTGTGGAGATAATTGCATCGTATAATACTTTCAAGATGTTAGGGTAAAACTACGTTCAAAGATAAAATCCTGTGGCCTTAAATTTCACCATTTATCATGACTCAGTAGTATTCAGTTTACCTCTCACTTAAGGGCAGAACAATGCAATTCTTGGAATAAGAGTGAGAAAGTAGTTTAACCCTTACAACTTTGAAATTAAAAACAAATGTCATTACTAGAAATGTAGGCAGAAATAAGATGAGAACCCAAACATGAAAATAAGAGCTTGCAAATAGAAAGCATGTGGTTGGCTTCATATATGCCTTTAGGGCATGGGGTTCAGATCTACCTCTGTACTAAAGAAGCTATAGCAGAAAGGGCTAAGTAGTGTTTGACTTTCTCCATGGGGTTACTTGAGTAGAGAATGAGTCGGCAATGTTGTTGGCTGTCCAACAACATCACTGAAGTACTTCAAGTGTCAATCATCTTCATGACTACCAAAACAAAAAGGAAAGTAATAATTAACGTGAGAGCTACTTATATCAATAAATCGATACACTGAATTGATAACTCTTCATTTATGCCTGGAAGAAAGAAAGACAAGAGACTGCAGGTAACAAAACTTTTAGTGTTTACTTATCTTGCCATTCTTCATACATCTTTACATATATTGACCCTCCTAATTCTCATAATAACCTTAAGAGATACGTGCTATGATTATCTTGATTGTTCAGAAGGAAAACAGAGACTTAGAGAAGTTACCACGTTCAAGCTTTCACATGGCTAGTGAGTGGAGGAAATAGAATTCAAACGCAGACATTCCGGATCTAAAGGGTAAGCTTATAAGCACCATGCTAAACCACCTCACATGTCATTGGATATTTCCAATAGTTGTGTAGCAAGGATTGGGCAAGAATGAGACCGATTCTAAGTTTACAGTTGATAACTTGAATAAAATGACTGAACATTGAGAGCAGTTGATGAACACGGAGAACCAGTACATTTGTTACCCAGTGGTTTTTCTTGTTCCTAAAAGATGATACTTGTCTGCGGATAAATTTTGAAACATCCCTATATCCATACTTGATAATATCGTCGCTTCTTGTTTATTAGTAGGCTGGATGCTGGCAATCATGCTTTTCCAAGAACAATCCAGGAAGTCACAGTGTCCTCTACATTGTTTGTTTTAGCACAGTTGCAGTTCTGATAACAATATGAAGTTCTATTCCACAGTGGTTCCCTCTTCAAGCAGTTAGTGTCACTTGATTGACTCTTGTAGTGGGGAAGAGAGTACTAAGTAGAGGTTGAGTCACATCCCAAGTCTAACAAATTCCATACCTGCAATGTAGAAACACCACACTGCTTATGTTTATTAGATGGTAAAAATACCCATTACATTCATGTATCACATTTTGATACTTTGTTGAATGCTTAACACAGAACGTGAACTATTACATAACTCAAATCAATTTGTTTGGATTAAAATTTGTATCTTTAAATATTTCTCAACACTTCAAAATATTAAAAGCCTAAATGTTAACCATCTCAGTTCCATGTAAGCTCATGCTCTATGTTCCTTGCTTGGCATTTACAGTAAGTGGGTCTCTATTCCTTAATGTGCTGCCTTGTATTTGTTTCTTTTCCTACCATTCTTATATAAAGAAGTCAGTTTAATTTTCATTTGAAGTGTAATTTTTTTCAAACATTCCAGATTTCTGTCCATTTACACAGAGAATGTCTCTCTTGGGGCATTGTTTTTGTTGTTGTTCTTACCCATTCCTTCTACTCATTTGCCTTTCTAATTGCCATTATTTCTCTTCCTAGAGATGTTTTCCTTTAGGTTTTTCTTATAATTTCCTCCATCCATCACAAAAGATCTTTTACTATTTGTGAAACAACGTTAAACTAAAATTTAGGCTCATAGAACTTCCAGCTTAAGTTGTAACACAGAGCACACATATTTATCTCACTGAATTCAAGAAAGAAAATTCAGTGAAATGACAACAGAGGAGTACAAATGACAAAAAAAAAAAAAGTGCAGAATGAAGTGAGGCAATCATCAGAACAAATATTTAGTTAATTTCTGAATAATGAAATTTAGATGAAATTATTCAAAAAATAAATTAGATGAATGACACCCAAGTTTAGAACTGATACAGAAGATAACTTCATAAAATAAAATGGGTTGCTATGTATTAAAAAAAAATCACCAACATAAAATGTTAAAAATTGACTTGAAGGAGAAGTTTAAAAAACTTTCAGACCATTCACAAAAAGAGAAAAAGATAAAAGTACAATAAAACAGAATTAGAGGTATAAATGATCATTCTAGGAAGTTTAACATTTATGAAATAAGAATTCTACAAAGGTAGAAAAAAATGGTAAGTATGGTAAATAGAGTAGTGGTTCTCAAAGATGTCTGTTTTAATCCCCAGATTTTGTGAATATGTAACCTTACATGGCTAAAGAGAATTCATAGATGTGATTAAATTTGGATCTTAAAATGGGAAGATTATCCTAAATTATCCAGGTGGGTTCAATGTAATCACAAGAGTCTTTATAAGAGGAAGGTAGGAAGGTCTGATTATGAGAATGTGACAACAAGCATAAAAGTGAATGATTTGAGGAAGGAGCCAAGAGGCAAGGAAGACAGGCAGCCTCTGGAAGCTGGTGAAACAAAGAAAATATTTTTTTTACAATATTCAGAACAAATGTAGCATTTTGGACACCTTAATTTTAGGACTTCTGGTCTCCATAACTGTAAGATAATAACTTTGTATTGTTTTAAGCCACTAAGTTTGTGAATTTGTTATAGCAGCAGTGGGAAATTAATAAAGAGAGAATAAAATAATCAAGGAAAAAAATAGAGTGAAATTTCCTAAAAGCAAAAAGAACAGTACTTTTAAGATTGCACAAGTCCCTTAAGTACAAAATAATCAATGAAAAGGAGAAAAACACCAGAAACATCACAAGATTTAGGAAAAAAGACTTTAAAAGTTACTAGCAGGAAGATTCAAAACAAAAGCTAGAGTTAAACTAAATAGCTACTTACAAAGGATCAATTTTAAGATGTGCATTATATTTCTCAGAAACATCATTGGATGTTAGAAAGTGATGGAACAATTATTATTTAGTAGGATAAATTGTTTTATAAATTGATATCTATCTTTAGGAAAACTATTAATCAAGGTGAAAAATAAAGGCATTTAGAAATGTAGATTATCAGATAGTTTACTCCAGGAAAGTCCTTTCTTAAATATATAAAAGTGTACTCTGGAAAATAAAGCATGAATCTGAGAAAAAGGAAAATAGAGAATTCATGAACCCATATCCCAGATTTAGGGAACTAAAGAATAGACATCTCTGGATAATAGATAAATAAGTAGCAGTATAGAAACCAAGCAAGTAACATAGAAAGTTAATCAATTTTGAGGACTTGTTCAAGATGAAAATAGATGTCCTAAAGCCAACAATATAATGAGAAAGCATAATGATCTTGACTTTAAGGTAAATGAATATTAAAACATAAAACTTTATGTTTTAATAAAAAGTATACTACACTCGCATTTATACTGGTCTTTAATATTTCTTTATTATTTGACCGTTTCTCCTCTTTTATATTTGAAGAAGTCAAAAAATACTGGTTTGTTTACACCAGGAAGCATAGATTAGTTGGAAAGTAGAGTTTTACTTTCATTTTCTTTTTTCTGAAAGGTGGAAGTGGGTTTAAATCCACACTCTGATTTTTAGTGACTATTAAACCTGATACCATCTTTACTAAGTTTTGTTTTTATCGTCTTTTAAGCTGGGTGATACTGTGCTGGCTAGGAAATTACCACTTGGCTATAGCCCATGGGAATACAGGCTATCGCCCATGGAAACATGGACTATCACCCATAGGAACATAACATTCTAACAATAAGCTTTCTGCTTCTGTACCCCCGCTTGCACACCCAATCTGTGGGTTGACAGGTAGTGAATAGAAGAAAAACAGACTTTTGTGTTCAGACAGAATGAAGAATGGGATTTTGGGCTTAAAAACCCTGTAACTCTACATTTCTGGGCTGCTTAATTTGGGGTCTGTGTACCCTTTCCTGGCAGACCTAGCTGGCTGAATAAAGAGTGTGTTTCCTATAACTCAATGAGTTCTGGTAGTCTGTGTGTCTTTCGAGGGCTGGCGGCTACAACAATACATTCCAATTTACACATAGGTTAAAGAATTACTTTATATGAGGTAACATGTTAAAGCTTCTATCATAATGTAAGCATTTATTATTTGCTTTTTGCATTCTTATTCTATTCTTAGAAGCATAAATTTGAGACTTCTTACTATTCACTATCTTCAACAAGATCTTGGGGTTTCATAATTTATAAGGTCATACTCACTTTAGTTGAGGGTTAAGATTCTCTTTAGACTTTAGTCTCTCTAGAAGTAACTTCTTTTCTAGAAGTTTATTTACAGCCAAAGTCTAAATTTCAAAAGCAAACACTGATGAAAAGTTTCCTCACATTTTCAAGTAAGATTTTTTTTCCCCTTTTGGCAGTTAACTAAATGCTTGTTTAGGAAATGGGAAGGAAAATCTTAAATTATTTCACAAGCTTGTTGCTTTTTACACCTATTCCTACTACTTATTGCCCAGGGAGTTTGAAAGAACATCCCAGGGTGCCTGACAGCATAGTCGCAAAATCTGTAGCAGTTGAAATTGTCCAACCATTATTATAGACTTTTGGCTTTCAGTTGAGTCTTTTGAAAGTTCTTTGTAGTTCTTAGAAATATTTTTCCAGAACAAAATGAAGGAAACTGAATTTTCACTAACCACAGCCTACTTGCATTTAACTATCTATAGCCTCCCACTATCTGACCCCGTAAGAAATATACATATACTTTGGGCACTTTCTCCATCTTAAGTACCCAACATAGATTTTTACAAAGTTTCTTCCATAAAAGGTATACCTAATGTGATGCCTCTAGTCATAACCATATCAAAGAGATTTTTGTGTTCATATTTCTATCAGATTTTATGAGTATATGTACTTCAAATAGACATTTCTTTCCAAACAAATCCTAGGATATTTTTTCTCTATTGTCAGCACTTCAATCCACCACTGCATCTGTGAGAGCTTATGAATAGAGAGTCCAAGCAGCATCAAGTCTAGTGCTACTTTCTGGGAGTAATACCCAAAGTTCCTTCCTCTTCGCACTCACAGATGGCCAGTGATCTACTGCAACAGGAGAGAGGATATCCTCTTCTGCTTCCCCCTGTCAGTTCCCAGCAAGAAGGATCCTTTGAACGCTATCATATTTTCAAATGACCTTCTAATTTTGAAGAGCCTGAATTATGCTTTTCTGTTGTGACATTTTTTCTCTCACCCACAAGCATGCATACACAAATATAGTGACTGACCGCTTTCAGGACTGCTGGCACACTGAAAGAGAGCATAAATGGATTTTTGGTTTCTGGTTCTGTGCAAAAAGAGACTAGAAATTGTCACTCCATCCTAACAAGTAAAAAGCTAAAGAGACTGAAAAATCGACAACTCTTCTTTCATCCCTAAGAGAGGAAAGGACACAGGGCAAACTGCTACGACAGACAAGTGAATATAGTTCAATCCTGGTTCATAGGAGCAGAAACTCACAAATGGAAACTGCTGCAGGAACCATGCCGGGGTACAAAAATCTGAACTATTATTGATAAATCTCTAGACGCTAAGTGGACAAACCTGAGAGTTAAAAACTCCAGAAGAATTCCGTCATGGTTGCAGGGGAAGGGGCGGAAAGGGTGGCAAATATTGTGAGATTTGCCTCCAGGAGCTTGACCAGATTACCAAGGGAAATACCTGAGAAAAGTCTGTTTAGGCTTTTCACAGAGGAATGGGAAATGGAACCATTCTGAAATATCCCAGGGCACTTTGTTCTTATAAAGCCCTGGCCTCAGGGAAAACTGGATAACCAAAACGTAAACTTCTGGGGTTTTAACAGAGCCTAAGTGATGTGAGAAAAAGAAATATCCAACTCTAGCCTGCTTTACACATTCAGTTCTACCTAAGGAGAAGAAAAAAAAAAAAAATCCTGAGAAACACATGAAGTTTACAGTCCAGAGGCACAGGCTCACTAAAAGACTGAGATCTAATCATAGGACTACAGAAAGTTTCCCTTCCTCTTATACTTCACCATCACAATACTAAAAACTTATTTACAGCAGTTCTTTTAATTTGGTACGTCATATTTCACTCCCAAGAAAAATTACAAGGCACAACAAAGGCAAAAAGCACAATTTGAAGAGCCAGAGCAAGCATCAGAACCAGAGACGGCAGGGACATTGAAATGATCAGACTGTGAATTTCAAATAACTACAATTAATATGCTAAGGGCTTTAATGGATAAAAGTAGACAGCATGTAAAAACAGATTAAAAAAAAAGCAGAGATAAAAATCCTAAGGGAAAGAAAAACTAGAGATCAAAAATACTGTAAGAGGAATGAAAGAAAGCCTTTGATGAGCTTATTAGTGACTAGATATATAGGAGGAAAGAATCTCTAACCTAAAGGATTTATTATTAGAATCCCTGAAAACTGAAAAAGAGCAAAGACTCAGAACAGAATATCTAAAGACTGTAAAAAACTAAAAAAAAAAAAAAAAAAAAAAAAAAAAAAAGTAACGTATATGTATTGGGAATAATAGAAGAAGAAAAAAGTGAGAAAGGAACAGACAAAATATTTGAAGCAATAGAATTTCCTCAAATTAATGTCAGACAACAAATTACAGATCCAGGAGGCCTAGAAAACACCAAACAGGATAAATGCCAAAATAAACCCCACTACACATCAGCAAATTATTTTCAAATTACAGAAAATCAAAGATAAAGAAAAAAATTCTGAAAGTAGCCAGAGGAATAAAAACACCTTATCTATAGTGGAACAAAGACAACGATTATATTCAATTTCTCCTTAGATACTATGCAAGCAAGAAGGGAGTGAAATAAAGTATTTAAAGTATTCAAAAAACAAAAACAAAAACAAACAAAACAAAAGAAATAACCACTAACCTAAAACTAACTATATATCCTGTGATATTATCTTTCAAAAGTGAAGGAGAAATAAAAACTTTCTTAGACAAACAAAAATTGAAGAAATTTGTTGCCGGTATACTTGCTTCATAAGAAATGTTCAAAACAAAACAAAAAACAAAACGAAACAACAACAAAAAAACACTTCTGTTGAGAAAAAGAAAATAATACAGGTCAAAAATTCGGATCTATTTAAAGAAAGAAAGCATGTTAAAGGAATAAGTGAAGATAAATAAAAACTTATGTTTCTACATCTTCATTGATCTAACAGATAAGTTTTTTTAATTAATAGCAACAGTGTTTCAACTTTATGTTTATGTACGCATCATATATATTTTCTATGCATGTTTGTGTGAAATAAACGACAGAAATAATGCAAAGAATGAGAGAAAGGAGTTAGGATTCTTTCGCAAAGTGTTATTAGAGAGTGGACTTGAATTACTTGTAAATGTATGCTGCAAATTCTGAGACAACTTCTTAAAAAAATAAAAAATAAAATATAGTTGATATGCTAAGAGAGAAAATGGAATAATATAAAATGCTCCATGAAAACCACAAAAAGCAGAAAAAGAGTAGAAGATAAAAATAGGAGGAAAGAAAGGACAATACATAGAAATTGGGTTCAGCTATTGTCCTCTCCCTCCTATTTCATTTGTTAAGAAGCCGAGTTTTGGAATAGAGAAAGGAGATGCAGTACCTTAATGGTGCCTTTTAGTTTTGTTTTAATTTAAGTTGGCCTTCTCTCGTCTCCCTTTGTTTCTTACTTACATACTAACTGATATATTTTCTGTCAGTCTTGTTTACTTTATAGTTGGGCATCCTGTATGCCTGTAAAACTAAAGTTTTAGGTTTTGAATTTATGTCTTTAACAGTCCTTCCAGGAGCATAATCATCTCTCACCTGGTTCATTCAGTTTACTCCCAGTTTTAGCTGGCTAAAGCATACAATTATTGGGCATGCATCTTCTTGGCTTTGACAAAAGTTTACCTCATTCCACTGTGGGAAGACTGCTCACAGACCTGGCGACTTCCAGTGTAGTGTCTCCACTATAGAACTATGGCAGGACCAAAAGAGTGTCAGCCATATTTCTCCTACCATGCTACTCCACTTTCTTTACTAGACTGGGCTACCTCATGTTAGTACATTTTGCAGAGTACAGTGGTTCATCTGAAATGGTCTCAATTGAAGGAGTCACAAACCTTGAAATTGGTACTCTCTTCAAATTATCTGATAGACTTTTCTGACTCCTAGAACAAATTCAGAGGTAATACTGATACATAAGTCAGTCTCTCTCTCTTCCCCCTTTCATTCTCTTTAGGGTCAGAGTAAAATATTATTTCATATATTCCATTGCTAACTTCCTTTTTATACAAAAACCTCAGGATAACATGCTTGCTTTCTCTAATTAATGGAAAACACCTAGATTAGTCCTTTATATATAAACTAAAAAAAAACAAAGAATCAAACCAATGTTTATTTTTCTCTATAATGTTGAAATTTAAGATCTCTGTCTTGTAGAATATTACTAATATGCTAATCATTTTCATTTTTTTACATTTCTCCTGAAACACACTTTAATCTTATCTCCCAGTAATACCTACAGCCCTGGACCTCAGATAAATCAGTATGATTGTATATACAGAAAAGAAAAAAAGTAAAGTTCATTAATACTTTCAAATCATAACCCTCCTTGCCATTCTTATCTATCATCTCTTCTGAATTTGGATGCCTATTTCAACTTTTCATCTGAAAACTTCTACTAGGAAGTCCAATAAGCACTGTAATATTGTTATGCAAACCTGAATTCCTTGTATTTCCCTCTTCCCCTAAAACTCACCTGTAAGTCTCATTTATTGTTATCATTTCTTACTTGGTGCCCTACTGCAAAAATCAGTCACTCTTAACTTGATTTCCTTCTGCTTATGCTCTTCTTCAATTAAGATATGTCTCAATGCAACAACTCCAAAGTAATCTTCCCAAAATTCTTAGGAAAATGACTGATCTCTCTAAATGTAAGCTTCCTTTTCTGTATTAACAATGATACTGTTTTATAGATTATAAGTTGTTGGGAGAATAAATGAAATATGAATGGATGCAAATTTCTTGTTAAATGGTAGCAACCACTCTCCTTTCTCCTCTCACAAACTTCCACAGGCTTCTCTTTTCATACTAGGACCTTCTGTATTACTTTCAAGCTTTTAGCAAAATATTCAAGATTCTTCACTATTTACTATCATCTTTAACACCTTGAGCAGTCAGTGCTCAAGTCACTCTGCATTTTGCCTTGCTTTTCACAATTAGATGTGCTCTCCACTATTGGTCTCATTGCTTAAAATGCACCATGTTCACTTTGCAACTGTGCCATTTACTCTCCCAGTAAACTTCAAAAGATGTCATAATTTATCTTGAGCTCAGTTTCCTAAGTTCAAGGCTAGATATAAAAATAAAACTGAACTCATGGGATCTTTCTGAGTATTAAACAAAATAATACATATTGAAATTACAAATTGGCTGGCCTATATAAGAGTCTATTATATGTTAGCCACTAAGTAAAGATTATATTATTAATTACTATTTTTTATCATTATCATCACCATGATCATCACCAGCAGCAGTGACCTTCCAGAGAGTACTTACTTAACCTTCAAGAGATAGTTAAAATATCGGCTCATCTGTAAAGACTGTTCAGGGAAATCTGTTCATTCACACTACTGTAGTGTCTTGTGCAATCTTGTGTTCATCTTCTACTAGTTTCTCAGCATCTTGAAGGCAGAAACCATGACAGTCATCTTTATATTTTCAATATCTGGTCAGTAATTGTATATATATGGCGCTCAACAAACAGTCGCCAAAGGAAGAAAAACAGAAGCATAATAAAACTTATTGGGTTTTAGTGTGTGATAAATTGTTCTAAGAGCTCCTATGTATTAAGTTGCTCAGTTCTCCAATATCTTCACTGCTCCTATTATCATCATTGCACAGGTGAGAAACAGAGATGGATGTTAGGTAGCTTGCTCAGAGTCAAGAACTAAGGTTATCTGGCTCAAGATTCTGTGTTTAATCTTAATGCTACGTAACTTTCCTTGTGCAAAAGGGAAGACAGAAAGACAGAGGATGGAATTATCCTCTAAAGTCCTTCCTGTTAAACATTCTGTGATCCTAGGCTTTCTCTTAGTATCCTTGAATCTAATATATGCAGAAATAATATAAAATAAATTATTTCTTCAGAAGTTTTATAATAGATTCTAACTATTCATATTTATTCACTAGGCATATTTAGGCGGATAAAATGACTATGTTTCATATTAATTAACCACAGCATGCCTACTCATATTCTCACCTACTTATAATTTTATTCATTCATTTTCTTGAGATAAGTTGTTCTATTTTAAATGGAACCAATTAGGAGTCACCTTGAATCTGTAATTTTAGAATTCTCAAAGTTTAAGCTCTAACTGCCTTTATCTCAAACAACAATTTTACTGACCATGCTTGATTTATATTTAAAAGCATGTTGCATGCAGGTAGGTGTTCCTGGGAAGATTGTGGTGTATGGCAAGGGGTAGGCATTTCTCTTACGACTTTAACCATATCCTATATCCCTGAGAAGAAGGAACCTAGGGTCACTTCATGTTTGTTAATACAACTATTACAAAAGTAATGAGAGTAGACAGACTATAAGATAAAGTAAGACGAATAAGATGGCATTCTATAGAAGGAAGAATGGATTCACTGTGGGCAGCTGGGGCACAGTCCTGCTGGGTACCCTCAGAATTGTTTCTCTGAAGTCAAAATCTTTACCATAATTCCTGACCATTGTTATTGAGAGTTGTACTTCAAGGACACAATTCCATGAATGCCTCTGGCTTTCCTAGGATTCCCTGAGCTGATAGATGGCTGACTTCAGGCTGTCATTCTCTTTTTCTAAGATTTCCAATGCAAATTAAAAAAAAAAATTCCTAATTCCATGATCCTTAAGATCACTATTGTCCTCATTCAGTTCACATATTAGGGGTACTCCATAAGCCATTATTTTCTCTCTCTCTTGCCCCTTATTGTATTCCAAAACAGGTGAGACTATGAATGATTGTGATACCAAAAGTAGAGCTTGAGAGGAGGATTTAGAAAAGGTAATTACTTTAAAATGAGATCCCTGGTAACAAACAGAGGAATGAGTAAAGTGACAACAAGAAAAGAGGGAAAAAGCTTATTCCCACTGAGAATGACTGGAACTCAATCCCACTGTAGGCCTCACTCTAAAGAACTGTGTTGAATGAACCCCTGAGTGAAAAAACAGAACCTGGGACCTTTATCACCAACTCCTGAGCTTCACTGATTGATGGATTCGTCCATGGACATTAATTCTGTATTTCTGGGCTGCTTTGCTGATACTGTCTGAGTTGCTATAACAGAAAAGCATAGGAATATAGCTGGTGTTTAATGTGGGATGTAACAACTGTGATGGACTGTGTCTATGACAAATGTAGCTTGGATTAGAGTGGGCCAAGAGGATATGACATAGGGCACAAAAAGAAGCATTTCCTTTATACCCTTGATCTCATTAATATTCATGACTTTCATTTTATACATGATAAAATCTAAGTTTAGATTCTGAAATGATTTACCCAAGGTCACTCAGCAAATAAATGACAGAATGCAATGAAAGTTCACTAGCGATGAAGACTCTCTGGTCCCAACTCAGACCAACTGAATCAGAATCTGTGTTTTAACATGATTCCTGGGTGCTATACATACATATTACACATACATATTTAGGTTTGCTAAGCACTGGCTTAAAAATGTGTTTTTTTAAATTATTATTATTATTAAATGCCTATAGTCATAAATCAAACAAAAAAATCTTACATATAGTAGCAAGTAATCTAAAAGATATATTAGTCTTCAGTCAAATCAAAGAGATTCTCCTAAGTATTTTCTTTTTCAAATCTTAATTAATTAAAATATTTTGCTATGAGGAACCCATTATAGTTTTTAAAAATAAGTTTTTGTGGTTAGAGTTGAGTTGGGAAGTGATATAAGAAAATATATTATTGTATTAAGTAAGTAACACATCAGTCAGAGGTAAAGAGGCAATAATATACATGGGCATAACTCAAGGACAGTATTTTTGAGAATTTATTAGTATTCTATTGCTACTGTAGCAAATTACCAAAAATGATCGCTTCTCAGCCATTTGGCTATGATCAAGTGAAAATTACCAAAAGCTTCACTAAAACAACCAAATATCTTATAGTTTTGTTGACTTGACTAGTTTTTCTGCTCTGGGTTTCACTCTTTTCTTGTCTCAAATTAAAATGTTAGTTAACTGGGCTCTCATCACTAGGCCTTGGGGAGAAAATACTTCCAAACTTATTCAGGTTTGGGGAAAAACGAAAGACCCAGGTCCTCATGGTTATAGGACTGAGGTCCCCATTTCCTTGATGACTGTCTGATTGGAGCTGCCCTTAGCTCCTAGTGATCTCTGAGGTCCTTATATGTGGGTCCCTATATCTCAGATCCAGCAAAAGCATGTCAAATTTGCTCATGCTTGGAATTTCTCTGATTTTCCCTTCTGTCAGATATCTCTTACTTTGCTTTCTGCCATAGTTAACCTGCCTTCAGCCAGAAATGATTCCCTGCTTTTAAGTGCTTATATGATTAAATTAAGCATACCTAGATAATCCAAATTACTCTCCAATTTTTAAAAGTGTGTAACCTTAATTGTATCTGCAAAGTACTTTTTGCCATATAACATAATATATTTATAGGTCCCAACAATTAAAAGATAGACATTTTTGGAGAGCCATTCTTCCTACTACAAAGAGTTTTTATGCTTCAAAAAATAATGGAGGCAGTTTGGAAGTAGGTTTTAGAGGTCTGTAAATGATAGAAATAAATTTATTCTTTTAGCAAATATTTATTGAGTAAATACTGCTTTCTAGTATTATGATATAAAATTTTAGTTTTGATCAATAGGGTGTCATGAAAAATATTAAGTAAAAAAAATGGTAGAATAAAAAGTAAATCTGCTTATAAATGTTAAGTTGCTGTCACCAGGTTATGAGACCTACTTGACTGAAGTAGAAAGAGAACTGATGATTTCTCCCTTTTTAAAACTGAAGTTTAGGGGCAGAAAGATAAGGGAGTACTTTTTGAAGCTGGCAATGGGAAGAAAAAGGAAAGAATAACTTTGAGGAGCAGTATGAAAGAATAATTAACAGTACTTCATGCTTGGTATAAAAAGGATGAAGGAGATGAGGGCAATGCATGATGACTTAGAGAATTTGAGGAATAGCAAAATGATTGTTGCAATATCTCTGGTTCAAGAAGAATAGAGCAATGACCCAAAATCACTGAAATGGCATGTGCTTGAATAGAGGTACCAGGTGAGCCAGCAGCAAACAATAAAAGTAAAAACACCAATTTTCGCATTCTCACTTCATTGTTTTTTTCACGTGTTCAAGATGAACATTACCTGTCTTAGTTCATGTTCAATCACCCTGACTCACCCACCAGTAAATCTCAAAATAATTCAGCTATTGAAATTTCATAACAATCTTATCTATTTGCAGGAATAAAATGTCATCTCAGAAAGTATCTTTTCAACATATACATCAGTAGAGATTATAGTAAAGTATGGGCCAGAAGTGTTAAAAAATGACTCAAGTTGAGAAACTTTTGAGACAATAAAAGAGTACAAATTATTGCTAAAGTAAACCTACCACTAGAGAAAGATTGACATTTTTCTTACACGCATTCAAATGTTGTCTCCTCTACTACATGAACCAGAATCATTATGAAGAAATAATGGAATAGGCACAGAGTATGACACATTTGGTGGGCATTTGTTTGAACATCTCTGAGTGGGAGATTATTAAAAAAAAAAAAAAAAGAAAAGAAAAGAAAAAAAGAAACTCAATAAACCCTTAAGAAATTATTCATTCAAATCCATATCTGGTGCAAGTTTTATTGACTCAGTTCTCCTAGTTAAAAATAGTGTTTATTTTTAGATTAATTTAATAGACATAAACACAACAACTTTGAAGGTCATATTACAATCTGAAATTATCTCTAATGTTTTTAGTTTGGCTTCGCAAAAATGCGTGATGCCCAATACTTTTTCCCTTAATTTTTAAAAATTTTTAAAATATTTTAAATTACAGCTGACATACAATATTATGTTAGTTTCAGTTGTACAACACAAAGATTAGAGATTTATATAACTTACAAAATGACCACCCCGATAAGTCCAGTACCCATTTGATACCATACATAGCTATTACAATACTACTGACTATATTCCCCATGTTATACTTTACATTCCTATGGCTATTTTGTAACTACAAATTTGTATCTTCTAATTTCCTTCCTTCTTCATTCATTTCCGCAATCCCCTGCCCCAGTCCAGTAACCATTGAAATGCTCTCTGTACCTATGAGCATATTTCTGTTTTTATTTGTTTATCCTGTTCTCTAGATTCCATATATAAGTGAAATCATATGACATCTGTCTTTCTCAGTCTGACTTATTTCACTCAGCATAATACTCTCTAGGTCCATCCATGTTGTTGCAAATGGCAAGATTTCATTCTTTCTCGTGGCTGAGTAATATTCCATTGTATATGTGTACCACTTCTTCTTTACCCATTTATTCATTAATAGACATCCAGGTTGCCTCTATATCTTGACTATTATGAATAATAAAGCAATAAATATATGAATGCACATGTTCTTTGAAGTAGTGTTTTTGGGTTTCTTCAGGTAAATACCCAGAAGTAAGATTACTGGGTCTCTCTTAGTCTCTTGTCATAGCCTTTGTTTAATGTCTACTTTGTCTGTTGTAAATATTAATATCCAAGCTCTTGTTGTTGTTGTTCATTTGTTTCAATTTTTAAGAAATATCTTTTGTATCCCTTTACTTTTGGTCTGTGTGTGTCTTATCTAAAGTGAATGTCTTGTAGGCAGTATATGTAAGGGTTTTATTTTTTGATCCATTCACCTATCCTATGTCTTTTCATTGGAGCATTTAATCTATTTACATTTAAAGTAATTATTGATAGAAAAATGGAGATAGGAAACATAAACAACCAATCAGAAGTAAAGAATACAAAAACTGAAAGAGGGAGTCAATAATAAATTAGATATGGAAGATCGAATCAGCAGTTTAGAAGATAGGACAATAGAAAATACCCAATCAGAACAGCAACAAGAAAAAAATAATCCCCCCCCCCCAAATGAAGATAGTTTAAGGGGCTTCTGAGACAACATCAAGTGTACCAGCATTTGTATCAGAAGAAGAAAAGAGAGAACAAGGACTTGAAAACCTATTTCAAGAAATAATGACTGAAAACTTCATTAACCTGGTGAAGGAAATAAATATATAAGCCCAGGAAGTGCAGTGTCCCAAACAAGATGAACCCGAAGAAGCCTATATCAAGACATATCATAATTAAAATGTCAAAGGTTAAAGAAAAAGAGAGAATCTTAAAAGCAGCAAGAGAAAAGCAGTTAGTTACCTATAAGGGAGGTCAGCTGATTTCTCAACAGAAATTTTTCAGGACAGAAGGGATTGGCAGGAAAAAATTCAAAGCAATAAAAAGCAAGGATCTGCTACCAAGATTACTCTACCTAGCAAAGCTATTTTTTAGAATCAGAGCAATAAAGAGCTTCCCAGACAAGAAAAAGCTGGAGTTCATCACCACCAAATCAGTATTGCAAGAAATGTTAAATAAACTTCTTTAGGTAGAAGAAGAAGGAAAAAAAAGAAAAAAAAAGAAAAAAAAAGTCTCCTTAATTTTTATACATTTGTGTATTTTAAAGAAAATATAATCCATGTTTCTTACACATTTATACTTGTCATCAATTTCTCTTGTGTAAGAGTGACTTGCAAACCAAAAAAAAAAAAGAAACTTAAAAATTGTTTAAAAATTGCCTTGAAACTCTTTTTATTAGGAAACAAATAGCATATTTATTAGCATAGTTAATGTTATGTATCCAGGTGTTCAGTTTTTCAATATATTTAGTAACATTATCTAGAACATCTTTTTGTTTTTGTATTTTGCTTCCCTAGCCTACTAAGATAATGGTAATCTTCATCATCTTTATCATTATCATCAATTGTAATATTATTATTATGTTTATTATTAATAAATAATTATTTTTGTTATAATCTCTACAGTAATGTTAGCAGTATTATAAAAACATATTTTTATAAAATTTTCATTTATATAATGATCTTTACTTAAAAACTTGTATAGAAAAGAATTTTCAAGCTTTATAGCACACTCAATTATTTCATTTTCTGATAGACTGTCAGAGAATTTGTCAATTGCTTTACGTCTTCCATAAAGCTTCTTTGCAGTCCATTTGTCTTATTTTTACTTTCATGACTTCGAGTGTGTTATTCATCTCCCTTAGCTATTTTAGCCTTCTCTCTTTGAATCTTTGTGCCATTGTGTCTCTTTATGATCTAATTTAAAACTCATATCTCTCCAAAAGATTTAATTGTTGAACTCAAATGTTCTGGCCTACTGGTGTCATTTGCCTCTTTATTCCTCTGAACACTACATTGTTTTAATTTGCTTATTTCCTGAATTATAGCCTATTACAGTGTATTTAGAGAATAATGAATTGAGGACTTTTTGGACTTTACAAAATAGATTCCTTAGGAGCCATGACAATAATGTCGACTGATAAACAATCAAGTCACATGATTGGAATGTGCTTAGGGTGTGACTGAAATACCTAAAATCACAGAAACATCAGCAACATCAGCTGTAGATAAGCCCTGACTACAGGAGGTGATAAGCAAAAAGATTCCATTTTGTAAAGACCATATAAGCTGAACACCTCAGAAAGATGATGCTCAAGCTTGATCCAAGAGCATTACAGACCAGTAGGCTGAGAGCCAAAGACTCTGACCTTGTGCTTATTGTAGCCACAGACTCTGAGCTGACATGAGACCATCTGTGCACTCTGGAGACGCTAAGGACTTTCATCCCTTTGCTTTGTCCTGTAAGCCTCTATACTTCCCCCTCTGTGTGCTGTGAGATAACCTGCATGGGTACCTGATTGGTTTATCTGGGAATGTTCCACTCCATAAAACTGGCATTGTGGAAAGACACAAACGGGCCTAGGGGTGTTACTTCTGTAGCCACCTTCCTTGCTTACAACATACTGATCTTTAGGTATTCCTAAATAATCTTGTAGATATGTACTCTGAAACCCAAGAAATCTCCAAGCATCTTTTAAAGTAGTGTCTTTTTTTTTTTCATGTTTTCTCATTGTGCTTAGTTCTGATTGCTACAACTTATAATATCAGTAAGTATGGTTGGTTGGTTGTAAATTTTCACTTTATTATGTGGCATGTGTTATTTGTTTTCTCCATGAAAAAAACACAGTAAATACCAGCTAAAAGTAAATTTTTGCCTGTCTTTTTTTAAAATCAGATTACAAGTCTGTAATTTATTATAATGTGAGACTTGGCCCTTCGAATACACACACACACACACGTATTTATTTATTTAACTAGAGTCTTGGAAACAAAGTGCACACAAAAACAAGTGATGTAAAAGATCGTAATTAAAACTGCCAATTGTAAAATAATGTTCATCTGCAAAACAGATAATGATGAACTACAAAGTAGTAGGGTATTACTTAGGTTTTGTACTAGATGCTGGCAATGCAGAGAGGAAAGACAACCTCTCTTCTCAGATTGTTTTTGGAGTCATAGATATAGACAATTTCAACAGTGAAAAGTGATAGGACATAGGTAAAAGAGTAGAGGCTGGCATCTCGGTCTAGTTTCAGAAAAAGATATTTTTGGAGCCATCTCAAAGTTAGGCAAGTTGAGCAAATTAAACAATATAATAGGCAAATGAAAAAAAACTTTATTTAATAGGCACATAGAACTTGTGCCTGTTACAGATATTAACTCATTCAAGCCTTATAACTATCCCATGGGTAAGCATTGTGACTATCCTAATTTTACAAGGAAGCACAAAGAAGTTAATTGCCCAAGGTCAACAACCAGCACAGTATGCCTGAAATTCAGTATAAGCAATGTGTCTCTAGGGCCCTTGCTCTAAGTCCTGGCAGGAGGCTTCCAAAAAGGAATTTACATATTCATGAAAGAGCAACATGGTCAGAGAAAACAAGTGGTTTGGCATCACCTGACAACACGCTGAAACTCAAGAAGTAAATAAAAACAATGTCACATTGAAAACACATAATTTTATCTTAAACAAATCCTTGTAATCATTGAAATGGCAGGGTTTTATTTCAATGTCAGAAAGAATACTTTCTGGTAACATGGAGAGTGGGATATAAGATAGCTGAACTGAACATATAAAAAAAACTGGCAGGAGGTACTTGCAATAACAGTGAAAAAAATGGTAGAAATATTGTCAAAGGGGAGGTGAAACTCCTGAGAGTTATTCTGAAGGTGGACATTAGAGGGCTTGGTAAGCTGTTGATGTTGAACAAAGAAGAGAAAGTCCTATCTGAAGTGAATCCTCTGAGTTTCTGATTAGGACAGTAGGGTAGATAGTGGTGACTACTGATATAGAAAAGAAAATATCAAACATTAGCAAATGTTCATGACACAATATAAAGAGAAAACAAGATGTGGAGTTTGAAACTATGTATTCTGAATAGTCCTTTAAAAAATATATGTGTAATATACACATTAAAGCTGTGGTGAAAAAAGAACACTATCCATTGTGAATGGTAAAATTTTTCAGTAGAATTTTTTATTTTCTCTTGTATTTTATAAATTTTCTCCAATAGACATAACTTAATTATATTTTCATTAAACTAAAAGTAAATGTTACTAGAAATATTTTAAACAGTTATCTTATTTAGTGTTAACTGGTACAATCATCCTTGAAAGTAAAAGAAAATACTTATCAAAAATAGATGCTTGATGAAATCTGTGTCAGGAATTCTCCTTTTAGAAAGCTATTTTAAAGTAATATATTATTCTCACATGTTTGTTTATAAATATATTTATTTTCATGCCATTTATAATATTAAAAATTGCTATCCACAATAGAAGTAGATGAAATAAATTATAGTACAAATATGTGAATGCATATTATCCACATATTGGAGAAATTACTTACAAAAATATTTTATCACCAGGGAAAATATTTATGATATATGAAAATAGCAGACTTGAATTCTTTGTTGCTGTTCAATTAGAATAACTCTGAGTAGAAGGTGATACTAATTTTCTTCTTACCTTTTTGTATTTTTCAAAATCTATACAATATGGCCGCATATTTACTTTATAAAATGCGTTAATAAAAGAGTGTTTAGTTTGTTTTCTGACAAGTATTACTGTTTTTTAATCATTTCAAATGGGCTAATATTTAAATTGTAAGTACACAGCCAACAAAGAGTGGGAAAATGACCCAGATTAAGAAGCAAATTATGGTGGAAGAGGCAGTTGGTCAAAATCATGATTGTGAATAAAAATAAGTATGAAGAGTCAATCATTACATAAAAAAGTATATTTTTCAAGAATATTTGAATGTGATAGGAGGAATTATAGTTTTTAACTTAAAGAAACACTAAAATTTGGAACTTCAAGTACTGAGAAGATAAAAGAATACTTGTTGGAATATTATCATCTTCTCGGGATTTCTAGAAAACAGTATTCAGGGCTCACACATAGACAGCTGACTCTTTTATTTGTGTTTTGGGAGGTACTGCTTATGTTATTGTTTATTTACTTGGGTAAATTGACCAACATTCAGAAATGACAATGATATGACTTGACTTGTATGGAAAAGTAAATCTTGTGGCCATATTTCTCCTCTGTCCCACGAAAAGTAACAGAATCTGTAGAAAACTAATTCTTTATCTTTATTTAAATTTTATCTGTTTTTGAACAAAACACATATTTTAGATTAATTTGACAAAGTTAAAAATCCTAGTGTGTTAAAATAATTGAAATTATTTTATCTACATGTAAATGTCTTTATTTCATGTAACCTGAGCATTTTATGCTAATGTTTAATATTAATAAAGCTAATATTTATTGAATAATTACTATGTACAAATACTTTAAATACATTATCTCACTTAATCTTCAGAAGATACAATAGCTAGAGATAGTTTAGAAATTGGGCTGAGAGTATTTAAATCAATTTTGTTTTGTGGTCACCCAGTCAGTAAGCAACAATCTCATTAGAGAGATAGATAGCATTATCTGCATTTGAAAGATGAAGGAATTTAGGCTGAGAGAGTATAAATAACTGGTCCAAAGTCAGTCATATAACTGGAATATAAGTGTTGGAATCAAGATTCAGGATTTGATTTGAGCCTCTATACCCTCAATGTTTCCAGTATTTCTAGGAAGAAAAAAAAAAGTATAACACTTCTCTTTTAAGAACATTCTTGAGAACCTGATGTTTAATCATGAATATTTTCTTTATACAGATATCTGTTATATATTTCTTGTACTGCTTGCGTCTGTTCCTTTTGTACTCCTACTTTTCATATGTAGCTGTTAATGATTTAATTTTTATAGTAATTTTCAGGTCTATGTATCCATGTGATGTTAAGATCAGATTTAGTCATTTTGGATTCAAGAAAAAGCGTTCTCTTCAAAAATTAAAAGGCATTTCCTTCCTTTCCTACATCTCTTCCTCTTTTCTTCTTTTCTGTGTTTTCTTATCTCTTCCTTCCTTCTTGTCTATCTTTTTTTTTTTTTTTTAAATTAGCTATGGATTTAAACCTTGTAAGGTTGGGAGAGGGGAGACTTGATATGTGGGTTAGTGTGAATTTTCATTCCATATGATTCTTTATCTTACCAAGAGCAGAAAAATAATAGCAGATTTTTTGCTTCAATAACCTTGAGAAAATATTTACACTGGAACTCATTGTTCTTCAGTTCACTTGTTCTTATGAAGTAAGAATTATTGTCTTCATTTAGCAGATGAGTTAGCTGAAACTCAGAGAGATTAAATGGTGCATTTAAAACTATTCAGCAAGGGAGTATACTGGATATAAATTTCAACCTGGATCTGCTCGGTGTCAATACTCATGATTTTTTTCTACTCATTCTCTTCTTTTATTCTAAAATATAGAATTATGAAATTTCAGAGATGAAAAAGTATTTGAAATCACTACATTAATTTATGTTTTAGAAAATTGTAGCCCAGAAGAATTACACCATTTATTTAAGGTTATATAACCAATTACTACTGTACCAGCACTATGATTGTGGTTGCTTTCTTTCCATATTTCGAAAACTAACAAATTGGCCTAAATTCTTTGGCTTACTAGATTTAAGTAAAAAGTTATACCCCTGAAGTGAGATGATGAATTAGAAAAGGATGTACCACCTGGACAAATTATTATTTTGTACTAATAAAACTGCACCCCACCTTGATGTCAGGTATCAGGGTAAAAGGATTGGAAGTGGACTTTAACTCCCCCAGTCCATTTCAGCTGGACACCTTGGACTGTGTACCAATTCTTGACCATTTGCAGTAGCTCTTCCAATAGAGACACTTCAAAGACATTTTTCTGGTCTCTTCTTACATGGCATCTACTTTAGTATATGTCACATGGTGTTACTTTGTTGCTATAGTCTCCATTTTGATGGGTTACTAAAACGGGGGCACTGATTGTTGCTTTAATTATTGCTCTTAGAACCAGCTTGGTATTATGCCAATATCAACAGTGCTTTTATTCTTAGAGTCTAAGCAGTCACTATGAACTGCAGACTCCACTGTGCTAAGTCCTTTCTCAATAGGCCCTTCAAGCTTATATTCAATCACCCTTTCACTCATAGGATTTTAACATTGTAGGCCAAAATTGGATGTCTTGTTTTACTATTTATAAACTTTTTTACATTCTGCAATCAATTTTAACTCAGAACTAGAATTAGCAATGTTTATGCCCCTAAACTAGTAGTTTTCAAAGTTTACTCCCTGAGTAAGAATCGTTAGCATAACCTGGTCAATTGTTAGAAATTAAATTCTTGGGTTTACTACTGAGTGATTCTGATGTGTGCTAAAGTTTGAGAACAGATCTCCTTAAATATTTTATACTTCAATTATATGTGATGATCCACTCATTTCCAGCCATAGCTTATACTTTCATATTTTTGTGCCTTTGCTTAAATGGTTTCCTTTGCTTTAGTCATCCATTCTCTCATTTTCAGATGTTCACTCATTCTTTCAAGTGTTATCAAAAGCCATTTGCTCCTAACTTTCTCCAGTCAGTATAATGTGCCCCTCACTATGAGCATTCAAAGTATTTTGGTTTTATAGGGGGCTTATACAGCTAGCCATGTCATACCTTGCGTCGAGCTGTTTATGTTCCTAGTTGTCTCCCATAGTAGTAGACTGCAAGGTTTGCTGAGCACAAGTTCTATGCCTTTCGTGCTATACTTCTCTTTGGTCTCAGTTTCCTTCCATTTTTAATGAAAATGATATCTGCCCTATGGGATTCTTTCCAAAATTAAAATGTATAATATATGAAATAGATAATGAATGATAGCTGATAATATTATCAGTATAAACTATATAAGTGTTTGTTGACCCAATTAAACTTTAGGTCTCTTAGATATTCATATAAAGGTCAGTGTCCTTCTTATCACTAGTAAAAAAAATGAAAAAAAGAAAAAGAGAATTGAAAGAAATCTGTAGAGAAACTTTTTCTCTTATGAAAAAAACATGAGCCTTTTTTACTACATTTATACCATAATCTCAATATTAAATTTGTTTAAAATAGGATTATTGGACATGGTAAATTACTATATATAAACTATTTTATATATATATAGCATTACACTTTTCAACTATATTCAAGATTGTGCAGACTAAGTGAAGAGTTGGGAATCTCTGAAAACAGACCTATAGTCCTCAAAGGTGGCTCAATGACAAAGTGTTTCTTGTGCTAGACTTCAGTTTTTCTTAGATATATTTAAGTATTATTAATTACAGAAGTTATCATGTCTCTTATTTTAGAAAAAGATGGAACCAATGGCTCATTTCAAGATGTGGGCTGTATCACAAAAGTTTATCAGAGACAAAATGGGCTCAGCGAAGAAATACTGGGTAGTGGGTTACATTGGAAATGGATGTATTAATTTCAATAAAACATTCCAAAATTATTCATTTACTAGTAGTTCCTAGTCTATTTTTGCAAGTAGATCATAATATTCTACTGTTTAAAAGCCAGGTCCAAAGCCTATTTTCTCATGTTAATGTATAGGGCTAATATCCTCTAAAACAATAAGAATGTTGATTCAACAGAGTTGACATTCTTTAAAATGTAGGATTGTATGACTGTTTACTAATTATTCAATACATATTTAGAAACTGCTTA
The DNA here is from genome assembly GCA_028627145.1 of Eidolon dupreanum. NCBI lineage: Eukaryota > Metazoa > Chordata > Mammalia > Chiroptera > Pteropodidae > Eidolon > Eidolon dupreanum. The sequence goes on along the minus strand of CM053507.1, from coordinate 84,955,792 downwards.
TTAAAATTATTAACTTATCAAAATAAAGTAAATATTGTACCAAAGGAAGATGATGATGATGGTGGCAACAATGATAATAATAATGCCATTTATCATTTTTCTGTTTTCCAGGCTCTATGTCAAGAACTTCACAAACGGTAAAATTGATCTTCACTTAATTTTATATATAACAGTAAAAATAAATCCTTATTTTTTATTGTTTAGAGAGGAAGAAACTGAGGATCAAAAAACATAAGTGATTAATCCCAAATCACACATTCAGAAAGTGATGTGGTCAGGATTCGAACTTAAGTATAACAGATTTTGAGTCTGTCAAGTGTTTTAATCACTTTGGAAGAGGGACAATAAATAACAATTTGACCATTAGTTTTTTCTTAAAGGCAGATTTAGGAAAACAATTAGACATTGTCTTTTTTGTTTGTTTGTTTGTTTGTTTGTTTGGAGCTTTAATGAACAGTGAAAGCCAGTTTGATATAGAGATTCAGCATATACACTCTAAGGCCTTCCCGCTTTTTATTTGGGATACTGCCTCCAAAACTTGTTTGCTGTTTGATATTGGAAAAACTAATTCAATTCTTGGTGCCAGTATATTATTTGTTGACTTGAAGTAGTAATAGTACTTATCTCATACTGGATTATAATAAAGATATTCTCACTCAGTCTCTAGTCTCTCTTTGTTGTGTCCCTATCTCTCTCTGTCTCTCTTTCTCTCTGTGTATATATGTATATATGTACACATGCACATATATACATATATGTAAAAATATGTGTCTAGAAGTTGATACAAACAAGGCTGATTTCATCTTTGTGTGCCCCCTAATTTTCTTCTAGTTTCTATGCTAAGGACTAACTAGTCTCAGCCAACACCAAAGCCTCATAATTAATGATTAACGGTGTCCTGTAAGCTTACACAATGTAACCAACCATAAAGGTTCCTGTTAATAAACAGCCAGAATGACATAGAAACAAATATCAAATGAGGTGTTGGCATCAGGTCTAAGCAATTATCCATCATAAGACCACCAGAAAGTATGATTACTGGCTTGTACTGAATTTTTTGTCCTTTTGTCTTGTCAATCATCAGTAATTCAGCTATACTACAAAATATGTACTATTACCACGGTCTAGTAGCAGAGAATAATCTGCACAGACTGCTGGGTCATCTTTTCTGCTCTTATCTAATCTTCCTGTAAGTAAATTATCGAATAAAAAATTCTGTTATATTCAATGGACTTTCCTACTTTGTTTTTAGGTCTTAAGATGCCTTTACAGTTTGGTTGTCACTGGACCTCTGTTCTACCTTCAGACAACATGTGTCTTATATCTATGTGTACATATGTCTATATGTATATTTACATATTCACGTGTCATATGTATAAAGTCCTTTCATCCATCCATCCATCAATTTATCAATCTATGTATCTTAGAATAATTCTTGGCACTTTGTAAGTACTGTGTACATACTATATATATATATATATATATATATATATATATATATATATATATTTATATAATCATCATCATCGTCATCATCATCATTATATTTGATTTTTCCTTCATGTGTTGCTTATACCAATGAAGTCTTTCCATATTTTAGTTCAACATTATTTAAACTACAACAGTGGGACATAAATAAAATTGCTTCCGCCTTATAAGAATAAAAGCAATTGATATTTCTAAATATTTTAGCACTGGATAATTTTTTCTTTTCTTTTCTCCCAAGGTCCTCTGAAAAGTGAAATTTCCAAATGAATTAAGTCATTAACAGCCTATGGCCTAATGCAAAATGGTCACTGAAAAATAACTACATATATTAACTTGTTTTAACCCATCAAAAAACTTCTTCCTACATTGCTAACCTAAAGATAGCCGCCTTCACTGCCCCAGCACATCATATTGATATCAACTAGTTCAAAGGCTAAAAGTAAGCTCTCTAAATATTATTGGCTTGTGCCATTAAGACTACACTTCTCTTTCCCGAAGAACATGTGTAACTTAGAGAAACGTGAAGGCATGATGAAAAAAATAATAATAATATGATGGGGATCATACCAAATGCATTTATTGGTTTCATAGCAAAAATCATTACTTGTGAAGTTTATAGAATAAAATACTGAAACATAATTTTTGCCATATTTTTATACGTAAGTTTTATTTTATTCTTCCTAGCATCAGAGAATAATATACATCAGAAGTTTTAGCATATAGGTTCTGTACTCAGTTATCATATTTGTTCATTTCATATGGTTTATTTTAAAACTAAACCCTATAATCCCTTGGGTTAAATGTGCTGATTGAAGAAAGTATCATTAACTTATTTTTATCCATCACCCCACAAAAAGAAAGTAAATATTTGAAACCAAACAATAGATTAAAGCTAAAATTGGTTTACAAAAAAAATATTTTTTCTAAAAAAAATTTTATTAAGTTTCTTTCATTTTCAAAGCCCTAATGTGCTAATTTTGGGTATAATAACTGGTGAGCTTTTAAAAATACAAAAAAAAAAAATCACACCATTTCAACATAGACATTTTATTATGATAACAGTAATGCATTACAGCCACTGAAGCCCAATAGTACCTAAACACTGTCATTCTCAATTTCTTAATAGAAAAAAAAAAGAGACCTTATCTATGTGATAATCATAAGTTAGTTTCTTGCCATCTGTATTACTAAATTTTATTTTTTTATTTAAAGACTGACTCAGCTTTTGTAACAAAATACATAGTATATATTCATTTAGTTAACACTGGAAAATAAAATTATTTCTTTCTTTAGTATCACATTTTCTTTCTTTCTTGAATATCACATTTGCTTAATGAGATTTAGGTTTTTTTTTTTTTTTTTTTTTTTTTTTTTTTTTTTTTTGCAGTGTTATTACTCTAGTATGAAAACAGGTTTGTGATGTCTCCGAAGCTGAAATATCAATTAGAGACAAAGAAAAATATGTGAAATTCCCCTGCTCTTTCTTCTGTAATCCTCAAATTCCTCATAATACTTCATACCGTAACAATAGATGTATGCTATCCATTAAGCGCTGCTGTCCCATTTTGTCTAATTGGTCCCAATATTGTTGCTATCAGATATGCTCCCTTTTATTGCCATCTGATTCCATTTACAAGGAGTGTCATTCATCATTTCTACATGATAACATAAAACGTGTATCTTTTATGCTATGTCTTTTTTGACAAGCTAGTTATTTCTACTGTATGTCTTCCTGCTCTGCTGTCCAGTGGGAAACATAAATCTGCTTTCTTTGTGTGAAAGGTTTCCTGTAAGATGTAGAGTATTGACTTAGAGTAGTTTCTATATGCAGTGGATTATCCAGGAGTTAAAAATTTGCATATTTTGTTGAAGAGATAATAAATACCTATTATAAAGATTAAAATACAGACAAATATACATACACACAGACACATATGAGTGCATACACATACACACATAAGACTATTGATATTGATTTGGGTACATGAGACCATAAGGCAATCTGGAATGATAGCTTTGGTTTAGTCATATGATCTAATGACAGGTGCGCACTTCCTTATTTATCTCTATGAACTATAAACTCTACAAGGAAATATTCCATTTGCTATCCTTAGTGTAGAAATGGAAAATTCCATAGCTTTAAAAGGAACAAACTATTGGGGACTGGGATTCTATCTAAATAAGGCAAACTCCAGACAACTTTAAATTTTATATCAGTAAGAAAAATTTATTAGTAAGGCTCATTAGAGTTTACAATGTTTTTTTGTTTGTTTTTTAATTTTAGGGTTTTTTTTTATTTTTAGACAGTGTCTTATGTATTGATAATCATCAAAAAGTTATGACTCAAGGAATATTGTGATAGTCTCCAAAACAAAATACGTGATTAAATAAATAGCAACAGGTCATGCAGCAATACATGGCAGAACCAATAATCATCTAGGCCTCTGACTCCTGAATCAACGATGTTCAAATTATACCATTAATAAACATCAATAATTAAAATAAAGGAAGAATTTTCTCTCTTTCATTACCTGTACTGTTCTGCTGGGTGTCCATGTTCTCTCACTGTGGTCTCACTGGTTTGACTTTTCCCATAAACAACTAAGATGGGCTTAGTTCACTCATTTATTCTCTAATTTACTCAACAAATACATAAATGGACTGAGCTATGAACTGATTATCTCTATACACAATCAAGGGAATGCTTTCATCTAAATTTGTAAATTTTTATTGGCTTATATAAATAAGTTATATATTTACTAACATGGCCAATTTATTTGTTCATCTACAGTCTAAAGCAAAAATACGAATCTTAAGACTATTATAATAGAGTTAGGGTTTTATACTGACCCTCTAAATTAGTTGTTACATTTCCACAATTAACTTTTAAAATAACTTCTAATTTATATAGTTATTTCTATTGTTTTGAACATAATAATCACTCTGATGAAGTTTCAACTTTTAAAATACAAGCAACTCATAAAAATAATGAAAATGCAAAAAATATGAACATGTTCCTTTGCCTCTCTTTTTATAGACAACTGTTTTACAGTGCTGCTGCTTTCAGCAAGAAACAATCTGTTCTATGGCCATGACGTGGCTCACTGATACACAAGCAGCTAAGAGCATCCAAAAGGCATAATAGGAATACAATTACAGCTCTTAGAGAGCCTGTTCCATCACTAGTCATATCTGAATTGTACCAATTAAAGAAGTAATAGGAGCATTTTTTTTTTCCTTTAGTAATTTAAATACATGTGTTTTCAACTCATTTCTGGACAATAATGGTTTCAGGTTTGTTCCTTAATTCAGTCTTTCTTATAGAATTATTAGTGGTATATTGACTTAAATTAACAGAAGAACAGTATGAAAAAAATAAATAAAAGAAACTTGTCTTTGCCTGAAAAACACTAGAATGTCATAAACAACTAGACCTGTATCCAGGCATGACTATGTAAGCATCTCGGGAAGCAGAAAAACAAAACAATTCAAAGTATTTCCCATATAAAAAGAAACTCTGGTACTTAAAAATAAACGAGTTTGTTTTTATTTTTCAGGTTTTTATGTTTCTGGACATATGTCCTTAAGAATGTTGAAAAGTAAAAGAAAATACTATATATTTAAAAACATAAACAATTGTATTGTTTGTATTAAATTCTTTGAAAAATTGACATGTTCAGCTATGTACTTTTGCTTTTAGAATTAAAATAATTAATTTGCCAAAGCAAAAACTCTAAATCGATTAAATATAAGTTAGGAATCAATTATTAAAATATATATTAAAGCAATGAATGTGATACACATATTACAATGTCAACAAAAACGACTTTGCCAAAGACTTTTGTATAGTGAAGACAATTTAGTCTGTATTTAGTCGAATAAACTGGGGTAGGTTCTTTCACATCTCTAGGCCTAGTTTAATAGATAGTTATAATACCCATATCTTTAGATTCTTGTGAGGTTTCTGTTTATAAAATAATTGTTCAATGGTATTTAACAGAGAGCATTGTTTCAAGAAACACTGCTTATAAAGGATCACACATAAAAACTATTAATGATATTTCAAAATATGGAAAAATTTAACATTTAAATTGACATTTCCACAAAGAGAACAACTGGAAGTACAAATTTAAGTTCTTTAAAATTTAACCAAAGACTTCCATGGTGCTTTCATTAAAAAGAAAACAGTGATTAAAGCTTTTGGCCCACTGACATATCTATCAAAAATCCTTGAAGATTTGTGAAAGGAAAATATTTTCTGCTGTTTTCAATGAGTATATTTGTCAGTCTAACAGTTTTAAAAATAACTTCTAAGTGCTAAGCAGGAACAGTTAAGCACATTCGGCCATTTAGTCATTTTTCCATTCAACAAATATTTTTTAACTGCCTACTATGTGTCAGAAATTGTGCTAGACTCAAGATGAAAAACATATGGTCCCCAGCCTCAAGGAACTTTTAGTGTTCTCACAAAGCAAGCTCTGCCGAGATGATGTCTAAAATTTTTCTTTTATATTCACACCTAGCATCAAATGTTTAAAGTTATCCACAGAGGTTATAACTTTTGTATTGTTGATTCACTTACCAATTGCTAAAGCTAAACAATGTCTGAAAAGGGCTGTTTGCTTAGATCATGAGGAGGACTTACTTGGGGATCTAGTTATAATGTTTTCAAATAGAATTTTCTTGAATTTATATTTTAATAAATCCAAACCTCACATAGAATAGAAAAATCACACTGTGTAATAGCAATTTAACTAAAATGTGCTAGTCATTTCACACACACTGGAAAGTGGCAAGCATTTTTTTCTGATGTGTTAAAATTTAATCTGTTTAGCAAGTTTTAAGAAATAGCCCTTTTGAAAACTTTTGTCTTGATATTTTTGTCTTATTGTATTTAAGAAATATTTCCATGGTCCATAAGTACTAATGTAAAATTATTCTCATACCTATAAGTACTTTTAAAATCACCTTGGAAATTTTTTGAAGCGAATTTTGCTGTATCTCTAATATTATATGTTTGATATCTCCATGAGGTCGAAATTCACTTAAATACCATGACCAGTTGTACATATAAGATAAGCAATTATTGTTTGACATCAGAATTTTACTTTTTTTAGCAATGTTTCAGTCACTTAACCATCTATGTTATTGAACTTCAAAATCTATGAGATATTTCTACCTTTTAAAGATGTTGCTACCTCATACCCTTTTCTGGAATATCTTCATAAGCTCACTGAGGGTAGACTATCAATGTAGAAAAAAGAAATTCTAAAGTGTAATTTCACTCATATTTTTCTTTTAAAAACTCCTCAGAACAAGTTAAACTTAAAAGAAAAATTATATTTTAAAATATAATAATAGTAATATTTCCCCTAATGTATATTATAACATATATATATACACATTATATATAGTATATTCATTTTTATATATGTACATGTATGTATATATACATTTCTGTATACATTTCTATCCAAATGGTAATCATGTATTGGGAAGTGATGAAGGAAGAGGAGTGTCCATCATCAAAAGAGGTTATAATTAGATATTCCTACATGGTCTAAGGTATTGAGTTCAGCATTAATAAAATTCATAGAACTGAAAACTTGAAAACTACATAATGACTCACACACACCAAACAATTTAAAATATATTAGTTCTGTTATAACTTATCTTAAGGTCATTGGATCTTTACAAATATTTTCTTCCTAAATCTAATACAGAGAGAACAACATAGCAATAAGGACAAGCTAAACAGCTTGATTTCAAATCCTGATTCTACTATTTACTAGCTTTGTGAACCTCTCTGAGTCAGAGTCCCTATCTATAATTGGAGATGACTCTTTCTTCTCCTCTAAAGTTTCTTCTTTGTGGGGGTATCATGAAGATTAATACACAGAGTTAATACACAAAGAAACACTTGGTAAGATTTACCTCAGCAAGAGTTAGCTCTATTTTTCAATGCTCATGGATCTACATCTGTAAAAATTACCTTTGGCTTCTAGAAAATAAAATTGGTGAATCTAAAGGAACACTCAGTGCTGTGAGTGTTTTCTATAAATTGCTCAATGTTATGACTACTTCCTGTAAAAATTATTTGTTATCATCTCCAGACTTATCTAATGCTAAAAGCCCAGAAAAAAAAAAAAAAAAGAAAGAAAGAAAAGAATTTGAAAGAAAATAAAAAGCTTAGTTAGGCTTTCAAATATTCTCAAAAATCTAGACCTAGATATTTCTATAGCAGTGACATCAAACCAGACAGACATTATTCTCATCTCCAGGCAATTATATGGCTAGATATTTAAATGTTGGGATACCATTTTTATCATGCTTTTCAAGAAAGGAATTAAAGTAGTTATTAATTAATTGCATGACTACTTTGAGACTGTGAATGCCAAAAGGGAAGTTGGCCAGCAGATCCACCCAATTCAAAGAGAACAGATTGTGAAATGTTCCTTAACTTCCTGGCCAAGGTCAAACTTTAGAGACATATTTGAAAGAATGAGCGAGATGATCCTTGAGACCAGCACAAGGATAGTGGAGAGTAGTTTCCTTTTTAATTTACTTCAACTGGTAGACTCTTGGGCCAGTCTGAGTAAATTTTCTAATTTTTTAATGGATAATTTGGTAGATTAAAGACAACCTCCAACTCTTTGACTCTTCTTCCGTGAAGAGGTAGAGCCTATTACACCCCCTTGAATCTGGGTGACTTCAGTGACTGTTTTGATCGATAATATACAGCCACAATGAGTACCTACTCTCTCAGGCAGCACTGAGCCACCACATAAAAATAAATTCTGGCTACCCTGAGACTATATGAGCCTGACTGGCACATATAGACACCTTCCTTGGCAGCCTCTGGCCATGCTCAGCCTTTCAATCATCCCCATCAAAGCTCCAGATATGTGAGTGTAACCACCTTGAACCTTCTAGATCAGCCCATCTGCCTCTGAATAACAAGGTGGCTTTAGTCAAAACCACATGGAACGGACTAGCCCAGCTGAACTTTGCCTGAATTCTTGACCCATAAGATCATAAGATATAATAAAGATGAGTTCTAAATATCTCCCACTGCTTCATTTAAATTGTATTTTTTATATAAGTAAAGACAATAAAAACATTTCTGTAAATCTCATCTATGTATAGCTGAGAGATCTGATTTGGTTTCCCACGATAAATAGAATTCCTCTACTTATATCCTATAATTTTCCAGCAGCTTCAGTTCCTTCTCAACTTCAAAATAATAAAAATATTAAATAATTCTCAAAAAAGTAGAATAAAAGGTGAGACCCTGCTTAAATGTCACCTCCTCAGAGAGGCCTTCCCTGACTAACCTACTTGTACATTGTTCATTGATCTTATTCTGCTTATTTTTTCTTCATTACACTTATCACTACTGACATTACATTAAGTATATACTGCCCATCCCCACTTTTATATATCATTAGAATAGTGACAAGAACATAAAAGCCTGAATAAATATTTGCTGAAGAAGTTAAAACTTTGTCTTAAGATATTTTACCTGAAAATAAGAAATATTGTGTTTTCCTATAAAACTGTCACCCCAGTATTTTGAAGAAAGGTATTCTGACATTGTCTAAAGATAGAAGTTTTTAGTTTTCAAGAAATAATTAATATATGCTTTTATATATGCTTTTATTTTTAAAGATGATTATTAAAAATATTTACTCGGTATTTGGTTGTATAACCAAAGCCATTTAAAAATTAACTTTTAAATATTTCATGAAAGCTTGTATTTCTCTTTGGAGTTAATAATCAACTAAAATTTTTTCTTCATCTTCCCTTGATTTGTGTTTAATTTTTCATGACACTAAATTGTATGTGAAATACTAGCCCCATATTTCATGTGATTATCTGTATAATTTATGATCACGAGGGTGTCAAGACATTTATTTTAGCACATGTGAGTTTACAATGGTATTGAAAGGTTATGTTGATAAAATTAATTGTCCTCTTTGACAAAGGGTGGAAAAAAATCTAGAAAGCTTTTAAGTAAAAGTGAAATTGACTTCGAAATGGCAAAACATACAGTGAGTTTCCATTTGATTTAAATGAACAGGCTATTATCAATCTATTCATAAAATCTCAGTGTGGTACCATTTCCCTATTAAAGCTTTATGTAGAGGGAGTGGAGTTATTTTGTATGCGTATCTTTTGTTCTTCTACCATTTTCTCTTTCCCATGTTTAAATTATAAGAGAGAAATTAGGAAAATAAAAGAAGCTGACTGAGAAAGGCCACATGGAAGATTTGAAGCTTCAGGAGTAGGAGCAGGGAGCACCAATCCTCCAGGCATGTTGCTTGCATGGCTAACAATACATTTCACTTTAAAATTCAGTTAAACTGCATGAGAAGCTACATTATTATTTTCCTGAATTAATTTCTCTTTCTCATTCAACAATGACTGTCCTTATCAACCACTCTCATAATGCGGAGTAAACAACCAACCACCTCAGCAACATATACTATTAAGATTCTTCCTTTTTCAGGCCAGCTGTCCCTACAATTATATTTTACAAATACAATTCTACAGAGCTCCTCTCAGTTGAACACAATAATGTAATTTTACTGAATGACTCTGCAGAAGGCCTAATTATTTCTTGAAGCAGGGCTCCTGATGTTATTTTACATTTAATTCACAACCACATGCTGAAGGTTATTATCTGTGCAGCAACCAATTGAAATGTTTTCTGAAAAGTATTTTGGGTACTTTTTAAGCTGTGACTTTTAAAAACAATTGTACTTTGCTTTTCAAACATACCTGAGAGACTCAAATATAATAGAGAATTAAATTAAAAACTTTATATATGCTGAAATAAATCCATTTAAATTGAAAAATATGTTCTACTTCCAATATTATTGAAAGTGTACCTGTATCATCCAATCAACTATTCTATAGTTTATTTTAATTAAAAAAGAAAAAAAAAACTTGTAAATCTCTGTCAGTGAATGGGAAAGGTGTTATTCATTCATGAAATCTTTTTCAAAAACATCAATTAAAAATGATCTTTTCTTGAAATACCTAGCGTCTGTTTGGATTTTCTATGACATCTGTAATATATTGCCTTAAACTGTGATCTTTCTTTTTTTTTTAAAGACACACATATTTATATACATATACTTATCTTCCCTTGAAAAATCTATTGATACAGAAAATACCACAACAAAAGTAATAGTTAACATATAGCAAGAGTTTACTGTGTATCAGGAGGAATCACATTTTAGATATGTCATCTCCTTAAATCTTCATAATGGTCCTGAGTAAAAGTCCCATTTTACAGATAAGAATTTCAAAACTTGGAAAGATTTAGTAGCTTGAAAAAGGATAAACAGGTAGCAAACGGAGAATACAGGATTCTAGTCAAGAGATCTGCTATCACAGATCTAGCTCACAACACATCATGCTGACATATATTTAGATTAGGGTTTTTTTTCAATTACTGAGACTGTGTGTGTGTGTGTGTGTGTGTGTGTGTGTGTGTGTGTGATCTTTTGCAAAATGTGCAGATTTTTTTGAAAGGAGAACAAAATTTAAAGGTAACAAAATTTTCCATATAGATGTTGGGTCTTTAAAAACAGCCCCAAACAACAGCAATAATATTAACAAAGTGCATTTCTAAATTCCAGAATAGATTTTATAATAAAATTATTTTTCCTATATGATTTCTTTACCTTAGGAAATTAAAAGTAGTACATTATTTTCCTATGGAGGGCAATAAAAACTATTCACTCTCTGATATTATACTTAGTTATATTTGAGAGGAAAAACTGCTCTTCTCAAAACTGAAGATGAAAATGATATTTAGAGCTAGAAATAAAAAAAATGAAATTAATTGTATAATAGTAAAGTTAAAATATAAACATATTTTATTGAAAAAAAGCAAAAGGGTCTTTCACTTTCCAAATAGTTCTGGAACCCCTACAAACCATCTCCACAGTTTAGGCATATTATTTTTTTTCAGAGTACTTTTGTTGAAATGGCATTAAAATATACCTACAAACTTCACAAATTCTATGATAAAAGGCTTGTCTGTGAAAACAATTAGTTATTAGGCAGAACTGTCTGCAAGAATATATTTATTTATATTACCCAGTAAGCATTTAATTCACTTTGAGTTTGCTTTTGTTGTAACAAGTGTTAATTCTATACCAAGATAGAAAAGTGTCTATGTTAATGAAGTTTACAGAGAAAATATTTTTCTGTTTCATAGAAATATTATGAGCCATTTTCTTAGTATGCGAATGATAGATAGAAGTAAAATAGTTGTGACTTTTGTAATATTACATATAGGTATGCTATTTAAATTTTTTAATTTATTAGTAAGACATTTAGGAAACATTATTGATTATTGCCTATAATAAAATAGCAACCAAACTAAATAATACTTTTCAATGAAATTACAATAACAGTGTAAAAATAAATATTGAGGTCTTTTCTTCAAAATGAGAATCAAAAGAGAGGATATATGATTTCAGTAAACACACTTCTACTGAAATGCTATTAACAATGTGATTAATATAGTTACTTCTATGCTTCATATTCAAGTAGATAAAATGATTAGTACAATTGATGTAGTCATAAAAACAGGAATATATAAAATGTACTTTATCACAAAAGACATTACATTGTTAAAGAGATACTGCACTGTAGAAAGAGGCATCCTGTGAATAAAATGTAACTGTCTTTTTAGGTCTTAATACATTCTAAAGTATTTTTAAGTATTTTTTATATTAGGAAGAAATAAATTGAATTCAGATATATAACTTTTAACTTACTTCTCAAATAGCAAATCATATAAAAATGTGTATTAAATTTCTAGAAATTTCTAAAATATAAAATGTATTTTTGAGGCAAAATTCAAACTTTTATCAAACAAATATGTTCTTTATATAAGGTATATATAAATTTTAAAATCTCATTAAATCAAGTCCACTAGTGAACCAGATGTTAAGCAAAAATAACATGGCTATAACTTCTTGAAAAAAGGAGTGAGGAATGTACCCCTCTTATTGGAAGGTATATGTACTCTAAGGCAGGACTGTTATGAACAGCTGTTAGCCACCATGCATAAATTGTGAATATCTGAAATAGTTCTGTATAGTAATAGGAAATTCACGGTTATTTTACACCTTTAGAGAAGCTTTAGTTCCAGCCTATCAAAGCTCATTCTTTCCTGGAGGAAGCTCAGAATTACATGCCTTCCACATCTGCAGAGCATGTTGTGCTTCTCAATCATCTAACTGCGCTAAGATTGGCACAAAAGATCACTGTTTTCAGGCATTTTCTCAAGCCATGTTTGTTTTCAGCAGGATAGGGGCAAGCAGGGCAGGAGAAACAAAAGTGCACTGTGAAGTCACAGGATTACAGTCCATTTTTCTGCCTATGTAAGATGTTAGTGGAACCATGAACAAGAAACTTGGTTTTCACTTTCTTAACTAGCTTGACCTATCAGAAAAGTTCTCTGTCTGTATTTTCCTATCATAATGACCTTCTCACTACTTTTTATGGTTATAACTTCCTTCAGATCTTTATGGAAGATCTATTCAGTAAGTAGCATGAAGTTCTGTTTTTATTATAAAATACTAACATCAGTTAAGCTTTACCAAGAAGAATATTTTGTAGAGAAAATTTTTATTAACTTGCTTACAATTTTTCTTATTTGAATGTTTCTGAATCAAAATGTTAGAAAACAATAAATGATTCTTAAGAGAATTTGTAGTATTCTCAAGAATATTTATCAGGCATAAAAATTATTATATAAGAAAAATCATTAAAAGTCATGTTAAAAATATCTTTAAAAATAATGGTTTATCTGAATATTCTTTCTTACAATTTCTGCAATAAGTTTTCATCCATGATTAAAAGAAAACTAATAAAAGGACATTACAAAATCTATTGTAAGATACAAATAAGCACCAGTTATTCTTCCTACCAAATTTTCAGAGGCAATGATCTTTTACTTCAGTAGTCACTGAAATTTTCTCTAGAAGACCAAAATTTTTTTTTTTTTTTTGTTAATTGGACCTCATCAGGTGAAATGAGCAGGAGAAAACTGAAGTTATATTTGCTATTTTTGACATACTTATCACCAGCTCCACATGCTACTGAATCAGGGTATATTGGGAATTGGATGGACATGACTAACTCAAATTTTATGACTTATTAAATTTGAGTTAAAAAAATGACCTTTGAAAACCAACTGCAAGGTTAACCAAAATGGTATCCTATCCATCAAAAATTATTCTCCAAACATGTTTTGTGAGATATGCCCAACATCGACTCATTTATCTTTGATACGTGTGTGTGTGTGTGTGTGTGTGTGTGTGTGTGTGTGTGTTTAACATATTGGATAAATCAAACTCAAGAATATTACAAAGAGGAAAATACAAAGAAATTTACAGTGAACTTAAAAGATAGCAATGACTAAAATTTATGTTCCAAGGCAAGAGTGCACAATTCTTATTTAATAAATCACTAGCAAATCGTAATTTATCTAATAGGAATAGTTCATCTTTTTAAAGATTGTCTACATGATAGCCGTACCACAAAGGAAGGGAGAAGAAATGTTTTGTTTTCTTTTTAATGGTGACTTGGAGAGCATTAGAAAAACTCAAAACCATTTAATCAAAATCAGAATCTACCCATATTAAGATAGAGAGTTTCATCGTTTATTATTTTTTTGAGAATTTCAGTGGAAATGAGTTGACTGATGACAAAAAGATTAACTTGCAAAACAAGATGTATAAAGAATGGTTCTTTTGCCTTGGCAGGCTTCTTACTGTGCTAATCCTATGCAGTTATAGTTAGGGGTCTGGGCTTTCTTGAATCTAGACAGTGGTGTTCAATCTATGTATATTTTATCCCTTTTTAGAGTTTGTAATTATCTTTATTTCACTGATTAGTGCTTGCTTGTCTCTTACTAGTTTTATACGGCCCAAGTTTGATCGCATGACCTTACTAAACAATATCTTTTCTGTAGGTAGCAATTATATTTTTTTCTCTAAAATTCTTCATTTTATACTATCTCATAAAGATAGCATAAAGTGGGAGAAGTTCATAATTCTTGTCTGATTGACTGAGTTTTGACTTTAATTTAGCTAAAGGGCTTTGATTTCTTGTGTCCCTCACAATTTCTTCCTTGTTTTCTCCCCCACCCCACTCCATTAGTTTTTCTCTTAGATTTGCATCTCCATGTTTCCAGACCCAGATTTATAAATTCAGTTCCACTCTTGAGCAGTCTGTTGGTTGGCTGTTTAACCCTAATGGAGTGGGGCCCTCAACAATTGTTGACTGTGCCTTTATGTCTTAGGAGAACAAGTGCTATTCCTCTGCCCAATTTCCTGTCATCATAAGCTTTTGCATTTGCTCCCATCTTATTAAAAAAAAAAAAGTATTTAAGATAATCAATGGGAGTAAACATTATAAAAATGTAATAACCTATAAATTAACTTTACAAAACCACAATTTGCTCTCTACAGCCTATTTAAATGTGGGATAATAAAAAAGTGTTTTCACAATTATCCTTTTTAATCTTGGAAAGTATTTAGTTGCTGTGGTGAAGATAAAAATCCTCCAAAATTTTGGAGAAAATTTTTAGTATTCGCAGCTTACGTTATCAAAATCATTCACATGTTAAATGTCCTGTTCTAAGCATATACTACTTAAGATAAGATTATTTAAATAAAATCTGTATTAAATCTGCCATTCAATTAAAAAGAAACAATTTTAATATATCTATCAAGAGAGCTGGGCAAATTCCCATGGTGCCTACCTGTATCGCACATGTAAAAATCAAGAAGTCAAGCTATTTCACAAATCTAAATCTCTCGTTCCAGAATAAGACTAATGATACAACCCATTATATAGATCTGCCACAGAGTTCAATAAGTTACATATATCAGCCGCTTAGTGCAACCTGCCACACAGACCTGTTGTGCAATATAATCTGCAACATAGAAAAACATGATACATAGACTGTCAAAAAAGCAATTGTTAGATTCTATGGATATAATAATCTTGTTTAATGGGAAAGGACTTATTTTTCCTACAATGCCACTGTTTGAATAATTTTATCTTTGTCTGTTTGAGCTGCTATAGCAAAATAACATAAACGAGGTAGATTATAAACAACAGAAGTTTATTTCTCACAGTTCTATAGACTAGGAAATACAGGTTCAAGGTTCTGGCAGATTCAGTATGGTGTCTAGGAAGCCATTTTTCAATATAATTTCATGTGGAAGAAGGGATCAGAAACTCTCTGTTTTTTTTTTGTTTGTTTGTTTGTTTGTTTTATAAGGGTATTATTTCATTAATAAGGGTTCTGCACTCATTAACTAATTATTTCTCCAAGGCCCCATCTCCAAACTCCATTTCATTGGAGACTAGGTTTCAAATATTAATTAAGGGAAAGACACAAACATTCAATACATAGCACTGTTTCATTTCTTCCATAAACTATTAAATGTTTGCCTAACACATATTAGGCACTCTATTAGATTCTGTGGATATAAAAGAGAATAAAATACCATTTCTGGCTTTAAACCTCAACAATTGGTAGGCATTATACACATGAAAGATATAACTGATTCTCAAGGTAATATATATTTATCCCATAGAGTTTCTCAGTATACAGAGATATTCAGTGTTAATAGAATTATTTCAGTAACAGGAGAAAATCTATAGTGGACTCATAATCTGGTCATGCCTGAAAGAGATATTTTCATATTTCAAAATTATTCTCTAGGGTTTCCCATTTACTCTGACACTGTTCACACAAGATTGAAATGTATATACATATTTTATGCATCAGTCTTTAAATATAATGTACATAAATAGGTATTAAATCAATTTAATATATAAATTATATACAGGAAAATATAATTATAGGAAGATCAGACATTTATATTCATTTATATTCTATGCAAGTTGTATTAAAAGCCAAATTATTAGACTATTGTTTTTTGAACAGAGTATCAGAACAAGATACTATTTTTAATTGATACTCTTCTGTATATGTCTAATTTGTTCATTTCCACAAAACCTGGTATACAAGATACTGATATAGTCCCAGCAGGATAAGTCTTGCATAGGACCTCTATTACTTGGCAAACACCATTCTAAGCATGTTGAAACATGTCCTCTGTCCATTGGCTTAGTATTCACTCATGTTCAAGGAACCATTAGGACTAAATTTAACCAAGGGTCACAAATTATATTCCAGTTACATTACTCTTAGGTGAAACCTAGCTCTTCCTTGATACCATTTTCTCTGGATCTTTCAATTTTTAACTCACTTTTTCTGATGTTTAGGAAGTAAAATTATATTTTTTCCTCTCATTGCAGCTGTATGATGTTTTTTACATAACTTAATAAATTGTTCTTCTCTATTAAGATTCACATCATTATATTCATTTATCTTTTGCATCTTCTTTTTCTTCTCCTGATCTCTGGTCAATTCTCCTCATCCACTAAACAATTTGGCAGAGAGTGAATTGCATTCCTTTCCACTTGAATTCCTTCTGGACTATTCCCACTCTGAACTAATATCAACAATTCTATCAGTGTGGAATTTTAATAGTTCAGGAGTTATTCTGACTCCTTATTGTGACTTTGTGTATTTCTGTAGCAATTCATTAAATGTTAATATTTTAATTTAAATCTATAAGGGGAATCTTATATTTATTATATCCAGGTTCTTAGAGTTATTTCTCAATCTCCTCTATGTACAGCCTATAAGTATTAACTAAAGTGTTGTCAGGAATTGAGTGTCAGGTGTTCTGGGACATGAGTAATAAAAGAGTTAGCAAAGACTTTATTGGCACTTAGTTTTAAAGGATCAGTAGGAGTTCACCATTCTAGCCAGACAATAAAAACGTTCTAAGAGAAAGCTGCATTCAAAAAAGACATAAAGTCATAAAAATAGCATGCTAGATCATGAAATGAATATGAATATGTCAACTAATGGTCATTGATTATAATTCAATGCCAACAGGAATCCCCAATTTGGGGTACAGTGAAGAAGAAAACTTCATTCAGTGCAAACAGCTCAATTGTGATAGAGCACAGTTCAATAAAAAGCTGTGAGAACAACTCAATAGCATTACAGTTCAATTAAGAGACAGCACAGCTGTGGAACAGCATGGCTTTGAGGTGGCCCTGGACAAAGCGACCCTGGGAGGGTTTTTTTTTTTTTCTAGCTAGACAATTCTGTATCGCTCTGCCATGCTCTGCTCTGCTCTTGTCTACTCTTCTCTGCTCTGCTCCTGCAAGGCATCTTGGTGTGATGTCTTTGGTGTTTCCTCTTCAGTGTTTCAGTTCCTGCTGGAAAAATACAAGCCTTCAGTGTAAAGACGAAGTATGCTCACTTAGACATAGGGGAGCTGACTTATACAGACAGAAGACCCTATACCTGTTCCTTGATTGGTATATCCTCATGTAAATGAGGACTTCAAATCTTTATACAGTGACTGCCAAAATGCAAGTCCTGATTGGTGAAAATAGAGCATCTCCAATTGGTCAGTGAAGATGCAGATGGAAATATAGCTATGCAGTTCTGATTGGATGGGGAAAGCCTTAGTCGTATTGGTTGAAATACAATTCCAGGAATTCCTTTATAAGCGCTGGCTCAGATGGCAGGAACACAGTGAAGGCAGGCAGTTTAGTGAAGGCTTCTCCCTAAATCACAGTCTGGGTGAGAGGCCTCTGTAGAAACTGCTGCTAGGCTCTGGTTTTTTGATTTTTGTCTTTTGCTTGTTTGTTTTTGAGCCCACTTAACCACCAGGAGTGCTTTTGTGGGTATCTTCTTTCTCAGAATTCATAAATGAATGGTTAGAAATAAGAGTGGACATATAACTAAAGATTCCGAATTGCTGCCCTTACCCTTGGTTTCACTCACCTATCTGTGTAAGTAGAATAATCCTTTGATATGCCCTTCATTAGTAACCAATCAGCAACCTTCTTATACTTCATCTGAGTTCTTAAACTTTGCTCTATTTTTTTTCCTCTAAGATATCTATCGTTTGTTCCTGACACTCAGTCAATAATACTCCCATACTTTAGGCAAGTGTTGGGCCAGGATAAGGCAGTTGCCAGATAATGGAGAGCCTAGTGCATGCAAATTGTGCCTTATTATTTTAGCCAATAGGAAAGAAATCATTGAAGTGATTGGAAATCACATAGTTAAGGAGAACTGGGCAGCTTGGGTGACTGAACAGATGGTGCTGACATAAACTTCACAATACTTCCCTGACAGCATTAAAAAAACAATTTTAACTCTGTGATTTTTATTGTAAGTTAAGTAATTCTTAATATAAAGCTGTTCTGAAAGAGTATACCATAGCAAGGATAAGAGAAAACTGCTTTAATATATTCTTGCCATTCAGACTGCTGATCAGACATAATATACCTTTTTAGTTGAAAGAAAATTCTTTAAGAAGTTTCAGCCTTCTTCAGCTGACATCATGACACATCACATGTCTATTTTTTCACATATTTGAACACTATATCCCATTAAGGAGTCTGTACCAAAAACTTGAGCCTTTTCTCCTAACTCCTAACCAGCTGCTTAGGGATTAGATTTTATCATTGGTATCTGACCTGTTTCTTGACCATGAAACTATAGGGATCAACTCCTTCATGGCTTGACAGCTATAAAAAATAATGATTCTCCCACTTCCTTTCACTCTGGCAATATTCGATTTGTTCTCTGTATCTATGAGTTTGTTTCTGTTTTGTTTTGTGGGGGGATTCATAATAAAAATGAAGGGGATTAAGAAATACAAACTTCCTACAGATAAAATGTCACAGGAATGTAATGTACAATATGGCAACTATAGTCAACAGTATTGTAATAAAAATATATGGGGACAGATGGTTACTAGATTTTTCACGGTATTTCACCTTTTAAGATATATAAATGTCAAATCATAATGTTGTACACCAGGAACTAACATAACATTGCATGTCAACTATAACTAAAAATAAATAAAAATTAAAAATTAAAAAATTAAAAATAACATAAAAATTAAAAAATAAATATGGAGAATAACTATGGAAATAGTCAATTATGATAAAATAAATAAATAAAGTACTATCATGAACTCGAAAAAATAAAAAACAATAATGATCCATCTGTTACTTTAACAAAAAGGATTTTTGATTTTTGCTACCAGGAAACTTGGTAGAGGAAGTTTGCTGAATCATAGATCATCAGTCTGTTATCCAGGCCTCTCCAAGTAATTCTTTTTTTGACACTGACAAATGTTCTCCTGGGCCCTGCCCAATCTTCCAGAAACCAAAGACACTGATCTACCATTGAGGAGATCAACTACTTTAAGATACTAATAGTTCTTTTATAGTTTCTGTAAAATGAGGGCCACTGCTCTTGTTGGTTCCTAGCCATCTGCTCAGCTGAATATGTGATACAATACAATCAACTGAAGTCCAGTAATTGGAACAATAAAATAACAATGATTATATTTCATTAAAAAAAAAAAAAAGACCAGCAGTTTTATGGCTTCAATATATTTGAAATAGAAAAACATTTAATGGCTTGTACTTCATAATGTTTATAGTTTTAGCTAACTCTCAAATTCTATGACATGAATTGTGCTTTAATTAACTTTACAAAGAAGACTCATCAATGTGAAATATAGACTTATCTAGAGAAAGTGAATTTAAATAGTCATATAATCCAGTTGCTCACAAGCCTATGGACCTCTAAGTGCTGGGGAAATAGTGCTGGGGAAATTTGGAAGTATGACTTCCAAATTCTGAGAATTGAGAACTCTTTTTGTCTGTATTCCCTAGGCATTGTCCACAGGAAATAACATATCTCCACTACAGTTTTACAAGCCTATGGAGTTTTTTTTTTATTATTATTATTAATGGATTCATTAGAAGTTTTCAGAAATAAATTCCATATAACACATCCAAAATATTATGAAAAAATATAAATGGAAACATCAGAAATTTAACACAAAGCATGGTAGAACAATGGGCAAAATATATAATAAAAACTCTGAATCTTATTATAGAACCAAAGATAACTAAAGATAATAAGATATATTTTTCTAGAATAGGAAAATGCTGAAATTTGTCAATTCTTTCTAATTTAATCTATTAGTGCTATGTGTGTAATTAAGCTCATCAAATTCTTAAATGGTTTTTTGTGAACAATAACAAAAGTGAAAATATGGGGCCTCCTTTTACCCATAGTAAAGTTTTATAAATTAAAAGCAATGTGGGCAGGAATAGATCAATAGACTAGATTAGACTCAAGTATAATGGAAATTTTGTGCCTTATAAATATTATATTTAAAATTAGTAAATATAAATGGGATTATTCAATAAATGATGTTAAAATAAATATGAACTTTTTTTTTACTATTTACACAAAGTAAATAATAAATTTAAATGTAAAATATCAAATCATATAAGTATGTGCAAAAATCCTTAATTTATAATTTTGGGGTAGAGAAGGGCTTTTAACCACAAATTAAACATATGTTAAAATAAGAATACACTTAACATCTACATGCTCCCATACAAGGTAGAAATCCTGTAAGCTGACATTTGCAATATATAGGTTATTCACAATATGAGAAATATGTTTCAATTTCTGTTAATAATTAGGAAAGAGTAGGATTATTCCCATTCACTATTGTTTGATCTAGCCTCACATTCCCATGGATGTATGACGTTTGGCTAGGAACATGTTGGGCTTACAGTAGCCTTTTCTATTCCATTGAATTGAGTATAGGAAGACAGCTACTTTACATTTTTTTCCCACTACAGTTAAAAAATAATAAAGTTCTTAATATCCAACACCATGCTTTTATGATCCTTTTTCCTATTTCTCTGTGTTGAGATACTCTTAAATTCTCTATTTGGTATAGAATCAGCCCCCAAGTATGACATAAACACGAGAGGGTATACTTTGTAGAAATGCTGAGCTACCTCACTGTCAGGTTTTTACTCTTCTGGGTCATTGTGACCCAAACTCTTGTAATGCAAGAACTGGAGAGCCAGTCAGCAATTAGAAACAGACGTTAACATCTATCGCTGATCAAGCAGAGGTTGAATGCAAGTGCAGTACAGAAGCCATATAAGTCTCCTTGCTTAGTCAATTTGTGCCTGCCCACCTAAGCCCAAGGAGATTGATATGTGCTCTCTTGTCTTTTGACCCAGCACAGAAGATATGATTTATCTGCAGGGACTGCTTTAGAGAGTACATTTGATATTAGAAATACAGAAAAACATTTTCAAATTTTTGAAACATCTCAAAGTTTTTAGGGCAGCCTAATACAATTATAAGTCTTAATATTTGACCATAGCCTGAATTATTACCTACCCTAGCACATAAAAATGGCATGTATGTTCTTCAGTAAAATGGAGATTGGATACTATAATTGAATGCTCTATCAAATACAGCAAAACAAGACATTACCCTACTTTTTTGCCACCTCTCCCCTAGTAATATTTTCCATGGATATAGGCTTATGTATCATGGCATCTACTGGATGAAAACTGAAAAAAAAAAGCTGCTTAATAAATTACTTTGTATATACAGTACCAAACATCCCACCAGCCCCGCTTTACTGAACTTGCCTCGCCCAGATTAAGCTGTCTGCTCATCTGTGTGTATTAGTGTGTTTTAAAGACAGCTGACTTTCTCTACTAGAGTGAACTAGCATTATCCTCCTCACACAAGCAAACCTGACTATTAAAGAAAATATCCATGGGAAAACTTTTAAGCTCATTGTTTTGACTTACATAAAATGTTTATTTAAGTGAATCTGAAAATTTTAATTAGCTGAAATTCATGCTGATTTTGTACTTCTCCAAAGTCAATTCACAGTAGGTGAAAAAACCTCTATTTTAATGAAAGACATTATTTTACTTATTTCCTTTAAAAAACACAAATAGTACTTAACAGCTAAATATTCTCCTAAAGACTTTACAAATATAAACTTATTTAATTTTCTAACAGCCTGTCTTAGTTAGCTTGGGCTATTAAAACAAAAATACCATAGACCAGGTAGATTAAATAACAAACATTTATTTCTCACAGTTCTGGAGGCTGAGAAGTTCAAGACCAGGGTGCCAGCATGATCAAGTTTAGTGAGAGCCTTCTTCCTGGTTTCCTCACATGGAAGAGAAAGCAGTCTGTCTTATCTTCTTTTTCAAAATAAGAACTAATTAATCTCATGAGGATAAGAGCCTTATCCTTATGACCTCATCTAACCCTAATTACCTCCCCAAATCTCCACTTTTAAATAGCATACATTGGGGATTAGGGTTTCAAAAGATGAATTTAGAGGAGACACAAATATTTACTTTGCAATATGGCCTATAAAGAATATGGCCTATTGTATATATAGGTGAATAAATTGTGGAACAGAGGAATCAAGTTCCTTGCCCAAAGTAACACAACTTCTAATGACTAGAACCAGGATTCATCTCAAGAAGCCTGACTCCAGTCTGAGCTTCACCCACACCTGGCATTGTAAGTCCAAAAAGTTATTCTAAAAATATGATATAGAGTTAAGAAACAAATTTGCTTTTGTAATATCTATTATTTGTAAGTTCCATTAATTTCTAAGGATTTAGCATTTGAAAACATCAATTATTAACCCATTATATTTTTATTATATCATGTAAAATTATCTTTTCAAGCCTAATTTACTTCTCAGACATAACACATATTGTGAACTTGTCATTTAAGTTGTAAACTATCTACTGCTAAATAGATCATGGGTGCAGGATACTGTTACCTGGGAATAAATAAAAGAGTGGTAATAGGCACCATCATTGTGTGACAGTTAATTTTATATGTCAACTTGGAGAATATTTTTTGGATGAGATTAATATTTAAATTGGTGAACTTTGAGTAAGCAGATTGTCCTTCATATTGTGGGTGGGCCTTATCTAATCAGTTAAGAGCCTGAATAGAAAAATATTGCAGCCTCCCTGAGGAAGGAAAATTCTCCAGAAGACTGCCAGGCTGCCTTTGAACATCATTTGCATCATCGGCTTTCCTGTGTCTCCAGCCTACAAGTCTACACAGCAGTTTTTGGATTCATGAGCCTCCATAATTATGTGAGCCAATTCTTACAATAAATAAATCTCTTTGTGTTCATGTGTTCATAATATATATCCACACACACATAATATGTATACATACACATATATACACATATAAGATACAATCAGCTAAATATTGGTTTATTTAGAACCCTAATATACTTATTGGGATTCTGTTGGAAAAAAATCAAATATACCTAAAGAAAACCCAACATAATAACTAAAATATATATATAAATATAATAATGGTATTACTCTGTCTATGAATTTCACCCATAATTGAAGGATTTGAGTGAATGGTTGTGAAGATAAACTGAAAAATAGTGTTGGAAGTTCTAAAGAGGAATGGGAACACATGAAAATGATTTAAAAATTTGAAGCCAGTTGTAGATCAAGAGATAGTGTTGATCAAATGGAGAATTGTGATTATGAGGGGAAATAAATTGTATCACAACTTGAAGGAGGAGATGCAATTCACAAAGTAATGTAGGGAAATGCTTCTCCCTAAAGCTGTGGGATGCAATATAATGACTAGAATGTCCAGGGCCATATTTGTTGAATTACAACCTGAAAATAGAGTGTGTTGCAGCTCTGAGACTGGACTAGAAATGTTAAAACTAAGAAAATAACATAAAGAAATAATTGGTAAAATCTGGTGATCCAAATGTGAGAAATAGAGGATTGAGGATTCAGAAAGATAATATTTAGATTATGGGCCTGAAGAACATGGAGAATATTGTTTGAACTCCCAAAAAATTTCAGCTGGATTTTGAGACTCCATAATTTCCTAGAAAAACTATAACTGATTTTTTTAAAAAAATAAATGGAATGGTTTATGAGTATTTTAGGCATACCATAGTCCATTCTGTAATAATAAGTAGATTATTAGATTTATTATTGTGTGTAAGTGAGAAAATATCACTAGGAACAAATGCTGGGATTGCCCTACTTTTTTATACTGACATTTCAAGTTCTAAACCAAATGTTAATTTTATACTTTCCAGGCCTGGTATCTATTTCCCTGTTTTATAATTTTATCACAACTGCGTTTTAGGTTTGACCTAAAAAGATCAACCAAAGAATGGTGTTGCATTAATTTGAGGGCTTATTAGTTTTGATTTTTGCAAGGGAAGTTTCAGTATAAAAAGATATATAGTGGAAAATTGATGAGAATAGTCATTAATAAATGCTCAATCCTAAATTATAACTGTATTATTTAAAATCAAATAAAGGTATATTTTGCCATAAGTTATTACATGAGAAATATACTAAGGAAGGAATATATGTAGTATCTCTTACAAAGATTTATTCAAAACACTATAGTAATTTAGAGTATACCTATTTAC
This sequence comes from Eidolon dupreanum, assembly GCA_028627145.1. Lineage (NCBI taxonomy): Eukaryota > Metazoa > Chordata > Mammalia > Chiroptera > Pteropodidae > Eidolon > Eidolon dupreanum. Next base: position 84,930,854 of record CM053507.1, on the reverse strand, counting down.
ATAGCTTTCTGGTACTTCTAAAATAGTCTGTCATTGATCATGCCAAAAATAAACAAACACATAACCTACCCTACTATATATTAATGGAAGTAGTGAGTTAGCAAACACCCCATTAAAGCATTATCAGTTCTCGTATTTTCTGTGGCATTGTCCAGGCCCAAGACAACTATCCTGAAAGTTTTTTTTTTTTTTTTAATCCTAATCATTCTTTGTGCTTATGGAGATGAAGCTGCCATAGAGATTTAGCTCTAAGCTGGCTTCTTGATCTAGACTACAATCATACAGCATTGATTTAATAGCATGCACTCTAGATCTAAACTGCCTGTATTTATATTTTGACCTGCTGTTTACTAACTGTTAACTTGAGTAAGTTAGTTAATCATATTATGTTTCAGTGTTCTTATATGCACACTAGGCAAAATCATAGTACCTACAAAAATTAAATGAGCACCTTAGCCCAGGTCTTCTAGAAAGCAGAGCATGAGAAAAAAATTAAAAGTCTACCCCTTTATTTTAGTGGTTCCAGTTAAGGGTGGTAATAGTGAGTGAAAAATAAAACCGGTAACAAAAGAGGTAAAGTGATGTCATGTGATGTTTATCAGTCTGGGTACTATTTCACATTAATGGCCTACAGACAAGGTGAGTCTTTTGGCAGATACATTTATTTGGTACATGGGAACTACCTGGAAGGGTTGTAATAAGGAATGGCCACAGAAAAGAGAAGGGAGGGAGAAATTATCTTTGAGATTCCTCATCTGTTGTTTCCCATTGGTCAAAGTTCACTCCAGTGAAGAGCTAGCTCTCATGCAATTCCAGGTTATCATTTAGCCATTGGTGTTTCCTCAAGAAGCTCTGCAGAAAGATTTGACTGAGTCTGAAAGAGAAGGGAAGACCCAGCACAAGTAGGGTTCTCTGAGAAGGAGCCACAAGGAAATCTGAGAATATGTCCAAGTGCTTAATACAATGAATTAATATTTGTAGAGCACTTAAAAGACTATCCAATGATGGTAAACAATATGTGTTAACTATTATTATTTTGAGACAGAATAAGGAAAATGTAAAATAAGAATGAAAATTTTAAGTAAATGGTTGCACTTGATAGTGATTCTAATGAGATTCTAATTGTCCCAAGATTGCTTCTGATGTCATGGATTTAATTGAGACATAATCACAACTCCCTTTTAATAGTTTAGAAACACAAAGATGGAGTTAGAAATGGTCAGTTCTTCCAAGTTTTTTTTGTTGTTGTTGTTGTTTTTTTTTTTCCAACAAAGAGAAATTTTAGAATAGGCTCATCTCTAATTTGAATGATGGCCAATGCACCCAGGGCTGCTGTTCACAGAAGAGAGTAAAATAATTCTGCCATGGTTTTGGAGTAGATGCCAGAACAATAAATGGGGAACAGTATTTGAATTTCTCTCTGAAAGTCTCCATTTAGCAGTATCTCTTTCTGGCTCTAAAGTTTGTGAGCTTCTGGAATACATTACTGAAAAAAAAAAAAAGTATTCATGGAATATGCCATGAATAGATAAATAGCTATAACTTTGGGGGAGCAAAGCATAGAAAGTTTCTGGTAAATAGAATTCTTCTCAGAATCACTAAGATGGGTTAGATTTGTGTCCTTGTGGTAAGGATTATCAGGTGAAAGCTACAGATTTTTAAAAAAAGCATAAAAATACTTGTTCGCCCATAGAACCTCTTCTTTTTTCTATCCCATCCTACATTCAAGGTCTCAAGTTAAGAATTTCTCAAAGATTTTATTAGACTATTGCAGTATAGTATTTGCAGGTTATCAATAATGTCAGATATTGACATTCTGTAACTATGCAATGTAATTTCAAGCTTACTGTGTACATGAGTCATCTAGATACTGACATAACAAAGTTTCTTTTCCTATAATTTTAACTTTTTCAGAAAAAAAATATTTTTAAAAGGATGTTGTTCTGTTTCATTCTAATTAATATCATTAAAATGGAAAGACATCAAATATATCAGGCTTGACTGTTTGCATGTTAAGTGAGATTCCTTCCTTGAAGAAATTTTTACATAGTCAGGGGATTAAACTGGCAGCTGTCAGGCTGTTCTCATGCAGACCACAGAATTTGTCCCTTCTTCTTTGTGTCTGATGGAGATTTATGCCAGATGCTCAAAAGAAAAGACTGGATTTCACAACTTTACAGTCAGCATAAGGGAAGAGTGAGTTACAGGAGGTGAAAAGAAGTGCATTCTTACAGCATTATAAAGTAAAGTATGTGAACACTTGGGAACGTGTGTTGTTAGCATATAATTTATCTAACACACAAGACATAACTACCATCAAATTAAAGATTCCAAATGCTTATTTGGTCAGAGTGGGTTTCCTCCTAGTCACATTGTTTTCTTAAGGAAAATGTAGATTGATTTTGAGATGCTTGCTACAAAAATTCCAATTTTTTTTTATGATTGCTTCACTGAAATAAGCATAGATGAGATTACAATGAAATAATCATTGCTCGAAGTTTAGAGTCTACACTCTGTGTAATTCCTATGTGTGTGTGTGTGTTTAAAACATATGGATAATGTAATGAAAAACTGCTGTGAAGAACATTTTTATTGTTCTTTTTTAAAATCTAAAATACTGCTACTCACCATATTTTTTGTCACTTAGCAATGAATAGTAAGTGAATAGATTTTTTTTTGTTTATGGATTTACATTTTAACATTTTGAATCTATGATTTAACTATTTATACCAAGATTAATTAAAAATAAACTAATCTTTGAAGAGATCTCATTAACATGTTTTATTTTATAGTCATACTCTTTGCAACATTTTATTAACTTTATTCAGTCTACATCTTTTTTTGCTAAAATTATAAAACTTTTTCTCGACACTACCGGACCCTAGGGGTAAACATATTTATTTTTAAAATATAAAGCTTTACTCTTGGCATAATTAAACTTGAAATTAGATTGCCAAAATTAGAGTTTGCCTTGCATGACAGCTTGAAGCAATCATTTGATTCTGTCAATTATCTAAAAATGTTCATTTTTCCCTGCTTCCCCAGTAATAGTCATATTTCTTCAAATTCTACTTTATCCTTTCTAACAATGTTGTAAGCCCCAATTAAGCAATGTATTTTAGATAAATTTCAACACAGTAAAAGTTTAAATATATATATATCTCTAAATAAGTTTTTAAATATTGCAGAAATGCATTACCACATTTTCAGGGAATGTTAAGAGCAGTATTAAAAACAACATACTGTTGAAGAGTTTCAAAACTGCTATTTGTATTAAAAGAGAGAGTTGTAGGATTGCTACTCTTAGACTAAATCTCTTTAAATGTACATATTCATACACATTCACTTTTGATTTAAGAAGAAAAAGGGCTGTAAGGATATTTTCTGTAATGGTTACTATTAAAAAATATTGATAACATGATAAACTCGTAACCCCACTCTAATCTTTAAGGTTCTGTTTTTGTTTGTTTGTTTTACTCCACAGAAATAACACATAATTTTTAATTTCCTGTTAGAATATAATCCTAGGATATGTGTATTCCCAGTGTGCAAGACACTGAATTTAGAGGTTTAGATTATCTCCAACCAAAATCAATCTGTCCATCTATCTAACTTTCTATTTGTATGTGATACACATTACACACACACACACACACACACACACACACATATACACATATACATGTATACATACAAACTCATATTCTTATTTGAAAATAATTAAGCTGTAGCAGATATTAACTTTTTCACTGAAGATTTTGTTTTTCCTTTTTTTTTGTACACATAGAAATTTGCCCTTTGCCCCTTAAAATTAGACATGGCCACATGAATTGCTTTGACCAATAAAATGTGAGCAGCAACATTTAAGAGCTAGGGTGCAGTTTACTTCATCCTTCCTCCAGACAGTGAGGCTGGCTTCCTTAATGAAGATGGCATGAGAAGCTCCCTTTCTCAATTTGTGGTGGGCATTTTCTATTAACAAAAAATAAACCTTTCTTGTTTAAAACCCTTAAATTTGTTACCACAGCTGATTGTAGGCTTTCTCGATTGTCTCACTCTCCTCATATTTCTATTTCTCTCTCTCTGCTTTTCTCTTTCTTGTTTTTTCCACCCAAATGTTTACAGAGCATAAAACAATTAATGGTATAAGGTGAAAACAGGAGACCATGGCTAATTGAATTCCAGTTAGAAAGGCAATAGTCTTTTCCTCCACATAAAAATCTACCCTCCACTAAATGCTACCCCTTGTAACTCTCCTCTCTCTAAAATGATCAGCACTCAATCAGTGCCTACTTCTCAATGGCGTTTAATTGAGCTATTTAAGTAGAGCCTGAGTAAGAGAAGCAGATAAGAGAGAAGCACACAAAGAATGAGTCACAGAAAAACTTGGTATAGAAAAAGACTGTAAAAATATGAAATGGCTTTAGTCAATATTACAGTCTAATACCAGTTCTGTTACCAAATAATGAGGTAAATCAATATATTATTTTTAATTTGTCACCATCTATCAAAATCCATGGTCTAGTCTATATTTTAAGATTAGAGTTAGTAGAGTTGCATTTCTAATTTATAACACTTCCCAAGCCACAGCTAAAGTTAGAATCTCTCAGAGGCAGCCAGTCAATATTAGGGGTAGGGTTGGGGTGATAACTATTTAGATAAAAATATATTTTGACATTATTCTCATTATAGCATCAGTAATGAGAAAGTCAATGGCAATCGAGGACTTCAAATGGAAACAAAATGTTTGAAGGCTTATACAATTTCTTGATTTGTTGTTGTTGTTGTTGTTGTTTTATTTTTAAGAGTTGTTTCTGTTATTTAGTAATTCCAAGTGGCCTTAGAAACACCTATGTACCCCAAATGAACTTAAGAGTTAAAAAGGATGATATAGCACAAAGGTGTCCATGAATTTCACTATAGGAACACTTTGATTAGGTCACATAATGACAATTGTGAAAAGTGTTCCAATGGCAGAAAAAGGCTGGTTTTGTTCTGTTTTGAGGAGAGATCTCCCCACTCTGTCCCTACTCTTGTTATGCTTTTATTTTCTATTTATTGGTCTTCGTTTCCAGATGGACTAACTAACATAAACAATTTTAATTACTTGGTTTTGAAAATGTTTTTGAAGTGAAATTTATACTATCTTCTGTGTTGCAGCAAATTGGTTACTTAGGACCAGCTGCTGCCTGCTTCAGGCGTGCTGAGAGTGTCAAGGTATACTACCCATTTGGATCTGAAGGTCTTGGACTATAGGTCAGAGAGTTCTTGCCATCAGGATTTCACCTGTTTTTCTTTCTTCCAGCTCATATTTCATCTTAACTCCATCACTATTTTTCTCCTTGAAAGAGTAGAGATACACTGTAATTCCAATTTCTATTGGCAAAAATAACTTTCATTTTAATTGAAATATTTGGTTTTGAGTTGTATATTCACTGTAAGATTTTTTTTTAAAATTTTATCCATTTCTATATTATATCTTCATGGAATTATTACCCTCAGGGGTAAAATTGTTTGTGCGTGTGTGTGTATGTGTGTATATGATGATATTTCACTATTGATTTTTATAGACTGTGGAAACATCTCTTCATATTAATTAACTTGAATGATGTGAAGGTCACAGAATTGATTACAACTAAAATAATTTAATTTTTTAAAATTTGTGTAACCTTTTGAAAACGATTTACTAAAATGATTTCAAATATAAAAGATAAAGATGTCAGGAAAAATTTTATTGGTTTCCCAGAAAACAGACTCAGAAGAAATTGAGCATGTTGAATGTTTATTAAGAAGCACTCCTAACTAGGCCAACACGGTGGAAAGGAGGGAAAGGAGGAAGAATTGGGCAGGGGAGAAAGTCTCATTGGTAGTTGCAGACTTAACTCTAAACACCTGTGGAAAGGAAGGAAGGGACAGGTTTGGGCAGAGAAAGCAAAGCTGCAGGGCAGACCTGACACGACTTGGCTGACCCTACGAGTTGTTTTAGAACTTGAATGTCTTTCAGAATTGCCCTCAGTGAGGTCATAATTGAAAGCCACACCTTTCAATTTCCACATCTATCAGTCATTAGTAATGTGCACCACTCAGGAGAAGAAACATAACCTCAAGGAAGGTGATCATTAGCAGTAATGCTTTGCTTCTGATGAGATTTCTGAAAAGCATGATAAAGACTGGCTCTGGGCGTATCTCCAGCAGGTGATATAGTAAGCCCTCTTTTGAAGAACAATCTGGATGCTGCATCCCTGGGTAAGTACGTATGTGTTTTATATAGTATATATGTATAAATGTATGTTTATCTTTCAGAATGTGAATGAAGATATCCTAATAGATGCTATTGAAAAATTTTCTAAACATTAATTATTACTTTACTGTCCAATAGTGCCACTTTAATATTCTAATTGACAGGTTACTCAATTTCCTATTTTGTCCTTTTATACAATTTCAAAAGTAATAACTATCATTTGTTATTTTTACAACAAATAATTATCATTATTATTATAATAATATATCATTTGAAATGAAAATTATTAGAATGAAAAAAATTTAGAAAAATATTTTAAATAAGAAAGATAGACTATAGCCTAACCAGAGTTATGCACAAATAACTTCACTAAAGATTATTTTATTAAATTAAAATGGTCTTGTCTAATGGTTAAATATTAGTTAACATTGTCATTGGCTGATAAATGTAAACAGAAAGATCTGATAACTCTTAAAAACTGACAAAATAATACAAATTATGATCTAATGACAAATATAGGACTTATTGCTATATAGTCATTATTTTTTCCAGGATAATGTTGGAGGAGATGAGGTGAGAAAGAACTAAAATGAAATTTTGTACTTGTTTAAACCTTAAAGCCAAAAGAATATTTAGAAGAAGTTTGAATAATTGTAGGTGGAAAGAAGAGCAGAACATCAAGGTGTATTTTAAAATATTCTGAATCATTTTCCTCTAATTATAATTTCTGTGAGTGATTTTCTTTTCAAGAGAGGGGAAGAGTTAACAAAACTAATAGCCAAAGGAAAGATAGTGGGAACGAAAGAAAAAAAGAAGGCTAGGGAATAAGAGCATGGGAAAGATGGAAATATGAAATAAGAGAAGAATAGAAGAACCCATTAACAAAGTAAAAAAGAAAAAAAAACAAAGGAGCAAATGAGAGAAAATATCAATGAATGATCATGTGACTATAACATCTTCAAGGCAGTTTTTACAGGTACAAATCCTTCCACCAAAAAGCATTCTGGCAACTGGACCAGCTCTTTCATTTGTCCTTTACATTATTTGTATGCATGTCTTTTCCACTGGTAAAAAGTAAATGATATAGGGATATGGTATGCTTAACAGAAATGTTGAAACAGGTGTTGCTAGGCTTTAAAGTTTTTCTGGTCTTTTAGCGTAACACAAATCTCTGCCTCCAAGTTCAATTCAAAAGTAAACTACAGGTGTAATAGTGGAATTGTCTATAGCTTAACAATAGCATATAATAACTTTAACTGTTGACTATAAACCTAAGTAAAATAAGGACCCTGAAGGACTCGTATTTTATGCTTAGCATCTTCCTTAGAAATAGTTAAGCGTACAATTACTGGAGACTATACCTGGGATGAAACCAAGCTTCTTGATTTACTGGCTGCAGAGATCGTGATACAGATATTTAATCTTAATTTCTTAACTGTTGATTTCCTCATCTATTTAGCTGGCATAGTCATTTTCATTTGTATGGTTATTTTGAAATTAAATCAGATAATGTTTTTAAAGGATTTAATGGAATGCCTGGCACATGGTACTTTGTTAATTTATTTTATCAATTAAAATGATTACATTACAGATTTTAAAATAGATTTTAAAACTTAACATTTGAGTTTATTGATTTTAGCTATTGTCACTATTATCTATTCATTCTCAATACTTGTCAGAAAAATGCTGCCCTCAAGATATAGGCCATCTTGTCATTGTGCTAACAGTTCTAAAGGTGCTTTAAATATCTAACTTTGGGGAGTACTGCCTATAAAAGTAGACATTACAACTTCACACAAAAGGGTAAAAGCTATAGATAATTGTACCCCAGCCATTTTGACTTTGTAAAGGAAGGTCTTCTGGAAAAGTATGTACAGAGCTTCATGTATTTCCCATTGTACATTACAGTTCAGTGAAAATACAGACACAGTGGAAGGTGGCAGCTTCTTCCAGGGGTTTTCTGTCCCAAATAGAAAATGGGAACCTAGGCCTAGAGTCCAGATAGAGTCCCAAAAGTCCTTGGAATATGACATGTTATTCCTTTGGAATAAGTCCTTAACTGTAACAAATTCAGTGGGTAGAAAGTGATGTTCCCCTCCTTGGAGGAAGATTATCTATATAATTTACTTGGGGTTATTTTGTACAAGAGATTTATCAGTTCTTCTACTTTTATTTACTTTTTTGCCATCATGTATTTATAGCACTATGGATGAAGTTATTTTTAGGGAAGAAAATAACATCATTTAGTATTTACTATGCCCCATGATCTTGTGTTAAGTATTATACCCATTCATGTAATCCTAGCCATAAACCTGTTGGAACATGCACATGTTATTTTCTTCACATTATTGATGAATAGACTAAATCTCCACTTTAGTAATTTCAGTTCTACAAGAAACATATTATACATCTAACTGTTTTGGCGATGTAACTGAGATTTTAAGTTATTCTATGACTAAGAAATGAATGAAATTTTGGAATTAGTTATTTTGCTTTTAGTAACTCCTATGCTAAACTCTTTAAACATGAGCCTCATGGAATCCTTGAAAACAACCTAACAAGGTAGAGGTAATTGCAATTGTGGACCCAAGTAGCTTTGCTGATTGGCTCAGCCAATAAATGTCTGGTGCATGGTAAAAGCATGAATCTGTCCTATCCCAACCTTTGCCTTTTATACCCAGAGTTTCCAGTGGCCCCTGTGCTATATCAATCTATATCATTTATAGTTTGTTTAAACACTGTTTATAGAGAAGTTAAAACTATAGGCCTGGGTCCCTTGGCTAGCTGAGAGCCTTGAGAAAATAGCTTATTCACTCAAAACTTTTGATTCTATATCTATAAATTAATACAGGGGGTGACAAAAATAATAATATATATTATAAGTATTAAATAAAGTAATTGATGAAAGTAATTGATGACTGATGAGGGTTCTTTGGTTCTTTACATGGTGCCTGGTACAGAGTAGGTACTGTCTTTGTATTAGCTGTCATTATCAATATCTTTATTATGTTCTTTACTTTCATATTTATAGATATGAGACAATCTTATATTTTAGGTTGGGTTTCCTAGAAGATGAGTCAGAGACAGATTCATCTGCAAGTGATTAGAACTTAAGGCAGGACAGGGAAGAGAAGAAGGTGAGCCAGGTATAGTCAGGTGAAGTTGAATCTCAGCCTGATCCCATGAAAAGTTCTGGAATGCAAGTTGCCTGGCAAGTTGTTCCACCTGATGTTTATAGAGCTGAACTTTCATACATTGTACTAGACAATCATCGGCTATGGGCTGTGGAGGGAAGGGTTGGTGAGGGGTGTAAAATCTCAGGCACAACAGTAAGTCCACCAACTATCCTCTGAAGAGGGTTGTCTCAGGTGCAAGGCATAACCAGCAAAGTCGTGCAAAACCAGTATGAGGCACAGGAAGAGACGTGGAACTGATACCAAAAGTGGCCATTATAGTTTTTTCTTCCCAACTATGTACTGAACTCCCTATAGAGATTTAGTAGAATTACAGATACTTCTTAAACTCTGCAGATTAGAGCAAAAAAAAGGCAATGGGGGGAGGGATTGTTTGCCTGATTGAAAACTTTTCCGTTAACAAAATAAATCAGTTTGTTGTGGCTATTGCATTTTTTACATGTTTGTTTTGTTCACATTAGTCAGTGGTAGAGATGGCTTAGTTCTCTTCCTGGAAACTAAAATATTTATCAAGAACTATTCATAGAAGCACACGAATAGAACTACCATTTCAAAAAAAAAAAAAAAAGAAATCAAAGGTTATATGGCTGTGGTTCTCTAGCTCACGGTACATTAAAACCTCCTCCTATCACCCAGTTTGTTTAGTACCTCTCCCTTGTCGCCAAACACAGATACTCTGATTCATTAGGTGTGGAGTGAGGTCTGCGTTCTAATTTGCTTTCAAAGCTCCCCAGCCAAGATTGAGAACAACCAGATTGCTGTAAAAATTAGCCAGTTGGAAAATTTCAAATTGCCTCACTCTACAAAATGCAAGCAAAAAAAAAAAAAAAATCTGTCTCATCTTGAAATTGATGTATTGGAAAATGTCAAAAAGGTATATAATGACATTTTAAACAATATTAGTAAGAAAAATATAGGTTATTTTAGTATGCAACAAAGCGCTCATTCAGGATGACTCGGAATCTTGGGTCTAAAAGAATATTAGTTAAGTCATTTTGAGTGAACTGACACATTAACTTAGACATGCTGATAATGTGGTTGAAATGTTAAACCAGATATACATGTAAACATAACCAAAGTAAAATTTTAGTATACAGTATATGTAAAAAATTAAGTACTAATAACTAAATACAGATGCCTGAGAGATTCAAGCTAGTATTATTTAGTTGGTATAGTTAAACCAGCTCTAATATAATTTCAGTCAAATGAAAAGGCAGTAAAATACATGTCATAATATTTTCCTTTTGGTGGAATTAACATCAAATGTTTTAATAACATATTTAAAAATGAAAGCAAGTGAAACAGTTTTAATTACTTTATTGGCTATTAAAGGAATGGCTATGTTTTAATTAGTTTCTAAATAATTTTTAATTTTCCTCCAGTGTGTTTATCTGTTAATAATATCTTAAGTAATAGCTGCACTTGTAAGAAATAGAATTCATAAAGTTATCAAAGAAGAAAACAATACATGTTATATGCCCTATGATTATTAAAAAAAAAAAAAAAAACATTGGGCTCTAGCTTTTTTAGGGAATAAGAACATTGGTGATTAACAATACTAGAAAAGAAAAAAAAAGTTTAAATATAGAACCCCCCAAAATATTATAGTCCTCAATTTTTAAAAAGTTCAACTCAAATTGTCACTATTATTCTATGAAGATTGCATTTCAAAAATGCCAGTTTTGTTTTTCCTGGCCACAAAATGTTGGGGGGGAGGGGGGAAGCGCTACCGGTAGGTTTCTGCTGGCTTTTCTAAAGTTTGCCAGATAAATGTCTCAATTGAAAGCTGTAACTGTGATTTACTGGGCTTGAAATATGAAGCATATCTTTCATGTTGGAATTTTAAAAATCTTATTAAGCAATGGTAAGGTCTATTCAGTACTTAATCAGAACAAACCACAAAACAAGTATGTGTGGTACTTCACCCTCTCTCAGGAACCACCCACTAATTGAGATGGAGGAAGGAAATATTCTCACATTCTCTAATTGCCTTTTTTCTCTTTCCAGTGGTGTTTCTAAAACTACTGTCTCTCCAGATTTACACACCTGGCAAACATTTAGATTTATGTAAATAGATATGTTTACAATAGCAACTTTTAGTGCACAAGACGTGTATTGTAAAATATATCTGACAAAGTAGCCTATGATTGTCATCAGTAAAATGAGAGTGAGTCTCAGTTACTTCTGGGGAAATGTCAAAATGCAGGTAGCGTATGTTAACTCAATTTTTATTAATGTTTCAGAAGATATTTTTCAAATCTTGTAAAAGGAAAAATGTTTGCATGCTTCTGAAAAAATTCTTCATGGATATTTTAGATGTTTGGAAAACATCACTGTTTCTTGTACTTTTTAAATAAAACCTAGTCATTTAAAAATACATATTCCACTTCTAATTTTTCCTTTTTGATTTTTTTTCTCTGTGATTACAATGGTGTTAAATGATGTTAGAGGAAATGCATTTAAAATGATGGTATTTAAACTTATCAATCTGTTGAAAGAAAATGGACAACTAAGGAAACATAATAGAAACATCATTATAATATTAACAAATATTATAAAGTGAGAATTCTTTGCATCATACTGAAATATGGACGGTACTGAATAAAAATGGATGTTCTGTTCAAAAAAGCCATGAGCAACCCTGGAATGATAAGTACAGAATTATTCTCACCTTTATGTGAATTAAAGAGTTTAACTATGACTGGCTACTTAATTGGTCTGGTTGTAACACTGCTGTTACCTCCCTCAAGAAGTGCAGAATTGGATAAATGGAAATTCAGAGCTTTTATTAAATTTTAATTGTATTTTATTAAGGCACAGAAAAAAAAAGACATTTTTGTGTGTGTGTGTGTGTTTTTTTATTATCATAGTAATTGCCAAGAGAAGAACGCCAATGGTTTAAATACTAATTATTCAAAGATAGATTAAGCTCTGTGGAAAAGAAAAATGGTAGCTCAGAGAGTTGGACACACTGAAGAATAAAAGAGAACATTTGCTGCAACAACCCATGCTGATCCTTTAAAAAAGAAAACAGTTAGATTAAAAAAAAATCTGCATTTCATGAAAAGTCAAAGGAATAAATAAAACCATAACAAAATCAAATTCATATTCATTAATTCACTCAACAAATGTTTATTAATTACCTGTTTTGCGTACCAGTTACTTTTAATCACTGGCTATACAAAGTCATGTTTACATGGTCCTCCCACAGTAGGAGGCTGAGAGATGTGACTCAACATTAATGTGGGATAGTGCTTATAGGCTTGGTGTTCTGTAAAATTTCAGAGGTACATATAAGAGTGGAGTTGGAGAAGGGTGGTTTCTCCAAAAACTATTATATTTACACTGACTTTCTAGGCAATAGGAAATAGTTAATATAAAGGGGTCAAAGGCAGTCTGGGTGCAATATAGTAAAGCAGACATGGCAGGAACTGGAGAAGCAGGAAAGGTAACAAAAGATTCTATTCACTAGGATAAGGAGTTTGAAATTTATCCTAAAATTTACGAGAAGACCCTGAGAAGTTTTTTTCCCCCTTAAATTTAGGTGAAATTTACATATTGTGAAATATATTCACTGGAGGCTTCTTAGTGAGATTTGCATTTTAGAAAAATGACTTTGACATCAGAATAAAGAATAAACTAGGTACCACCTATCTTTATAGCAGTCATACTGAATGCACCAGGTGTCTCAGAGACATTTGTTGCTCATCAAATATCTATGTACTCTTATACTGGTCCTACCCCCTTTTAGTTAGGCAAGGTCATGCAATTAGTTTGGGCCTATGTGCTAGGCCAAAGGATAATAAGACTTAGCAAAGACTCCTCCGGCTTTCATTCTGCCCATTTGATGCAAATGTATAACCCTGTGTTCTGTGTGGTACAGTCATTGTCAGTCTGACTCCCTGAGTGACTCTGTGGAACAAGGACCACTTAATCACTTCTCCACCCTCCACCTACAATGTTAGTTACAAATAAGTTATAACGTTAGTTAAAAAAAAATTTGTTCTTGTAATACACTTTAACCTAACATGACTAATACATCCTGGTCACTTCCTTTATTCTTTGAAAAGTTCAGTTTCTGTCACTTTCCAACCTATGCTGTTGGCACTTTCAATATTCTAACTATTCTGTTACTTGTCTTTGGCTTGCCAAAATAATCTTGTCTGCTGCTCAACTTTAGCCATCCACTCTCATGATTGTACATTACTTTTTTTATGATTATCAAAAAATTCTAATTTGAACATCTTTTTACTCTTCTGTCTTTCTAGCCAATTCCATTTAATGTCCCAACTTATACTACTCTTCAGCTTCATTGGGACTTATAATCTATTGATCTGATTTTTTTTTTTTATTATCTCTCACCTGCCTCATGTCCTCATTTTCTTTTTAGATTCTAAAGCCATCGTTATGATTACTCTCTTGAAAATTTCACTAACTCATTTGTCCTTTTTTGATTTTTTAATGCTCCCTTGGAAAAACTTCAAATCTAATTGAATTCAACTCTGCCATCTCTGCATCTGAACCTTTGCAAATGAATGTGGCCAGAAAAACAAAAACAAACAAAAAACAGCCTAACATGCTGACTGCTCTCACTTTAAATTTATGACAGCTAAGTATATGTTTCCCTTACTCATTAATTCTCTTGCAGCTTTTAGTATTTTAAGCTTCATCCTCTGTTCTTAAATTTCTACCATCACATCAGTAAACTCACTCATAGATGATTACCTTTCTTCCTATTTTTCTAGGAAAATCGATTTGCAGTCAGAAAAGAACTTTCTCAAGCTACAACCAGATATACTATTTAATTGTGTGCCATACTCTCTGGTTTCCATCCTGTAACTGTAAGCCATCTGTAATTCTTCTGCTAACTTCTCCATTTTAGCACTTGACTTTAGCCCTTCTTGCCTACTCATGATTATGGTCCAGAAATTCTCCCAGTTTTGTGGAATAATAAAATTTTCCTCTTCCAGTGAGTCATTCTTGCCAACATACAAAGATACTATATCAACTTTCAGTACTTTTTCTTGACCCTACATATCTTTACTGTTACTACCCCCAACTCTGCTCTCCTAACAGAAAATCTCAAAGTTTATACTATTTCTCTCTAATTACCCTCTTCTCATCCTTTCTTAATTCATTCCAATTAGCTTTTCAACATCACTTTGCTGAAACCCCTCTTACAATATCTCCAATAATATTCATGTTGCTAAACATGACACAGTTCTAAGGTCTCAGATTTCCTGAACCCTTTCGAGTCATATATCTGTCTCTCTCTATATTTCTATCCATCTATATCTATCTGTCTTTCTGTCTATCTATCATCTATCTGTCTATCTATCATCTATCTATCTATCATCTATTTCTCTATCATCTATCTATTATCTGTCTATCTATCATCTATCTATCTATCTATCTATCTATCTATCTATCTATCTATCTATCATCATCATCATCATCATCATCATCATCATCATCATCATCATTTATCATCTATCTATCTATTTTCTATAGCCTGGATTGATTTTCTTAACTCCAGACTTTAAAAATCAAATTGTCCTCTCATTTTTTTGACACAACACATTAATGTATGTGTGTGTGTGTATTTTTTTCCTTCCTATTTCTACCATCACCTATTGCTGTATTGTTGAATTTCCTAACATCTCTCTAATTTAGTGCTTTGTCGTCTTTGATTTATTCTTAAAATAGAAGTCAGAATGCTTCTTTTGAAACTCAAGTAAATCATATCACTATTCAACACATTCCAATGGGTTCCCATCTTTTTCAGAATAAAGTCCTTAAAATGGTCTCTAAAGCCCTGTGTTTTCTAGTCTCCAACATCTTTCTGATTTTATTTTATTTTTATTTTTTTTATTTTTTGGTCTCCTTAGTCACTCTGATTTAACAAATCTAGTCTCCTGTGGACACTATAACATACCAGGAAAACTCCCTCTCAGGGCTTTTGTACTTGCTATTTCCTCTATCTTGAATATAATTTCCCAGGATATCTGCAGATCTGGTTCCTTTCTTCTCTGTCTTTGGATACCTGCTCAAACATTTCCTTCTAAGTGAGATCATCTTGAATCACCCTAAATAAACATTTTTATTCTCTTGGCAATATTGTGAATTAGATATTATTACTCCATATTAAAGTTGAAGAAAAAAGTTTATGTTTTTTCATATCCATATTACAAGTTATCATATCCATATTAAAAAGGAGGAAACAAAGACTCACAGAACACTATCTACAGAGTTACTTTGTACCAGGGATTCTAAGCTCTTTCCATATATTAACTCATTTAATCATCATAAGAACCTCATTATCATCCACAGATATCAATAAAATGTCCAGAATAACACAGTCACTAAGCTTCATAGATAGCTAAGACAGATTCTTTAAATTAGTACTCTTTTCTTTGTATTCTACAGGCTCCTGGTATTATCAATCAATCATGCAAAAATTACATTATTGGTCATAAATAGGTACTTAGGAATAGGATACATATAGGAATAGGATATATAACATACATATTTCCAGTTAAATATCTTCTTCAATTTATACTAATTTAGATTTTTTAAAACAGTAAAAATATTAAAATCTAGCGTTAATATTAATTTTGAGGTGTTGTCATCTCCATATGGGCTGCTTTTGCTGTACTTCAGTCTTATTGTAAATGTTTATCACAATCCTGGTCTCCCCAACAGTGTATTTCTTACATCAATACAGAATAATTTTAGAAATGTCAAGACATGGCTTCTAGAAAATACTGAGTATCTCAGAATTTTGCATATTTAGATATCTTTTGAAATGTTATTTGTGCATCCAGTTTACTATCACAACATCAATAATGCCTAAAAAACAATAACTGGAATTTCACAAAACTACAAACTATTTAAAATTAAAGAAATGCAAAGATGCTAAATAAGGGATTGATGAGTCTTTCTAAACTGATTATAGGAATGGTTACATAATCTTCATAAACAGGTAGAAGTGTATATTTACTGATTTATATATTTATATTTATATTTATATTGTCTCAAATTTGCAATAATTTTAAGCATCATTTGGCTGTTCGAATTACGTTTTGTTTGTAAATTTTCTATTAAAACTTTCCCATGCCATTGCCCATTACATATAAGGACATAATTTTGTATAATAAATAGGAAGTTGAGATCATTATATTACTCATTAAAGTGTACAAACTTCATCTCGTTCACGCCTATTTTTCCTTCACACCTGATCTCTACTTTCTTTATCATGCAGTTGAAACCCATTCTATTGTGTTTGATATGTCTTTAAATATTCATGTGATTTTAGAAAATATGTAGAACTATTTGTATATGTGTTTTTAATTTTCACACAGTTATAAATCTTGTATTATAAATCTTGTTCTGATTTTTATCATTTTTCACTCAACACAACATTTAAGAGCTATTTTTTATATGTACCTTTGATTGTTTCTAAATGGTGCATAATATTTCACAAGTGTGTATGCACATTTTACTTACTCTTCCAGTTTCCTGTGGTTTCTTGCCCTTACAAAGAAAGCCATAATATAAATATCTGCCAACTTGCTCTCATGTGGACCATATAAGAATTTCTCTGAGATGTGCATCCAGAACTGTGACCCGCTAGGTCAATGGGCCTACTCTTATTTAATGTTATTAAGTACTACCTGTTACTTCCAGAATGCCTGGGTCAGTCTATATTCTAAACAATAACTCATGTCTCTCACTTTTTCCATCTGCTTTTATACCCCATTTTTTTTACCTGGTCATCTCTACTTTTTCACATTTATATCTCATATCTCATATATGTCACTGACATTTATTAATAGAATGATTGAGATTTAGTTTAGATCATATCTCTCTTATGAGTAATACAGAGTAAAAGTAATTTGTGAGATAAATCTGTGGCTCTCAATCATTTTTTTCATTGTCTTATACTTATTTGTGCATTTGTTTTAGGTCCCATAATTATGAGCTTCTTAAAACGACGAACCAGCCCATAGATATTCTAGTAGTCATGAACACATTCATTTATTTAAAAAAAAATTTATTAAGCACTTCTCTCATGCCGGTAGTTTCCTACATACTAATAGTATAGAAATTAATAAGACACAGTTCCTGTTCTAAGCAGCTCAAGTCAAGTGGAGAAAAACAGAAATAAATTACAAACATGCAATTTAGTAACTGCCATCATAGAAGTACATGCATATATGTAGGGAATCTCTTTTATATTTTGTTTGTGATTCTCTGGTTATAGGGCATGAGAAAGTAGAGGAGGCTGCAAGTTTTTATTTTCCTTTGCTTCCTCTTTACCTAGCTCATTCCTTATTATTACAGAACAAGTACTCAGATAAGAAAACAAGCAAAACAGCCTCTTCAGTGTGAGTCAAAATTGAACTCAAGAACGTTTTCTCTGAACTTAGACCTAAATATTGACTTTGTAACCAAGTTAAAAGAGTTGAACAAATAATAACTAAATATTTCTCATGAGAGGTCCTGATAGTTAATAATGGAAAGTAACCACCCACTTTCGATATAACAAGTTTGGTGGAGAAGAACCTTTGTGAATCACACCTTGGTTCTGATATGGGAATTGGTCAGTAAAGAAGATTGCTTAGTAAATGACCATTTGTAAAGAGGATATCTTAAATATTAAATTGTTACCTTTTGAAATTTCTTAAAATTAATTCTTTTGGCAAAGACTAAGAATCAAGTTGTGTTTTAAAAATGGTCTATCTGTTGGCCAGCTATATCTATTTTAAAGTGAAGACCCCAGGAAATGAAACAAAGAAGGGTAGTGATAGGTATCACTACTTTCTTCAATGAACTTGAAAAAGAGAACTTTTTCCCCTTTTTTTCTTGTTCTCATTTTGATTGATACATATAGGTAGAATAAGGTAACTAGGAATGAGCTGTTGTAAATTCTAGAACAGTAAGAAACGATGGACTAGAAGATAGAGGAAAAAACATTGCCAGAGCTCTGTCTTGGAATGTTTCTTAGAGTAGGTAAATTTATCAGGTAAATGAGGGAGAAATGGACATTTCTGATAGAAAGACTAATAATATCTCCTATGGTACAGAGGCATGAAACAGCATACTACGTTCAGGAAGTTAAAAATAGTTCATTAATGCAGGAACATAGCTAGGGTTCAAGGGCTAGTAAGGCAGAGTTGTGTGAAATAATCCTTGAGGGGCAGGTCTCCTGAGGGGGGTTAAAATATATATAGTTTATTTTAGAGCAATGGGAATTCTATGAAATTCTTTTATTTTTTTTTTAAATGAGAAAACCTGTATGTATTTATTATAAAAAAAAATTGGAAAAACAGAAAAATAAACAAGATTAAAACAAATATATTCACTATCTATATTCCGGAGATAACCTCTATTAACATTTCTTTCTGTATCACCAGTCTCATCCATATATCCATCTAGTTATATTTTTAGTGTAGTACTATTATTTTAGCTTACTATTTAGTTTACTATATTTTAATTTATATTTTTTATTTACTAAATAAAGATTGCAGTGTTTTTACAGTTTGGTATTTTTACTTAATATAAGTATTATTCCTATAATTATATTCCTATAGCACATCATATTCAGAATAAATCTCATTTTATTTAAGTTAAATTTTGAAAATGAAATAAATTACTATGTTAATGAGTATATTTATTTGAAAGGAGAGTCACAATAAACATTGTGATCTAGTTATTTCTGAGTTGTGATAATATGGATTATTTCTATTTCTTGATTTTCTTTCAACAAATTTATCAGTAGATTTTATGGTAAACATTGTCTGAGGACCTTTCTGAGGATCTTTAGTCTTGCTATCCTAGTTCCTATGACTATTTTATGGAGAGGTCCAAAAGAACACTAATGTCAATGACATTTTTCCTATTCTCTTTTGAAAGCACTCCAATTATTACCTTCCTTTCACAGTACATACAAAATTGCACCCTTGTAAAGATTTTTAAGCTCCTCTCTGTTGCTAAATGCAATATAAAATCCTTAGTTGCCTATATCCTTGACCTATAAGAATTATTTGACATGGTCCATCAATGCCTCCTCTTTGAAACACTGGTTTTCACTTGGCTATTAGGACACCCACTCCTGTGATTTTCCTTCTCTATCTATGCCTTTCTAGTCTTCCTTGCTGGTTCCCTATCTCTTGGCTTCTGAACTTTATGTCAATGTAAGAACATCTAAACCTGTGGAGAATTTTTAAAAAATGTATTTGAGCCAAATAGAGGATATGCCTGGAAAGCAAGATCTCAACAGACTGAGAAAAAAATGCTTTATTAGAATGACAGTTTGCAGCTTTTTTTATGCATTTGGAATTAAGGAGGGAACAGAAGGAGGTAGGAGAAAGCAAGGCCAGGATTGGATTACAGGACAGTTAACAAGATTATGTGCTCTTTTGGGAGTGGTTTTACTTGAAGAGTCTGAAAAGAAGCATTCCAAAGGTGTGTTAACCTAGATGCAATGAATACAGTGTATCTACAGAAACAATGGATATAGCTTGCTTAAGGCAAAGATAAACCTTTTACTAAAGAGATTATGTGCCTGGGAAGTGACTATCACCATCACCTGCCCAGTTAGGAATTTATGATCAGATCACCCTGTGAGGTTACTTTTTACAAACTTCCTTTTTCCCTCTGCAATTGGAATTTACCAGTGCTCAGTCATTGGATTTCATACATACTCTAAGTGATTTTATTTATTTAGTCGTTGGACTTTGTATATCAGCTATATAGTTTATATCATATATAAACTTCCAAATGTATTAGCCCAGCATTTTTCCATGAATATTAGCTTTATATAGTTCTTTGTTTATATTATATTTATAATTATCTAATAGCATTTCTAACATAACATGTCTAAAATCAATTTCTTTATCCATCAAAACTATTCCTCACAAAGTCATCCAGTCTCAGTTAATGACACAGCTCTGTCCTTTCTCTTGCTCAGGTGAAGCATCTTGAGAGAAATACTTGGCTCCTCAGACTCTATGAACAATATATCAACAGTAATATTGGCTGTAATTTAAAAATATATCCAGAATTGGACATTTCTCACTAATTCCACTTCTATGGCCTTTAAGTCACCTATAATATTGCACATTTATTAACTTGTCTCCCTGCTTCAGGCTTTGTACTTATCCTCTAGTTTATTTACCACACATTGATAAGTATAAAACACATATTAGATCATTTCATTCCTCTGCTCAAAACTCTAATGACTTTGCAGGTCATTCAGAGTAAAGTTCGAAGTTTACAGAATGTTCTACAAACCCTTACATAACCTGACTGCCTTCTTATCTTTGACCTTATTCTCTAGTCTTATCTTCACCTTTATTATTTTAGCTATACCCTCACTCTTCTGGAAATAAGCCAGACATACTCTTGCCTCAGGGACTTTTACATGCTCTCCTCTCTAATGAATATGCCTGGGACTTTTACATGCTCTCCTCTCTAATGAATATGCCTCTACCCAATACCTACATGACTCAGGCTCTCATGTAATTTTTTTTTTTTTTAATGTTACCTTTTCAAAGAAGGTGACAGTCTTCTCGGGCTTTCCTATTTAAAATCACTGTCTCCTTTTATGCATTAATTTACTTATTACTGTCAACCAATCATATAACTTATTAATTTGTCAATATCTCTTTGTACTGAAATGTAAGCTCCATGAGGGCAAAGACTTTTTTTCTTTTTGATTTTTACTGTCTCCACAACAATAAAACACTATCATGTCATTATATTTTTGCTGAGTAAATGATTAAATAAAAAATTTACGTAAATTTGGCATTCAAAATATGATATAAAGATAGTTTTTGACATGCAATTTTATAATTTCCTATCTTAATATGTTTTCCTACCTTAATGTGTTATCCCTAAAATAAATAATGTTGAATTCTTTATTCAAGTCACAAATTCGTTGTGCTTATAATGATGAAATCATAAAATTTTACAGTTGGTACAGCATTAGAGTTGAATCTTGTTTTATTTAGACAAAAAGCATAAGATTCTCATTTTTCTCAGGTGATTATGCTTATATGATAAAATGATACTCCAATCCCATTGATGAATTTTTTTTTGTGTATTTCTTAATGTCAATCACATATTTTGTTCCAAGTCATGTGGGATTGAGAGGTAAAAGAGAAGACAATATAAAAATCAAATTTGTTTAAAAATTTCAAAACATTTAATTGAAATTATTATATTGAAAGTGATGGGGTTCAGAACATCCTACCCCCAAACAAGGTTACTTGGCATATTGAATATTTTAAGCTGAAGAAACTTGAGAAATGCAGGTGCAGGACAAACTCTCTGATTCTCACCTCCTCTTCTTTTCTGAGGTAGGTCATAAGACTTTCATGTGAGGTGCCCTCCTTATATTCAGAGAAAGGAAGATCATTATCCCCGAAGATAGAGAGATGCAAAGAGAAATCTGAAAAAACAGGTATTGCTATTTCCTCTAGTTTACTACCCTTAACTCATAACTTATTGTTGTATATTTTTTTCATGACTTTCCAGTCTTCATCAAACCTAGTATAAAAACACTCTGTGTCATGTAAAACCTTGATTAAATAAATTTTATGTTTTTCTTTTGTTAATCTGTTTTTTGACAGTCTAGTTTACAGGTCCCCAGACAGAAAATCTAGGAGGGTAATAGAAAAAAAGAATTATTTCTTCCCTACAAAAGTACTAAAATTTTTTCTTATCCTAAAGCAGAATAAAATGTTTTAGATAATTTTCTTATGAAAAAACATAAAAGAAAATATTTTATTTTGTATATGTGTATAAATATATAACATATATCAATTTAAATATATAAATATATGTTTATACATAGCTAGTTTGTTAGAAAGAAAAAAGTAGATGTTTTAAATTTGAGATTTAGTTTTTAGCTGACATATATTTCAATTTTTTATATTCACTTTGTACATATTTCTGTATGTCAAGACATATTGATTGTTTCCTTCAGACTGTACATAACTCAATCTTTTTTTTTTTTTTTAAGTTAAGAAGTTCATTTGTGTTTTAGTTTTGGCTTTTAGTCTTGACTATGAAATATAGGCTCTGGATCAAAGGGCTTAAAATCTCATCATCTTAAAGCCAGTAAGTGACAGAAAGGCTTTTCAATAACTCTATAGAAACCCATTACATCAAGTAAATTATATGCCACAGTAAAACATTTTTCAGAAAGCTTTAGACCACTTAATGGGCATGGGGATTCCATCAACTGGTTTCTTCATTCAGGAAAATTCTGTAATGTAATTTCTGTGCTGATGTTTTACATAAGCCTCAGATTTTATTACACTATAAGGTTTGAAGTGAAACATAGATTATAGTCAAGCAACCAATTCTGGAATGCTAAGCCACAGTAATTATGCATCAAACAAGTAAAAACAAACAAAAAAATTTACTATTTGAAAATACAAGACCATAGGTGAATCTGTCAGCTTACTGCCAGAAAATTTTTTAATGGAAATATAGTTGACATACTATATTATATAAATTTCAGGTATATAACATAGTTATTTAACATTTATATACCTTAGAAAGTGATCACTGCAATAAATCTAGTAATCATCTGTCATCTTACAAAGTTATTTTGATACTATTGACTATATTCTCTAAGCTATACATTACATCCCTGTGATTTATTGATAACTGAAAGTTTGCACCTGTTATTATCCTTCATTATTTTCACTCATCTCTTCCAGCCCCTTCCCTCTGGCAACCATCAGTTTGTTCTCTGTACCTTTGAGTCTGTTTCTGTATTTTTTGGTGGCTTATTTTGTTTTTTAGATTTCACCTATAAGTGAAATCATACAATATCTGTCATGCTCTGTCTGACATATTTCACTCAGCATAATACACTCTAGGTCCATTTGTGTTATTGCAAGTGGCAAGATTTTATTTTTTTATGGCTGAATACTATGTACACGTACACACACACACACACATGTGTGTGTGTGCATGTGCGTGGGTGTGGGTGTATAAAATCTTACATTTTCTTTAACCATTCATCTGCCGATGGATACTTAGGTTTTTCCACATTGTTAATTATTGTAAAATGAACATAGGGGTGCATATATATTTTCAAATTAGTGTTTTAATTTTCTTTGGATGGATATCTAGAAGTATAATTGCTCAGACATATGATAGTTCTATCTTTAGGTTTTTTGAGAAAGTTCTACACTGTTTTTCATGGTGGCTGCACCAGTTTGTAATCTCACCAGCTGAACAGGAGTGTTAATTGTTTTCCACATCCTCACAACACTTTTTATCTGTTGTCTTTTTGATAGTAATCAATCTGACAAGTGTGAGATGATATCTCATTGTGGTTTTTATTGACATTTCTCTGATTAGTGATGTTGAGCCATGTGTCTGTTGGCTATCAGTATATCTACTTTGGAAATATGTCTATTTAGGTCTTCTGCCTAGTTTTTAATGGGATCACTTGTGTTTTGATGTTGAGTTGTATGAATTCTTTATATACTTTGGATATTAACTGCCAGAGAAATCGTAATTCCACTCAGCCAGCTTATTGGCTTTAATAAATAAGAAATAACAGCTGTAATGAGAAGTCAAAAAGTTTAAATCAAAACATTTGGGGCATAATAAAACAATTTTTAAATTAAACCTCATTCTACTGATATCAAATTGAAAATATATAGTACTTAAGCTTTCTACTTCATACAAAGAGCAATGTAAGATGAAATATCATGTTAAGAATGTTAGAAATGTTTACATTCTAATAGCCATACTATCATAGCATTTTACCTTCAGTGATCCTAATTCACTTCTATTTCTCATATAATGATCTCTTTGTAACCCTATATACATAGCTCTGTGGCATCTGCATTGGGGGAGAGAGAATCCTAGCTCTTCCACAAATGACAATAGTCAGTGTAGGAAAGAATGGGGACACTCCAAAGCATTAAATAGATGTAAAAATCTCCTTGTCCTGCTTCCCAGCAGCTGTCAGTCACAGGCTACCCACAACAAGACACCTCAAAGAACAAAAGTTAGCCATCTCTTTATATTTGTCATCTTCATGGAGGATTCACAGCAGGCAGAATAGCAAGATGGCTACCTGGGAAATCCAAGCTTGGGGATATACATGAATAAGAATGGCATTAAACAAATGAACAAGCATGATAGAGCAGTTTTCACTGGATGCCTTTTTAGCATACATGCCTCCAGTGGTTAGGAAAATAATGGAGATCCCCAGAGAATTAGCAACTAGCTTGTATCAAATCCTCAGTTTTGGTTAAGGCATGTGATCTTTGTTTTTTATTGTCAAAAACACCCAAAGGCTGGGCGTTGTTCTTCACAGATAAAGACAAAGCCTTGTTCTTTTTTCTTTTTTTCCCCACAAACAGGATTACAGTTCTATTTGCTGTCTTGCTTAAAACACACTCTTTTTGATGTTCTTCTTTTTACTTTCAAATGCTTGATTGACGATACCCTGGGAGATGTCTTGTAGCAATCACTGTAGTATCCTAGAATAACAGAGATCCGGGAAGACTCCCTCCCAGGTGTTTTGTCAATGAATCAGAAAGATGGCTTCTTGTAGGGCTTACTTGTTCAATGCTTTAACATCAGCTGATGTCTATCGGAAGAGCAGATAAGAAAGAAGACGTTAAATGGTGCAGGGGATAAAAAAGATGAAGACTAAGTTTATTAAGGTCTTCCATCTGAAAGCAGCATGTGTGGAATGTCAATTTAATAATAGAATTGACAGCTCTCCTCTGGTGTCACTCTGTCACAATGGCTTCTTTCACAATTTATAAAATAGACTCTTTGTAAATGTCAGTGAGTGGCACTACATACATTTGTGAATGCCTTGCATAACTAACATTCTCCCTTATGCCACATTTTCCAAGAATCTTTTCAAACTGACCCAGGGAACTGGTTTATGAAGACCCAGTGTACCTATCCTAACCGAAGTACAGTACATAATGTTAGAAACTCATCATCATCAGGTCATAAATCAAAATGTTAACTAATTTGAAAAATATTCTTTGGTTAGCACATATTTTGAATTATGTTACTCTACCAACACTAATACAAAATGAATCTAATCACTTTTTAACTTTGTAAGAAGCTTAATATAAGCTGATTTTATACTTCCAGGCTAAATTTGGCTTTTCGATAAATAGATGTACCATTCTTATGAATTGAGTCAATCAATACTGTGTACAATCAGAGATGAGAATTTTTAAAACCTTGAATGGCACTGACCATAAGAATTAAAGAATAGTGTAGAAAGCAATAAAAATTCCTCAACACTCAACCTATAGATTATATCACTTAGACTATATTTTGTTGCTTAAACAGTTTTTTTCTGACCTATTAGAATTAAATTGTTAGGAAAACAAAGTTAAAAAAAAATACAAAATAGACTTCCGAAACGTTCAAGGTAAAATTCTTATTAAATTTCAGTCATTTACTCTATATATTGAGAAAGTATTTATTTTATTTTCTCATTTCAGCTATGTTATTACAAATCATTATTCCTAAATGAGCAAATACATGTAAAGCATTTGAATAAAGATGGCAAATGTATAAACTTCATTTATTATAGTATCATAAAAAGTTGATTTGACCAAATCAATAACATTTTTTCACTGAGTTAAAACTAAAATTACAAAATATGTAAATTATATTTTCATAATTTTCATGCTTAGAATATTGAGTGCTGATTTTTAGTTGCAGGTGGAACTAAAAATCAAAGAACCGTTCATTGATTCGTTGATCTTTTCAACCATATTTGATTTATTTGAAGAATAGTCTTACAGCATCTCAAATAGCAATGTTATAATAACATGATATGAATTTTATCCATAAATAATAGATACAAAGTAGGAAATATTAAATTAGCTTATAACTACATTATTTTTGTTGTACTAATATTTTCTGTTTATTTAACCTGTCTATTCACTTTATTCAGTAATATTCAACATTTCACTATGTGTAAGATTCATTTTAATTTTTGGTGGAAAGAAGCATAAAATAATTTTACTTTTAATTTATAAAGTTCTGGAGCTAGAAGAAAAGTGAAAAATCTATGAATTTAACTTTAGCCGTTTGACTTTGAGGAAGCAAGTCACAAAGTTAACTCACTTTCTGAATTTTGGGATATTTCTGTGAGTGATCACAATACAGAACACGTTAATTAGATATTATCAAATAATTTTCAAAAAGTTTTAATAACAATATAAAAAGTCATTTCCATAATACATTGCCAGTTTGCCCTAGATATGTGGACTATTGAGCAGTCTGCAACAAAATGGACACATAAAATCTGTCCCATGAAAATATTCCATTAAATCAAATGCAACACAGTTAACTAACCATCATTTACTCTATTCTCAATACTGATTCATCTTAACAGTTAACTAAACTGACTATAACAAAGTATTACCTTAAGGATATATAAAGAATTAAGAGTACATTCAATTTATGATTAACATGTAATATTAATTATTAAATAAGGCAAACTATGACATGGGAGGACATATTTGCAAATCATATGTCTGATAAGTGGTAAAAATCCAAAATATACAAGGAACTCATATAACTAGAGCAAAAAAGAAAAGATATTTGAAGACGATAGGAGCTATTTAGTTGCCTGCACTAATGAGAGTGATTACACTTTTGGGAAATTAAATTCTGATTGCACAATAGATTTGTTTGTTTATATAACTTTGTATGAAGACTACTTGCTCCACAGTTATGTTGGTGAGGATATTAAGACTGATAATAACACATAATGTCCTTTGTACATTGCTTTACTTAATTTTACTGGATTATGTACATCTAAGTATTAAATAATAGATGAAATTAAAAGTGATGGCTAGAACATGCTTATAATCTTAAGAGAAGCAACATAAATATAGCTTACAAGCATTTTAGTACGTAAAAATATGAATCAATCACTGTTAGTATCTATCACATTTATTATTATAGCAGAATAGATTTTTAGAAGCAAGAAACTAAAACTGATTTTAGTTGACTTAAACTGAAAAATGACCAACTTTATTGAGAGGGCTTGGAGTGGTTCCAAAAATTTGGGGGAAGACGAGAGAACAGGCTGAAGGTTATCTGCCCATCATTCAGAGATTGTTCTTGACACCAGTCACTGCCATTGGGCTCTGGACACACCACTCACATTGCCTACTGTTGGTCCCAGGTCTGGCTGTGATCCAGGCTTATGACTAAAGATAGAACTCCGGATATAAAATGTTACATTAATGTAGTAAGGCGCCTGCGCCTAACTTGTGCAAGCATGACTCACCTTATTGTTTATCACGCATGTGTGGAAAAATGCCACTATTGTTCTCTGACATAAATAAAGCCCATGCAGTCTCCTACTGCAGAAGCCTGTGCTCCCCTCCATAAAGTTGGTGACTGCCGTTTCATTCTAACGTTGGCTCCTCGTGCATTCTTTCAATTGGGCATCTCACCACCGAAGCCTTCCCTTCTTGATAAGCTCGGTGCTGACACCTACCTCACCAACTTCAGACACTGGTGCTCAGCCTGTTATTACTATCGACTTTGGTAGCTGAATGTAACTGCTGCCCCTGCCACTGCTGCTACTCATCACGACACAGGATTCTGTGTGACCTCTGAATCTCTGTTATTGTTTCAAGTTCAAAGTCTGAGATGGAGGCATCTGATTGGTAAAATCTAGATCATGTGCCTGTATCTTCACAGCAGAAAGTCTGGAAATGACATTTTTTTTTTTTTGACATTTTCAAATTCTATTGTGTGGAGTGAATATCCCAATCCTAAGAAAAGGTTCAGAAGCTTGAGTGACCAATAAAGTAAGAGATGTCTTACTTTATATTATCATTATAAAACAAATGTAAACTATAAAAGAAAGTAATCTTGAAAAAATTATAAATAAATTCATCTCAGAGAAAATATTTTACCAACATTGATATTGATTAACCATACCCATATTTAAGAGACTCTCCTACATTGCAGTATGATCTCAAATGATTTATCATCAGTGAATATTGAACAGAATTCAAAGAAGTAAGCCATATTTCTTAGTGTTAGGGAATATAAATCCTACTTGGTCCCAAATAGCCTCAAACTAAAATTCTAAAATTTACATGGAAAATACTCTCTTTAAAAAAAATATAAGCTTTGAGTTTCTATATTTGCAATAGATGAATATACAATTCATCCTTATACAATTTTTTATAGTATTTAATTTTTTTGCAGAATTATTTCAATACTTTTAGAATTCTTCTTGAAGTTTCCACATATATTTATGTGAGCAACTGACTATGATTCAGTTCAATCTGTGATGGTGAATGGTGCAATCAAGTTTGTCTTTTATAATGTTGATATAATTTAAGCATTCTTTTTTAATCCCCCTTTAAGGTATCATGTTTGATCTTCCCCCCACCCCCAAATAAAATGGCAAGACAAAATTTACAAGATCCTAGATCACAGAAGTTAGTGCAAAAACTATGATTGCCATTCAGTTAGATGACCTCACTGTATCTAATAATTCCTGAATGATAATATGATGATAAAAATTGAATCTATACAAAGATCTCTTTATAAAGGCATTAAAAAACACAGTATAAATAAATGCTATAAAGCTTTTGACTGCATTATGGAAAATCAGAAAGTAAATTGAATGAAGGGGCAGAGATCATTCATTTACTCATTCATTCAACGTACAATTATTGAATGCTTATTATGTACCATAGTCATTTAGTATGCATAAGTAAACAAAACAGATTTTCCTTCAAAAAGACAAAACAGAAAGTGCCCTCATGGAGCTTACAATTCAGTAGAATAGTGTGGATTATAAAAAGTAAATACACTTTTTTGAAGTATGTAGTGATGGATGGTAAGAATGAAAAAGAATAGGGAAGAGGCTGTTAGAAGTGCTAGGTACTTGTGGATGGGGGAGTGGAGGGTGGGATGTAGGGTATGTTGCAAAGTTTAGATAAAGTTATTAAGCCTCAGAGAAGGTGATATTTGAGCAAGGATTCTGAGGAGGAGATAAGGCTGTTCACCATGCCAGTGTTGGGGAAAGAGAATTTAAGGCAGAAAGGATAGCCAGTGAAAAGGCAGGACCACGTCTGTTGTGTTTAAGGAACAGTATGAAGGCCAACATGGCTGGAGTGTAGTGAATAAAAGAGTGGAATGTAGTAGGCAATGAGGTCAGAGTGGTAAAGGGGGCAGATTGCAGAGGACTTTCAAGATCAGTGTACATGGATAGGCCAGCTCTGAGAAACATGGGGCGCCATTGGAAGATTTGGAGCAGAGGACCGACCCTGCCAGATTTAGATTTTAAAAGGATTTCTATATTGTAATAGTAAAAGTAAGTCATAGAAGAGTAAAGGTAGATCCTAAGATCTTTTAGAAGGCCATTGCCTAAATTTAGCTGAGGTGATTAATGTGTCTCTTTCTATCCTCTGTAGGGTCACCTGATGATGGCCCCAAACATTAGAGCCCCAAACTGGAATATGACCCCCTGAGTTCCAAATTGACTATATTACATAGTACTTTGGGCATAATACATAACATCATTACACCTTTTAGACCATATCTATAAAACAGATAAAACACATGTATGTGAAGTTTGTACATAATACATACTAAGAGAATGATAAATGGGAGTTAGCTATCACCATTAGTGGCAAATGTGTTGTTGCTGGTAAGACTAGAACAATTTACAAATCCCATCAAGGACTTAAAGTGATTCCAATGAGAGAAATGCTTCCTGTGGGTACAGGCAGAGGACAGATATATACATGTGACTTAATATTGTGATTTTATATTTATGAAATATGTATTTTGAAAATTTAACTTTAGAGAAATTAAAACTTTAAAATAGCATTGCCGCTATTGAAGGCATGTTTTGTGACTAAAAGCCGGAAAGTGGAAAAAGCCTGTCAGTGTCTTTGAAGGCAGAAGGAGCATGAGAATTTTATAATCTCTAATGGGGCATAATAATATTAGATTGAAAAAAAAACTGCTTAAGCTTTTTTTAAAATCTCTTGTTAGCAAGAATAATATAAAACTAAAATGATATAAGCTATGAATTAATTATAACCCCATACATTTAAAAGTTAGTGTATCAATGTAGAAAGATATTCTTGGAATCTAGAACATGAAAAATAACCAGAGTTAAGTTTACACAATGTTATTCAAGAAAATGTTCTGATCTACATTTAAGATATTCTCATGGTGGAGATAGACATGTCATGGTGGAGATAGACATGTCAGGTGTACTGATACCAGATGTTGAGATAAAACAGTTTAATTTTGTTTTATGTGTAGTAGTTGAGGAAGCAACAGACACAGATTTAGATTAACTGGTGTGTGATCCTGGACAATTCAACATACAGAAGTAAATGTTTCAATTACTTACATCATCATCATGATCACAAGTCTGGATTTTAATAAATTTTTTCTTTGAGAAAAGGTATTTAAAAATTATACTAAGTCCATGCTTTGCTCAGTGAATTATTTATTAGAAGTGATTTAAATCTGTTTCAATATCAAGCTCTTACATAGTTCATTCTCATTCAAATCTTGATTAACTCTGAATGGATTATTTATTTGGTTACTTATAAAAAATCAGCTACCTCAAATATTCAATGCTGATGTTGATTACTCAGGCCTTGCTAGATACTGTAGGTTCAATAACTTTGGACTTTCATTTTCTCCATGTAGAGAATTAGACCAGAAATACTTGAAGGGTCCTTGTCAGTGAAAGGGCCTCTTCTGTGTTCATCAAAACAGTCTTCTCTTATGCATTAGATTCCCCTATCAAGTACTCCATCATTTAGAGATGAGCCTTCCCTAAGTAGTCGATTTAATTATTGCAGATTGGAAGGTAGCACATTTCTCAGTGTACATTAATTCACTGACACTAATTTATAAACCAATGTCCCATCAATTTATTTACTATGAAATAATTCCCCAAATATGGACACTTTAGGTGAACTAAAACAAAATTGAGTTTTTGCAACACAAAAAGCAAGAGTATCAATGGAATAATTGAACTCTCTTTAAATTGAGGCTATAGGTTATGCCATAGTTTTTCCAGTTTAAAAAAATACTTTATTAAATGATAATTTTCTAAATCATATAAATTTGCCAGAAGCAATTGGTTGTTTCACTTGTTTTTGAATTTCATCAGTGTAAGGAGTAAGTAAAAGGAGTACAAGTGGTATTTCAATGTCCTGGAGCAAACCCTTTTATGTGTTTGTATATATTGTTGAGAATGTGTCATGTAAAATATTAACTTCATTACAGTCTCCAAGCAGGAATGAAATGGATCAAGAACTGTATATAACCAGTAAGCCAGCCAAGTCAAGCATATGTGAAGATAGAAAATCCTACATAAATGTGATATACAACATTAACTATAAATGTAACAGTGACCTGTCATTTCATTGATAACTTTCAATATTCTTCTCAAGTGTTAATGCAAGTATAAAATTCATCAAAAATTCTGACAGAAAAAACAGATGACAGATAAATCTTTATCAAAATCCTCATATGAGAGGCACTGCTTTACTACAATTTAAAAGCAACAGTTCATTAAGTTGGAAGGCAGATTTAACTCAAATAAACTGACCAAGTGGCCAGCCATACTACTCCACATATTCTTATTCTTATATCATATAATTGTGAAAGATGTTCAATCTCGGCACTTCTATAGAAACAGTATGTATGATGTCAAAACCATTGCTTATTCAAAAAAATATATTCATCCAATTCAATAAAAAGAAAAGGTAATAATTAAACCAATGTTAGTCATCAAATGAACAAAACAGTCATTTAATCAAATTTTTTAGTTCTCAGTAAAGACATGATATAAAATCACTGATGAAAGCACAATTTCAGCATAGGATGGTATAAAAAATTCAATAGTAACATGCAATTAAAAGTATAAACAGTTTGAATCAATAATTATTTATGGCCTTATTGTGATGTTTTTTGACATATCTACTAAGTAAATACTTTCTATGTTATTTTATAGTGCTATGTCTGGATTCTACTCAAAATAACAAGATGCAACTTTTAACATTACACAGATTCAAGTCAGTAAAGGCAGAAGTTTAAAAAAAAGAGCATATATTAGTGTTCTCATTGTTTTTATTGCTGCTATAACCAATTACCACAAAAGTAGTGGCTTAAAACAACACATTTATTATCTTTAAGTTTTATCATTCAGAAGCTTTACAAAGGTCTCATTGTGCTAAAATCAAAGCATGGGCAGACTGTGTTTTTTTCTAGAGGCTCTAGGGAAGACTCCATTTCCTTCTTTTTTTCAAATTCTATAGCCTATCTGCATTCTTGGCTCGTAGCCCCTTTCCTCCATCTAAAAAGACTGGAACTTCACATCTCTCTGATTTTTCTTTAGTTGTCCCATCTCTGTCTCTGTTCCAGCCTAGAAAGGTACTCTGCTTTTAAAATCTCATGATTAGATTGGACCAACCAGGATGATCCAGGATGATATTCCCATTTTAAGGCACAAAATGCCTTTTACTATGAAAGTAGCATATTCACACTTTCTAGGGATTGAGGTTTAAACATCTTTGGGAAGTCATTAATTTGGCTATCTCATAGCAGAAAGGCAGGACAAGATTAAAGCATATTAGACTGCAGTTACAATTGATTGCAGTTAACATCTTTGCTCCAGTTCTTCTCAACATTATTGATTGGGTCTTTTCTTTCATGTTTATTCACTTCAGAAATTTAAAAATGTTCTGAGTCAAAATTCTGGCATCCAATATAGGATGTGGAAATACCTTGTTGCCCTTCAGTTCTCAACAAGTCTGCAGAATTTTCCAGTTGGTTCTGTGCAGCCAGCAGTTTGGGGGAATGCTCTCTGAAATGCACAAGAACTGTTGAAACTAAAAGGATTTTGAACACATTATTTTGCACTTAGAAAGATCTTTAGCTTTGCACTTAGACAAGCCTTTTTCTTTTAAAATAATTTAAAATTTTTATGTTGTATGATAAGTTTATTGAAAAGAGTAATGAATCTTTAATAAGAACACTTAGTTGTAATGTTTTTATGTATTTTCTGGGGCTTAGACAATTCACCAAATCTCTCTCATGCTTTGGTTTCTTATTTATATATGTATTCTTACCATATCTCATCATGTAGATGTGAGGGTCAAATGTACTGATGTTAGATTTGTAAGCAGTAAGATGCTATACACATTTTATTAATAATTTATTTTCTTAGCACAGACTTGAATACAGCATTATTTTTATTTTTATTAAAATAGCCAATTACGCATGCACGCACACGGAAAAGATAAGTTACTCTTAACAAGATAGTTCAAGAAGTAATTCTAGAACTTCCACATTTGCTCTTTTCCTCTCCCCTCCCCCCCTTTATATGGAACCACATTTTAAAAATCAAATCCTCTCTTGGGATGGGTCATAGGTTTTGGGCAGGACCAGAAGTTAACTTACCTTAGAGTAGCATAAATTAAGCTCCTGAGGCCTTTGGAGTTGATAAATTATGGTTCTCACTTCACCCTTACTTTGAAAAAACTGTTTCAGAGTAAAGTATCTTACAGCAAATTACAGGCACTAAAAGTGACAGGTCTGTAGTCAAGAAAGTAAACTTGTCTTTACAGTTTTCTTCTAAGCAAGGTGTAGGGAAGCAGGGCTAGCTAAACATCCGCAGTCTTTGTTTTCTTCCTGATTTTTACTTATCTGTGCTCAATTTGGTTAATGTTTTTAATTGTCAAAGTAATTTCTGCTAAGACTTTTTTTGTATAGAAGAAATACAACTGGAATTTTGATAAATTCTAAAAGAAATGTCATGTGGTTAGATTTTTATAGCACCTTTCCTTTGAGGCTCAGGGCACCTGCTCCATTTCAGGTTCATATGATCCTCAGAAGCACATAATACTTTCCAAAAGATCACTCTGCCAGGGGGCTTCACAATAAATTCCTCCTCAGCCAGACAAGTTGGCCTTTATTTTTTTGCATCTCTCTAGGCATCTCACATGACATTCCCAAATAAGGTATTGTACTACAAGCTTGCTATGATTGCTAGTAATGACTTAACTGCAAAGGAATTATAACAGTATGAATAACAGTGGTTTGCACTGTGAATGTCCTAGCTACTCTAAAAATGCCAGAGCAACAAATATAAAATGCTTCTCATTTGCCAGTTTGAAAGGAGTAAAAGTCAGAGGACTTCAACTGCTGCTAATCTGTAAACACTGATTGTTCATTCAACAGCAGGAAGCAAAACAAATGTAAAACAAGTGATGGCATTAGACATTCTGCTGTGCGCAAAGGCAATTACATTATGGGATTGAAAATAAAATAAAAATTATATTCAAATACAGGACATTTGGGCAGAAAAAGGTTTTTGCCTGCAACTTGTTAAACAAAAAATTTGTGTGCATTTTGACTTTGTTTTTGGAATGATCAGGTAACCATTGTTAAAGGGCTTATGTTATTTTTCCCCACATATTCATATCTGACATAGATTAATGACATACATGTATAAAATAAATGTATGGTCTTAATTATATGGTTATATCTCTTTGTTTACTTCCAAAAATAATTTGTTAGTTTATGAAATTAATACAGCATCATTTTTTTAAAAATATGGAAAACTTGTTAAAAAGACCAAATAAAAAAGGACATTATTTCTTGTGTGGCATGTGAGAATGATTATGAATTTGCCCAATTAACGTACAGTAAATATTTTTATAACATATGTGCACTTCCAATGGTAATTTATTTATTGAACTCATTTTTAAACTCTAGAATTGTAGTCTACAGTTCAGATCATAGATTAGATACGTATAGCATTATTATGTAAGGAAGTGAATTTAGCATTTACTTTGCAAGATAGAAAACTGAAAAAGACTTCTGAGTCTAGAGAATACATTTATGCTTCTTAGCTGTTATGACTTTAAAACTGATAATATCTTCAAATAAGGAATTTCATTCTGTAATGAGTAATTTTTAATTCATAACTATGAATGAATGCTGCATTCCATTAATAAAAGATGAATACATTTTGCTCTGACAGCTTATTTTTAAGCATTTTTGGGCTCTAAAATAGAACAGATTATGGGCTCTCCAAAATATTTCATAAATCCTCCTACTCAAACATTCCTCTTACCCAGGTAACCTTTTCACTGGAAATGATTTTAATCTGATTTAATTGCTTCCTTTCATGACCTCATGGGGGTGTTCACTTGTCTAAACATCTAAACTACTTCTTCTATATCATACACCTCAACCTGGGCATTGTGAAGTTTTGGTGAGCGAGATGAATGAAACTAGGAAGGTATTTCAGAATGTTATGGATGTCTTTCACAATTGCAGTTACCCGTAGAGATTTATTAGCACCCTGTCTATCAGATGGGCTATGGTTTCAGAAATTTACTTCTTCAGCAGTTAGAACTGTGCTTCACCCACCCTTCTTGCTCACTAGGTTTGAATACTTGGTTGTGCCCCCACGGGACAAAAAATGGCTTACACTTGGGATTCTTGAATGATTGCCAGAAAGGAATTGATGCTGAGAATTGCCATTTTCCAGGTTCCCATAACATACATTAAACCCAATTATCCAAGCTGGGAATGAGAGACTGGCTTGATAGGAAAATAAGAGTAAAGATCTAGATGATAGTCATAACTAATTACACAGTTATCTTCTAACAGATGGGGGTAGAAGGATCTACCATTTTGACATTCTTTTGAGAAAATTAATATTAATATTCACATTAGCAGCCCAAGGTCACTGAAATCACTTAAAGACTATGCTATAACACATACCACTCAATATTATGTGTTAGTCACAAAATATTTCCTAAGTATTTTCTCATTTTTTTGCATGAGGTCAGTAGTTGACAAACTAGCCTGCTCTCTGTCTTCTGTAGGCCCATAGGCTATAAAATGATTTTTAGTTATTGAAAAGAATCAAAAAAAGAATAAAATAACATGGCATGTAAAAATTATATGAAATTCAAATTTTAGTTTCCATAAATAAATATGCATTGGAACACAGCCATAGTCATTTCTTTTGTATTTTTCATGACTGCTTTTGCACTACAGCTGCAGATGTGAGTAGCTGCAACAAAGACTGTATGGCCCACAACCCCTTGAATAATTAAAAAAAAAAAAAAAAAACTTGCTCACCCACTCCTATAGTGGATTACTTACTCTTTAGGACCAAAGACTATATTATGTACATTTCTAACATCCTTCAAATTAAAGAAAATATAGGAGGTACTCAATAACAATTCATTGTTGCTCACTCCAACATTACTGCTAATTCAAAATGGTCATAAGCTATACTTATTAACAGAATATTGTGGCGTAAGGGATTTTGTAGCATGTGAGCAGTACTCCTGGAATTCAGAACAGAGTGGGTGCACATTGAATAAATGTTCTGTATAATTAATTATTCTAATTACCTTTATTTTTTCTATGGAGAGAATTTAAGCATATTATTGAAGAGAGAATACAAAAAGAAAAAGAAAAAACACACAACACAATAGAAAATTAAACAAAACAAAACAAAGGAAAAAAAATGGAAACAGTACTAATTTATAGTATTACATTATCATGTACTATGTGACAAGCACATATTACGATCTATTAATTTTTCTTTTTTATTTTAATGCTTACAACAATTCTTTGAGGTGGCTGCATTATTTATCATATTGAGTTGAAAAGACAATCAGAAAGGTATGGTGTCACAGGAACTTAGAGAAAAAGTTTATGAAGGAGAGAATAGACAACTGTGAAATGGGTTTCAGAATAGATATTACAACATGAAGATCACTACAGGCATTTTATAAACAACGTCAGTCTATCAAAAAGAAAAGATAAACAACTATGCAATGAGTTTATTTAGATTAGATATTGCAACATGGAGATCACTAGAGACATTTAAAAAAATAATTTTAGTAAAATGGAAAAGAGATTGAAACCCACTTGGACTGGTTTGAGGAAAACACTAAGTAAGAGACAAGGTTTAATAAGTACAGAAAAACCTTCTGATGTGTTTTAGCAGAAAGGGAGCAGAGAAAATGAACAAGCTGGTGGCTGGTGGGAAATGTGAGGATTTCTTTTTTAAGGATGGAGTGATATTAAGTCTTCATTATTGTTACTTGCTTGTTTTGTTTTTGGAAATAATTTAGGAGTGAGAAAAACTTGATGATGCAGAAAGAAAGGGGCTAATTTTACATAATTATAGAAAGCAAAGCCAATAAGTGCACAAGGGTGAATAGGGATCTTTAGACTACACATGTGAAGAAATTGGCCTTAGATAAAAGCAAAGCTATGTCTCTGTAGCAGGAGGAAAGAGACTATGTGAGTACAGACAAATTAAATGAATAAATTTAGCTGTAGGAAGATAAGATACACTCTTACGATAATTAATTATTTTCAATGACATTTGATATAATATCTTCAGTGTAGAGTGAGAGTGGTGTTCAAAGAGAGAAAAGAATGAACTAGCAACTTAAGAGTTTGGGGAAATGTAGTGGAATTGCACTATGTATTGAGTGTTCATTTGAGATTTGTAAAACATGGATTTAAAGTGAGATCAGTTCACTCAAAAGGGCTTTTTTTTTTTTTTCCTCCAGCCATACATAGCTACTAAGGAGCCCAGTTGTTGAATGGTTGGATTTAACTGCGGTTTGGGGTTTGCCAGCAAGTAGGTCAGAGGGAGAAGAAAACAGGTGTTTTAGCAAGTCATGGGTCATCTTGCTGCACAGTCATCCAAGGCATCTAAAGAATCTCAGCTGAGAAAAGAGAGCAGTGAGGACTGGGGTGTGGAGAGAGCTAAAGAAAAAGATGGAGAGTGAAAAGGTAGAGTAAGTGCTAGAGGTTTATGAGAGGTGGAAACTGAGCTGGAGTGCAATTACTTTAGTACCAGAACAAGAAAGTTAAAGTGTGGTAGTGAAATGGAATATCCAGAATGCAGATTTTTGAGGCGGATTGATAAGGATGAAGACAAGATCCAGGGGAGAATAAGCTTAGAAGTTGAAGAGGTCAAAGATTTCTGATGGGTCAACATGGAATTCCCAAGGATAATAACTGGAATACTGAAGGAGAAATCAGTGAGCTAAATACTAAAGATGATAATAAACAAGGTGTGTTGCTGTGCATTTTTATTCATAATGTTAAAAGGTGAGAGATTCTTTATGTCTTAAAAAGCACTATCTTTTTCTACCTTTCCAGAAACTGCAAACTAATGACCTATTTTTTAGGAATGAATAAATTGCTCTTTTACATCACTAAACAGTACACATGAACTATTAATGGAGAGTGACTTTATATGTGATATCAGAATGCCTAAACAATGCTTCTAGTAAAATCTGAAAATTGCTGGTACATACATACATTTATGAATCATTCCAGTTGATTTGGTTTATTTAATAAAAGAGTATTTCTCAGAAATAATCTAGTAGTTGCATGTTATTTTAAAAAAAATTCTAATTTGTAACAAAAGTTCAAGCAGTAATTTCAAAATTAGAATTATTTTAGTCTAAAATAAAAAGTTCTATTAAGTAGATATTTTTAAAAAGTAGATAATAAGTTAAGAAACAGCTCTATAATACAGTTGATTTAGTTATATCAAGAAAGTTGAAAAAGCATATTGGAACACATCTTACATGGAGGAGTAAATGCCACTCACTTAATTAATAGTTTATTCTTTGGTCTAAAAATATATAGAAGAGTATACAAAGGGGGAGGAATGTTATAAAAAGGTATGTCATGAAGGATCAAATGTGTAGAACTATATTGTCTATGTTGTCATATAGCTTCTCTCTTTAAAGAAATATAGAAGGTGTATATAGATTATATTTAGAAGGAATTTTCACTTTCCTGATTGGCATAAATTTTAATTTGACTTATAACGTAATGCTGTGATCACTGACAGTTGATTAATATTTTAAGTAACCAATGAAGAAACTTACATAGGTCTTTTATAAAACATAACTTTTTAAAAAATAATAGCATATTTTTAAGTTCTAATAAATGGAGCCTTTCTGTAGGTAACCAGAAATCATAAAACTATAAGCAGTAAGTGTGCCATCTATTGGTGAAACAAGCACAGTGTAAGAATACCAGAAACATCACTATATAAAGGAAAGTGATACAGACATCATTGCATATTGCCATAAAGTGACATTTCATTCTACCTAACTATTTTGATTCACTCACAGAAAAAGTGGGCTCCTTGCATCTTTGCCATTAGCCTGGTAACAGGAAGAGCATCAGGTCAGATGTCAGGATGTCACGATCTTGGCCCAGCTTCTATAACATGTGCAGTGTCACCTTGCACATATTTCACTTCCCTAGGTCCCAAATTCCTTCTACGTAAAAATAAATTATGAGAGAGATAGCAGTGATCCATCAGTTCCTTTAAGTTCTAATGATTTACAAATTTTATAACTTGCATATATGAGTAACATTGTCCCATTTAAGAGTTTACCATGCTTTTAATTTATTGAGAGACATATAGATTCCTCTGATACAAAATGTAGAAGCCATTGTACATAAGGTCTTACTTTTAGAAGCATAGAAGTTACTCAATATATTCTAATTGAATGCATAAATAAATAGGCAAACCACAAAATATTTTTTAAAAAGTATAATTCTGTATCTTATTAAGTTGTGCTATCTTTAATTTTTATTAACCTGTGGCACAGGGTTTACTGATTCATCATGTTGGAAAACTTTCCATTCTGAAGCAGACATAGAAGTAAAAATTAAGAATTTATTTTAATTAAAGAAAATATACAAATTGTTTAATTTTTTATTTAAAGAAATTAGAGTGGTTAGACATATTTCTGGCTTTTGTTGTCATTTTTTTTTTTTTAAGTGACATAAAAATTTAGATTTCTCTCTGAACATCGCAAAAAAAAAAGTTATCATTTTTTCAATCCCTTTTAAATTAATATATTTAAGAAGTGAGGATACCTTGTGATGAAGATTACAGGAAAGCTATGGCAAGGCGGTTGGTACAACTTTTGGGGGCATTGTTAATATGCTTTAATTCAATAATTTTTCTTCTGGGATTTAAATTCTTAAGACATAGTCAGAAATTCATGGACAGAATTATATACATATATATTCAGTGTTTAATATTGAATATGTATTAAAAATTAAATTAAAAATAGGTATGTGGTTAATTAATAGTAGTTACAGCTCCATAATATAGAAAGAATATAGAAATTCAGACAACATGGTCATAACATTTATGGTACATTTGTCAGTCATCATAGTTGACAACTTTATTAGCAAAAAAAAAAATCTGTCAGTGCCTCCATAGTAGAAATAAAAACAGAAAAGCTAAATTAAAATAAAGCAATCTATAATTTAATATTTGAATATTCTTAATATAACATATTCTTATGCTATTAAATTTTATTTTTAATTAGGAAGATAATATTCATTAACACTTTATTACACTTTTGTCCCAAAGTTATTGTAAATCTTAGACCTTGAGATTTGTACCACTGTTGTTCTGAGATGTGAAATTTCTCTAGGAAATAGTACTTACTTTTTAAAGTGAAATAACACACAGACAAGGGCAAGAAATGCTGAGCTTTTTTCTTTTAAAGAAAAATTCTAACATGTCTCAAAAAGAAAAAGCATCGCTATTGCAGAGTTTTTTTCTTTTTTACTTTAGCACTAATATTTTATTACTTCAATGTTTTAACCATCAAAATGTTAACTGGTTAACAATGAGAAGCATTATAATACATTTTTCTTCGAGGACAAGGAGATAGAGTTTATGAGGTGGATGTGACAACATTTACAAGACTCTTGAGTCTTCACACATGTTTTAGTAATCAAACTAAGCCTGAGGCATAAACAAGTTTAATCTTTGAGACTATATTTCCTATTTATTCTTTTATGTTGAAAATCATTTCATCACAAATTTTGGGCAGTTTATCATGATATAAAACTAGAACTTCAAGTATGTGTTTGCACTATCAATTTAAGTCTATTTTGTAATGAGAAGGAAATAACAGGTGAAAGAGCAATACAACTTTAGCAGTTGGGTTTTTCCCAAGACCCCACTTACGCTGTGTAAGTATCTAACCTTGGATCTGAGGTCTGGAAATTCACTTATTTCTTCAGCAAGAGCCATTTATTTGGCACCTATTTGCAATGTTAAATTGATTGTTTTATTTTCCATTCAGCTCACTACTCATATTGTTTTAGCATATGTGAACATATGAAGGAATAGTTAGCAATGAGTTGCAGAAAAAAAACCTGTTTTCCACAATCAATGGAAATATAATATTGCCATGTATTTGTAAAGGGTGTCAAGTAAAGATATAAAATTTTTCTATGAAGTTATAATAGACCAATTTTACAATCTTTTGAAATTTTGAATTATTTGTATAACCAGAAACTTACTTCTTCCTGAGTGATAACAGAGCATGAAAATGTTTACTGAGACACGCATATGGAATGGGTCATCTTCGAAACCGATCAAAATAAGAAAAAAAAGTATTTAAAAACTCATTGCAGAAACTTAAAATATTTTCATTCCTGCCACCTAGAAAGTACACTGGGAAAATTATACCAACCAGGGAATTGGAAAGGACATTTGCACAGATGACACATGTCAAAATGCTGTTTTGGAGGAATGAGAGTCACATACAGTTACTAAGAGATGAGACATTTATTTCTATATATCCATTTATTTGAATAAAATTTATAATTAACTAGATATCTCTCTGTTTTCTCACAATATTCCATATATTTAAGAAGTATTTGCTATTTGAATTCCCTTATTTCAAGTATTCTGTAATCTTTAAATTAACTTTTGAGTCAAAATTTATGATGCTGTTTTCAGTCCGAATGTTTAAAAGTTTGATAGAAGTAGTGTACTTATTCAAGCATGAAAGAGCCTCATTTTTCATACTCTCAGACATATTTGGAAAGATTTTTCCATCTTGGGTTAACTCACTTATGTGCAGAATGACAAGCTGATATCTGTCTACTGACTCCTTCAGCTGTCAACCTATTACTAGGTTGACATTGATCCCAAGAGACTGATGGTGAAGTATAAAATAGGGTAGTGTGAATATAAATTAATGCTAGGAGAGGAAAAAATAAGCAACAAGACAATGAAAACTTGGAATGCGTTAGAAGAGATTCCTAATCTCTCATTTTTACCTTCTCACATGAGAAGTAGAAAAAGAATAATATCACAGGTGAGGGACTCTGAGAGCAAATTTATCAAGTTAATTTCCAAATACAATTTTGGAGAAAAAGGAGTGAGAGTTAGTAGAAAGGGAGTTTGGGTAAAGTGAAAACAGTAAAATGTTTAAGATTTTTACATCCAAGTTTTCGATTCATTATAATCCTCAATAGAAAAGACAAAATTCATTAAAAATAGAAAAGCAGCATATGTTCTTTCTCTCTTTAATAAATAATAATAATAAAAAGAA
Organism: Eidolon dupreanum; assembly: GCA_028627145.1. Taxonomy (NCBI): domain Eukaryota; kingdom Metazoa; phylum Chordata; class Mammalia; order Chiroptera; family Pteropodidae; genus Eidolon; species Eidolon dupreanum. The sequence goes on along the minus strand of CM053507.1, from coordinate 84,887,946 downwards.
TATATGATTTTAGCCTGAACAGTTTAACTTGGATTCCTTGGAAGATCATGAACTCATTCAATAATAATTTGATATTCCCTAGAAAAAGGGGAAACACGAAGATAATGTAAACAGCTGAGCTCTGTGAAGAATAAATTGGGTCTAATTAACTTTATTCTCTCTGTGACAGACTGACAAGTTCCAAGATAAGAGGAGAAATAATAATAGTGATATCTTTGAATTTCATAAAATATCTATTTTCTACCCAGGATGCCATTTTATCACAAGTAAAAACTAAAAATGCACCTGCAGGACACATATGTTCCATGGGTTGTTACTTCATGAATAGTCTGATTAAATCATATATCTATTATTTCAGGCTTAAATGTGTTTAAAGGAACTGACTACTTTAAGAACAGTGGTCTATTAGAAATAAAATGTTTAAAGAAATATTTACAATGGTTCAGAACATCAGTTAGGAGACAGTGCCATCAGCTAAAGTAGTTTTGATTCCATTAATCATTGAGAAAAAAACTTAGGTGTGAAAGTTGTGTGTGAGTTTCATTTATGTCACTTAGAATAAAAGGAAGGACAAAGAAATGTTTTTTCTGTGAAAAACAAAGTTTGCCCTAAGAGTTCTAATATTGTTAGACTGAGAACAGTATGGAACACTGAAATGGTCCCAATTTTAACACACTTACCTTTCACTTCTTCGTTCATTGAATGTTTAAGTCATTTTATTAAAATGAACATGGCTTTGAATACCTTTCTCCAGATACTCAGAATCCAAGTGTGATTATATCCGCTGTTTAACTTATCTTACATGCTTTCCCTGTAAAATAAAGAGAATGGACTATAATCATTTCCAAGGTTCTTTGTACCTCTATAAAGAATATGATTCTAGAAAATTACCCAGGCTAATTAAAGATTGAACAATAATAATACTGGAGGTTTAATTTGAACATTACAACAGTAATTTTTAGAAATTTATATTTGTTGAAACCTTCCTCCGCTTAATTTTGTATATATGTTTCAAATGTAGAAATTTATAATGTTAATGGAAAATAATTTAAGTATAATGGTGATTCTCAGAGCCTTTAATACCTTTTTCACTCCAAAGACAATTGAATAAAATAGTTTGGATCCTTTAATGGTAATGATCACTGAGAGGAGGGAGATACTGGTGTTTATTGCTTGGAGGCAGGGATGCTAAATATTCTTAAATGCATAGGACAGCCTCTTGCCACAAAGATTTACCCTTCCTGAAATCCAGTAGTGCCCTCAAAAAAGACTGAAGAGCTGTCCTAATTTTCATATTCAAAATTTGCAGTCTTCTTTTTTCTTATGGAAGATGTCAGAAGAATTACTATATATATAAAGACTAGAAAGTTTCTTGAAGGCTAGTCTTTCACTGCCAATCCTATTAAGTCACAACACATATCATAATCTGATAACAAACCAATGCATTTATTTCATGTGTAAGTGTGATGCTCGGCTTGAGGTTGGCAATGCTTTCTATTTTTTGCCTTGAGTATTCTTTACTGAAGGGGAAGGCAATTCAAAAAAACTGTTGACCAATGTGTCCAGAAGCTGTTCTCCTAGGGGTATATACTGATCCTCTTTGGAAAACACTTTGTGCTGATTATGTAGCAGAAACTCATCGGACAGAAGCCATAGCAACTCTCAACAACTGAAGAAAACTTAGCAGAAAATAAGAAAAAGGAGGAAATAATTTTGCTCTGTTGAGATATTATATAAATGGTTGAACTCTAAAATTCTTAAAGAACAGGGCATTGTCCTATAGCTTCTTCATGTTCCCTTCAGCATCTGGAAGAATTATAAGCAGATCGGTAATATTCCATAAGAGTTAGGTAACTCCTAGATTGATAAATTCTCAAAATAGGATTAAATATTTAAGTCATTTTGGTACTCTGTGTGTGTGTTTTAATGCAGACAACACCATCTGGTTAGCACTACAACTACCTTAGCTTTCAATGGACTTTGGAATTTTCTTGAAAGTTGAGAGAGATGAAATATCAATAAACATGTAAAATTTGATAAAGAAATAAAAGACAAGATATTCAGGAACAGTATTAACCATATTTACTGTACATAAAATGAGACTCAAATGAGGAGTCAAATGTGGGACAATCTATTAAGAATGACATTGAGAACATCTTAGGCCATAAGCAGTATGTTTCTTAACAATGGCTTGTGCTGTAAGAAAGGGAATATTTTAATAGAAAATATGAAATGTGAAGAAAAAAAAATGTTTCTTTATTCCAAACATTTGTTAGAGTCTTAGGAAATCCTTGTGTATAGTTTATTCTTATTATAAGTAGATGTGGAAAGTTCAGAGAACATCAAATAAAACTTTACAGGTTGAACATAGTAAGATAATAATAACTGATAAGAACATAATAACTGAAAATAAGAATATACTTTTTCAATTTGATAGTGCTATTAACACAAAATAGAGTAGGAAGTTCTCAAATAGAAGAACTTTTTACATAGCGAGTTTGTAGTTGCTAAGTTTCTTCTAACTTCAAACACAACAGAGTAGGTACATATTTTAAGTTTAGCAGAATGGTAATAAAAACTAGTGTCTTTAGTTGGTGAATGTTTCTTTCTACTTAGTTCAAATCTCTCAACATTCACTGGGAAAAACATAGAAAGTATTCACAGAAAGTTGTGGTTTTTCTTCTTATTAAAGTAATATTGTGGACAGATCTTTTAGGAAACGATTAACTAGATTATATCTACGGTTTTTCCTCACCAAAAGCTCTTCCTTTGAGATGAAATAATGAGTGGGGAATTTCTCCAGTTGTTGGTAAATTGATATGCAGTAAGGATTAATTTTCTAAAATGATTACAGGAGAATCTAAACACATTAAGGGAGCAAATCCAAGATATTAGGAAAAATAGATTTCATAGCGGAAGTTACTAAATCATGAAAAATATGCCTTCATTAAAATATGAGGTTTTCTGCTTCTATCTTTTTAATGAAACAGAAGAAAATGAACCCAAAAGAAAAATATTTGTCCATCAGAGTTGTTGATAATTTCAGCCTAGAGGTGACACAGTGAGAAAAACTTTTGTTGTTGAGCTTTTTGAGGTTATCTTAGCAAAGTCTAGCAAAAGCTATAACATCCCTTTTAGCTCTTCAGACAATGTTTGATCTATTATAAGAGATCAATCCATGTCGGTGAAGTTGTTGTCGTCATCATTTTTGTTGTTGTTCATAATTACTGAATTGCTACATATCCTGCATTGTAAGAAATAAAATTTTTGGACCCTAAATCTCAATTGATTAAGAAAGTAATTATACAGATTTGGGAAACCTGTGCTTATATTGAATACCACAAGGGAGGAAACAATCCTTAAGGAGAGTGAATGAGTAGACTGTTTAAAAAAAAAAAGATGCAGTTTGGCGGGCTTAAATAAAAAATCTGGATCTTGCTTTTCATTTTAGGGGCTAGGTAAGAAAATTCCTATTAAGCCTGGAAATCAAAGGACACTGAAACAACCTATAGGTGATCTTTTTGATCCAATTGGTCTCTTCTAGTCTAAGAATAAATGATAGAAATTGCTGAAAGTCGAAATAGAAACTCCAAGAATCTCTGAAAATCATGTAAGAGATTGAGGGCTCAAGTCAGGTGACCCCAATGTGACCATGGACTCTCATTTGTAGTTATCCACTACACAGTGTTAAATCAGAAAGTGAATTGTTGACATTTCTCAAACGTCATTTATGCAAAACTATACTTAAAGGGAAAAAAATAATAATAAGTGATAAGATACAAAATACTAAAAAAACAGAAGCTTCTAAAGTTAGATAAAACATTTGGTGGGAAAATATAAATTATTATGTTTTCTAAAGGATTCATCAGAAGCATTTGTGTGTGTGTGTTTTTTATTTTTTTTGAGGCTATATAATAAGGTAATCAATTCATACAAATTATTAAATGCCTATATGATAAGAATGTCTAAAAATTAAAAATGTCTCAGATGCTGCCCCAGCCAGTAATAGCTTAAACTCTCACTGGATGAGAAAATGCTTCTAAAATACTTATTTTTAACACATTATTAGCAATGTCAAAGGCATATAACATAAATGACAAGAGCTATAAGACTTCGGAGCATTGCCTATATACTGTGCGCTATTATGACTGAAACATGTTTCAGTTTTGTGAGCATAGGTATAAAAATTATTTATCTACTTGAAGTGAGCATATTATTTACAGAATCAAGGACTTAGAGTCATGTTTATTCATTAACTTGCTTATCTTGGAATTATAGATATTTGAGTAAATAATAAACTATTTTTAGAAAATGTTTAGAGATAACCTTCACATTTCTGCTTAGCAACTCAGTTAGAATCTTCCTTATAATTAGCCTAATTTACTTATGCTAAATTGTGAGTCAATGAGCTCAAATTTTCTCAATTCTTAAAGAGAAAAACAGAAAACTCCTTCCCCCAACTGATTGTAAAATCACAGCTTTCTGATTTATCTAATCTCTGTATTCCAAGTCACCCATCCAAACAATAAGCAAGATGGAGAGGGAATGAGGGAAGATCAGTGATAAGTGACAAGAATAGAAAGGATCAGTAAGAAAGGAAAAAACCAAATAGTCAAGATGGAATGTAAGGATACTGTAAAAGTTCAAACTTGAAGTAAACAAGTAAGGTCAGGATAGTCTGCAATTGACTCACAACACCACTTCATCTAAGCTTTTCTAAAAACTGGCAATTAAAAAAAAACACTCATAAATTAATGAAGTCATTTTTTTTCCTTTTTTGTGAGATCTTTTGCTCACCAAAAGTTTGCCTATTTATTTATTGGCATCCGGACTATAAGGATCCCAGAGCATATCAGTTGTGGAGACAAAACTGGATTCAAAGTTTACTAACTCAATCTGTTGATTTTCCTAATTTACTTTTTAGACAAAATTTGACACTTTTGTTAAAGAATTATCAGAGAGAATATCTTATTATTTTACCAAATTCTTCTAATATGGAAGGAGGAATATGCCTTTTAAATATCAATAGCTCCTTGGAATTTTTGATGAATCAATAACCCTATGTAAATACTAATCAAAAGAATTTAGAAGTTATCTATGAGTAGTAAATTTTATTTTTTGGTAATTTAAGATGATAAAATATAGAGTTTAAATGCATTCATCTGATCTAATAATTTAATATGAAAGTTCAGCATTAGAGTTTATGAATATAATAATAGTTAATATTGAAATATTCCTGGTTAGAAAGATAAAAGTTTAAATTAGTATAGAATTTAAGCACAAGAGAACATGTGAATATATGTAAGATGTCAGAAGTCTGTTTATATCTTGCTTTTTTCTTAAATATTGTTCTATATAAGATACACAACTTGCTAGTATACGCACTCATACATACACACGCATAGTGTATATGTGTATTGGAAATGTACTATATATCACATGTGTGTATACATACACCAACCAAATAAAGTATAAATATCTCCATATTAAAAGATATATTTGATAAAAATTTATAAAGTATTGTTTTTGATAATTAAAACATAATGAAATCATATTTTTATGTAATTCAAATAAAACTTCAGTACTCTGTACATGCATTTTAATGTATGTTTATATAATGAAATTTTCTTATGTTTTTCTGCCATCTAGTGGTATACTCAAAAGTTTGTCTTTTTTAGAAGGCCAATGAAAACCTTTTATTGAATTGGAATAAGAAATTTAGGTCATTTAATAAGTATAAAGTAGTGAAAGAACAAAAATAGAAATTCAATGTATGCATTACATGGTATTTCTATATTACCTAGTCAATTGCAAGGTTTTTAATTTTTTTAATTTATTTTATTTTTTAAATTAAATTTATTGGGGCAATATTGGTTAATACAACTATATAATTTTTAGGTGTACATTATAATTTGACATCTATATATTCTATTGTGTATTTACCACTCAAAGTCCAGTTTCCTTCAGCTACCATATGTTTGATCCCCTTTATTCACTTCACCCTCCCCCTATCAATTGCATGGTTTTTAAAGCTTCTCTTGCTTCTTACAAAATGTTAAACTTCACGATTGGAACAAACTGGATATGACTGTTGCTCTAAAGTCATAATCTCCCAAAAGAAGCACCAAAAGAACTAAATGTATAATACTGTAATGTGATGTTTTAAAATTCTAGCTAGCTCTCACATATAGTTTCAGTATGCATAATTGTACAGCATTTACCATGTGGCAGTTTTCTTTAAGCAGTTGTACACGCACTGGTTCTTTGTGGTACATATCTTAAATAATAATGTATATGGCAATACTGAATATTCGTTGTCTTAACACTAATATTGAAATTAATTTTCTCTAAAAGGAGAAAAAATATTTGAAGTGACTTAGAAGCCTATAACTTAGGATAGAAATATTATTGGTTGCCCATTCAATCTCTTCTGTCTAAGATAGAGTCTGCCTTCTTTTGTGAAGGGAAAGCCACAAGCAAGGCAAGTTTAATTGGTTTCAATATAAATGATATAACAGAGAATTCCATACATTTCTCAAATTAAACATATCAAAATAAAAGTTCATTAGTGTTTACTGTTTAAAATGCTTATCATATTTAAGGATGATATTGACAAGTTAATATACTCCCTTTGAAATGTTTGCCCAGTGAAAAGAGCTTATTATCACACACACACCCTGCCCTGATCAATATGTCATCTTTTGTGAGCAAAGGATGGTGTATATGAAAAACTCACTGGGTCTTCACTGTGATACGTAGGAGGAACTTTTCTCAATACAATGAGAATTGACTCATACAAATCTTAACATTTCTGGAATGTGGAGAGAATTGATAACACTTATAAAAGAAAGAAATTCACTATAAAAAGGTCATAAATGCATGATTTCTTTCTTTTAATATTAATAGAAAAGAGAAACAAAGATATAGATTATTATGTATTTCCTTGAGAATGTTCAGTTTACTTATTTGAGTTTGTTTCTCTATATTTAATTTGGAAACAATAATCTTATACATAATTAACATTAATAATCTAATTTTTACATTATTATATGGCATTCTGAAAGAAAAGCACAACCTATATAAAACTATATAAAAATGGATGAAATGCTCATGTTGATAGAAGATAATGTATTCAACATGTGGAACACTCTACTAGTGCTTATACAAATCTCAAAAGTGAAACCACAGATGGATTGTTAAAAAGTGTGTAATTTTTTCCTAATAACATAGCACAAATAATTATAATCATTAATAAGTTCAAAATGGAAAATGGAAGCACTGATTTGCCATGTTCCACTTCATGCTTAAAGTTTAAAATCTTATTTATAGACATTAACTTTGGTTTGTACCTATTTGAAGTAGATTGTATGAGCAGATTTTAATTTATATTGGAAAAGTGTAATATATGGTTGTAATTATGCATAGAAATCACTGTCATTAATATGTCATATATTTATTTGAAATAATAACTGTCAGGTACTTAAAATGTAACAGATGTTTTTAAAAGTCTTTTGCAGTGATGATTTTTGAAATCATATTTTTAATATGTGTAGTATGTACTTAGTATCTTACTTATTTTTATGATACCTTTATTGCAAAGTTTTAGCAATTGTCAAATCATTTGAAAATTAATAAAGAATGATTATACACGTAGAATTGTTCTATGGTATGTTAAAATTTGTTGTTAATAAATACAAACTTGTTAGTCGTATTGCAGAGGGAAAACAAGTGAATCCTCCCCAGCCCAGATAACACATATCTGTCTATTTTCAAACCCAATGAAACAAAATAGCATCTTGTCAGGCATCGAACTTGTTAGTGAACACCCCAACCAATGCCATCTACTCCTCAGGAAGCAGCCCTTAATCATTCCTGCAATAATAGTCACTCTTATAGATATGTTTTGCCAAGGCGAAGCCACCAATCTTGACATTTTGGGTAAAGCAATAAATTCTTTTATGCAATGTACTTTCTAGTAGCAAAATTTCTAAATTGAAAAAAAAACTACATATCAACACTATTTTCTTTAACTTAAAGTATATAATTTACCTCATTACATATAATGTACAATTATTTAAAAGTATATTTAGCTTTAAAAATAGAATGATGGCTTACAAATCTATGAAAAATGACATTTTTAGCGAAGGCTAGTATAAAAAAAGATATAACTTCATGGTTTTTTTTATTACAGTATCTATTTTTGCTGTATAAATGCACATATACAAAGAGCTAAAAATAACATTTAAAATACATAAATTACTATCATGTCTATATGTAGATATAGCATATAGTTTTGTATATTCAAACCATATATATGTATTTATGTAGCCATATATAACTATATTCATATATAACCATATGATAATCAAGTTTTTAACTGACATTCTATCCAAAACAATCGTTATACTACTTTTTTTGCTTCAAAATTATTTTATTGGATACAAAATATACAGTTTTATTTTTAAACTTTAGGTAACCAACTCAGTGTTGAATTTCCCCTATTTAAATTAATAAAAAGCTCCTAATATTTTAGCTTATATTTTTAAATTATTATCGCAAATGCTTAATAGTTAAGTTAAATAACAAAGGCATTGTACAGATTTTTATATGTATTTCATATTGCCATCCAAAAAGCCAATAAAAACTCTGAGAAAACATTTCCAAGTAGGTGTCAAAGCCTTAATATTTTATGTCTCTTGACTACGTATTTCCACTCCTAAAAATCTGTCCAAAGGAACAGATCCAAAATTTATGCAGCATTTTAAGCTTGAAATGTATTTCACTGTTATTTATTATTTAAAATATTGGAAACTATGTAAACACTAAAAATTTCTGTAATGTCAAAATGAACCATGATAAGGAGAATATTCTTTATAAGATATAATGTGGTTATTACCATTATAATAACAGATAATTTAATAATGAGAAATATGGACAGTATATTATTTAGTAAAAAATAAATACATACATTAACCCTTAAAAAATATAAAATTAGAAAATCTACACAAGTAACAACGGTCATCATTGAGTGGTGGGGATAGAGGCCACCTCTAATTTTTTCTGCTTATAACTTTCATAAATAAACATATATTAGTATATCAAGGAAAATACATCATTAATTTTATGAAAACATCAGTCATGCAAATTTGACTTTCCCAAACATAATCATTTGTCTCCAGAATTATGTACTTAAGGTGTCTTTTAGCAAAATAAAAATCTAAAAATTGATGTTTGTGATTGACAAGCACTGACTGTTTTCTTTTAATAATTTCTCCTGAATTTAAGAGAATACACAGATGAACACATCTCAGAACATGTTTCTTTTTTTGTGTTGTATGAACATTGCACAGCTACAACTGATTGTCGATATTAGGAAACAGTAAATATTTTTATTTGGAGCAGGACAGTCAAGGAAACTACTTACGATTTGCAACAGTAGTTCCTAAACTGCAACCAGAGGAACCTCAAGAAAGATACATTTTTTTTAAGTTTAATGGATCCATAGTTGTGCTAAATATCTATAGATAAAATATATATTTAATATACTATGCAATGTAATTGTATACTCAATGAAGAGTTCAGTACAGGCATAACAGAAGCATGAATAAATGAATGAATGAAAGTTTTATGACAAATTAACATTAAAATTTTACTCGAAAGTGTACATTTCTTATGTATTTTTTCAACTAATGAATGGAAGAATTATAGCCATTATCACTAAAAGGTCTAAAATTATACTTAATATTACAATGCAATTTTATAGTAAAATCCATGATTCTCAAACTGTAGTGTTCATAGGGGCCATGTGGCGTGTTCACAATAAAGATTTCACTGCCTAATCCTAGAGATTGTGAAATGAAAGTTTAAGAAAAAATGCATTGATATAGAGGATTCTGATACATGTGATCTTTGGACCTTGCTTTTGGAAACAACACTTAAATGCTAGGAACAACTAGACACCTATGACATATAATGAATTTTTTAAGACACTTTTAGTCCAATGATAAGCATTCCCAGCCTATTAGTAAGACAATATTCAAAACAGGAAATTATCACCAAAAACTATTAAAAAGTCTAATTTAATTTAGCAATAAGAACTAGTGTCCAGAGCACAAATATTATTGATAAAAACAAACTTCGTGTATATGTGTGTACATGTATGCACACACATGCATGCATAAGAAATTGTCCTTGTAGTTCTTAAAAAATTATTACTGGTTTTGCTTATTTTATTGTCAACAAGATGGCATTAACCACACTGTCTATATACTTTGGGTATCTCTGTTCTTAACTTACTATGAGAGATAAATATTGAAAGCTGAGTGATTAGTGTTTTAGAAAATTCTTGAAATTTTTAAATACAGCCATTTCTACAAAACTGCTCAAATAAAATCTTAGACAAAAAAAGGATCTGATTATAATTAAATGTCAGCAACCTCTCTAGTGAATTTAAATGCTACAAACATATAACATTTTTTTTGTGGTTATTGTTTTTGAGGTTTCTGTTGTTTATTTTCTGCCCTCATGTCTTCTCTATTTTCTTCTCGTACTGACTTGTAGCTAGCAGGAGACACTCTCAAGCAATGATATGATTTGCCCTTGACCTTTACTGTGACTGTGGATTTTGTAATCTAAGTCAATTTCACTCACAGCAGGGGCCAAAGGTGAAGTATTTCCATTCCGAAGAGCAAATTGGTTAAACTATTCGGTTTCAGATGTCCAAGGGATATCCATGGACAATTGACTTCTATAAATCCAAACAACAGGCTTCTAGTCCCAGTATGACAAATACATACTTTATATTCTCAGCTGAAATGCAGTAATACTATAATCTGTAGACTCAAATACATTCATATAGTGGTTACCTTATCACTTTAATGATTATTTGTAATCACAACAATGTTTTACATAAATATAGACTTCCCATTCTTGAAGAAGATAAATTATATCATGCCATAAAATATGATCCCCATGATATTGCACAAATTCAAATTAGTGGCACTGCAAACTAATTAGATAGGCAAATCAAGTATAAACTTGTTCATGTCTAAATGAAGCTTGGACGCAAACAATCTAAATTCTTGGATTAAAATAACTCAGATTTCACAGAAAAATGTCGTAAATGAGAAGTAGGATAGTTTACGTAGCACATGGACTAGAAATTCAAATACTTATAGGGATTCCTAAAGAATATAATTGTATGATTTGGGCTATATGTAAGACAATAGGAAATGGTGGGGCCACTGACAAATTGGTTAACACATGATTCTCCTAATGGAATTTTAATTCAACTAACATAATTAGCACACTCACGTAACACTGTGATTATGAAGAAAACATATATTCAGGCTTAATTTGGTCTATAAGATAGACCCTTATGTAATCTTTCATTAGAGTTCAATTCAGGAACTACTCCTTCCTGTCTCCAGTCTTCCTTTTTCTGAAAGCCTTTGATGACTATTCAGTCTTCCAACTCAAGGACACTGTGTGCAGTTCTGTAATCCTTTTCAGGTAAGTATGCTATTCTGATTGGAAACTGTTGTCCAACACATAATATTAAATTTGAATGATTTAAATTCAAAAGGACACTGAATGAGTACTCCTTGATCCCTGATATATTAGAAAGGAGCTGATAGGCTGCAGACCCTTTGATTAATTCTAAAAGAAAGTATGTGATTTCTTCTTATTATAACACAGATAACATAATTTTCTCTTGAGAAGACCCTGATATTCTAGGTTCGAAAGTCTGTACATCTCAGCCTGTGAGGCTTCTGTACAATGTCTCCCATCATGTTTTCTGGGTTTTTACAAAGTTTTACCCAATAATCTGTGAATCTAAATTCTTAGTGAACAAAATGGAGGTGAGAGCTCTAATTAAACTGAGGTTTTAAAGCTAGTTGCAATATATTTATATGAAATGTCCATTCTTTGGCTATGACACAAAGGTTTGTGGTCCTGGAATCTGCACCTTACTTCATGATTACATGAAGCTAGCTTTATATTTAAAAATTGGATTAAATATTTCATCACCCTCATTAAAGTAGACCTTAATAAATAGAGTTTTTCAGGAAAGAAAGTGTTTTGATATTTAATTTGAATTGTGGTTAAAGTTCAAGTCCAATGAAATGAATTGATCACAGATTAGCAAAGATATTTTGTTTTATCTACATTGCTTAATTTGTTTATACCTATAGAAAAATACAGTTTCTTTTTGCACATTTAAACCACGTTTATATGCTTTAAGAACAGACATTTTTAATGGCCATATAGACAAGAAGGGAATATCGGTAACTAGAACCAATAGCTCCTTAGGGCCACTCTACAAATTCATAGAGTGAAAGGACTCAAAATTATAAGCAGAAGTGTGAATTCTCTGTATCTAAAGACAAAATTCTCTTTCATATAGTAGTGAAATGTGTTCTTTTTTTTTTTTTTCTTTTCCCCAAAGGGCTGGAACTAGTTGTAGCTATCTATAATATAAAACAATTCTAGACATAGAGGCTTCTTTCTCACTTGTGTATTTGAAACATATAATTCAAAGAGATTGTTCCATTCCGTCTCCTCCACATCCATTTCTATTTTATTTTCTCCATAGGTTTTAAATTATGAATTCCCTATATCCAGGTGGAATAAATTTAGGCATAACTGCATTTTTTCCCCCATCATTGTAACCAGCGCAGTGTCTGGTACACAGTTGTTGCTCAACAAATATATGTGGAATTAATGTCAGAAGAGAACAACCTCTTTACACAATGCACCATAAGTAGAGATGAAACGTTAAACAAGATTGGTCAAGTGCATTGACTTACTTTCCCTGAAAATTTCCCATTAAATAGAATTAAAATGTTTGACAATTGGCCTAATTATATAGGTCTGTTGATAGACTGACTACTAAGGACAACATACATAATTTTATTACACAAAAACATTTTCCATTTTGTGTGTAGTTAAACAAAAAGTATGACTTTTAAAAAGTAGATTAAATAGACTTTGAAATTATTCTTTGGTTTGTTGATTATTTCTCTACTTAAAAGAGAAAGAAAAAATAACTGATTCATACATAGGTTCAAAAAATTTATTTATTACATTTTAAATTTGTGATATTATTTGTGAAACACATTTCCTAAGTTTTTTTTTTTTAACTAAATGTTATAATGATTAAACTGAAAGATTATTTTAAAAAAAGATTCTAATATTATCTTTATGGAAGGTGATGATTTATTAATTAATGTATTTTTCCCTCAGTTATCTCTGAGTTAAGAAAAGCCTGTAATATTTTACAAAGTTATATCCATTTTAAATATGTGGATGATTTCTTATTCACATAAAGTCAAAGAAATGTAGAAAATATACTGATAGCTGTTCTTTAGATTTTTGTTACGGAATATTAATAAAATTGACATGGAGGTCAAAAAAATTTTTTTTTTAATTTCCAAAACTTTCTAGAGCTGTCTGCACTTTTCATTTGGAAAAAGAAACAATATATGGAAAATATTTAGCTGTTTGGGAAAAACAATTGCCACGTAATATATCAGTTACCACACAACTGTCATCCAATACACTGAAGTGGTTACCAAAACAACATGGTTTAATTTTGTTTTTTATTTGTACATAAATATTTTCCACATGAATAATCTCAAAATCTCTTCTGATTCAAGCAGAAATTCACAAACACTGTTTCTTCTCCATAAAAATTTTAATATGTAAGATTTATTTAAAGTTCCTGCTGAAATATGAAAGTTAAGGGAAAGCCTATGAAATCATTGCTCAGGAAAAAGTTCACAATTTGCAATACTACATTTACAATAATTCTGCTTAGGAATACTTGCTTTAAAAAAATGTTTGAATTAAGATATACAAGTATAAACTGAAAAGGAGTTACAGGATTCTAGTGTTTGGAGAGGCAACTAAAAAAAAACTGTGAGTTCTTAATACGTTAATCTTGACTGAGAAATAATGTATAGTTGCTTTGAAAAAAATATTTCTTCCCTTCTTATTCAAAGATAACCCACAATCATCAGATATGATGAGATGTTTCTAAAATGGTTACCTCCTAGTAGATTTACAAAGAGCTGATCACAATCCTATCTTTTTCTCAAACATCAACCAGCACTTCTGTTTGTGTTCTAAAGGTGGCTAGTCAGAATTTCTAATTTATATTGTAATTTTCAAAATCAAGCTCATAGTTTTTGGTATCATTAGAACCGTAATCTAGCAAATTGAAATGTAGCAAAGGTAAATATCAATAAAATTTCTCAGTGATTATGAGATCAACTTATTGATTTGCTTTTAACTTGTGGCTTAGTTTTGAAGTTAAAGATTATGCATCTCTTGACAAAATAGAAATGTACTTGAAAACAACTTTTTATTATATGTTGATCTCATGTCATCTCTTTATATAATTAAGTACTCTTTTGCAACATCACTGGAATCTGAAAGTTTATTTAGAATACATTTCCATTCATCTGATAACTTTTCTATAAGAAAGCAATGGTTGATATGTTATAGAAAATATTAAAGGTAGAAGAAAAGCTACAGTTGTTTTTAAAATTCTTAGAAGAAAATCATTTTACATTTAGAAGAACTAGTATAAAAGATACCTTCAGTGTCCTGAGAAATAATATAGACAGTATTTGCAACAGAAACAAAAATATATATATAATATATATATTTTTTAGCCTGAATTATAGTTGTAGCATCAAGACTTTAAGTACTGTCCTCATGGACGGTAACTTTTTGGGTTTAGTGTTAGCATTTTAAACTCCTGTGTTTTTCTACATGTAACTAAACCAAACTAAGATCAAAAGATCATTTCTTATTAAATATTTGCCTATTGATCTTCTAAGTATATAATTTATTGACATGTAAATTTATAATATGTAAAATGAGAAATGTAAATAGTATATGTTCATCTCTGTTCCTAGGGAGTTTTATGAATAAATTTCCATTAATGTAGTGGCAAACGTACCCTGAAGTTATATAATTCATACCCTTTCTGGATGAGTTTAATAAGAAATTATCTGTTATTTTTCATTTTCTTTCCTCTCTCTGCTCCAATTGCACTTCTATAGAAGTCTTAAATGTTTATGTATATATTTGGTTATGCATATTATAAACATCTGTTAACTCAGTAAAATTCATTGCAAGGTAGTCTTATTTGAAAGAAAACTAAATTCATTTCAATGAAACTAAATTTAAAACTGCTTCGATCCAAGATTAAAGAAATGCCAAGTCTGAAATTTGTTTTTTACTTCATTGACTTGACAAGGATACCACTGGAGAAAAATAATTTATACTTTTTCACTTTTACAAATCTCTTTAAAATATGGTGTGTGTGTGTGTGTGTGTGTGTGTGTGTGTGTGTGTGTGTGTGTTTATCCATGATCGTATGCATAGAAAAAGCATCATTAATAAACTTCATACCTAGGTTCTAGGGAACAACTGGATGTGATAGAGATCTTGTCTACATAGTTTATGTATGATGGCTTGACTATACAAGTATCATGGATGCCAAGTAAAGGTGTACTGTTTCTCTTCAAAGATGAATGAAATTGTAACTGGTAGGCTGTTGAAAGAGGCCATAAACAGAACATGTTAGCCAAATATGACAGCAAAGTATTTTCCAATGGGCAATTGAATGAAATTTGTTATTTTAATAATGTTTGAAATTAGATGAGTTTTATAGGAAGTATCATACAACTATAATAATTCATAGTCAGATACCATTCATTATTTTATCTTAATTGGACTATTGAAGGGAAGAAGACATTGGACTAATTGTCCTTTCCTTTAGAAGACTTTATATCCCGGGTTATATTCTGGTAGCTTGCTTATTTATTTATTTATTTATTTATTTATTTATTTATTTTTATGTTTTATTTATTTTTTATTATTTTAATTAACATTATTGGGGTAACATCGGTTAATACAATTATATATTTTTCAGATATACATGATAATTTCACATCTGTATATTCTATTGTGTGTTTACTACCCAAAGTCCAGTTTCCTTCAGCTACCATATATTTGATCTCCTTTACCCACTTCATCCTCCCCCTCCCCCCTATATTTGACCTCCTTTACCCCGTCTACCTCCCCCCTCCTCCACCACACCCTACCCACTGGTAACCACTAGTCTATAGTCCATGTCCATGAGTTTCTGTTTGTTTGTCGAGTTCATTTGTTGCTTTTAGGTTTATATCTCACATATAAGTGATCATGTAGTTTTCAACTTTTTCTTTCTGGCTTATTTTGCTTAGTATGATTATTTTGCAGTCCATTCATGTTGTCGCAAATGGCAGTATTTCATGTCTTATTATGGCTGAGTAATATTCCATTGTATATACGTACTACCGCTTCTTTAGCCAATCATCTATCGTAGGACACTTTGGTTGCTTCCATGTCTTGGCCACTGTGAATAATGCTGCTATGAACATCGATGTGCAAATATCTTTTCGATATGAGTTTTCAAGTCTTTGAGATAAATACCCAGTAGGGGGATTGTTGGATCATATGGTAGATCAATTCTTAGTTTTTAGAGGAGCTTCCATACTGCTTTCCATAGTGGCCGTACCAATTTGCAGTCCCACCAGCAGTGTATGAGGGTTCCTATTTCTCCACAACTTGTCCAACACTTGTTATTACTTGTCCTGTTGATTATAACTATTCCAACAGTTTTGAGATGGTATCTCATTGTGGTTTTGATTTGCATTCCTCTAATTGCTAGAGATATTGAGCATCTTTTCATATATTTGTTGGTCATTTGTATGTCCTCTAGGGACAAGTGTCTGTTCAGGTCCCCTGCCCATTTTTTGAATGGATATTTTGATATTTTTGTTGTTGTTACTGAGTCGTATGAGTTATTTGTATATTTTGTATATTAGGCTCTTGTTGGAAGTGTTGCTTATAAATACATTTTCCCATTTGGATGGTTGTCTCTTTACTTTGTTGATGATTTCTTTTGCTAAGCAGAAGCTTTTTAGTTTGATGTAGTCCCATTCATTTATTTTTGCTCTTACTTCCCTTGCCATTGAGGTCAAATTCATAAAATCCTTTTTAAGCCCAAAGTTCTTGAGTTTAGTTCCTATGTTTTCTTCTTTGCATCTTATGTTTCAGGTCTTATATTCAGGTCCTTAATCCATTTTGACTTAATTTGGGTATGTGTGATAGACAACAGTCTAGTTTCATTCTTTAGCAGGTGGCTTTCTAGTTTTCCTAGCACCACTTATTGAAGAGGCTTTCTTTTCTCCACTGTATGTGTTTGGCTTTTTTTGTCAAAAATTACTTGCTCAGATAAATATGGGTTTATTTCTGGACTCTTGATTCTGTTCCACTGGTTTGTGTGTCTGTTTTTCTGCCAATACCATGCCATTTTGATTACTGTCACTTTGTAGTATAATTTCAAGTCGGGCAGAGTGATGCCTCCAGCCTTGTTCTTTATTCTCAGGATGGCTTTGGCAATTTGAGGTCTTTTGTGCTTCCATACAAATCTGATGACTTTTTTGCTCTATTTCTTTAAAAAATGTCGATGGGATTTTGATGGGAATTGTATTAAATCTATATAATGCTTTAAGTAATATGGTCATTTTAACTATGTTGATTCTTCCAATCCAAGAACGCAGAATACCTTTCCATTTCTTCATATCTTCTTCAGTTTCTTTTAATAAGGTCTTATAGTTTTCATTATATAGGTCCTTCACATGTTTTGTTAAATTTATTCCTAGGTATGTTATTTTTTTTGTTGTTGCAGTTGCAAAAGGAGTTATTTTTTCCACTTCTTTTTCTGACACTTCATTATAGAGTATAGGAACGTTATGGATTTTTGAGTGTTGATTTTGTACCCAGAGACTTTATTGCATTTGCTTACTGTTTCTAGTAGTGTTCTTGCCGAGTGTTTAGGGTTTTCTGTATAATCATGTCATCTGCAAATAGCGACAGTTTGATTTCTTCATTTTCTATTTGGATGCCTTTTACATCTTTCTCTTGTCTGATTGCACTCGCTAGTACCGCTGATGTTAAATTGAATAACAATGGCAATAGTGGATAGCCTCGCCTTGTTCCTGATCTTGGAGGGAAGATTTTCAGTTTTTCACCATTAAATATTATTGTTGGCTGAGGGCTTGTCATATATGGTTTTTATTATATTAAGGTACTTTCCTTCTATACCAATTTTGTTAAGTGTTTTGATCATAAATGGATGCTGTATCATGTCGAAGGCTTTTTCTGCATCTATTGATATCATATGATTCTTATTTTTTAACTTGTTTATGTGGTATATCACATTAATTCATTTGCATATGTTGAACCATCCCTGTGTCCCTGAGATGAAGCCCACTTGATCGTGGTGTATAATCTTTTTATATGTTGCTGTATTCGGTTCGCTAGTATCTTATTTAGGATTTTTTCATCTGTGTTGATGAAAGATATTGGTCTGTAGTTTGCTTTTTTTTTGTGATATCTTTACCAGGTTTTACTATCAAGGTAATATTGACCTCATAAAATGCATTGGGAAGTATTGCCTCCTCTTCAATTTTTTGGAAGATTTTGACTCCCTTTTTATTTCTTCTTTGACCCAGTATTTCTTCAGTAGGATTTTGTTTAACTGTCATTTATTTGTGATTCTTTCCAGTTTCTTTTTATAGTTGATCTCTAATTTTAAAGCATTATGATCAAAGAATATGGTTGGTATGATTTCAACCCTCTTGTATTTGTTGAGGCTATATATGTGTCCCAGTATGTGGTCGATTCTTGAGAATGTTCCATGTGTACTAGAAAAGAATATATAAGCAAATATTTTGAGATAGAAGGCTCTATAGATGTCAATTATATACAGTTGGTCTAATGTATCATTTAAGGATGTTATTTTCTTATTGATTTTCTGTTTGGATGATTTGTCCATATCTGACAGTAGGGTATTTGGGTCCCCTACTATGATAGTGTTTTGGTCTGTTTCTCCCTTTAGTTTTGTTAGTAATTGCTTTACATATTTTGGGGCTCCCTGATTGGGAGCATAGATATTAATAAATGTTATGTCTTATTGGTGCATAATTCCTTTATCATTATGAAGTGTACCTCTGTATCTCTTTACCTTTTTTATTTTGAAGTCCATTTCATCCAATATTAGTACCACTACTCCTGCTTTTTTCTCTGAATGCTATTTATTTGAAATATCATTTTCTACCCATTCGCTTTGAGTCTATATTTGTCTTTGGAGCTGAGATGTTTCTCCTGGAGGCAGCATCTGGTTGGGTTTTGTTTTTTGATCCAGTCTGCAACTCTTTACCTTTTTATTGGTGAGTTCAGTCCATTTCCATTTAGGGTAATAATTGAAATATGAGGTCTTCTTATAGCCATTCTATCTTTTGTTTTCTGGTAGCTCAGTATTTCCATTATTTCCTTGTGCTTGTGTTTTTATTTTCTTTATTTTGGTTGGGTTTTTTTGTGGGTTTTCTCTCTGGTCCTTCTTGTTTTATGTTATATACTTCAGTTCTAAATCTTTGGCCTGTGGTTATTATTATGAATATGAAAAAGATAGTTGCATATATACAGTAATCCCTTTTATTCTGTAAGTGCCTTATCTCCATTCCCCTTTGGGAATTTGGATCTTTAAATCCTCTCCTTTTCAGTAATTGTTCTCTCAGTTTGTCCCTATGTATGCTGAACGTTCATTACTATCTTGCTGTAGCAATTCTCTTCTTATTTTAAGTTTATAATGACCTGTTTTTAATAAGGGTTAAAATCCTCTGCTTTTATTTGCCTGCTAGTCACCTTACTCCTAATTATGCTTTTTTTTTCTTTTTGTCATTTTGTTTTAGGTGAGCTGACCTCTTTCAGAATTTCCTTTAGTGCAGGCCTCGTAGTGGAGAATCCCTCAATTTTTGTATGTCTAGAAAGGTCTTTTTATCTCTTTCATATCTAAAGGAGAACTTAGTTGGATACATTATTCTTGGCTGGTAGTTCCTTTCATTTAATAGTTTGAATATTTGATTCCACTCCTTTCTGGCTTGTAAGATTTGTGCTGAGAAATTCGACAATAATCTAATGAGTTTTCCTTAATAGGTTACCATCTTCTTTTCCCTAGCTGCCTGAGAATTCTGTCTTTGTCATTGATTTTTGATAATTTTAATACAATGTGCCTTGGTGAAGGCCTTTTTGGGTTGAGATAATTGGGTGTTCTGTTGACTTCTTGAATTCCGGGCTCCAGTTCATTCCTTACATTTGGGAAATTCTCGTCAGTTATTTGAAAATGATTTCTAGTCCCTGCTCCTTTTCCTTGCCTTCACTAATGCCCATTATTCTTATGTTTCCTATCCTGATGTTATCAACTAGTTCTTGTATTTCTCTTGCATTATTTTTCATTCTTCGGTTTCTCTCTTCTTCCTTTTGATTTATGTCTTGATTTCTGTCTTTGATATCACTGATCCTTTCCTCCATTTGGTCAACTCTATTTCTCAAGCTTGTTATTTCATTTTTTCAACTCTTGCAGTGTGCTCCTTATCTCCAGAAGGTCTATTCGGTTCTCTTTGAGGGTTTCGATCTCCTTGCTAAAAAACTCATTCGGCTCATCTCTTTATTTTTCAATTTCTGAAATTGTTGATATGATTTGTTTTGCATCTCACTGAGTTTTTTCAGAATTCTCTGTCACTTAAGTCACATATTTCTGTCTATAAGTTTATTTTCTGGAGACTTTTCTCTTCCTTTCTGAGATACCTTGTCACCTTGGTTGTTCATAGTGTTTAATGGACGATTTCTCAACCTGGGCAGTAATGGAAGTGTGTTCTGCTTTTTTTCTTTTTTCTGGAAAGATTTATTATATAATGGTCTCTAGCCTATTGCAAATAAGATGTTTTTCTTTTGGTTTCCAGTAGGTGGCATCTAAGCCTCTTGGATCTTTGCTTTATATAAAGTGTTAATAATGTCTCTTTTTTTTTCCTTAGAGATGTTTACTGATGCTTGCTACCCTCAATTTCAGGTCCTGTCAGTGTTAGTGACAGTTTTGGTAGTGTTTCCTCAGATTCCCCTGGGGCTCTGCAGCATTCCATCTCAGAGAGTATGGTGGGAGGAGCCCTCTGGGTTGACAGTTGGAGGCTGTGCCTCAGCCTTGGTTTTTCAACCACAGCTGGTAAAAATCAACTGTTGTTTCTCTGCCATCCCTGCTTTTCTGCTGTCCCTGTTTCTCTGCCTTCTGCCCTGATGATTGGGCACTGCCGTCGGCCATGTGGAACTCAAAGCATTCTCAGGCAGGGCTTTTCAGGGAATTTTTTGGAACTTCTCCCCTGTCATTCCTCCTACAGGGAGCTCCAGCTACTGTGGAGGCAGTTTCTTTGTTTCTCACAGTCCCAACACCTGACACCTAGGGTTCCAGCCTGTGGTAGCACTTATGCACAGATCCCACAGCACTCAGACGTGCTGATGTTCAGTTTGAGTGTTTATTTTGTTGTTGTTGTTGAGTTTTAGATGTTCAGCTTATTGTTGTTTCTAGGGGAGCAATCTTGGAATTCTCCCATGTCTCCAAAATCAGAACCACATTTACATTTTTGTTTTCAAAATTAGCTATTTATCCTTTTGAATTTACGGTTGACACTTGAGGGCTATATATATAATTTAAATAATTAGAACTCTAGTCTATTTTGCAGATGTTGAACTTTAAATATTTTACTTGATGCAGAGATAGTCACAAAGATTGAAACACTAAAATAAGAGTAGGGTTTCTAATTAACAGTTTGATTTTATTACACATTGCTAAACTTGGGCTCTAACTAGAGTTATTAATTTTTTTTTAAGAAAGAACAGGTATTTTTCCTTCATTGAGAATCTATGCTTCATAGCATGAGTTTTATCTGAATATAAATAAAAATCTTAGTATTTAATGCAGTAGAGGAGGAGAATGAGGTAGGGAAAAATCATTTATTTAGACACTTGATGTTAGATTAGTGGAAAAACAAAACAACCTACAAAAAGAATTTTATTTTTACTGAGTGAACTGTTAAGCAAAGATACTATTTTTAAAAAGTCAAGAGTCTGTCCAATGTAGTGCTCCACTCTACATTTTTTGTGTGTATACATTTATAAGGCTTTCTTCATCTACTTACTACAGATTTGATTTTTATGAGCCTCAAATTTTCTTTTTATTGAACTTCTGTCACATTATAATCACAAAATAAGATTTATTATGGTTCAAGTCTTTCAATAAGTGGGGACTAAGCCCGCGAAATGACCTTTGACAGCACACTTGAGGAATGGCAAAATTTTAGACAGATAAATTTTTTTTATATTAGTTTCTAAAAGTCCTAACAGGGAACTTTCATTTATGAATAAGAATTCAATGATCAATAAATGCTGCATGGGGAAAGGGTGAATTAATATGACAAAATGAGAAATTTAAGGACAATACCATTTATTTGGCCTATTCCCAAAGTATTATTTAAAAAAAAAAGTAAACAAAAAATGGAATTGTAAAAATGTTTTATAACAAAAAATATAAAAAGAACTATAACATTAGATTTATTTTTTAGCTTATGTTAAAATTATACAAATGGATCATATTTAATATAACTTACTGGTTATGTATTATAAACTCACAATTCGAAGACAAAGAATAATTAATTCCAGTTGATCTCTATGTGTGCCTATTCCCCAGGTGGACTGTTGGACATTTTCTTACCTGACACAGTATAGACTTTTATTTATTTATTTATTTTTATTAATTTATTTTACACAAATTATCCAGAATAACTGATTAAGTCCTCATTGCATATTCTTTAAGTGTAAAACAGGCTATGAACTTTCCCAGAAGACACGTGGTCTAATTTCTGGCCAAATTAAACCATATTTTTCTTACTAGTTTTCTCTCAGGCTCTGTTTCTTTAGACACAAACAAATTATACCAAATGTCGGCATCCAGTCCTCACTTTTCTTTCTGGCCTTTTGTTATTAGGAGTTAGGAGCCCTTGTAACTATGTAACAAACTGCAAAGGAGTGAATTGGGAAAAAAAAAATCAGTGTTCTCTCTGGTAAAAGACTGTAGGGGTTTCATCCTGATTCTATAGCTGTTACTGCAATAAATCCTACAAGTATTATCCAGACAGTATCTCTATTAAAAGTATTTTAATAATGCTAGATATTTAGTAAAATGAGAATGGCGTTTAACCTTGAAAATCAGTCATCAAAATACAAAACACAGGGAACAGGCAAGATGAAATTTATAGACATACAATTTCATGCAAAATCACTAATCTCTTCATGTAAAAGTATGTAGAAATAAATGAAGAGATACATAGTATATAATTTAATATTCAACATCCAGGAGATATGTTAAAAACAACCACCAAAACTCAAAACAATATATCTTGGGTGGCAGTATCTAAACCTATATACCTTTATTTTATATGAATTAATAAACAGTCACATTACTTTAATCCAGCTCATAACATTCATTATTTAGTGAAATATCCTTTTCCTTTATGTTTATTTTCTGTATTCTGATCTTTTTCCAATCATGTAAGCTTCTTGATGAAATGCTGTGTGCCTTGGTCATCACTGTATTTCCAACGGTTGAAAAAGTACCTGGCTCACTGTTTAAATACTGGGGCCTGCCTGATAGTGACTTTCTAGTATATCTTATTTCTAATGGAACATCATTGATGCTAATCTTTTCTTTGTGTGGCACTTCAGAAAAACTTTTTATACATTATATTTTTAAGGCCTTCAATGGGACTAGAGAGATTAAGATATAACATTTGAAATGAGAGAGGTATAGTCTAAAGATTCAGAACTAGAATTGAATCTAAGTTTTCCCTCTAAAGAGCTGTGTTCTTCACATATGACATTATTTTAGGATGCTCAAGCTTTAGTGTTTTAGTTTTTATTTTAAAATGATCAAAGACTCAATACATTCATAAGATAAACTATGACATCAAAACAAATGTGAAAATAAACTAATGCAGCATGTGATTATATTCTAAAATAAATAAAATGTTAAATTCTTCTGAGAAGTTACCAACAGTATTTCAAAAAGTAGTTTTGAACTAATACCAAGGTATATTCAAATAATACTAATAATAACAACTACAACAACAACAACAACAACAATAATAATAATAATAATTTATTACTAAGTAGTTTTATATATGACTAAGCCTTGGGTTTAGAATTCAAAGAATTAAATTAGACTTTAATTTTTGTAAAAACTAATAACCAGAAGCTAACAATAAACTATTTTCTCTGATCTATGGGAAACTATTTTTAATTTCAATGTTTAATATAAATCTAAAGAAAATTATGGTTTGTAATTGCAATTTTTTTTTTCCTAAAATTTAAGTGGGTATGTATTTTGCCTGCCAGGCCAGTATGGGCAGGGGTAGGGATACGAGGATTTGAAAATATGAAAACAAAGCAGTTTAAATGAGGATTTTATACAAGATTCAATGATCTAGTTACAGAATTAATTTAGTAATGTGAAGGGTCTGCTATTTCATATGTCTCAAAACAATAATGTGCTGTTTGTTTCACTGTTCTGTGGGAGATTTATTAGTATAAAATTTTACTATTTCCTTCTATATATATAAAGTGTTACAACAGCTGAAAAGTTAGATAATAAGCTTAAACATCAATATTTATTTTTTCCCCTAATTTATCTAGTATGGTTCCTAACTATGAAAAAAAATTAATAAGAAGAATATGCTATGTTTTATACTAAATTAAGCTGTACTACTTTCTACACCTTGAACATAGTGCAGAAAAAAATATATGATAAATATGCTCTATTAACATTTTTGAGGGGCATTTAAATATAAACATTTTAAAACAAATCATATCTTTGGAATCCAAATTTAGAGCCTAGATAAAATAAAGTCTTGGTAATTCAAGACAAGAATGCTTTGTGTTTGTATGTCATATAACTGTGTTCATGTAAAGATTTTACTAAGTTTTGTTACTCATTTTCATTTTCAGTTCGGAATTTGGCCACTTTCTATTTTCTATTTTATTATTTATCCCAATGCCCAGCTGGGAAGGTTTCATGAGAGGATATCTGGATAGTTTTCTAAGTGTAGTAATTAATAGCTGTTAAGATTTATCTGATCTTCTATCTAAACTTATCTTCATCAATTCTTTAATATCTCATTTTATTTTGTTTTCTGGTATCTTGAGGAGGAAATGACATTAAAAAGGAATTAGTTTGACTCTGTCAAAAGAATTATTACCCATACTGATGAGAATCATATGTGCAAAGAAATCTGTCCTGTATATTTTAAGTCATACACTTCAAGAGGTTACTTATTCATTTTTTAATCCAATTACTTTTCTCCTGACTCACTGCAAAATATTTTGAGAAAATGAACATTTTAATGGGGGTCATGAATAGCTAAGCAGTCCTTTCAGAAAATGGAGTACATCATAGAAAATCAGACCTGGGTTTGGAGAAGGCATGGGACTGTTTAAAGAAATGTATGGTTAATTATTGAAAGGAGTACCAGAAGAAAAGAGAAAAACGAATGAGAAAAAATCTACATTTATCAAAAATTTTGCTGAAGGCTGCTCCTAGGCGATTTTCTGATTTCAGGACTCAACCTCACTCAAATTTACTTTAAAAATTAGTGTGAACTATAATGTAAGAAGCTTAAAGGGTTTTTTCCCCCTACACACTAATAAACAAAAATCATATGTAGAATGCCTTATTTTAGACATAGTCTATGTGATTTTATCGGTAATGGTAATAGCATGCAGGGAGTAAGGAAACTAAAAATATACAGTCTAATTCTTCCTGACCTCATAAAATGTTCCAATACTTTAAATAGGTTTTAGCAACCTTTCCAGAGGAAAGAAATCTGTTGCTGCCAGTGGGTTTAATTAGTATAAAATAATATCCACATAATATTAACCAGCTATAGTTAAGAAAATAATTTGTTTTTTGAATTAGTAAATAAATGCTTTTTCATATCTTTAGGCCAACAGTCTTGTTGTATTGTATTTTTGAAGGTCAGTTTCAGAAGTTTATGTGGGAGCAGCAAAATGTTTTCATGTTCAGTTTCTCATTTTAATGCTGTTCTCCAATGCAGATTTTCTCAAGTAGGTTTTAACACATTACACTTGTTTTCCAATGTCATATATCCTGCACCTTTCAGGTGCAAATTTTACTAGTTACTAATAAAAAGAGAAAGAAATGAATCATGATTGAAATTTGAATAATGAGCTCTACCTGCAAGACCTGCATATGAATCTATAGCCAATGCTTGATGTACAACCTTAATCATACAACAATGATCAGTTCTTTACAGGTTTGTTGCAGAAGTTGTAATTCAACCACACTGATTTTTATACCACTGAATCCTTTTATGGGTTCCAGTAGAAATTTCTGGGGTATTAAAATAATTCCATTAAATGACAGGAATTTATTTAATATATCTAGCCAGAGCTGCATTCTCTGGCCAGATACCTTGCAGTTAGTTATATTCTTGAGTAGAAATAGAAAATTTTTGTTTCACGCATTTCTACTGCTTAAGTTATAGGTTGTTTGTTCTTCGATAATACTTATTTAAGGCATGAATAACCTTTAACTAACACAGTACTCAGCAGTTATAAAAATAAATATTGAGGAGCACAGAAAATAGATGTAGAGCTTTCTGATTGTCTATTTATGGGCTTTAAACTACTCATAAACATTGTCTGTTTCAAATATACAAAACAGGGAATAAAATAGAGTTATTTCTCCAAATATTTTTTTTTAAGTTTTTTACAATTACAGAAACATATGACAAACTATGACTTTATATCTGTGTTTTTAACATTATGTCTATAATATCTAATAAAAATCTGTAACTTTGTTTTTAGACAGAAATTATTTGAAGTGAACTCTACATATGTCAATCAAATTCAGTAATTCTAAGGAAGGTCTACCGGGCCTTGTAAAATGTGCATGAATTTATTAAACACTTAAGTCAAACACTTCTTTTCTTGTTAGTTTGGCCAGCTGTGTAGCTGTTTATCCTCTTGTGCTGAATTCCTGAGAGAACAGGAGTATTCTCATTGACATCCCTTAAACTGCTGCTGCCCCATAGGGGTTCAAAGCAATGAAGTGAGAAATTGAGTTGAGGGAGTGTAGAGGACTCTTGATGATATCAGCAACAAACTGTTTTGTGCAAATTGTCAGATATGGCCTTAGAGTATTCTAGGTCCTAACTATGTCTCTTTGATGTCTTTGTTAACCTGATGGGATTGGTCAGGATGTATTCAAACAAATTCACAATTGTCAATTAAAAAGTAGTGAGAAAAATTAACTTGATTTTATATTGTAAGTATCACATAAGAAAACAAGCATTTTGCCTCTTTTTCAATAAACCTATTGGCTGGAAATCAAGGAAACATAGATGTGTGAAGAATGGAAGTATTGTCTTCAAAAACTAGCATCCTAGACTGTAAAATCAGATAAATGAATAGTAGAGAGCTTCATATATAAACATATAACTAAGAACAAAGGTACACCATTACAATGTCAAAGGATTTATTTACATTTATATTCTTTATGTAATTATTTATTCATGCTACTTAAAAAAATAACAAAGTGATAAATTCTCCAATAGATTCTATAAGATACAACGAAGGGCACATCAAGATTCCTGACTTCATGAAGCTTATAATCTAATAAAATAATAGGTGTTAAAAGCAATAAATGCTAAATACACAAATAGTGAAAACAATAAAGGTAAAGGGCTGATTTGTGGAGACAGTGAAGAATCACATTTAAATTTGATTTAAATTAACAGGGCCTATATCTTTAAAATTAGTCTGTCCCTATAGAAAGGTACATAAAGGAGTATTTTACTTTTTAATAGTTCTAATTTTAAAAAATGAGTGTATTAATATCTGATAACAGGTTGTCTATTTTCCCAAGTGGGATCATTAAATGCAAATGGGGAAAACCATTTCAAAGCTCTCATCTCTCCTGATGCTCTATTTTCAAAGCAGCCTAAGATTCATTGTAGAAAGATAAGTAACTGATGACTTTATAAAGAATAATTTATAGAGTGTAGACAGATGTCTATACAATGGTTATCTTTCTGGATGCATCTGTTCTGTGTGTTTTTTATGTTTCCAACAAAAAGGTGGCATTTTAGGCTATAATTCTGTCATCTAATCACATGGAAACCTGTCAATTCTTATTAACTTCTTGACATCTTATGGCTCCAAACTTATCATAAGTTCTTCTAATGTACAATGGGTTTAAATTCATGGAGTTAAGCTTTTTGTTATGTATCCATTAAATGTCTGATCCTTTGCTCCTTACATCAGCAAATCAAGTAAATCAGCTGTTAGACAGAATACCAATTATAGATTAGGTCCTGAAAGGTTAACAGTTAGCTCTTTGGAATAAAATTGAAAAGCTAGAGAGAACAAAAAAGGATAAATGTGTGTTAAACTCTTTCATATTAACTGCTACACAATATAACTGACCTGTCAAACTCCTTATATTTAGACATTACCCAGAAGAGATGCAATAGATTCTTATTACAATATAGTCCTTCTGTTGTTTAACAAAAGGTATTAACCTTTCAATTGCTACAAAATTAAAAGTTTAGCCTGGAAACCTATCTCTAGACTAAAAGAAAAACCATTACCTGAGGCTGTAACAAGGCTCATGAAAAGACTGAAAATGCTCCAGAGATACTCTCAGGTGCATCAGAATATAGTATAAGGAAAATGTTACCATAATAGTTTATCTGTGTTACAAATGATTAGAGAACTATGAACTATTTCCTAATCCAATATGTAGTAGGCATTTGAATGCACATCAATGAATTTATAAGATGTTCCCTACCTAAAGGGCCATCAGAATCATCTCTGGAAAGAATTGTAATTTCTTAATAATTTGTATTAATGCTAACGTGGATAATTTAAAATGATATGCTGAATGCAATATAGCACACTTTATGACATATTAGTGTTAGAGACAAATTAATTTTGAGCCAAAGTTAACAATTACTACTTATTCATAAATCATGGCAAAGGAACCCATTTGCAGCAGGGATTCAGAGATATTAGAGACTATAGTACATTTTATAAAGTACAAACAGACATATTTATAAAGCTTTTGTAGTATTTTTTCTGTTAAGGTGGGCTTTTTGGAAGTGGGTGTTGAATAGATTTCAAAATGGTATTCAGGTATATTTTGCAGTTGGTTGCAAGGGAGCAGTTGAGGACATTTCAAAAGAAAAAGAATTGTTCATTGTTGTAAGGGAACATTTTCTGTGGCCAACAATTTCTTGTATGTAGTTGGGGCTCAATGGGAGTGTTTTTGGGAGGTCAAACTCTTATACTGATTTCTATAGGAGGAAGTGTGACTGCCATGTCAGGCAGTTTCTTACTTGTTAAAATTAGTTGGATTTCTCGAGTATGAAGTGAATGATTTGAAATTAGAAATTGAAGACCATGTCTCTCCAAACCTGTTGATGACAAGGAAAATGCATTCTGCAATTAAGTCAAACACAGAAAATCCTCTTAAAGTATACATACAACTGAAAGATACGAAACATATTTTGGTTATTAAAGAAAAAGAAAACTGATTTTAAAATGTCTAACTACTTTTATTGCTATAAACTGAAGCTAGAAATATATTTTGTCATGTAGAAACAAACAAACTTTATTTCTATGTATCATTAACATAATAAATATACACCATTGAATTACTGTAGAGAAAATTAAATATAATCAATTTGTTACTCACAAACAATTTTTCAAGCTTTCACATCCTCCTCCCTTTTCCTCAGCAAATAAAAATTGTTTTTCTAAGTCAGGAAGTTAATCAGTAGATAAACAAGTACTTAATGTCAAGGTACTTTAGTATGTAATGTGAAAAATGGGAGTGGTCCTTGATATTTAGGTACTTATAATTAACTTCAAGAGAAGACATACATGTGCGCGCATATACGCACACAAGAGAGAGAAGAAGAAAGGAAAGAGAATGAAAGAAAGAAAGAAAGAAAGAAAGAAAGAAAGAAAGAAAGAAAGAAAGAAAAGAAAGAAAAGAAAGATAGATAGATAAAGAAGGAAAAGAAAGAAAGATTAAAATGCAGAATGGAATTAAGCATTTCCTGAGTTTTACAGCAAATAAAGATGAGTTGATAGTCAATGGTAATCCTAAACATAAGTTACTGTGAGGTCGAAAGAGACATTATTGAGTTTAAGTCTTGAAGGGACTGTGTGAATTGGACTATGAGGAGCCTAGTGACACATCTATGGAATGCCTTCATTAAGATTCCACTTAAAAAATGGTTGTCTAAATAAAAATGTGAATAAATAAATCCATTGCTACCTGGGAGAATGGTAGAATTCCAAGAAGATATAGCAGAATGATAAGGCAAGGGTTAAAAATATGACATTTTTGTTTGAGACAGATTAGTCTGGCTTATATTGCATCTGTGATTAAAAACTAGTTAGATAAAGTTGAACAAGTTAATTGAGGCAATACTGCAGATGCTTAAATAGATGAGATTTTAACTAGGAGTTAAGACTTATCTATGGAATGATCATATCCCTCAGAGCCTGGCCTCCTCTTCTCTCACACTACCACTCTCCTTTGATGATTTCCTCTATTGCCCAAAGTTCAATTATTCATTATTCTATGCTCACAGGCTGTAAATTATTAGTTATCCTAGGCTCACAGACTGGTAACATTTTCTTAATACTTAGATCTATATGTAAAAGTACATATTAAACAGTTCCATCTGAAAGTCTTATAAATGTTTCAAACCCAACATATCTGAGGTATACATATTGTGTTTTTCTGTATACTTGCTCCTCCTGTTTCCTATATTGGTAAATGATACCTCCTAGCTCTTGAGTTTTGCTGTGTCCTCACTCTTCAGTCCAATGCATTACAAAGTTCCATCAATTATATCTCCAACATATGTTTCAAATCCATTATTTTTTCTCCTCTCTCTGCCACAAATTTAGACAAAGCCCTGTACATCTCTTGTGTTGTTGACTATAGCAGATTATCAGCCTCTGAATTGTGTCCTCTGCCTTCAGTTTGACCCCCTTCCCAATTCTTCTTCACACAAAAGCTAGGATGATTTCCAAAAATGCATATATCATCATATACATAAATTAATTTCTGACATGTTAATAAGAAATGTGAAATTTCCGTAAACAAATTAAGTATGAATAAAGTTAAGCATAGGTATACAGAATTTCCCAAAACAGCCCACAATAAATATGAACTTGTAATTTTCCTTTAAGCCTGCTTTCCTTCACACTTGTTAAATATTCTTTACCTGTACTGCCTTTTTCTGTAAGATATACTTGTCAAATATTCTCTTCTTCCATGGGGTTTTTAATAATAATATTTAAAAAAATCACAATAACATCACATTAAATTTTATATGCTCATTTAAAATCCCCAAATGGTTCCTCAAAATATAATCTTCTGAATTAGGGAAGACATCATGAGCAATACAGATGATGTCACATCTCAGAAAAATTTGGTTTTCTGTACAAGGCCACACTGCTATTAAATGGTCACTCCTCTGTTTTCTCACCCCTCACCATCTAGAGCTCTCTCTAGAGCTCTCTCATTCCAAAGCTCATGGAATTTTTTTCTCTAAAAAAAATTTTTTATGGCATTCGATAATAAAATCCCTTACATTTCACACATTGCCTTTCTGTTTGCAAAAGAATTTTCTCATGCTAATTTTTAATTTCTCTTTTTTATACATATTTTATGTTAAAATAGTTTTAGATTTAAAGAAAATTGCAAAGACAGTGCATAGTCTCCTTCTGCACCATCCCCAGTTCCTTTCATCATTAATATTTTACAATCGTATGATATAGTTTTCACAACAGTGAACAAAATTTATACATTATTATTAACGAAAGCTATGGATTACTTAGGTTTTCTTGTTTTTTTAATCCCTTAGATTTTAACTCAATGTCTTTTTTTGGTTCTATGATCCGATCCAGGATACCATGTGACATTTAGTCCTAATTTCTCTTTAGGCTCCTTTTGGCTGTGATAGTTTTTCAGACTTCTT
The DNA here is from genome assembly GCA_028627145.1 of Eidolon dupreanum. NCBI lineage: Eukaryota > Metazoa > Chordata > Mammalia > Chiroptera > Pteropodidae > Eidolon > Eidolon dupreanum. The sequence goes on along the minus strand of CM053507.1, from coordinate 84,855,922 downwards.
TTTCTGATGATCTTGACAGTTTTGAGGAATGATGATTTGACATTTCACAGAATGTCCTTCCTTCAGTTGTGTTTTGTCTGATGTTTTCCTCACGATTATTCTTGGGTTATGATTTTTTGGAAGAAGCCCACAGAGATAAAATGCCATTCTCATCACATCATAGCAAGAGTACATACTGTCATTGTGACTTATCACTATTGATGTTAATCTTGCTTGATTGCTTGACTGAGTTTTTGTCATCATTTCTCAAGTAGCTGTAAAATTACTGTTTTCCCTTTCCTCTCTTTCTTCTTTGGATGGAAGTCACTATGTAAATCCCACATTTAAGAAGTGGGAGTTATGCTTCACCTGCTCGAGGGCAGAGCAACTACATAAATTATTTAGAATTCCTCTGTTCCCCATTTACTTATTTATTTATTTAATCATTTATTTATGTCAGTATGGACTTATGAATATTTATTTTGTACTTTGAATTTTAATCCATACTACTTTTCCTCTAAAATTGTCTCAGCTATTGCCATTGGAAGCTCCTTCTCTCATTTCTCTTTCATTCTCATAACTTATTACAGAAGCTATATCATTCTTTCCTTTAGAATATCGTTGCTTCTCCCTTATTTTGTGTAATGTAAAAAAATGTAAACTACCTAATAAATTAAACCTCCTTAATTTGTTCCCATATCCTCTCTTGTGTTAATCTTCAAATACAAAGAAAACGAATATGAATTAATCCCTCACAGTTCAGGTGTGGCATTAGTTTTATAATGTATTTTCAATATTTCTTTCTTTCTTTCCCCATAAACAGTCTGGGTATACAATGTGCATTTGATTCCCTGTGAATATTTATTGATGTATCAGGAAAGAAAAATAAGTGGTAATACTGAGAAGAAAATGAGACCTTTAATGAACTTTGCTTCAATGAACTAATTTAGGGACCATATCAATTCATTTCTCAACAATATGGAGTAAATCAGTGATTCTCAAACTTTAATATGTGTCAGAATCATTTGGAAATCTTGATAAAATACAAATAGCTGGACCTCAACTCTAGAAATTTGTATTTGGTAGGTTTTGCATGGGCCTAACAATTTGCTTTTCTAACATGTTCTCAGATATATTAGTTTGCTAGGGGTGCCATTATGAAATATCACAGACTGGGTGGCTTCAACAACAGAAAATTATTTTCTCACAGTTCTAGAGTCTAGAAGTCCAAGATTAAATAAGGCATTAGCAATGTTAGTTTCTTCTGAGGCTTCTCTTCTTGGCTTTTAGATGACTGCCTTTTTGCTGCTCCCTCATATGGGCTTGCCTCAGTACACACTTGTTTTGTGTCTCATATCTTCATTTCTTATAAGGACACCAGTCAGGTGTCCACTCTTATGGTCTCATTTTAACTTAATCACCTATTTAAAGGCCCAATCTCTAAATGCAGTCACATTCTGAAATATTTATACTAAAGCTCTAAATATTGGGGCACACAGTTCAGCCCATAACAAGGTTAATTGATGCTGATGTTGAGAATTACTAGCTTAAGTCATCAAGTAAAGCCAAGGATTTGCTACCAAAAGCTGAAAATGATCTGAACAAGTTACGATGACAATACTGGTGAAAAGAAGACAGAAGATAACACCTGGATAGAATGGAACCTCTTTCCCAATATTGATAGAAAGACAATCAAATACTGCAGATTTGGAGAAAAAGAAGCCAAGTTATAAGGAAACACTGTGTTTCTCACCTTCCCAGATTCTGAATCAATAAGAGTATATCCATGTGAGGGATTTTCAAAGGCACTAGAAACTCTAAGCTTTTTTATGTAATTTGCCTATTCACTGCCTAATGTGTTGTTTTCTGTTTTCTGCTTATGGTATGGCTTTTTGTAGATTATTTTTAAAGATGTTTATGAGCAGAAGAACTTGGGCTTTTCAGACTTAATCACTGTGTCATTCAAGTTGAAAGGAATATAGTTATCATGCCAATCAAGCGTGCTTGATAGAGTTTTTCAGTGTAATTATATCAGAAGGTTTTCCAGAGAGGTTGGCAAGTATCTTTGCCAATTCTTAATAGGGTCAGGATTTTTTTTTTTTTCCAATTTACCCCCTGAAATTATTGGTCCTTGAAAATTCATGCCAGATATAGGGGTCTCCAATTTACTATTCTATTCTGCTTAGGGTTTAAGTTTTGCAAACTCTCCCCCACAAATGAGCAAGGCAAGGCCTATTAAAGTTCATTCTCCAGATCACTCAGAATCAACAAATGCCATTATTACAAATTCTGGTTTTTGTTCCGACTCCTAACAGTTTCTCTTAATTTCTCAGATATCCATTACACAGTTAAAGAAGATGTTTGTGAATGTGTGTGTCCCCTTACTTTCTTTATGTTACTTTTATTATGGTCAAGTTTTTTGAAAGTAGTGCCTATGCTCTCTGTCATCCCTTTTTATCATTTTTTATTTGATTCAGCCTTAAATAAATATGGAAGGGACCTTAGTGGCTATGTATTTTAAACTATACTTATGATAAGAGTTAGATAATGGCAGAAAACCCAGCATCATTGAGGCCAGAATGAAAGAGGTATTCCAGAAGAAGCATTTAAGTAATTTTTACAAGTGTTAAATATAAATGAATGAAAACAAATTTTTTACCTTCTCAAATTTTCTATTTAAAATGTGTATGTGTGTATGTGCATGCATACACATGGGTAGATGGAAGGAGAAAGGTGATATATCACCTAAACAGAAAACTTCAGAGGCACTGCAGATTCTTCTTTTCTTTTCCAAGTTCCAGATCCAACCAATCACAAAATGTTAAAATTCAAGCTTCTAATAGATTCTGACTCCAATCCTATTCATTGCTATAATTATATCTACCTCTCCAGCAACTATTACCATATTTCTGGTTTTTAGCTTTATCCCTTAGATCAAGAGCCAGCAAAATTACCTTAATTTTACCAATTTTTTTCCTCCCACAGAGCTTAAAATATTTACTATCTGGTCCTGTAATAAAAAGATTGCAGATACGTGCTCTAGATTAACATATTGGTCCTTAAACTGTTATTTTTGGCATCCTATTCTCTACACTCCCAATTATTCAGTTCGTTGCCTACTACCTAAACACAGAATTCATAGCTATTTATTATGGCCCATGATACCATAATTTGTAGCTGCCAACATTTTCATCATCTCATACTTCCTTTTTATGATTATCCTATGGCCTAGTAATTCTAAACAATTTGGAGTTCTGGAAATCGATCATGTTCTACCCTGTACATACTAACGCCTCAGTCTAGAAGGTGCTTCATCTTTTGTTCAAAATGAAACTTCTTCGTTTTCAAAAATTATCTCAAGCATTGTGTCATTTCTAAAGTCTTGTTTATTTATTTATTTTTTTGCCTTTATTATTATTTTTTTTCCCTAGAAAGACAGTAAAGTGAAGTGGTTAAGAGCATGGATTTAGGAGCCACATGGTTCCTGGGTTTGACTTCTGCCGTTACAATTCACTAGCTGTGTTATCTTGGGCAAGTAATTTAAAAGCTCTAATTTACAGTCTCCTTTTACTTTTTTCTTTTCTTTTTCTTTTACTTTTTATGCAAAATAAGAATAGTCAAGATAAAGTAAACTAAGACAGGCATTTGGTTTTAATTTGTACTTTCTCTTTGCTGTCAAATTCAACTCATATAGAAAATGAGATCACTGCATTAAGAAAACTACATAAAAAATAAATGTATGTATCTTTGTAAAATTACAATAAGGATAAAGATAAAGAAAGATAATAAAATATAAAAGATTTTTTGTTAATGTGACAATATATCAGATAGATTTAGGTCACATAGGGAAGTCAATTATATCAAGTGAAATACCTGTCCGAAGCATTACTCTCTCTCACAGATATGTGCTCAGCTTTCCATTTGAATAGTTGATCTTTCATTAACTTTTAAGCCTTGTGCTACATTTATACTACTATCTTCTCATATTATTTCTGACTGCATTTAGATTCAAAATGTTCACAATCAGATGATGGATTTAGTAGACAGTTGAATTGCTTTTACTGTAGCATAGTTACTATGCTTTTACTGTATAGCATAGTAACGAATGTAAATCAGTAAGCATATTTTTAATGTTAATATAATTAAGAGATTACTTAAGTGTTGGGGTCAGGTTAACAGAATATCTATCTATCTGTCTATCATCTATCTATCATCTATCAACTATCATCTATCATTGTCATCTGTGTGTGTTTGTGTACATATGTGTGGTGTGTATTCTGATAATAAGAGCTCGGATAGATTTCATCAATTGTTTTTATGTGGTCTAAGGGGTAACTAGTTGTTCTTCATTTCTCAGCTTTTTTCCAAAGAATTTTTTTCTCAGCTGTTAAAAAAAGTAAAATATATCTATATGTACATGTAAAATCACACATATACACCTATACATGTATACGCATTTTGACATTCATTAGAAGACTCTCTGCCTTTATCATGCAAAATAGTAATTTTTTTGCTTAATGTACTTGATTATGGGCCATGTCTAGTTGCTAAGCATTCTTTTTATTTAAAGAAGATAATTCTTTTGTCTCCATTTAAACTTTATTTAAAAATGATGTAGTATTATTAGTATTACATAAATGATATTTTCTTATGTGTGTATAAATTCTATTTTTCTTTCTATTGTTCTATTTTAGGCTAGCATAATAATTTATTAAAATATATTGGAACACCTCTTTGATCCTGCGTGTCTTTTTAATTGTTGACAGCCAAAGTTGGAACTTGGTTTCTTTCCCTTTAAACTGATGAAAAAATAAAATAAAAACAGAGCTCCAACTCAGAAACATAAAAATCAATGAGAAAAAAGAGAGGAGCTATTTATGATGCGGTGTTACAACCAAATTTGGCAGAATCTTAAGAAGTTATTTGGCTTAGTGGTTTGAAAACAGATTCAACTAACTTCTGTGGGAAACTAAGGGAATAATTCAGTAAAGAAAAAAGCTAACTTCAAAGCTTTTCTAATTTTAAATAAAAATAAAGTAAAATGTATCATAACAGACAAAGTACTTTACCATGTTCATTTTTGCTGATACGAAGGACTCCAGTGAAAATAGTCATTAATCATCAGACTGTTAAATGCCACAATATCACTTAGCAGCTTTTCATTGGCTGCATCCAAAATAATCAGTTGTTTTACTCTCACCATTGCTAACTTTTTCTACTTCATTATGAATGCCCTATCGGAAAAGGTGGCTAAATGAAAATTTTTGGGAAACTTGTATTAAGAATGAAAAATTACATGATGTTTCTTTGATTGATAGTGGCTGTAATAGGGCCGTGCATGGACAAAAGTCCTTTTGACAAAACAGATCCAAACTTGTATATAATTGGCCAAGGAAAAAATCTAGATTCTCCAGGCAACAAGGAAAAATTAAGATAAAAAGAAGAGGAAAAATTTTTTTCACATATTTGTTAGATACAATCTGAATTACATTAGGCCTTTCCTGTTACATTTATCTTAAAAATAAATAAATAAATTAGAGTAATAACTGTGGGGCCACACTTAGGTTCAAAATAGATTTTCTCCAACTGCACGTTCTTGAAAAAAATTTAACATTTTGAGTTTCAGTCTCCTCATCTGCCAAATAAGTTAATAATGCATGTATTAAGAACTTGCTGTAACGTTTAGTAAAAATGCTAAATATTCAGTGAGTGGTACATAAAATGTCCTCAGAATGACAAGTATAATAATGAAGACTGCTGTAGATAATTAAATACAAATAGTTGATAGCGTACATACATTTTATGATTTGGCAAATGTTCCAATAAAGAAAACATTTAGTGGAATTAGCCAAGTTATCAGTACTCTTTTTTCCCTATGTTCGAATGACCTTGACATCTATACATTCATCTATACATTCTTCTAATATGAATTTGATCTCTCCTTCAAATTCTTCCCCAGATCTTAACTTCCAACAAAGCTCATTCAGATTAGTTTAACTCTGGATAAAATTGGAAGAGCTTTCAATAATAGCTTTGTGGGCAGGTATATAAGTCTGTTCAGGCTGCCACAACAAAATACCACAGATTGGGTGACTCAAACAACAGAAATCTATTTTCTCACAGTTCTGAATGCTAAAAGTCCAAGATCAAGATCTCATCAGGTTTGGTTTCTTGTGAGGCCTCTCTTACTGGCTTGCAGATGACACCTTCTAGCTGTGTCCTCACATGGCCTCTTCTCTCTGTGTGCTCTGTGTGCTAGCAGGGAGAGGCATCTTCCTATAAAGATAGAGCCCCACCCTTACTAACCTTATTTAACTTTAATTACCTCTCTACAGGTTCTAACTCCCAATATGGTCATAATGGGATTTAGGGCTTCAATATATGGACTTGAGGGGAAACACTCAATTCAGCCCATAGCAACAGGCAATGAAGAATATTTTAAAGTTTGCAAATCATTTATGATATTTCACACAATGACGAGATAATGAAAGCATACATACATTTAATTTTTTAAATAATCTTTAACATTAAACTGAAATGATTCTAGTTTTCCTTCTGTTCCTACAGAGTACATATAAAAATCTGCTTGTCATGTATTTGTTTTTTTAATAAAATAAATTTTAAATACTTTAGAACAATTATGAGACTTTTGTAAAAACCCCTTAAAATAAAGGAAAAGATTATTTTACAGTGTTTTGTTCTTTTTATGCTGTTATGTTCGGTCCTGGAGACTGAATATGAAGGTGTATATTCTGTGTAGGCATAAAAACTCAGTTTGGTATTACATCTAAGATTTTATACTAAGAATCAAGATTTTTCTTTTCCACGGAAGTGGAGAACTATAAAATAAATATGAAATTTAAAAAAATCATTTTTGTTTATTTCTTCAAATAACTCATCCAAATTATAAATGTGGGCTAATCCATTCTGGTTGCTTACATAAAAAGTGGAAAAACATCATTTTACAAACGTTTTTAACCTTTATTTGCAGCACCTAACAAAAGTCATGCTCGAAACTTGGTAACATTTGATAAACCCATATAGGTTTACTATAGCATTCAACACTTCTCATTGAGTTAAAAATAAGACAATCATGTTAAAGAACTTGGGATTGATTTTTTTCTAAAGGTGGTAGAAAATAATGTCAAAGACCAGAATTAGAATTTGGCAATTTTCATTCATAAATTCACTCAGCCATGTTTTCAGAGCCTGCCAGGAATATTAAGAGCACAAGTTAAGAAATAAAGGAAATGAATATAATTCAAATGAACTTCTAATTGGAACACTGAGGAGTAAAATTAAATGTATTGTTTATTGAATTCTTCTCACATTAAAAAAAAAAAAAAAGAAAGAGAAGAAAAAAATTAACCTGGATAAATACCAGACATTAGTTTGGATAAGAATCATGTACATTCCTTAAATCTGTGCCAGCTGAGTCTGGATTGTGATTCACAGAATAAGTGTCTGTGTTACTTCTATGTTTGTTATGATTCATCTTGCAACCAGTAAAAGAAAAAATACAGGATTAAGTCAATATGACCTACTTTTGAAATTTTTCTCATTTTAAAAAATATTTTCTTCAATTCCTGAAGAAAACCTAGGCCAATTATATACTCAGTAAAATTTTTTGTTAGATGATTTTCTAGAAACTGAAAACATATACTTTAAAAAGCTGACACTATTAAAGATAAAATAAATCAGTCTTTTTGCTTCTTTTTGATGAGAACGCAAATTTTATATTCTGCTGGAAAATCTCAACGAACATGAAGATTCATAACCTTTATACAGGCATTGTTTTAATATGTTTTCAAACTGTTCTTATTTATTGATAAGCATAGTGGTTCAAATTAGTTCTTTTGTAGGGATATCTATTTGGATGATAAATATGTAGTTTGTAAATAAAACTAGCAAATATTAAATGATACTTGAATAAATAGCAAATCATGACAGTGACTAGAGATATATCTCATGATTACGATGTAATCAACTTTTTATTTCTCAAACCAAAGACAATATGATCTTAAAAAAGTTTTTAAGTCTAGTTTTTCTAATTAGGGAAATACAGAAGAATAAAAATAATTAGTTCAACAGTTTGAAGACTGCTAAATTATTCTGAGTTAAAAATTTCCAACTAAATTTCCTTCTGGAAGAGAGTTAGAAATATAATTGTAGTAAGAATTGGAATTCCATTTCATATTATTAAACCGTAATAATGGAAAATATATTATCTAGATTACTTAATTATTAGGTGGCTCAGCAATCACTGGTTCTTAACAAAAATTATGACTCTATAGCCTAACGATTTAAATTTAAATATTTTAAATTTAGCTAGTTTTTCAGATCCATTTATTCAGCTATCCATTCAACAAATATTTATTCACTGTTGTTTTTTGAGATGGTATTGTTAATGCTATACCAAACATCTAAAATAAAAGTTGTGAACTTTCATGCCTACAGGGGCTGTTCATAAATGAGTAAAGTGGGCCTGTGTGAAATGAGGTTTCCTGAATTGCAAGTATCCTCCAGAAAAAGGACAGCCTGTTTTCTGCTCCAATATGGTTATATACATACAGTCTTTTTAGATTTGCCTTTTTTTTTTTTATATAGGAGACTGAAAATATGAAATTTTACTTACAGTCTCCTGATTTTTAAGTCTCGACAACTAGTTCAGTTAAAAATAATAACCATGTGCAAACCCCAGAAAATATGTTTATAGGCCTGTTGTAGCCTGCCTGCTTCAAGTTTTGCCTACTGATATATAAAGATTTATAAATACCATTGCAAACTTCAACTTTCTATTCAAAATTTTGGCAATCAATAAAAAAATTCTCAAGTTTATTGTTGATCCAAAGACAGTTGCACAATTTTGATTGTCTGTTCTGATGCATTGATACTTAATATTTGTATCAGTTCTTGTATGGTGACGTTCATCAGATCATCTTTAAGGTCGCCTGATGATAGCCATCTAAAAAAAAAAGAATGTTACACTATTTAACATAGATCAAACTTGAAAAGGAAAGTATTCTAAGAAAATAAAATGAATATTATTATTTGATAAAAATTTTACTTTATGTGTATACAATATATAAATACATATGCACACACATGCAAAATAGAAAAGATTCCTGGGGATTGGACCAATGATTATCAAACTTTATCTTTACAAGAATAATTTTGAGTACCTACAAAAATTTTATATGTGGCTCTACTCCATAAGATGCAGATTCTATAGTTTGGAGGCAAGGCCCAAGGCCATGCCTTTTAAACAAGCCTCCGTGTGATTTGAAGCTCATGTTGTAAGGCTAACATTTTAAACACTATGATGGACTAAAAAAGTACTAAAGAATGAAACATCATTCCTATTTTCATTTCAGCATAAATGTTCATTATAATAACCAAGATATGGAAGCAATCTAACTACATGATTGTATAAAGGAGGGATGGTACAGTAATAATAAAATTACTCAGTCATAAAAAAGAATGAAATCTTATTACTTGAAACAACATGGATAGACCAAGAGGATATTATACTAAGTAAATAAGTCAGACAAAGACAAGTACTATTTGATTTCACTTATACGTGGAATCTAAAGAACAAAATAAAGAAATAAAATAAACTCATAGATACAACTGATGGTTGCCAGATGGAAGAGGAGTATGGAGGCTAGGTGAAAAAGATAAAAGAATTAAGGAGCATAGGGAAAATAGTCAATAATATTATAATAACTATGTATGATGTCAGGTGGGTACTAGACTTATTGGGGGAATCACTTCATAAGTTCTAATGTCTACCCACTACCCTGTACACCTGAAACTACTATAATATTGAATGTCAATTGTAATTGAAAAAATTAATTTTTAAAAAAGAATGAAACACTGATCTGTTACAAGTTTAGTCACATTTCAAATGCAAGTCGTTAAGGTGCCACCATTTTTATTTTCCCTTCCAAAAGAATGGTTATTGACTACTGAACCATTTCCATTAGAGTGAGTGTTCTATAAAGTGAAGGGTTAAATAAACACTTATTTCACATTTGTGAAGCAGGAGGCTGTGCCCATTATCTGAAAAATTTAAATAACAATAAAAATACCAGGGGCAGGGAGGAGGGAGTAACTGTTAACACTAAGAACAACAGGTCAAACATATTTTCTATTGTCATTCTAATTTTGCAGATAGAGAGTAAGAGGAACTTGCCAGTTATAGTTTGTAAAACAACTTGCCTAATATCATCTACCTAATAAGTAATTGGTTCTTAGAAAGAGAAAAAAGATCTTCACTTTGGAAAGAGAAAGATGATAATGCAGTTATTGCCCTAAGCACCATCTCCCATGCCAGATTTATTTGCCGTTCTAATCAGAGAATGGCTAGCATACAATAAGCAGGGTCCTCATATAACAACTTTATATAGGACTGTTGTTAGTGCTCAATTATTACATACGATTATACATTGTTAAATTTATGTTATATGTTACACATATTGTATGTCATTATAATAATCAGCAACAATAAAAAGCTGGAAGACTTTTTACTAATGCATGCATAGGACTATGGAATGTAAGAATGTGAGATTCCTTATTCACAGATATCATTTTACCTTATGAATTTAAATGTAGATACTGAGTTCTGATATTTAAAAAGAAGAAGAGGAAGGAGAAAAAGAGAGAGGAGGAGAAAGAAAATATGATTGTGGATTTTAAATATTGCTAAATAATAAAATTATTGAAACAATAAACATGCAATATCAAGATCCCAGGCCCAGGCATTCTGTTTCAATAGGTCTGTGATTAGGCCCAGAAATATGCACTTACAGAAACAAATTTTAGATCTTCACATCCACAAACAATTCTTCACGAAAAAAGAATCATCGTTTTCCTCATTCTCTATTGTAATTAAAGAAGGAATAAAATTGAGCTACTTGTAAGGTATTTGGCTTTAGCTATTAGAAAGAAAATTTTGGACGAATTGTATCATTTTAGTTATAGGTTAGGAGATGAAGTGTTAAGATTATTTTTTAGGTGAGAGAAATAATATTTAACTATCCTGGCATACACACATAAACTTCCTTTGTATAATTCTCACACTATCCATCACTGTTTTGTACCTGAGGATGCAAGGCTGAGAAGCATTAAGGGCTTGCCCAAGATTACATTACTAGCCAGCTATTAAATCTGCAAACTCAGGATTCCCAACTCTGAACCCCACCATTTTCTTCTGTACTGCTTTCTTCCAGACTGAAATATTCCACAACAAACGTGGTTCTCCTCATTCAATTTCTTTCCACAGCATCACGGTTATTTGTCTGGAACCGCAGATATAGGTGATTCACCATTTCTAAAATTTTCAGTAACTGTCCACTTCTTAAAGAATTAATTCAAAATTTCTTAGAACATAGAAGATCTTAAGCACCTTATCCCCGATCTATTTCTTAAGCCTTACCTTGATCTCTTTCTAACCTCCTGTTTTATAGATTTACCTTCCTAGAATAACAAAAATGCCTTCATCATAGAGTTCTGTCTGCTTAAAATACCTTTAATAGTCTTATCTCTCTAGCTCTTTTTTTTTTTTTTTTTGAGGCCTGCCATAAATACTCTCTTTCTGACACCTACAACAGAACTAATATTCCTTTCTTTGTGATCTCACAATATGTCCCATCCACTTATCCCCTGTAATCTAACCATTTATTTCATGGCAATACTCATGATTGAAATATACACCACTTGAAGCAAAATTCTAGTTTTATTCATCTTTGTGTCCTCAGTACCCAGTTGATGGGGGCCCATGATGTTTACTTGGATAAACTAAAGTGTGATCATAAAATAGTTAATACTGTTTTTTGCTTTCTTTGGTAATAAATTTCAATCTACCATGAATGTGTCCTACAATTAAAATATGAACTCTTAAATTAAATATATTTAAAAGGATAAAATTATAGTTCACTTTTATATTTTTATTAGCATGCCAACATATTTTCTTGATGAATGATTTAAAAAGTTTTTTTTAAAAAATTCTCATTATCAAAGGCCAAGAGATTATCTACCATTAGCTAAATATGGCTTTGGTTGATATTTAAAATAAATAGCAGGTATATTGGCATAATTAATATGCAGACATTTATAAACAAAGAAATACATTGTATCATGTACCTATAAAAATTTCCCCTAAACTGTATTAAAATATACCTGCATAAATATCTATAGATTATACTTATTTTCTATTACTAGCAAAGTATAAAGGACAAGAAAGAGTCACAACTGAAAGACCCGAGCATTAAGTAGAATAAGTACCCTTGAGGCTTTGTGGAAGATACTTAATAAATAGAAAGATACTTAATAAATTTGAATTTCTCTTTTATTGTTAAATCTGAAAACCAATTTGAAATGCATGCTCTGAGCTATGTTATCACATCTTGTACACTTCTGCAATTTTTTTTTTCTGGAGATATGCATGGGGACTAACTAAAAATTTTCAAAACCCCTAAATCTGCACTTATTATATGAGATTATTATCTCCACTGGGGTGGTGTGAAATCCGGTGTGGCCCCAGCAGCATGGGGGAGGAGGAAGTGGACAATGGATAGTGGACAGTGGTGTTGTGTGTCGTCCCTTGCCCTTTCCCCACCGATGCAATAAAGAATTACAGGTTGGCAAGATTGAGAAAAAGTAAGATTTACTGAAAGTACATTTTAGAAGGAGACAGGCCATGTCAAGGAAGACTGCAGCCCTGTGTAATTTAGGAGGTGAAGACATAAGATAATACACCCCAAAGAGAGGAGTTGGTTTCCAGCCAAGAATGCTGCTGTAACAACGCAGAGATGGGAATGTCTGTTTATATCTTGGTCATGATGGAAGGTCCTAGATGATCAACATGTGTGAGGTTACCTTGACTGACAGTTGGCTGCTATGTAACTCTGCCTACTGTGCATGTGCTTACCCAGAATTCAGTCTGTTATAATTAGATTAATATACTTCCAGGCATGGTCATGAGATTATAATGATATAATGAGGCTGAAGTTGTGGGCAGTACTTTCTGCACATGCGTTTAGCCAGCAGACTTTATGGCCTTTGTGCTCTAGGATTTGGGATAATTTATAACCCTAAAAGGGAGGTGTTTCTGGGAGGTGCTTAAGGAAGATCTTCAAGGGAAGTTTTTATGGTTACAGAGTTGAGCCTTGGCTCCTGTCGCTCATGCCTGACTAATACCTAACAGTTATGATGACTGATGCTCATTTTTGACATGCTCAGAGAACTTGTAGTATTCTATTTCCAGTTATAGTATATCTACATTTCATGAGCAGACACTGTGGAACTTTAGCACATTCTTAGTTCCATTAATTGTATTTTATGTATTTATTTTAGATTCTAAGTATACTTAAAACTAGACCATTCCTCTTTCACATACATATTTCCAAAACTCTCAACCTCTACAAAACTCTCTCTTCTGCTCTATTTTCAAGTCTTAACATAGTAAATCTAACTGATTTCATGCCAACCAGACTTTTTTCTTATCCTAGTCCACATGGGTTTTAGGTTTCTATGTAACACTGGACAATTGCCTTATAGAGAACTATACCATTAATAAAACCAAGAGAAGTGATTTACTGAGGCAATGCATTGTTTGTAATCTACCATTATGTGTCAAGACAAAAGCTTGACTGCTACTGCTGAAGTTACCTCTACTAAGGCCATTGATAGCTACAAGTTGGAAGTGATATATTTCTTAAAGATCCTGATGATGCCAAGAGCAGAGCCTGGGTTTGCCTGGCTTTGATAATTTTACCCAAACATTTGTGTTATTGGACTTCAGCAATATAATGTTCTGCAAAAACTGAGGAAACAAAACAATTTGAGAAGATAGCTCTACATACTTTCAGAAAACGCTGGACTTTTCCAGGCCATTTCAAATAGTATTTCATTAATTAAAACATCTTAGTACAAAACCCACAAATAATGTATTGCTTTATGCACAAAATAATTGGAAAAGCCTAAAAGTGCTGACTTAACACTACAATGGAAAAAAGTTAATCTTTGAAAAAAAACAGAGTAAGAAAACTCAAATGGATATTTTCAATTTTATTTAAAAATATTTTATTAATATGCTTCAATAATAAGGTTTTTAGCACTTTAATTAACTATATTTAATATATTCCCTTCTTTACTCTTACTAAAAGTGAAAAACTAAAAGCAATTCTAACTCATCCTTTTGCATGTGTAGATTATAGTGATGTTATCCATGGGTTAAGGATTCTAACATTCTCTGCTGTTTCATTATTTCACCTAAACTATCTAGCACTGAAACCAGAGATATTGGTTCCTCTTCCTTCATTACCACTGGCCTTGTATGTACCTCTTGTTCCTAAGTGAAAATTCCTTTGCGAGTTCAGAGCTGGAAACACACTGACTCTCATCATAAAGGAGAAGCTATATCGCTCTGCCTTCATTTTGCCATAGCTGTGAAGTGTCCTGCAGCTAAACTATATTCTCCATTGTTTTCTGCTTCAAACTTTTTCTAGATAAAACATTTCCTTTCTTAACATATGATCCTTATAATTTCATCCAAATTTTAAGAGTTTTACTCTTGAAAACATTTCACATAAATCATCTTAAATCACTTTTGAAAGTATGCTTACTATAAATAATGTAATACTTTTGAAGAAAAGTAGATGTAGGCTAACCTATGTTGAAGTAGTGGAGAGTTTTGAATACTCATCTACTCCTAAGTATACTCCTTGGGGGCAACCCAAATTCTGCCGTTGTAAAATGAATAGTCACACAAAAGAGAATAACAACACATTCTTTCCTCAGCCATTCTATGTACAGAGTTTATCAGATAAAATTCTTTAAGTGACTGAAAGGAACAGGCAGTCAAAGGGGTTAATGTCTTTCTGGGTAGGATAAAAGACAAAACCAAACCAAATCAAAGCAAAAGAAACAAAACCTGAAATAGTGACCTCTGAAAAGAGAGGAATACTGAGAGCAGAAAGACACACTCCCTACTTTCTTTTCTAAAATTGATTCTTTGCTACTACATAGTATTTTTTAGGAAGTACAGAAACAATAACTTACTGATATAAGAAAAACTCATGCTCTGTAGGACAAGTAGAAGGAAGATCACAAAGTAGCACTATATTGAAATCTCTGCTTTACATCATCATTGCTTATCTTGATGGAGGCAGATTCTTCAACCTTCGGCCTCCATTTTGCATTATAGAAAACTCTATTTCAGACCAGTAAGTCAATATGCTAATAATTTTTATTGATTGTGGGAGCTCTTTAAAGTTTTTTGTTGTTGTTGTTGTTGTTGTTGTTTTTGCAAGAAGCCTATGTGTATATTTATTTTAGTATTCAAAAAAGCTGGTTATGATGAAAGTTTAAAAAATTTGATAGTTTAATGTACAATAACCCTTTGATGATCATTCCTAAATTTAAGTTATTTATTTTTTATCATTTGTTCACTGTACAATATTATATTTTTACTATTGGCTTTGGAAAATTTCATTTATTTAATAGGGTTATTGTCTCATGTGACAAAATATTTTTCCCAGATTGACAGTTGACTATAGTTTGCTCTTTTCTTTTGAGCTGCTTTATCAGTGGAGTTATGTATCCAAAATTTATAAGTAAAATCAGAATATTTGATGAATTTTCATTTCTCTAGTAAAATTTAACCCTGTTCATTTACAATTAATAATAATGCAGCAAGCTTTTCCTTGGGCTAGGTAGTATAGAGGACAAACTCAATCTCTAGAGTATTATTTCACGCAATGAAACACTCACTTGGCTCGATGCCCTAGTGACTTGAAGAATTAATACATTTCTTCAATGCCAAATTTAATCCCAGATATTAGGTCATGTTTTGGGAGAATGTACTTCAGTAAAAATAAAAGGTCTTAGTATTAGGTCATAATAGGAAAATAACAAGTTTATGAAAAACAGAAATAAAGTGTACCCCTCTAAGAAAAGTATTTCTTTTTCGCAAGGGATATTTTCTTTAATATGTGACAAATTTGTCAATCATGATGGCCTCTAGGGCTAGTTTCATACTTACTGTTAAAATACTTCTCATCAGCTACAATTGAAAAAAAATGTAATATGCAATTTTAGTGTAAAGAGGACAGTTAAAATAAAATAGTGCCTATTACTCAAACTCTCTGTGCTGCACACTAGCATGGAAGCTGGTAAGCACGTCTCCCACTTCTTCAGAACAAGTGCAGTGCTACTGTGATCAGAAAGTGAAGACCTTTCACCATGTAAAGGGAACAACCTCATAAGTAAATTTTAGAAGAAAAGAGTATAAATCCAAACCAGTTCTGTAATCCCTTCATAATATAAAATATCTCTCAGTATTATCTCTATTTAAAAATGCTAACTAAAACATGAAATATTGAAGCATATAACAATAAGATTTGTTCATCAATACAAAATAATTGGTTAAACTTTTTCTTAACTGATTTCTATCAACTGCATAAATATAGTTGAAAATTAAAAACTATACTCTAGATAATCCATAGAATCTTCCCCTTAATAAAGACTTCCATATTATTTTTATGCAATATTTTATGTACTTTTTATGTAATCAAGATTATTATTAATCTTACAGGTTTTATTTAAATTTTACATGCAAGAAACATCCATCTGAAGCTTCATAGTATGACATAATGACATTGAAATGGTTATAAGCACATGCATATTTGTCAAGTAAGAATATTGAACCAAGAGCTAACTAAGTGTCTACTAGCAATTTCTTTAAAGTTGAAGGAGCATCCAGGGGGTTAAAAGAAGAAATCTTATCCTGAGTGACATCTAGTGGACTACTACAGAATGCTATTTTTAAAAGTTGAAGTTGCTATAGCTGTAATAACAACCTTAGCTCTTTATCATACTACATCTTACATTTGGTAAGAATTATAAATATCTACCAGAAAAAAAAAAAAAACCTTTACATAAAGGTAAAATTATTATTTTTTAAAATAATGAAAATTACAGAAGGCTTAGAAAAGTCTGTAATCCTGGGAAACAGAAATATCTTAATTTAAAAAGTTAATTTATAAATATAATGTTAATGCAACAATATGACACTATTAAAAAAGTTTTTTCAGCACTTTTAAGAGACATGAATAGTTGTGACTCTCTGTTTTATGTAAATATAAAAATATAGACTAAAACCTCAATGTTGGGATCATTTAAATTTTTTTGTTGTTGTTGTTAAGAAGTTAAATCATTTGGTCAGAAATATTGATTCTCACTGAATATTTTCTATTTCTTTGTGATTATTTAAGTCACAAAGATACACTGTTTGTTGTTGTTGTTGTTGTTGTTAATAGTACTTAAGGGAAACTTGAAGTATTTTCTCATTGTTTCCTGACCATCATTTTTAATAATATGGAAACATATGCCTATTACTTATGACTTTTCTGCTGCTTTATTTCTAATTAGCTCCTTTGCCTTTGAGAATGCAGTGATCTTGTTATTGTTTCCCCATCTCCTCTCAAATTGTAGTGTAGCTATTGGTAAAACATTATTTGGTGCTTGACCTCCAGTTTGTCCTAGTGTCTCTTTGTATGAGCTTCTTTTAATTCTGCTCTTTGTATGCCTTCTGTAACCCTATTCATCACATCAGAATTTTCCTTTTGATATCATCTATTTTATGTTTCTTTTCTGTATTGTAAATTGCCTTGCATTGTTCTTACCACTTTAATCTTTTTTAT
This sequence comes from Eidolon dupreanum, assembly GCA_028627145.1. Lineage (NCBI taxonomy): Eukaryota > Metazoa > Chordata > Mammalia > Chiroptera > Pteropodidae > Eidolon > Eidolon dupreanum. The sequence goes on along the minus strand of CM053507.1, from coordinate 84,838,238 downwards.
ATTTTTTAATGTTCACTACTAATCCTAAGCATTCTTACTAGAGAAAATAATTTTATAACTTCTAATTATTTTCCTTAATAAATCCTTTGTCTCTCTATTCAAACTTTTACTCATTTCCCATATTCACTTTTCTACTATTTCTAAGGTTATAATTAAGTAGTCCAAAAATGAAATTTAATACCTCACTTTTAGAATATTGGTATTTACTTTTAAGGGAATTTCCCTAATTAGCTATTATTATTATTATTATTATTATTATTATTATTATTATTTGAAATCAGTAAGCATTTACCGAACTTCTACTATATATTTGGTTTTAGCTCAAGTTTTTTGGGGTTGCTGAAGAAAAATTGCTTATATTTTATGTCCTTAAATCATCAGTCTAATCAGATAATCACATGTGAAACAATAAAAATAAGGCAATACATAATCAAGTGCCAAATGTTATGATATTGGTTGGCCTATATGCAACAAAATGAGGGAAGGTGAAGAGCGATAAGGGTATTGAAGAGAACAGAACTTATTTTAAATAATTTTAAAATAAACTCAAGGCATATTATATAATTTTTGTTATTAAATCTCCATCATTAACTATATTATCTTATAAATAATTTTTTTCTCCAATAAACTGTTTAGTGGTATTGATTTTTATAATCAGTTAAATAAACTTATGTTTAGAATTATTATAAGTAAAATTAATTAAGGAAGGATTTGGGTTATACCTTTAATATTTCTTGCTCTAGACTATTTAAACTAATAATATAAATTCTAGATTTGTTAACGATCAGGCTCTCACTTTAAAAAGTTGAATATATTTTCATAGTGAGTGGACAAATGGGAAGAAACAATGAGCACATAGTATTTAGAGCAAGTATAAGAGTAAGATGAGAAAAAGTAGATCATGCCTTGAGGAAAGGTGAAGCAACGAAATTAATAAAATCTCAAAAAATATACTAGGGAGTTAAAAAGTCATAAACATCTTGAAATTATGAAAATTTTAGTATTGGAGAAAATTATGTGGTAGAAAATAGGCCTGCCATTTATTGTTTTCTACAAGGAGATATTGATAGTTATTGGGAAGTTGAATGACTTGATTAAAGTCCTGTTAAAATGCCATAAATCTGATCATGGTATGTATTGGAGAAAGGAAAATCAATAGACTGAGAGATCATTAGAGTGTTACATAGTAGCCCTCTGAAATCCAGGTGGGCCTTAACTAAGATGATGAGTGGTAAGATTAGAGAGCAGGGATGGAAAACAGGGACTTTTCAAGAGGAAATAAAGCCTAATACAGTTTTGAAACCAATTAACAAAGGCTTTATTTGAAGCCACAAAACATAATTCTAGCTGATTAATTAGCAGTTAATTAAACTGCTATTGTGTAGCTCACAGAATTGTTTAGAAGACTGAAGAATTAAACCCAAGTCAAACTTTACAGAGCAAAATCTTAAAGAGACTTTGAGGAATCCACCCCTATTGCTGCTGTTCTACAGCAAAGTGAACCCATTAATGAGAGAGAGACACTGAAACAGAGAGGCAGAGAAATTGACGGAGAGGTATACTCAGTATGAAGAGATAATAGGTAAGAACTTTGCAAAATTATCTAAAAGTATTGACAGTTCTAATAAGCTAGTTTGATCTCTTAAAATGTCCAAAGAAAGTAGCAACCAACTTAAAAAATAGCTTTCAAGAATTAAAAAAAAAAGTAAATATATAATAGAAACAAATTACAAATCTGAGGAGTTTTTAACCAGTTGATAAACACTAAAGAAAATGATACTTGAAGTTCTTTTATTTTTTATTTATTTTTTATTGAGGTAACATTGGTTAATAACATTATATACATTTCAGATATACAACTTTATAATTTAATATCTGTATTATACTCTATTTCACGTGTGGAGTTCCTTAGGCAGAAGGAAAATTATCTAATAGCAAAATAGAATTTGCAGAAATAAATACAAAGCAATAGAGTAAATAGGAGAGTAAATACAAAGAATATTAACTAGATATTGATCCTAAAGAATAATATTAATCTTACGTTATTAAAAAAAAAAAACATTGAATAATAAGCCACTACACTATTTTTAAAAGTGGTTTTACTATTTCATATCCCCATGATCAGTGTATGAGTCATCTAGTTTCTCTCCATCCTTGTCAGCATTTATTAACATTATTTTTATTTTTGCCCTTATCTTAAGTATGTAGTAATAATTCATTGTGGCTTTAATTTCTATTTCCCTAATTATTAATGTTTTTTAATATCTTTTCACATGTTTATTTGCCATCTTTTTATCTTATTCTATGAAATATCTGTTCATGTAATTTACTATTTTCTAATTAGACTACTTCTTTACTATTGGTTTTGAGAGTTCTTTATAACTTCTAATACAAGATCTTTGTCAACTATGTAGTTTGTAAATATTTTATTCCAGTCTTTTCATTCTCTTAACAAGGTCTTTTGTTTAGCAAAAATTAAAAATTTTTAATGATGACCAAATTATCTTTTTATTTTCCTTTTATGGATCATAATTTTGCTGTCAAGTCTAAGATCTCTTCAATTAGTTTGAATGCCTGAAAATGTTTTGTATACCCTTCTTTCTCAAAGTTATATAGTTTGACATTTTATTTTTGTGATAAATTCTGAGTTAATTTTTGTGTAATATGTGAGAGTACTATCAGTACATAGAATGACCTGATCAATCTCAACGGCATTATGCAGAATGAAAACAAAACAAAACAAAACAATTTTTAAAGGTCACATATTGTGTGATTCCATTTATGTAACATTCCTGAACTGACAAAATTATAGAGATGCTAAGAAGATTAGTGGTTGCCACAAATGAAAGGTCGGCAGGTGGAGAAAAGAGAAAGATAGGGCTATCAAAAAAGATCCTTGTGGTAATGGAATAGCTCTGTATGTTGACTCCAGCAGTGGAGTCAGTTTACACATGTGACAAATTTGTATAGAAATAAATGCACACATACACATTCACATACACATGTATGCACATACGAATGAGTGCATGTAAATAAATTTGACAGAATCCATATAAATTAATGGACTATAAAAACATCAGTTTCTAAGTTTAAATATCATGCTGTTGTTTGACAGCTGTTACTACTAGGGAAAATTGAGTGAAGGTGATATTCTAGTAGTATACAAAAAGAAATGTTCTTTGGATTGTTGAATCTTAGCACTAAAATAAGAGCTGAAGCTTGCTTTCTACATCATACAATTGAAAAAAAGAAAGAATGAAGGAAAGAATGAAAGAATGAAAAAGAGAGAGAGAGAGAGAGAGAAGAGAAAGAGACAGAAAGAAAATGAGAAAAAAGAATGAAATTATTTTTTAGATTCTGTCATAGTCCATTTGGGATGCTGTAACAGAATACCAGACTGAGTGGCTTGTAAAAAAAAAAGAGGAAGAAGAAGAAGGAGAAGGAGGAGGAGGAGGAGGAGGAGGAGGAGGAGGAGGAGGAGGAGGAGGAGGAGAAGGAGAAGGAGAAGGAGGAGAAGAAAAAAAGAAATGTATTTCTCACAGTTATGGAGGCTGAGAAGTCGGAGATCAAGGTGATGGAATATTCAATGTCTGGTGAGGGCCCATTTCCTAGTTCATAGACTGTACCTTCACATGATGGAATGATGAGGGAACTCTCTGATGTCTCTTTTTATAAAGATACTAGTCTAATTTATGAGGGTTCCACCTTTATGATTTACTTACCTCTCAAAGGCCCTGCCTCCAAATATCATCACATTGGGGATTGTTTCAACATATAAATTATGGGAAAACATAAAAGTTCAATCTATAGCAGAATTCTTATTTTATGGCAGAAAAAGAAAGAAATTTGGCAAAGAAAGGATTTCTTAATCAAATTAAAAGTGAAACAATAATTAATTACTCCTTAATTGTAAGTTAATAACCAATTAGTGAAGTTGGAGTTAAAGAAATTTCACTGGAACGTGAGATGTGTACATTGAAAGGTAACTGATGACAGCAGACCTGTGTTTTACTTTTCCAATGACTGGTTCTGGCAGTAAGTTTTAGAGAAAATAAATACTGAGTCTTTTTGATTACAGAAGAATTAGAAAAGACTGACTATAAAAGAATATTATGAAAAATATAAGAAATACAAGATTATGTAAATGAAGTTGTGCAAAATTAATTTGAGGTGCAGTAATTGCTGCAGTCTTATTAAATGAACATAGCTCATATTGAGAGGGGTGGGAAATTAAGCTTGCAAAAGATCATTGAAAACATGCTGGGGTGTACTATTTTTTAGCAATTCTCTTTTACAAGCCTTGTTCATTATTTAGGCAAAGTCTCAACAACTCGATAAGTGCTAGCATGATGAACCCTATCTCTGCAAAAAGTTTATTTTTTTAAATGTAAAGCAGAAATGTTAATTCACTTTATCACTTTTCTATATCATGTCAGATATAATTTATCTTCTTACTAGACTTTCAACAGATTTTATCTATCTTCAGGGTACATTAGGAGAGGGTAGTATAGAAGAAAATAAAGGGAAATAAAGGGAAATAACACCCTTTCTTTATAACTAGGACTAATTGCTCTTTTCTGTAGAAAGTCTGCTTTCATTTAAGGGATTAGAGTGAATCTTTCATCTTCCAGAGCTCCATGGGCTGTATCTTGTGCTTTCAGAGTCTTAATATTATTGATATCTGTTGTGTTCTGGTCACTGGTTGCATTTGTCTCAATCTCCACCAACAGTCAGTAGTTTTTCAACAGATTTTTCATTTTATTCTCAACTATCCCCACCTAGTCATTTAAAAAAATCTCTTATCAAGATTATTTTTAAATGTCTTCCTTTTCCATTATCCCTGGTCTCTTAACTGAAAGATTACAGTACGAAAGGGCCTTCAGGCTTGTCTCACATTTTCTCCCAACTTCTTCCTGAACCCTTACTCACTTCTAGCCCCTTTGTGAATAAGATCGTCTAAAATAATTTCAGCAGATGGATCTTGAAAGCTTTGTAAGTTTATTATTTTTTAGTTTGCTTATTTTATTTGCCATGTAAAAGAAAAGGAAAGAAGGAAAGAGCATGCTTCTGATTCTAACACCCACAATGGGCATTTTATTTCTAAAACGTGAGGGCCTACTTAATAAAATTTATTCTATGGTGTGACTCTAGAACCTTGCTAACATTCAAAAAGTTTTCTGTTGTACCCTACACTATATTTGATTCCAAAAATTAGATCAAATAGCTTAATAATTTAAATTATAGCCCTCAAAATATGCATGTTGAATAGATCCAAACTGCAACAACCACCCTTGCACACAAACAAGCATAAATGTAGACACTGAACAGGAGTCAGTTTTTATTTTTGAGCTCATTATTATTGTTTAATACAACCAATAGTGGTTTGGATGAAGAAAACCTACTCATTAAATTTGTAGATGATGTTATATTGTAAAGAGATAAAAAACAATAGATATTTCAACAAAAACAACAGAAAAGGTTATAATCAAAATTAAATTTAGTAAAATGGGCTATGTTTCAAAAATGTAAATGTTACTTAGAAAGATAAATTTAAACCAATGCACATAAAAAAGAGAAGGAATCAGAAGATGGGAACCAGTAGATATCACAAGGTATGCTACATAGAAGCCTCAGGATGAATACTATTTTGTTTTGTTTTGTTTTGTTTTGTTTTGTTTTATTTTCTTTTATTTATTCAGTTATGTAGTGGTAGGAAAGATTTCAAAAATTATATTGAGGCTTGCTTCTCAAAGTCAGATGTTCTAGATTCAACTCTGTCATTTTCTAGCTTTGTAAACTTTGGCTAGTTACTTAATATTTCTCTGCTTTAGTTACTGCATCTGTAAAATGTTACTAATGGTTTTATCTCCCACAGTTATTACAAGATTAAATTAACATGTAGAAATCTCCAACTTCTAGTATTGTCTTTGTGTATATTACCCTGCCAACACCACTGTCTGAAAGGTCACTAACAACATTCCTAACTAAAATCACTGGGCCTTATTATTCCTGCTCATTTTTTTCCACCAAACTGTTGGCTGCCATCACCTTGCAATTGGCTGTTTTTTCTTTCTGTCTTTTTATTCATAGGCTCTTATTCCTTACTAAAATTGCATGTTTATTGTATACTTATTATGAGCTGGGCTTTGTAATATCTATACTCATAAAGATCCCAGTTTCCATCCACAGAAGGCTACTTTGAAATAAATGGAGAAATAAAAAAAGTTGAGAAAGAACACCTTGCACAAACTGGGGGATGGGTGGGAAAACAAGAAGAATGGATAAAATAATGGGTCCATGAGAAGGGACATATACTAAGAGAAAAGTATTAGTTGTTAAGGTAAGGAGGATGGTGAAAAGTTGTTCTAATTTGAAAAAAAAGAATGTATAGAAGTTTTTATTAAGTGTGGATGGAAATAGCAAAAATGAGGAAACAAGATTATATAAGTAACTAAGTACCAAGTCATTCAGAATTATTTTTTCTATTTTAAGGCATTTATATTTTCTGCTGAAAACAGTATGAAAAAAATTGGAGTTTTAAGCATCATCACTGTCACTGACTTGGATTTTTGCAATCATTTTCTAACTCACTTTCCTGCTTCCTGTCAGGCCAGAGTGGTAAATTTAAAAATACAATCATAACTGAGTTGCTTCAGTTTTACATAGTTTTTAGTAGACCTTTATAGAGTCTAAATTCTCTGTGCATCCTTCTATGAAAACTTTATGTAATATTTATCTTGGCACATGTCTTTTTCATTCAAGACCATGAATCCCTTAAGGTGGATTATTAACCAGTATATAACCAACATCCAGCTTGATGTCTAATATTTAGTAGATGTTCAAGTTTAATAATGAATTCACCATCAGAGATGGTTAAAATTTGAATTAGATAAACAGATTAAATACCTGTAAGATCTTTTCAAAGCCATGGTTACACAACAAATTATTTATAACCAAAGTGCATCCCTAGACCAGCAGCATCAGCATCACCTAAGAACTTGCTAGAAAGGCAAATATTGGGCCCTCTTTCAGACCTACTGAATCCCAAATTCTAAGGGAGTGCCCATGATCTGTGTTTTAATAAGCTCTCCAAGTGATTCTTATGCCTTTGAAGGTTCAACAACCACTATTTACACCAATGACACATCTGTGGGGAGTGTGTTTTGTGACATAAATGGGCCACAGTTCTAACACTTCTGCACATAATCGATAGGATATTTTATTATTATTATTATTATTATTCTGATTCAAAGTCTAGAGTATGAAGCTTCTGCTGTTGCTAATTGGGATGTTTTCTGTGGATTTAATAAGAAAGTAATTTTTATATATTTTAAATTTGTAGGTTGAGTTTATTCTCTCCCTTTTGTTATTATTCTTTACCAAACCTCAAGCTGAGTTAAACAGCTGATAAAGATTCAGAATATGTCACCTTTAGTCAGTTATTTATGGGCTTATCTGTGCAAATGAATGAAGAAATTTGTCATACAACAATTTGAAAGCTGTTAATTAACAAAAAAAAATCGGATAAGGAATCGATAATGATTTTTTGGGACCATAAAAGTAGAAGAAAATTCAGTCTATCTTATTGACTCACACATTCCTTTGACATCTGGATTGGTGTTTCAGACATAACCTAAGCCATAACAATTATTTTATTTTTCCATAATTAATTAGCAGTATTTCTGGGTTTTAGTTGCTGACTTTGTTGACTTTTTTTTTTTCAGTCGTGAATATGTTAAGACTTTTTGTCCTCTTGACTACTTTGTGAACATTCTTTAGGAAGGTAAAACATTATGTGAAAGAACAATGTCATATTGAATGCAATGGTCTATATCCAGTTCCAAATTTCTACTCCACAGTGATCATTTCTACTCTGAGACCTCTTCAAAATGTAATCATAATCACCTGAGGTCCACAGTTTACATTATGGTTCATTCTTGGTTTTGTACTTTCTATGGGTTCGAAGAAGTGCATAATAACACATATAGATTTCTTTATGGTGTTATACAAAGTATTTTCACTGTCCTAAAAATCCTGTGTTTCACCCTTTTACCCCTAACCCTTGACATTACTGATCTTTTGACTGTCTCCATTGTTTTTCTTTTTCCATAATGTCATATAACTCATACTGTATGTGGTCTTTTCAGGTTGGATTCTTTCATTTAGTAATATACATTTATGATTTCTTCATATCTTTTCATGGCTTGATAGCTCATCTCTCTTTAGCACTGAATAATATACAATAGTATTCATGTATCACGGTTTATCTATTCACGTACTGATGGACATCTTGGTTGCTTCCAAGTTTTTGCAATTGTGAAGAAGCTACTAATATAAACATCCATGTGCAGCTTTTTTTTTTTTTTTTTTTTTTTTGTGAACATAAGTTTTCAACAACTTTTGCTAAATACCATGAGAGCCATTGCTGTATTACAGGGTAAGAGTCAATTTTGTCATTGTTTTTCTTCATCTACAATAAAGAGATGAGGCCTGCCACCTAAATGGCCAAAAGATGAAAATGACATAACAAATAAGAAGCTATTAGTAGAGATTATAGTAGATGCTCAACAAATATGAGTGTTTTCCTTATCCCCAAAACTCTAGCCTGCCAAAATACCTGCTCATCACATTTTTTGTTTTATCTTTTATTTTTCAATTTCAGTTGACATTCAATATTAGTTTTAGGTATACAGAGAAGTGGTTAGCTACATATACAGCTAATGAGGTGATCCCTTGATAAGTCTTGCATCCACCTGACACCACATATAGCTACTACAATATTATTGATTATATTTGCTGTGCTATACTTTAAATCTCGTGACTATTTTATAGCTGCCAATTTATACTTAATCTCTTCACCATTTTCACCCAGCTTCCCAATGCCCCTCCTATCTGGAAACCATCAGTTTATTTTCTGTATCTATGAGTTTGTTTCTGTTTTATGTATTTATTTTGTTTTTTAGATTCTACATATAAGTAAAATTATATGGTGTTTGTCTCTCTCTATCTGACTTATTTCACTTCACTTAACATAATACCATCTAGGTCTGTCTATGTTGTTGCAGAGAGTAAAATTTCATTCTTCATTATGGCCGAGTAATATGCCATTGTATATATGTAACACTTCTTCTTTACCTATTTATCTTTTGATTAGAGCATTAATCCATTTATACTAAAGGTACTTTTTGATAGGTATATAGTTATTGACATTTTATTTATTGTTTTCTTATTGTTTTTGTAGTTCTCTGTTACTGTCTTATTCTCTTGCTCTCTTTCCTTGTATGTTGATGACTTTCTGTAGTGTTGTTTTGGGATTTCTTTCTCTTTATTTCTTGTATATCTTGTATAGATTTTTGGTTTGCGCTTACCACGTGTTTCATAAATACCAAGCTCTGTTTATAGTACTCTGTTTTACATTAATGGTTGCTTAAGTTCGAACACATTTTAAAATCACTACCATTTTTACCCCTCCATGCTTATGTTTTTATCATATATTTTTACTTCTTTTGTGTATGTGTATCCCTTAATTTATTGTAGGAATTGCATATGATCATCCCACTTTTGCCTTTTAATCTTTGTACTATCTTTAATGTTGGTGGGTCCATTGCTTTTATTATGTGTTTGCTTTCCACAGTGAGAGATTTTTATTCTTTGTGATATTTTCTTATTCATATTGTTATTTTTTTCTTTTTCTTCTTAGAGAAGTTCCTTTAACATTTCTTGTAATACAATTTGGTGGTGATGAATTCCTTCAGTTTTTTCTTGTCTTAGAAGCTCTTTATTTCTCTTTTGATTCTAAATGATAGCTTTGCTAGATACAGTAATCTTGGTTATAGGTCTTTGCTTTATATCACTTGACTATTTTATGCCAATCCTTTCTGATCTGCAAAGTTTCTGTTAAGAAATCAGCTGACAGTCTTATGGGAGCTCTCTTGTATGTAACTGTGTTTCTTCTACTGCTTTTAAGATTCTTTCTTTGTCTTTAACCTTCAACACTTTAATCATGGTGTATCTTGGTGTGGGCTTCTTGGGTTCATGTTATTTTGGACTCTTTATGCTTTCTGGGCTTATATGTCTATTTCTTTCATCAGGTTCATAAAGTTTTCCATCATTATTTCTTCAAATAGGTTTCTGATCCTTTGTTCTCTTTCTTCTTTCTCACACCCCTTTGATGAAAATGTTGTTATGCTAGATTGTTCCAGAATTCTCTAACATGATGCTTATATTTGTTTCTATTTTTTTCTTTTTGCTGTTCCCATTGGGTGTTTTCTGCTACCTTGTCCTCTAAATCACTGATCTGATTTTCTGCTTTATCTAATCTACTGTTGATTCCCTCTAATGTAGTCTTCATTTCAGTTACTGTCTCCTTCATTTCTGACTTGTTCTTTTTTATGTTTTCTATCTCTTTTTTTATGTTTCCTATCTCTTTGTTAAAGTTGTCGCTGAGATCATCTGTTTTTCTCCCATAATCATTGAGCATTCTTGTAATCGGTGTTTCAAACTCTGCATCTGGTAGATTATTTACCTTCATGTTGTTTAGATTTATCTATCTATTTATTTATTTATTTATTCATTTATTATTTAAATTTATTTTTATCATGTTCTTTCATTTGCAACATGTTTCTTTGTCACCCACCAAACATAAGCTGGTTCCCCACGTTTGTTTCTGTGTATTAGGTAGAAGTGCTATGTCTCTTCAGTTTAATAAACTGGCCTTATATCGTAGGTGTCCTGTAGGGCCCAGAGGCACATTCTCCCTCTTTACCTGCACCAGGTGCTCCAAGAATGTCACTTGTGTGGGTTGTGTGCTCTCTTGTAATTGAGCTTGATTACTGTTTGTACCTAAATGGATAGAATTAACCCTCCGGCTGTCTGGCTATGAGGACTGGCCATGACTATAACAGTTAAGCTGTTGTGCAGGGGCTGCTCCCATACAGTGGGACTCTGGTGGCTGCCAAGTCAAGCTTTGGGTGTGTTGTTTGTGTTGCTAACTAGATGCTGTTCTTGTGTGGTCTGAAGCTGGCCACCAGATGTATTGGTTCTCAGTTCTCTTGGGAGGGGTTCCAGTGTAGGCCAAGGTCCACTGATACCATAAACTGATGCCAACTGCCACTAGTTCTGGTCTTAGGGTCACTTTGCAAGAGGTACAAGGCACACCAAGACCAGACACTGCTGTATGGGGTTTGTGGACCTTTGAGAGATTTTGAGAAAGTCTTCAGTGTGGGTCCATGACTACTACTGTGTGGATTAGGCTCTGAAAAAGGTTTGGGCCTGGTGAGTGAACTGAGTGAAGTGAGGTCTTAGAGAATCACCAGAGTGGAGCAACAGTGGTGTTAGCCAGGTTGATGGAGACTCAGATTTGCCTCTCTGAAGGCTGTGTGGTACGGAGGGTTCGACAAAGGAATAATGGTGCCTGTCAGAACTTTAGTTCTGGAGAGAACTGCCCCTCCAACTCTTGCCTGAAGCCAAACTTTCAGTCCGTTCCCATACATCCCTGATGGTTTTTGACTTCCTGCCCCTTCTCTGGAGCTTAGAATGAATGTGAGCAAGTGAGTCTGTGCTCAGGCCCTTTTAGAATATGCTTAGCTCTATAGCAGCCTTCTGTCTTACCTGGACTGAGTCCCTGCTGATTTTCACAGCCAGCTCTGTGGGGAGTCCTCTTCCTGGCACTGGTACTCCAGGTTGGGGATCTGGTTGTGGGCTGGGATTCCCCTTCCTTCAGTGGGGACCTCCAAAACAGAGATATCTCTCTCAATTCTTCAGCTTTTTTTTTTTTTTTTCTTTAAAGAAACCACCAAACCATTTTTCAAGATGGCTAAACCATTTTGCATTCCCACCAGCAGTGAATGAGAGTTCTTGTTATTCCACATCCTTGCCAGAATCTGATATTGTCAGTGTTCTAGATTTGGGCCATTCTAATAGTTGTGTACAGGTATGGTATTGTTGTTTTAATTGGTATTTTCCTGATGACATAAAATGAGGAGGATCTTTTCATATGCTTATTTGCCATCTATATATCTTCTTTTGTGAGTGTCTATTAAAGTCTTTGGCCCCTTTTTAAATCAGGTCTTCTCATTGCTGAGTTATTAAAGTTCCTTGTATATTTTAGATAACTGATTTATCAAATATATAATTTTTGAAAAAACTATTAGGGTGACATTAACAAAATCAAATAAGTTTCAAATATATCATTCAACAATAAGTCATATATATAATATTTGACCCCTTTGATCCTTATCTCCCCTACCATACCCCCTTCCCTCTGACAACCACTATTTCACTGTTCGTGTCCAGGAGTCTCTGTTTGTCACATTTGTTTGTTGCTTTCAGTTTTATATCCTATGTATGAGTGATATAGTGTGATTTTAACTTTTTTCATCTGACTTATTTTGCTTAGCATGATTATCTCAAGATCCATCCATGCTGTTGCAATGGCAGTATTTCATCTTTTATTTTGGCTGAGTGATATTCTATTGTACATATGTAGCAAATCTTCTTTATCCAATTATCTGTCGATGGACACTTCAGTTGCTTCCATGTCCTGGCCGCTGTGAATTCAATTCTTAGATTTTCGAGGAAACTCCATACTGCTTTCTGCAGTGATTGTACCAATTGCATTCTCACCATCAGTGTATGAGGGTTCCTTTTCCCACACAACCTCTCCAACACTTGTTATTACTGGTCCTGTTTTGACTGCCATTCTAACAGGTGTGAGATGGTATCTCATTTTTAGTTTTGATGTATATTTTCCTAAAAAAGAAAGAAAAGAAGGGGAAGAAGATTTAGTCTGAAGCAGTAATGTCTGACTGGCCCTTTTCCTTCCACACTATGATTAGTGCAAGCAGTAGGCTGCTCCTGCAATTTATCCTCTTGCCTGCTCTGATACAGAAGTGTTTTTTTTTCCTTTCACGGAATCCTTTGCTAAAATTGCAATTATTTCAAAACAGAAAGACCAGGTTTGGATATGCATATGCGAGTTACATAAGATAACCATTCTTCTAATTCATTTTAAAGAACTGGCAGTGAAAATGAGAATGAGAAACCTACAACTAAAAACAGTTTGAATTGAATCTTGTGTGACACATACTCAGCTCACTGAACGATTTGATCACAAGCTAGCCTACTGAAATTCTTAATTACAATCAATTTTAATGAAACATGGTCATTAGGGCTTAGATATATTCCATCAATTAGAAAGGAATGGAAAGAATATAAACACCATGTAGGTTATGTAAATTTTAAATTTTTTCTATGTTTATATTTTTGCATGAATTACAATGCAGATATCCGTAAATTGATCTAAAATAGAGCAAAGCCATTCAATAAACCAATTCTTTAAGCAGCAAAGCTTTAGAGAGATTCATCAACAAGAATTCCATCAAATCACCCTTGAAAGAATAAACTACTTAATGAGAATTAAAAGTTCCAACAATACCCATTAGGGTATTCTACTGCACCATTGATTCTACCAGTATCAATTGCTTTCAGTTAGCTGAACTCGAGTGTTTATTGGAAAAGACTAATAAACCACAATCAATTTTCTTTTTAACCTCACAAGGGTAGCTTGAATGAATTAAATGTGTTCTCTCCCTCCAGACTCCTACTCACTGCTTTCCATAGGAATATCTTGAATATTTACTTTAATAACTCTTTTCGCCTAAAAATAAAAACAAGAAAATGTATAGATATATGTTCTGTCTGTGATGAAAATATCCCCCCCCCCGCATACTTTAGATCATTATTTTATCTATGAAACTTTAAAGATGTTCTTCCCTTTGTTTCAGGTACAAAATAGCAACAGAATCAGGCATTCAAATTCATTTGGTGCTTTCTTCCATTAATAAATTCAATTTGCTGCAGTTATATTGAAGTGCCATTTTGTACAATTAAAAAGAAAAAATATATATATATAAATGGCTTATGTACCCAAGATTAATGCTCTCAGATGTCTGGTAATACAGAGCAATATTGTTTTAAACTGATATTCTTAATCCTTTAATCTTTTGTCCAATGCAATTCTGTCACCATGTCAAAGGACAGATCTATTGACTCTGTATTTAAAGATAAAATTAAAATACATTTATGAAATACATTAAAATATTAGACCAAAAATTATAAGGAGAGATATTTAGATATTATAAGAATATTTTGTTTTGATTTTTCAATTCTAATTTGTTTAAAAATGAAAATAGGTATCATTTAAGTGTTAAATACAATGCTAAAGACATACTTTTAGAAAATATTGAAGAGATTTAGAACAGAATTAGTTGAACATTTGTATTATGTCTTAAATGATTTATCTTGCTTGAAGAATGTAGCTGGTATTAGAACTTCAAATATTCTTTGCTGACTTCCAAGTGATGATATTTTATTAAATTCTAGATTGAGCTTTTCCAGATTTACCTGGAAAGCTTTCTATGAAAGGCTATTTTAAAACATCTTAAGACACTATTTCTGTATGGGTAACTATAAAATAAAACATTTTTTATTATTGATTGACAAATAGAAAATACTGGCTTATAACCATCAAACCAAGTTTCAGACTTCAGTCAAAATCCTAGCTGCCAACACATATTTCTAGAAAGGGAGATATTAGTTTTATACATCATTGTTGGGATTTGAGTAGATCAATTTTCACTCAGCTTTGAATTTAGAGATCTTACTCTTTACCATATATGTACCTGGTGAATTTATTAGAATACTAAAGTAAACTGAAGTTGCTTACTAAACTGTCAAATGTTTGTGAACAAGTACAAAATTTTGTGTCTCTGAGGCCTAGACTATGTCTGGTGCATAAAAAATTCCTATTAGTTGTCATTGGCTTAGAACCTTCAAAACAGTAGTTAACAATGACATTTAAGAATTCTGCAGAAATACGTGGTTTGAAATGGCACAATTAAAATAATGTGTAACAAAATATGAAATGATATAATAAACATAATAAAGAGTGATTCTCAACTTGAGAACTCTCTTCAACAGAGCACACTCAATGATGTGCTAGCAAATGTTTAACAACTACTTCCCTTACTTACCTCTTCCCTCAAACCACCTTTTTTCATACTCAGGGTACTGACTTGTTGATTATTTATATAACTGATTATATATACATATATATATATATATATATATATATATATATATAATATATATGTATATATAAAACAAGAGTAAAACATCAAATGTAAATATCAACATGAACATATGTTAACATGCCATCATACATACTTATATGTAAACTGAGCTTTCTTTATTTCAAATAATTAATATAAATTTTTATAATAATCTCTAAAGTATAATTGCATGAAATTAATATAATTTACCAAATACGTTAATAATTAATTCCATAAAATCCTTTCAAGGACTTTAAACATACAGGACAAGGTTTACCACTGAGAATTTACTCATTGAAATTGAGAAACTTCATCCACTTTCCATAAATAAATATCACTATGGTGACAGACAGAAAAGTAAATTTCTATCTATACTGAATAATAAGTCTTTAAGAAAACTGTCATTTAGTAAAATGTCAAGCAGTTCATTTAAAGTGAACACAATCTATAAGGTGGAGATTTTATAGATGTTGTTAACAATTTCTTAAAAGATGAATTTATCAGACTTTGTCCTCCCTAAAGTTTCTTGTCCTCCTTAGTCCACACACTGCTTCTGCCCTTATGAAAGAATATTAAGATGGCTTCAGCATCTTGAACTTTCCAAGGAATGGCTATTATAATAAATAAAAGTGGAGGGTTAGCCTCTCTGTTTATGTGCAGGAGGATAGAATCATAGCTGTTACAAAGTAATTATTCTGTCTCACTTTGTTTCAGACCATGACCAGCATATGCTCCCTTTTAATCTACAGAGGCCATCAACTCAGGAACCACTGTGGCATCAGATAATTTTGCTCAGTCTCTGCTGGAAGGGATAATAGTAATAGTAACTAATGGTGCATTTAGTTTCTCTAAACAAAAGGAAAATAGAGCTGAATATTTAATCTACCCCTAAATCCATTTGACTGAAGCTTGAATTCAGATAAAGTTATTTAATGCATATGTGCACACACACGTGCACACACATTTATGCCCTGTGTATGATTGCTGGCATTTTTAAAAAACTACAAACTTTTTAAAACCACTAACTCATAATAAATACCTCTGCTTCCCTACTTGTTTATCTTGATTTCTCCACCTTACACACTGTAGACCCATGTACATTTTCCCTATTACTTAAAGTAGAAAAGTAATATCATTGATGTCCTCCCTATTGTTACCAAGACAGTAATAACGTTGGTCTTAAAAATCATCCTAGAGGATGTGCTGAAAATATCAGTTTGGTCAGTTAAAATAGTCTGCAGCATGTACAGTTTTTAAGGGAAGGGGTCTGAAATAATGCATTTTGCTTCATCAACTAAGGAGTAGGTGATTCTTCTTGGTCTTTGTACCTGAATTTAAACAAATTAACAAATTGTCACCACTGTAAATCACTCATGATTGTTTCATGTACATGTTCATATTTTATATCAATAGATTAGATATATTAAAAGTAATACACAAACACATAATTTCCTCATGTGTACTTTATTAATATATATTATATATGTATATTTCCATTCATTTCACAAATATATAACATCTATAAGCTATGAGACCTGATAATATCCCAAAAGGTTGCCCATAAGACCCATCACACTGTGTGATGTACCGAGACGTATAAAGGAAATATACAGGACATTGTGGGGTGTGCTAGCGGAGAGTATCCAAAAGTATGTGGTAGTGTCAGGAGTGATAGTCAGAGAAGACATCATAGATAAAGTAGCATTAGAGCTGAGGTTTTAAAGCTTACTGAATAGAACTCCATGTGGTCAAGTAAAGAAACTGGAAAATTCATGGCACATTCAGAAACTGTAATCAGTCACTGGACCCCGGGTTGAGAAAGATAGGACAATCTGGAAAGAGATCATAGTAAATCCAAATATGATCTGCATTTTGGACTTGATACTATCTATGGTCACTGGAGTACTAGAAAATGGTTTTAATCAGGAAATTTCTGTAATCAATCTTTTTTTTTTATTATTGTAGAAAGATATTTGGCACACAGAAGCACGATTCTAAAGGCAGAAAGTGTATTTTGATAGGCCAGAAGGAAGATGATGTAGATAGAATTCATGGATGTGAAGAGTGTAGTGCAAGAGGTAAAAACACTGGACAATGAAAGTTGTTCGATTGTAGCAAGTGTCAGCTTGCTTTCATTAGCAAGTAGAAATTGAAAACCTCAATCCAAACACACACACACACACACACACACACACACACACACACACACCCCAACATGCCAAAAAACAAAGACATTTGAAAATTTGAGCAATAAACAGATTCTTATTCCATTTTTCTCTCTAAACAATATGGCCTTTTGTTCTAAAGGTGGATTCAAGCATATAACAAGTATTTATGTTATATCTGTGCACAGATCTGTTCTCTGTGTTGGGATTTAGATTTAGAAACAGAATCACTGGCCCGTCTAGAGTTTGCATCCTAGTAGGATGTCATTGACATTGTTTCACTTTAAGCCTAAAAGATAAATCAATGGAGAATATTTCATTTAGAAAGTTTTGCTCTATAATAAGCTATTTGGGACTTTCCTCCCAAAGAGTAGTGATTTATAGGAAATTATAAAATAAAAAATACCCTCAAATTCACTGTTTCACAGAAAAGACCTGGGAAGCAAAATATATAAATATTAGACAAAATAAAAACAGAAATAATAATGTCATGATATTATTTTATAGCCAAAAATTTCTTTAAAAATTTTAATTATTAGAAAAGGCAATTGTAAAGAAAATTGTCCTAGATTTTTTTTCACAATCCAGGTTGAAAGTCATCCAGAAAATAAAACACCTAAATTTTAATGGTTCTACTGTTTATATTCTAATTAAGGGCAACTACAATAAAAATATGCAAACAAAATTCTAATCTTTCTGTACTACATTAATTAAATATGAAAAATTCTATATGCATATATAGTTTTATTTGATATATTAATGTATTCACATTTAGATATATATATATAATTTTTGTTTTCTGATCCTAGCTTTCTGTTGGATTTTTTTCAACTATATCAAAACAAAAGGAAAATATCATTTTTACAAACTTCAGGCCAGTGACCCAGATGAAAAGAGAAATGAAACAAACTTCCTTGATGGAAGAGTATGAGCTTTCTTATCATTCTTGGCCACGCTTTGAGCCTTTTATAAGAAATGGTTTATTTTCTAAGGAAAAAAAAAATCCCACTTACTCAATGGAGAAAACACAGTTGGGAAACTGAAATTTGGAAAACAGACACCCAGAGTTCTTTCGAATCATTATACATGACATGTCTAGATGCTAAGAAATCTCAGAAAATTCTAAAGAGTATATAGAATTCCCAGTGGTGTCCTTTATTTCTCAATTGTTTTCACTGGCGAAATATATCTTTTCGAATCTTGTAGCTAAGTGAGATTTTTTTTTTAATAACAAACTGTCAATGAGTATTTCTGTAGAAACACTAAATGGACTGTATAACATCACAAACTGTTTACCACTTGAATTATTGAATCTTTAATAATTAATGGATTTGTTCATAGTTCTTTACTCATTCTCTTGTCTTTTATCTAACACGTTCAAAGCTCACCGCCATTCTCTAAAGAATACTTACTTGTTTTCCACTTCTGTTCTCATGTTTCCAGATGAGTTAACTGCCAATAGAAAATCTAGGAGGATTTATTCATGTTGAAATGGGATAAACCCTGAACTGACCTCCCAGGGGACCAGATGGTATAGGCTAATAAGGTGTTATGACAGCAGAATCTATAAAATTATTAGGTTAAAAATAATATTAAGATGGTATGTTGTATCTATTTTACACGTATGCATTAAACAATAAAGTAAAAGAACACAAAACATTGTGTAATTGATATATAGGTAAATATTTTCAGAACACATACAATGGAGAGTAGAGGTCACACTTAAAAATAATAAGGATCCTATCTATGTTTATCCAGTTTTCTCCTCAGTCTTTCTTAATTCTAATGTCACTTAAATTAGTTTTCTCCAACTGAGTTTCAAAGTAAAATATGAAAAATGAGCACAGACGTGTTGTGGGCCATTGAATAGATTTTCACATTAGTTTTGGATGAATGCTTTTTAACATGAATACTATATTTAGGTGCTCAGTACAAAAGGTCATTCTATAAACTCTGCCTGATAAAGTGATTTGTGTAACTTTTAGAGAATTCAGAATTCCTTTGCAATCTCAAATGACTTAAATCTGCAGGGAAATTCTACTGTTAGACAAAAGGAAATTATACCCTTCTTATTATATCTTTAAGAGTCTAAAATTCACCACTGTCATGTTTTGTTTTATTTTATTTAAGGCCTGTATAGTTTAAATGTAACCATTCATTATAATTTTAGTTAGCATTTGTTTAGAATCTCATGCATATTTTTATAATTCTTGCAATGCCAATAATAATGAGTGATAAGAAACCTATATTGGGATCAAAGTGTTTTCATTTTTTAAAAAATTGATTTTAAATCCTACAAAAGAAACAATGTTGACAACACGAGCTTTGAAATGAATTGTATAAGGATCAATCAAAATAGAATAAAGTTAGCAAGAGTGTTTGAATAAAAATAAAATAGCATTTGAGTTTCATAAAAGGAGTTATAAGACTAACATGTCACCATGTCATTTAAATCTTTTGTCTGAGCTTGCTTTTCCTGCGATTTTGAAGAGGCTGGAACAACACAAAGGCAAAAAGTTAAAATGCTTTTTAAGTCCAGAGAGGAAAAAAAGAGCAAGCTTCTTGAATTTACAAGAAAAGAACTATAGAATTTGTGGCCATTATTAAATTGGCTATTTGGGATGAGACTGCAGCAAATCTCTAATTCGCACATATCTATGTCTCTTTTAAGTTTTACTTCTCAACTGAGTAAATGAGTAGTCATTGACACAAGCTGATTTGGGATAGGTGGTATTTGTTTCCATGCATGTGTTTTCCTTAGCGTTTCACAAAATACCTTGCAGTTAGTAAATAGTCAATGAATTTCTATTTAATCAAATTATGAATCAGAACATTTTTTTCTATTATTAAATGCTGATAAAGTCAAATGCAGACTTTTATTTTGTTCAGTAAATTCACACTTGTAGTAGTGACCAATGAATCCTTAACTCTTTATAAGTAAAGGCTTTTCTAATGTAGCTATATGTGTGTGTGCCAAAATACATAACTACACAATCGTATTATTTATTTGTTGCATTATAGAAATTGCAAATATCTAAAGAGATATTCTCATAACATTTTTATTTCAGGAAATTATTTTAAGAAGCTAGATAAAATGCTTTGTAAATAACATTTAGTATTTCCTTAAGTTAAAAAGTTAAAGTTGATAACAAGGTTCAGCAGTCAAAAACAATGACAGATTTTCTGATATGCAGTATTGATAATTTCACCAAAATTTAAACCTATATAATTATTTTAAATAATAGAAGGATTAATGTTTTACTTTCTCTAAGAATCATTTTATCTACTTCTCCCAGGAGTTTGAGTAAGTCTGATTCTTTATCCCCATCATATACACTATGAATATTCATGCTAAAATGAGAACTATTAAAACAAAGCATGAATTATTTACTGCTGCCCAGAGCTGCATTAACTTCATGGAGTATTTCTAATTCACCAAGATTTTGAACAACTACCTGAGGTCAGTTAAGCATTTATAATATATGACTCTAAAAATAATATTCTCTAAAGCGTGCAATTTTCACTTGAAAAAGTCAATACAAATATACCTGTAGAAAACTGTATGATTACATCTGGGTCAGAAAAATGTACTTCTTTTCTCTCTGCAGGTTAGGAATAAAATGGTGACTTCTAGACGCAACTCTTGTGGAAGGGAAACAGGTAATTGTTCCCGGGACACTATGATGTTTCGCAGCAATTGTGAAAGATAGGGTTTATGTTCCATGGTGACATTTGATAGAATGAGTGTCATGTTACAACATGGTAGGGAAATCCAATGGGGTAGGGGCAGAGAGCTTTGCAAAACACAAATAAGGACATTTCTTTTTCCTTGGTTTGTGGCTGGGACAAAAATTTGTGACTGTGTTAGAAACCTTCTCTTCCCTTTAAAGCTAGTGTGGTGCAATGGAAAGAACACAGATCTAAAGCAGACTCATTATGTAATTTTGTACAAATTAATGAATGTCTCCAAGTTCTTAATTTTACCTATAATATACCTATATCCCAGGAATCATAGATGTATTAAATAATTAATATATATTAATCAATATAGTTTCTGATGAGTTAGTGTGAATTTAAAGAAATCAGATATTTACATTCAAATCATCAGTCTGCTTCTTGTGTTAGGGATTAATCTCTTTCAACTCCAGTTTCCTAGGCTGTGAAATGAAGTTAATAATAGCATCATTTAATGTGGTACTTTGTAGTACCACATTAGATTGAGGTGTGTGTGTGTGTGTGTGTGTGTGTGTGTGTGTGTGTGTGTGTTTAGCACAGTGAATAGCATAACATAACACTGAATTCAGGTTAGCTTTTATTATATAATCAGTGTTAGTAGGTTATTTTCATTCATATTATTTATCTGGTAATAATTAATGAGATTAAATGACTGGATTGGCAGCTAACATTTAAGTTTTATGGTGAAGAAAGTAGTTCTTTTCTATGATAAGTTAATAATGATTATTGAGGGAATGTACAATGAACATTAAGGATGAATACTTGAAATTTCACATTACAATTACTTTAAAGTAGTAGTTACTCTGAATTATTAAATAATTATCTAAATATATGCCTTAGTCTCTAAGAGGCAATAATTAATATGGAGACCATTTTAGAACTTTTTGTAGGATTTAATGGTATAAGAAGAGCCAATGGCAAATGGCATTCATTGGTAATTCCTTAGCTAATTTCAATTTTTACTAAAAAAAAAAAAAGAAAAATTTTATATATAACCCTTTTGTGGCAGCATTGCCAAATTATAGGTATGCATTCAGAAGAATGAGGCATAAAATTCAATTTACTTATTCATTGATTCTGTAACTACTTATTGAATGATTATTGTGTCAGATATTTTTCTAAACTCAGCATATAACACTGAACAAAATAAACAAAAATGTTTGCCTTGAGATATTTTTCTTGAAGTAAAAAATAAAAAATAATAATTAAATATCGTATAGGGTGGATAGATTTAAGTGATTAGTAGACAAATACAACAAGTGTGTTTGATAACATGTGACATTGCGAGGTGTAGGGGCAAAATTTTAGATGGGTTCTGGGGAAACCACCTGAGAAGGGGAAATTTGAGTAGAGACCTAAAGAAGGTGAGGGAGGGAGAGATGTGAATCTCAGAATGTGCTCTAGAAAGAAAGAGCTGTAAATGCTAAATAAAGCTTCAGGGAGAATGGGCCTGATGTGTTGGGAAGATTACTAAAGGATGCACTTAGATCTTCAGCCTTTGTAGGAGTAGTGCAGAAGCTGCCGGTTTTTGCTAGCTGCCTAGCTTAATGGATAGCTAGTCACTGGTATTGGAAGCTTCAGTTTGGATTTTACAGTAAGCCAGGAGAGGTAACCTGCCAAGACCTAAACTCACACAGGTGCACTTCTTTTTCTTTAGCAGCCCCTAGAGATTTCTGGATTTGTTTGTTTGTTTGTTTGTTTGTTTGTTTTAGTTGTTGTTCACTTTCCTATAAGCTTACAAATGTCCTACTACCAAAAATAGATGAGTCATCTTGTTCATGATATTCTCATATTGCTTGTATGATCTTCCTTTTTACGTATTAGAGAAGCAGAGAAAATAAATAGAAATTGCTGGCAGGTGTCAAGGGAATAAGAAAGTTTGAAGACTGTTTGTACTTGTTATTAATATAGTGATGTAAAGACCATTCAGTATAATCTTATGTGGCCTTGTCATAAAGGAAGAAAAAAAGAAGTGGACATTTTATCACGTAGATAAAATTGCAAAGTAATAAAGAATTATTATCAGTTCTGGGAGCTACCGTATAGGTAAGATGACATTAAGAAAATCCTGGTATTATTATAATTAGTACCTCATTTAATATGTTCCAAAATTCTTATGCTTTACCAAATATACTAAATTATCTGCATAATACAGAATTTAAAATATATTTCTTTAAATAAACTAAAGTCCAAGCTGAAAAATGACATTTGGTTAAAAGTTTTAAAAGAATAGAAATAAACTAAAAAATATTGTGGCTATCTCTGGGTGGTGAGATTAGGCATGATATTTTTTCTTTGTTCTTTTCTGTTTGTCAAATTTCTGTACAATATATATATGTTTTTAAATCATAAAAACAATTCAAAAAGATTTATGTCAGAAACGTGAATACTTAAGAAAGTTTCAAGTATAAAAAAAATCAAAGCCTTCTGCATTATTCTAGTCTAGATGGCATTCAGCTTGTGTTTTCTGTGCACAGCCTTTGAAAGATATGACTTTTAACATAAAATAATGATGATAATAATACTTGTAATAACAACAGCAATCTCAGGAGTTCTACCTGACTCCAGCAGGGTTACTTGAAAGCTAATGAAAGCCATGCCTGGCTTGTGCAATTTAACTGATCAGTTCAGGAACCATTGTTACCACTGCAACAAGCAGATGTCACTGTAGACTGTGTGAAATGTCAGAGAAAAATGAAGCAAATCCAAGTAGTAGTAGAAATGAAATCTCACCCTTAAAGTATATTCTTTCTCTCCCTGACGATTGCCAGTTTGAAGACTCTTTTGTTCATTTGCAGCATTTACTCTGACTGGAACTCGTGGTCTGAAAATATTTTCATTTATCTCGACCTCAAATCGCAGCTCTGCCTCTTAGTCTAATTAGGCTCTGAGGGGTTTCACTGAAGCACAGAAAATGCAGAGTCTCAAAAAGGAGCTTGATGTAGGCTCAGGTGCTGAAGGGGCTATAGAGAGAGAGGGTGGGAGTGGGGCAAAAGCAGGGGACGTTACTAAGTTGTGGAACTAAGTATGACATATCAATTTGCTGGATAGATGGGTAGAGTAATGCATGTGGTGATCTCAGCTCTGCAAAAATAAAGTACTTTTAGTCCGATCTGGTTTTCACCACCACTACACACAGGCTTCTAAGGATTTTTCATTAAAAAGTAAAAGTAAACCGTCTCTGAGCTTAAATTTGGAATTTGAGAGTGCAATCCTGTAACATCAGACACTTCATAACAAAGGAGTGGAATCCTCTTTCTGGGACTAGTTATCTATCCACTCAGGGGGATATTTGTTTCCACAGAAAAATACTCTTACTTAGAGACAGAATCCTATTTTTTTCTTCAAGTAAAATAAGCTTAATAAAATATCTTTGTGATACAAATTCTTTAAATTATTATTTTAAACTAAAACTAATCAATAATATATGCATGTATCACTGATGTTAGCTTATTTTTGTCAATAATTAACTTAATTTCTTAAAATATGGTTTAGGCATGATTGTAATCATAATACCTGCATGTACCATATCTGTTAATTTATGTTATTATGATAACTGTGATCAAGTTTTGATAGTGCTAAAAATGTCATAGACCATAACTCTAAGATGAAAGTGAAATGAAACCTGAAGACAGGCAAAATACAAAACTATAGTAAACTGAGGCAATTTTAGGATTCATAAAAGGTGAAGATATAGAAATTTGAAAGTGATTCATTTCCTTACCATAAAACCACTTCATAATTTCATAAGAAATTGATTAATTATTGATGCAATTTTGTAAAAGCGACTCTCTCAGAATATTTCAGAGCAGTAGATTTAGAAAGAGAAACCAGTGAAAAGCATTGGGCTTGGACTGTCAGTCTATAATACCCAGTTTGGGTTCTTAGGCTAGTCATCTAACTTCTCAGTATCCTCATCTGCAGGATGTAGCACAGGACACTTGGGAGAACATCTCTGATCATAGGCTCATTGCAATTTGTAAACTGTTGACACTTTAAAAATGTAAGGTACAAACTTACTGTACAATCTTACAAAATTACTATATGTAAAATTTTCACCCCACTAAAGAAGAGAATAAATCTGTGTCCTAGCAGTTGTGTATCAGATCAGGCAATGTATGACTAGGTCCACCTGTAGCAATCAGAGTGCTGGCTCAAATTTTGTGGACCTCAAAGCTATGAAGAAGCTGGGTACTCCTGTGTCATCTCCCAATGCTGGAGCAGCCTCCTCTTACTAGTGTCAGAATCGCCTGCCTGTAGAATTAAAAAAAAAAAAAAAAAAAAAAAAAGCAAGGATTTTCTATGTATAGCAACCAAGAAAGATAAGTCTGATTTTATAATTAAGGGCTCTGACTGGCTTAGGTTCACTAAGACAAAGAATCTGAGTTGGGAGAAAAAAATTACTTCTCTCTTATAATTAGGAAACCTGTTCCCCAGAAAGGAGGGCAGAATAGGAATAAACATTTCTGATTCCTCAGTTTTTTCATCCTCCTTGCCTCCTTTAACTTATAAATTAGCAGATTTGCATACATAAAATATACCTCACCAAAAAAAAAAAAAAACAAACAAACAAAAAAAAAAACCTCAATAGAAGCATGGCTTAAAAATATGCAGCTAATTATATAAGAATGTTCATCTCTCTTCCCTATAAGGCAAATGAATATTTATCAAGTTAAATTCCAAGATACTTATTATCTCGCTTGCATTTTGAATATAATTACATTGGAAGGCAATTGTTCTGATGGGTGTAGGCAGAGATTAAAAGATTTGTATGCACTTTTTAAAAATGCAAAATAATCATAGTTTTTTTTTTTAATCATTAACAAAGTAGCTCAACCCTTCCCTTCAGCTGAAAAATAAGTTAGCAGTAGAACTTAAAAATATCACGCAATAAGGCTATTATACAACAGATGAAAACGATCTAATAAAATCTAGATTGCAATTATTTTTTGTAACCTAAATTTATAAAACCTAGGAAAAATGCCTGAGATATTTAAAGGACCTTTATAATCTGCTGTTTTAACACTAGATTTAAAAATAACTGCCCTTAAATTATTCCACTGATGTATAATCTAGATAAATAATATCAAAGTGAATAAAATTTATGAAATAGCAAATAAGTCACAGTTGTCTTTAAATTAATGAAATTTAATTATGCCAAGGCAAATAATCAATATTTCATGTAACATTCATAATACAGAAGGTCTTTTATCATAAGAAAATATGATTATGTATTGTATTTCTTTTATTAATCCCAAACTATCAAAAATATAGCTAATTGGTATCCAATAAATATGCTAGCTATAAAAAAATAGAACATTTGAAAAGTTATAACAAAAATTATGTGAAAGAGTAGATTTAATTATACTACAGAATAGCTGATCTATTATGTATCCCTCGTTATAAACAAAGTCTCTTTTCTTATTATATTTTTGTTCTCCCATGTACTTGCCTCCTGTAATGAATGTTGTTAGTGTCTTTCCAGATTAAACATAGGACCTAAAAAATAACAAAAACAGCTTAACTTCAAGCATACTAACCCTAGTTTTATGTTTGACCAAAACACTTTAATAATTCTAAGGAGCAAACCTAAAATGTTGGGCAGTATTATTAGACAAAAACTCATACAAAACTGTCACTGAAATGTGGAACATTTAAAGCCTAAAAAAGACTGAATAAATTTTAACTGAAATTGACTCTGAAGAATTTTATGGCCAAATAGGAATAGAAACACATTACTGCTTAGAAATAAGTTAGGCATTTTTATTTTTTTAAAAAAATGCTATATGTACATGTGATTTTGTTTGAATGCAGGGAAAAGAAAACAATCTCTTGGACTCTAAAGCTTTTTTATGAAATTTCTAATTAATTTTGATAAATCCCTTTTAATATGGCAAGGAGTTCCACTTGGGCTTATCAATTTAAGAGTTATACTTGCACTCCGTGGACTAGAATATGCCCTAAGCTAGTTATGCATAACACCTGTTAAGTTAATAGACGTTCCACATGAGTAGCTGATTTTGCCAGAGAGTCATGTGAAATTAACTAATAATGAAATTTGGCTGACAATATCTTTTAGTTTTTTATTTAAAGAGTATTACTTTCCATGCCATCCTTATATAATTAACTATTTTTGATGCTGCTCACCATATTTCATATGTTATCATTTTTTTCTCTGATGCTATATAATCATGCAAAAATATTCTTTATAATTGTATCTCCTACTATTCATTACAAATGATGCAGTGGCATATTAATATATACACAGAGTATATGTTTAAGAAAACTTGTAAATGTACAATATATTATTTTTGAAAATTTCTATAGAATCTGAATGATCTGCCCTATATAAAAGAAATATCATTATTCATTTAATGATAAAAGTACTAAAATTTCAAAAAATGTTATTCTTGATAAAAAAAATTGATACAAAGAATGGCAAGCGTATGTACTTTTTGTTAATTTAGTCACTCTTCCCATACTAATTTCCTTTTCTGTGTTCGTATTCCCATCCACATTGCTTGTCTCTCTTAGAAGATCCTTTCCTCACTTTTTGTCACACAGAATCTTTAGAGTTTAGGTACTGCCTTACATTCTCAGTGAAGTCTTTTATCTAACCTGTAGAGATTATTCTTTTTATTAAATTGTTATCTTACTATGTGTACTTCTCTCATCACAAACTTAGATTACAGCCCATGTTCGAGTGCCTTGTTTTCTTATTTGGTCTGAAAGCTTCTGAAGCACCAGAGTTTTAAGATATAGGTTTTTTTCCAGGCCTTAATGCTATGACTTGTACGGCTTAGTACATATTTAGAGATGAAATAACGAAAAGTGATTTTTTATATTGATGCAAAATGTATATGAATCTCAGATAAGATATTGGCATGATGGACTTGCTGTGGCCATCAATTCCCAGTACCACTTTTTTATGTAATCACTATTGGGTTAAGAGTACAGCCAAGGATGTTCCTAATGCAGCATCAGTTTACTGAAAAACAAAACTAGCTACTGAGAGATATGTTTTATGTTATCTCTACTACTAAAGTCCAATGATTTCAAATGGAAATTTACCCAATATTAATGTGTTTGTACAACTCAGCATCCATGTTTGTGTAATTTTATTTTACATTCATCAGTATTTATTTTAAATAATATTCTATATATTCAACACATTAAAAGCTAGAAAGAAATAGAGTTATA
This sequence comes from Eidolon dupreanum, assembly GCA_028627145.1. Classification (NCBI taxonomy): domain Eukaryota; kingdom Metazoa; phylum Chordata; class Mammalia; order Chiroptera; family Pteropodidae; genus Eidolon; species Eidolon dupreanum. The sequence continues at coordinate 84,810,028 of CM053507.1, read as the reverse complement.
ATTCTTTTCACAGCGATTCTAAACATGTTTTGTAAGATATAAAATTTAATGTCTAAGAAAATATTACAATTATTTGAAGCACAAATATAATTAATTGTTCATGGGTCTACCAGTAGTTTAGGGCAATATTTGTCAACACAGACATGAATATTTTTAAAAAGGCATATTAGATTTCACATGCACATGAGTGATCTGAATAGAAACATCCTAGGCAGATGTTACATAGCCTCTGAAGAGAGGATTATAGCAATGGAGATAGAAATCGGAGAGTCATTGGCATATTGGTGGTACTTAAATCCACTTGAGTATACATAGTACCAGAATGAATGTAATTAAAGAAGATTAGAGAGTCAAGCACTGAAAGTTGTAGGACAACCACTTTCAACAAGAAAGACAGGATTTAAGAAAAAGAAATGCAAACCAAGAGAAACAGGAAAGAACAGAAACCCAGAAATTGATAGACAATTTCAAAGAAATTTGTCAGTAGATATTCTCCGGGTTTATCAACACCCCTCTTTCACTTTTTCTGTGTAATCTCTCTAACTCTTGTGCCTTCACCCACCACACATATATTATCTTTATTTCAGATCTTTCTTCTCACTTCTGGACCTGCATGTTCAGCCTTCTTTAGGAAATCTTGTGCTAGACTTCCATATGCCAAACTCCAGTGAATTTCTTACCTTGATCAAAGATAGCTAGTTGTCCCTTGTTGTAATGAACAAGAAAAAGTCTACATTCCCTAGTCTGTCTTGCAGGATATGGTGGCCTGTGAACTAAAATTGGCCAATTGCACAGAAACAGAAATTGTGTTCAACTTCCTGGAAATGTCTTTAAACAGCATAGGCAAGCTTCATTCTACCTTTTTATTTTTCTTCCAGCTAGCAGGAATGTATATTCCACAGCTGGACCTGGAACTAGATAAAATTTACCAGATTATGAGATCACTCTGGAAACTAAGTTCATGCAAACAGAGCAACAAGATCAAAGAGGTCTTGGTCTCTGACACTGTGAAGAACTTACCCAGCTAGGGGTACATAATTGTACTTTATATGAGACAAGCTTTTATGATATTTAAATCACTGTTATGTGGAGTCTTCTTCCATCACTACCTACTGGAAAATAATTCTAGTTAATACAGTATATCAATTAAATATCTTTTTACTCATATTTTCTGTTTTGTGAGTGGAACCACCAGCAATCCATGGAGGCATGCAAAACAGAACCTTTTCTCTCTCTCTCACCCCTCATGACACCAACACAGGTGCATTTATACTTCCATTGCTTCAGTCATGCCATTGGCATTTTTTGCCAGGAGTATTATATAGCATTATTTTCAATGACAGTTTTTCTATATAAATAAAACAAAAATATAGACCCTGGTGATATTCTAATCACTATATGATGATTAGATTGAGGATTTAAGAAATCTTGCGTGTATGTAGGTACTTATCTCAGTCCTTTTAAACTGCTCAATCTAATACTTATTCTTTCTCCAGATTTGAGGAGAATATAGTCTTTTAATTTAGCTTGAATATTTCCTTAGCATTAAAAGCATTCGGGGTTATATAAAAAGAGTGAGTGTCAAGTGATGGTAGAGGTTTTTCTTGTATGGCAAAAAATCTTTTCAGTTATGGTCTTACATTTACATCTCCATATATAAATCCAGCCTTGGTCTTGAGGGCATTCCGGTGTCAAGAGCCACTTAAAAAGCTTCTATTTAGCCTTTAATCTTTTCTCTGGATGGAGTGATTTGACTACTTTTAACTTAATAAGAATGTTGGATTTGGTTTACTTTATAGTTCTTCCAATTAGCTTTCTAAGTGCTTTTCTGGAAGCTTTAATCTTGTCTAAACTTGTGGGAAAGTAGAGAGAAAGAAAAAGAGCACTCTTACTTAAAAAAACATATTACAATTACCTGTCAGTACACTCGACTTAAATCATCTTATACATTATGTGGAACTTAGTTTAATTATATGATAGATACCATTGTTTCTAAATGAGCACCATTTTATTAAAAATTGGATAGAGTTTAAAATTGAAGGAAAGTTCTAAGACCAAATGGGGGGAATAAAAGTTGTAATAGTCTTAATATCAAATATAATATATATTTTTAATATTTCTAAAGCTCCCCTAGAATTAATGCAGATTTAAGGCAATTTCATTGTGTCTCTTTCAGGCTCATGTGTAGATACATAATGTGCACATATTTATATATTTCCTTTAAAGGAGTAAGATTAGAGTTAGAATTGACATTTCTCCTTGTTAGCAGTATATCAGAGTATTCTGATACCTAAGTTACCTGAGTGTTCCCAGTTCCTATGGCAATATCATTAACTGTTTATAACTTCTAACATGTAGAGTACTCCACTTTTCTGGGAATAGCAAAGCAAATTTCACTATATGTTACAGAACTGGGTTGATATAGAAAAGGTTTATATTATTGAGGATTTGCCTCCAAAGTCATCAAAATACAGTTAATGTATCATACATATGTCAGGACTTTAAGAAAATAACTACTATTTTTTCTTGAGTTAGTTAACTCTTCCCTAAAATGTTTATAATGGTAATGCATAAATAAAACTCCAGCTTAATTACCAGAAGCATTTAACCTACTGACAGTAGCTCAAAAAATATATAAATTAATGTAAAAAAAGAACCAGGTGCCTTAGCAACAAAGTGATAGTATCTACTACAAATGGGTCCTTTTATGAACATATATAAATGCTTAGTCATTTAGGAAGAAAAATCTAAATCAACATTTAAATATATTTTTATTCATAGAAAATAAATGAAAATATACAGCTTTCAAAACAAACAAACAAAATGAAAATGAAATCAACGGAATCAATACCAGAGAATGTTTATCTCTACAGAATTGAAGATAATGAAACCATTTGAAAAACACTACAACATAGATATGTTTTAGATGATTAAAGAGATAAAATAACATATACAAACAATAAAAAGAATAGGAGAACATGAAATAAGAACAAGTAGGTTCGAAAAGAACTATGCAGAAGCTAAACTGTATTTTAGAAATGGTGCCATTCTAATTTAAAACCCAGTGATTTAATTATAGTGAAAAAAAAATTGTATCTTCCATGGCCATATTACCCAGAATGAAATACAGGGAGATATAGATGTGAAAAATGAAAAAAAAAAAAAAAGAATAAAAATACAATGAACAAAGAAGAAAAAAGTTTTACTATGTGTTTATTAGAACTTCCAGGCAGAGAAAAAGGGAGAGAGGAGATAATATTTAAATGACTGAAGAAAGAAACTGGCTTCAGTTGTAAGTAGCTCCAAAATATTTAAATAAGAACCAGTCTGCATCTAGCCATATAAGGAAGAACTTCAAATATAAAAGAGCACTGTTAAAAGTAACATTAGAAAAAAAAATGGATTATCTAAGAAAGGATTGAAAGTCTGACTTAAAGCAGACATCTTAAACAACAAATGACAAAAGAAAATAGAATATTACCAGATAAAAAAAATACATATCAATCTACGATATGAAATTTTATCAATCTTTCAAGAAGAAAGATGAAAAAGGCATTTTCAAAAAACACACAGCTTGATACAGTTTGAATTTTAAGAGACTAAAGTGAACAAATTGCTTTCATAATCAAGTAGAGTGTATGTTTTCCTTATTATGGAACATTTGAGCTTAGAAATTGTTTCTTATTAATCTATATATCTCTAGAGTGCTCAATAAATCCTGAATGAATAGATAAATGAATGAATGCTTACAAAGTGAGTAGATAGATGTTATGGCAAAACTATATGCCTAATAGTAATTAGTATGATTCCTTGTATTGGATTATTTTTAATGGATTTATCTTTAATCCATTTCATTAGCTCTCTTAACTTCTGGTCTTTATTTTTTGACTTTTAAAATTGGTTTCATTCTTAATTTATATCATATTCATAAATGTACTTATTAAATATTTCCCTTGGCAGTATATTTGAATTTATAATCTACCTTTTGGCTCAAACATCACTTTTATTTCATGACACAATTTTACATTTAAAAAGAGTTTTAAAGTCTTTCAATAAAAAAAAAAATATATAATGTGGTTAATGCACAGTAGATACTTCATAAAAATATTCAATTCTACTTTGCTAGATAAAATTTCCACCTAAAACCACTACATGATTGTTCTTCTAAAACTGCTCTGAAGATAACAAGGCTGGAACATAACTAGGTCTAATGTATCACACTACCTTTATTATAACTCTCCAGGAGGCACACCTATTTACCCACCTCATAGAAATCTGAGATCATAAACTCAAAACTCTGTAGGGCGCAAACAGGTCCTGTAAATGAATGAAGCATGCTGGATGTAAAATATTCTTTCTTTGCTTATCATTCACTTTTATTATTAGAAAGACATACTCTAACATATTTCTTGACACACACACATACGCACATACGTATAAAAATGTAAATGTGAAAAGAGTGATCACAAATAACAATTGACACAAAAACACTGTTTCAGAAAACAATGGAAGCAGTAGGAAATTAGAAGAAGTACATGCCCCATTAAAGGAGGCAACCATACTCAGCTCTAGAAGATTGAGAAAAACACAAGAATAAAGGCACAGATCTGCCAGTTATAGAGAAACCAGAAACCTGAATGTGGAAATGTTTATAGGATTCAACAAAACATATTTGTTGGCTTCTAATTAGCATATCTTTCTTTAGATCCTCAAACAAAGTTTTACTAATTTTACTCAGTAATTTACCCCAGCAGAATATTGAGGCACCCTTGGAGTATCCTATACTGACCTGGGGGGAATGTAGTTTTACATTGCTGAATTCCAACCAGTCTCAGTTTCCTGGTGCATGGGCTCTGACAATTCCTGCCCAGGGTGTCTTGTTTCTTCCTCACTATGGTGGTCAGATCAATAACCTCTTAAAGATGTCTACATCTTAATCCCTGGAACCTGTAAATACGTTATATTACATAGAAAGAGGAATTAACATAGCAGATGGAATCAAATTTGTTCTTCAATGACTTTAAAATAGGGAGATTATCCTGGATTTTCAGGATCAAATGTAATTATTGTTCTTAAATGTAGAAGAGAAAGAAAGCAAAAGTTAGTATTAGAGCGATGAGATATGAGATTCTACTGACCACTAGTATCTTTGAGGATAGAAGGGTGTCACAACCCAAAGATTGCAGGAAATATCTAGAAGCTAGACAAGGAAAGGGAATGATTTCTCTCTGAGAGTCTCCTGATATTTGATTTTAGACTGGTGAGACCTGTTTCAGATTTCCAAAATCCAAAACTGTAAGATGATAAATGTGTGTTGTTTTAAGCCACAACAATTATAGTAATTTGTTATAGTAGCTACAGATAACTAATATACTCAGTGATATAAATTTGGCCTTTCAGTTACTAATTTATTCTGATGATTGACTTCTCTGTGTTCCATCTGCTAGTCTGCATTACTGAAAGTTGACTTGTCCAAACAGACATGGTTTTTTAACTACTCATGTGATCCTATATTATCTGAGATAGCTTAATTTGGATTTCAATCTCGCTTTTAGCATTTATTCTCTCTGAACTTGGGTTTTGTGATCTATAAAATGATGACTTCACAGGCTTATTGGAAAGATAAATTTAGATATTGCATGTAAAGCAAGTACTTAGCATAGTGAGATATAAAAAATCAAGGTAATATTGTTTTTGTTGATATTAAGTCCTTTTTAAATTTTCATACTGGTATAAAGAATCTTTGATTCAACCTTTACTTAGTTCAATGACATTCAAACTCATCTTTTTCCTTCATACCGATCTCCATATACAGGCCATATCTTCTGTATTTACATGTCTTGCTTCTACTCTGGGAGGAGCATACCTCAGTCTTCTCTATTCAGTAGTTACAGGAATCCCACATCTGACACACTTAAAAATTATTTCTTCAGGATGTAGAAATTCATGTACTCAGAATGACACATAACACAATTTAACAATGTATATATGATGTGCATTCAGAAAAACCTAGATATTTTACTTTCAAAATTTCTAGTTCTAATCTATTTCACCACTTGTCTGGTACACAACTGTGAACCCAGATTTTTTACAACTTTTGATAAATTTTTTGACTGAACATTTAAAACAATATCTACTGGCTTCCATTTCTAAATGGCTTCCATTTCTTTCTCCCTGGTTTTCCTTGAAAAAAACAATAGAAGTAATAAATAAGTAATAATAATAATAACAATAAGTATTTATTGAGTGCTTTTATTTTTCAAAATTACTGCCTTAAGAGTTTAATTCATATTAACTCATTTAATACTTCTCTCTTTTGCAGAGGGTAAGCTAAATCACAAGAGGTTAAATAGCTTGTCCAACGTCAAGAGAGTAACTTATAAATCTAGGATTTAAACCCAGGTGTAAATTACAGAGCTTAAATTTTAAAATACCACATGATTCTAATAATGGCTTCAAATTATATTTATTATAATTTGTCATGGATTGAATGTTTGTGTCCCCTGCAAAATTCATATGTTACAATACTAACCTCTTTATATAGTAATATTAGGAGATTCGGGAGGTAATTAGGTCATGACAGTGGATCCCTCATGAATGAGATCAGTGCCCTTATAAAAAGAGACATGAGACAACTTGCATCTCACTCTCTGCTTTATGTCGTGAGAATACAACGAGAAGATGGCCATCTGCAAACAAAGAAGTGAGCCCTCATCAGACTGTATCTTCCAGCATCTCAATCTTATACTTCCTAGAACTCAGAACTGTTAAAAATAAATCTTTGTTATTTAAGTCACATAATGGTCTGTGGTACTTTGTTATATCAGCCTAACCTGACTAAGACACAGACATTAAATGTTATTGCATCATACTATTTATTGAGGAGTATGATTTTTATTTACAGTCTTTTAAAAATGAATCATCTCATCTAATTTTTCTTCCAAATAGAAATAGAGACTTTATATTACAGAAATGTAGAAATACAGATTATCTATGTTACAGAGTTGAAGAATAATTGTGAGTTTATTGAAATAGATAGTATTAATTATAAATTTTAAAAAAAGAGAATAAGTAGACTGCTAACAGTACAGCTACCTGATATAGTAGGCTCTTGGAATTATATTAATTTTATTAAAATATATTTAAAATGTCAACTAGTAGCTATTAAGAAATCTTAATAATAAAAATGTTCATAAAATAAAAGCCAAGAATTGAGAAGACATCATAATTGACTGACATCTTCTAACATATTTACTAACTACATAGCAAATTTTAAAAAATCATTTTTCTATTTGACTAAGACACTAAGACAGTTTTGACTATAGATATTGTAACCAATAAGATTTATTTATCAATGACTTGTTTCAGCTCTTGATTTTCTAAATGTTTCATTATTATTTTTCTGTTAAATTCAATAATAAAATTGTTTAAAATCCAAATTAAGCAGATTCTAGGTAGTTTTTCTAGTCCAGTCATATATAGGGTAAAATGTGTTTCCAATGTCTTTCACATGTATATGTATTCATCAAAGAGCTGTCTAGAGAATCACCAAGAACAGCTATACATATGTGTGTATACACACATACATTTTTTTTAAAGATAACAATTATCATGTTGAATTATGTAATCTTCCTAAATATTACTTTCCAGAGAAGTAAAATTTACCTTTGATGTAATTTATGGAGCTGTTTTCATGAAAAGCAAATTTTGATATGTGCACTTTAGTAACTATGAAATATATCATTCTTTGTCACATAATTTGATAATTATACACTGGATAATTACAAACATTCAATAAGTTAAAATAATTTTTAAATTATTTAAAAATGCAATTTGTGTTTATTAGTATAGTTTATAAAAAGTACAATGCACATACTTTATTTACCTGTGTCTTATAAGCTACCTTAAGTGAACAAGTGACAGCAGAGTTGGTACCTTGCAATTCTCCATGAGGCATTGTATATATGAGAATCAGTCAGCATTTTGAAGACACTCTGTCATGAACTCTACTAGAAACATATCAGAACCAGGTTGATTCTCTCTTACTAATTATCTTAATCTTCTTTATATACGGTATTAGGATCAAACATCATAAGCGAGACAGAAAGACAACATATTTGGTTTGTTTTTAAATCCTTCATTTATGAATAAAAGATTAGGAAACATTTTTCTCTGAGCTATGCCACAGGCATTCTTAAATCATTTTGGTGGATATGACCACAAATGTGAATAGCAGAGAAGCAAATTTCACTAGAGCAAAAAAATATTATTGAAAAGGTATTAGGACCACTGTTTAAAACCTGGCAATATGTCAGGTTTGTGGGCTAAAATGATGAGCTTAGTTTGATAGTGCTGTCACTAGAGAAATACTGAAAAACCATAGTTCAGAGAACAGCGTGGTGAAAGGAATACTTGAAGAATATTGATCTTCATGTGGGGGGCAGTTGAAATCTGAAAAAATATTTTCACCATTGATACTATGATTTAATTATGAGTCTTGCAAATAATGGCTACTTTCTGAAAATAGACTTGCAGTTTATCTTAAGCAAAGGGAAAGATATTCTGCTGAAAGACACTACTGGTATACATTGATACATATAAAAAACCATATTAAGAGGGAATTTTTCTTAAATGTTTTAAAAAGTAAACAAAAAGTTAATACCAGGTATAAATAACTTCTATTTTACTTGGGTATGGCTGTAAATTATCATCATAAACAATTTTTCTAATAATCTTAGATAATTCAGTCTCAAATAAAATATATCTATACAAGGTGTCTACTCTGCATAACTTTGCATTTTCTTTTGCTTGGTTATCCACATTTAGAATTATATTTGGATATCTAAAATGAATAATAATTATGCTGATTATGATATTCCCAATGTATATTCACATAAAAGGCAGCCTATAAAAATGTACAATAGTTCAATTGAGGAGGACAAAGCGACCTGGCAAGTGAAGTCTTTTGCTCAGATTACAAGACGTCTCCTGTCTTTACAGAAAGGCTTCTAAGGGATTCTGCACATCGAAAATCCATGAGTATCTATTTCCTACATAAAATGCTTCAAGCAGCTGCTTACTTTTTATCTGTAACTTTTCTTTCTCATGTTCTTTCATTCTTTTAATTATATTAGGGGAAATCCTTGATTAGGAGCCAGGTCTTTAACACCTGCTAATCTCCTTTTGAACAAGAAGAGTGTTTGCCAGGCAGGCCCATCTGCAGGCAACAGAGGGCTAGAGTGGCACCAGGGGGGCAGGATGCAGTGGGTATTCAAATTCGCATATCCTGAATCTTTGAATCAAGAGGGTTTCCTTCATTGAACACTTGAGTGGGGTCTCTTAGAAGCTAAGAAAGCCCTGGAGATATGTAATTAAAAGAGTCCATTATGTCCTAAACACAGTGAGACTGTAGCTACTCCTAATTCCCATAGAAATGAGCCAGCAACTTGTGCTCACTGCAGAGCTCATGCTCATTCTCCAGGAAGTGCCTGGCTGCCCCTCCGCTGTGAGAAGGCAACTGTGAAGGGCTGTAGTATGTTTATTTACCATGGAAAGCAGCTTATATATTGTTGAAAAGGATATGGTGTTAAAGCCAGCACCTGGGCTTTCTTAGCCTCCATGCCTGTCAAGCCTGGATTAAAATTTAACGAACTCTTTTGGGAGAGGATATTCTAAATATTTTTAGTACAAGCTAAATCTTAGTCCACGAATTAAATAATAAAGACCCTGGAGCTAAATTGCAATCAATCAAAAATACATATTGTTCTTACATTATATACTAGGCACCATGCTACAGTTTGGGGATATAATGAACTGGAAAGGTCCATGTTTCATAGAACTTATATTAAGGGTAGAAGACAAACTTCAAGTGTTTTGATAAGAGAAAAAACTACTATGAAAACAAAAGAATAAAAAAATTTCAGATAAAAAATATAAATAACATAAATTAGCATGAAAGTTAGGTTTTTATTATTAAAACTGAATCTTAAAATTAAAATATAGTACTTATAAAATTTATTTATGAGGCTATACCAAAGATTTTGGTTACTGATTATATGTCTTCTTGAAAGAAGATTACAAAACTTCAACAAAATATTTTTCAGCTACAGATTTTTGTGATTAAAAGGGCATGGGTTCATTAAAATATTTCATTATAGGAATAAGTGTTCATGTTTTGTTTTACTTTGTTTTAGAAAATGTATTCTACCTTGTGTTTCTTTTGTGTAAAACATTTTATATTAAGTAAGGAATTCGCTTTCTGTGGATAGTAAATGTAATACTAAAATCATATTCTAAAGGAAAGTTGTATTATACAATAGATGGATTTATATTAATTTAAGTCCAGATCCAATGTATTTTGACAGTATTGACCATTTTTGAATAGTAGTTCTTAAATATATGGGATGGGAGTCTCAAGACCCATTCAAATATTTGATTAAGGGCTGAATAAGTTTCATTAAAAAATATGCAATATTGTTTTTTTCATAGGTGCTACAGCCTGATCAAGATAAATTTATACTTATATAGCTTAGAGTTTGTCACTGACTCTACTTTATTTTTAAATACCAGATTATAATATAAAAAGCGAATCAGAAAAATTACAGATGATAACTTTTAGACAGATTAAGTAAAGTAAAATGTCTTAGATCATCTAAAACAATAGACTAAAAATAATAATGAATATATTAAAAATATGAGTCTGTATTTAAGTTAAAATAATCAGAGTAATGAATGATCCCATTCATTTTTCAACATTTGTATACACAAATAGTAAGTATTGGTTTTCTGTGTATAAAAAAAGTGGCCATACTGGAAACATGAAAAGGAGTGTGATAAGAATGATTGTATATGGAAATAGTCACCTGAGCAAAAATTTACTGGCTCTCAGATTTCCAGCTTAGAAAAGAGAAACTTCATGAATAGATAATAATATACAGAGAAGTATTATTTGGCGGTAAAAAGTACTAAAGTTCTAATGTATGCTAAAACACAAATCAACCTTAACAATGTTATTTTAGTTTAAAGAAACCGATTTAAAAAGACCATATATTTTATAATTCCACTTACATAAATGTATTATAAAAAAATCTATAGAGATAGAATACAATTTAGTTGTTGCCTAGAACTCAAGTGGAAAGGAATAAAAAATTACTAATAATTGGTCATGGGGTAGTTTGGGAGTATAAAAATGTTCTAAATTTAGATTGTGGTACTGATTACAGACAAAAAAAGAAACAAGAAAAGAAATGAGAAACTTAAGGGCAGAAATGTCTCTTCAAATATCACAATACTCTATCTGTATAGAGATCAAAATTAATAGCAATTGGTAAATTTTACCACTTGATTACAGGTTCATAAGAGTAAGCTCTGCAATTATTCACTCCAAGAACTGTTTTTTGAGTAAATTAATATATTTTACAGGGAAAAACCTGTCAAATAAAGAGAAATGTTCAAATTATTAGCTGAGAGAGACTAGTAAGCTCACATCTCTGGAAGTGCTCCAGTAGACACAAAATTGTCATTTATTAAAAACTTAAAGAAAACTTTTTGAGATGAAAATGAGATAAAGATAGAGGATTTCTAAGTCCCTACTCTATTTGAGTAATTTATGATTCCTTTATAAAGGGAAATGTTCTCTTTTCTTCAAATAATATAATAGGTTGACATGAAAGAGATTTATTTTTCATCTAATAATTAACATATTAAAACTGTGGTACTTCCATTTCTTATACTTTTATTAACTTGCCAGCACAACAGTATTTAAATCAGAAAATCTTATCTTTTGATATAAACAGGTAAAATACCATAGTCTGTCTTTTGAAATTGTAGTACAAATCCAGTTGAAGGCTACAAAAGACATACAAATACAATATAATCTTCAGATGTAGTGTCTCCAAGGATCTTAACTTTATGAAATCATAAGCAATCAACTTTTGAACATGGAGATTTCTGAGTCTAAAGGAAGAGACTGAAAAATCAAACAGAAGAAACCCACACAAATTCTAAAATAATTGTTTCTTTTACTATTATGAATTAACAAGATAAGTGTATTTAATTTTTTTCTTGGCATATGTTAGATTTTGTTTGTTTGTTTCGGTTTTCATCATGCAATAAAAATACAATGCAAGTATATTTTGATAGTAGAGATCAACAAAACATGACTATTTATAAACATGTATTACATATCGACTTTCAATCCACGCAAATTAGTATTTTATTTGGTCCCATAGTTTATCACAATTTGCATATGGCATTATGAGATTTTACTGTAAATGCTCCCCCGAGGAATGGTGTTGATGAGTTAGGATGACAAAATGACTTCATGGGTATCAATTTTAAGGATAATTGAAAAAAAAATAAAAGAATATTAAAGAAGAAAAGTCATTTGTATGTAAAATTAACATATTCTAAAGGCAGGCAGTGAACCTAAATGATGACAATGACTAATTTGACATTATTAATGTCATTTGTAAAACTATGTAAACGAAAACTTGTTTTTGTTGTATTTTGTTATGTTTTTATCTTTACACAACCGAGGGAGACTCCATATATATAATCTTATAAGAATAACTAATAGAAGGGATGAGGAAGAATCACTAGTTATGCCACCATAGTCCTCTTCAAACTTTCTTGTTTCCCATTTTTGACTATAGGACTTATTCATGGTAGACATCTTTATGAGCAATCATATTATCTCTGCATCTATATAGCATTAAAGTTCATTAAAAAGTTACTAAGATTTACTAAAAATTATCAAAAATTTGGTTACTATTATATTTCAGGATGGCAGGCTGTAATTGGTGATGCACAGTCTTTTAAGACACTTTCGAAATGATTAGTGTTTTGTGTTGGTTGTTGTTATGTCAGCTGACTCCTTAGACAATCATAAAACTTTTATGTAAACTCCGAAAACTAAATAATTGTGGTGAGAAGTAAGGACAGTGGAAAATATTTGTTAAGCATCTGTTATATGCTTGGCAGTTAATCATATAAATAAAACAAAAGAAATAAATACCTCAATTTTTATTTGATAAATATTTACTAGCTTAACAGTTTTCTCATCTTAATATGATTCACAATCAGAAAGAAGTGTATTAGCTAATGAGTTGATACAAATTTCTGCTCTACTTTGCAATCATATTCTTCAAAATGAATTAATATGCAATCCTTCTGGATAATTAATCAACCATTTATTTTAACATTTAATTTGCATGAAACTATTCATCAAATCTACTTTTACTTTATAAACTAAAAATGTGAGTTTTAAATTTCTAAGATTGATTCCTATTCATTAAAAAGAATAGGTAGAGAAAATAAAAACCCAAAGACAATAAATATAGAACATAGTACAGTGACATATTCTGGAATTATTTTCCTTAAGATCTATATGCAATTTAAAATGAATTTATATACAAAGAATTATATAATATAAAAAGTGGTGATAATTTAAACAATTAGTTTTAAAATCAAAAGAATAGCATGTAGTTTCCTTCATAGATTATTTCCTGAAGAGTGTGTAGTTTAAATAGAGAAACATGTAAAGAAGAAAATTTTATGAACATTTATGTCTTCTAATTATATATCTATATAAATATAGATGAAATTATCTGGTTATATATAATGTTATATAATATAAAATATATATTGTTTTCTCCCCAGCCATCCTCATTCAACCTGTATTATAGAAATATACACTCATCCTGTCAAGATTATATTATTAACTTACAGAGAAATAACCAAACCTTTATGTAAATTTAGAACAATAATGTATAAAGTATATATTATATATTTTAAAAGACATAACTGTGGTCAAAAATAAGAAAAAAACATCTGTTTACATAACAGGGAATAGTGAGTAGAAGCAGAGACACAGAACTGGTGATTTTCAAATTGGAAAAAAAAGGTTGCAAAAGTGTCTCATAACTAGCAAGGAGGAGAACCAAGTTTACTGGAAAGAACTGGAGCTAAGGTAATTTCTCCCTGTTTATGAAAGGAAGTTGAATACCTACACTTATTGCTTACGTCTACATCTAGCTTTGATAACAGGAAGAGTGGGGAAAGCCACATGATCAAGACCATGGGCTGCAACACTGGATCATTAATATCTTCAGAGTATGAGAGTACTGTATTATCAATATAAGCTTAGATTTTGAAATGGAAAACTTCACATGTCAGATGGAGGGGGGCATACATTTTTAGATATAAAGAGAACATTATGATGTGAGGTTGAAAAGAGAGTTAAAAGAAAAGAGAAGGAAAGGGAGAAGAATGAGAAAAAAAAAACTCTTTCAAGATGAGCTTGCAACCTAAATTTTACAATACACCAGGAAACTAACGGTGAACAATAGCCAACAAATTCAATAAATGGCTGATTTATTCTAATGAATTAACTCCAATGAATTCATTCCAATTGAACAAGTTGAAAAGGACATAAAACAAGTATGTTAAAGAACCCAAAGAAATAAAAGTAGAAATAATAGGCAAAAAAAGAATAATATATTATAAAGCAGTAAAAAGCAGATATAAGACCAGGAAGAAATGACAAGGATAAATGGGAGGAGATTGTGTATATCTATCTATCATCTATCTATCTATCTATCTATCTATCTATCTATCTATCTATCTATCCATACACATATGTACATATATGTAAAAACTAATTATAAAAAGAGATGAGGAAATTAAAACATAGAAATAGACTTGAGAAATGAAGACTAGATTGAGGTGTTCCAACAGCTGTCTAATAAAAGTTCCAGAGGCAGAGAACAAAACACAGAATGCAGAGGTGCTATTGAAAAAGATAACACCTGAGAGTTTTCAAGAATTGCAAGAAAATATAAATCTTAAAAGAGTAAATAAACATCTAGTCTTGAAAAAGATAATTAAAATACATACTAATCAAAAAAAATTGAATTGAAAAAAATAAGTTAGGAGGATAAACACACCATCTACAGAAAAATGTCATTTATGCAATAGATTTTTTACCAGTAAAAATTGATTACAGAAACAAATTAGATTAATATTGCCAAATTGATCAAAATAACTGTCAACATACAATTCTAAATCTGGCTAAACTATCACTCAAGAATAACAAAATAATATCAACATTTTCAGGTGTAGAGATAATTTACCACTTATAGATTCTAAAAGAAAAAAAAAAACTAATAAGATAACCTGAATTTAAAAATTTTACTCAGAGACAATGTGAGCTAAAATTTTGTTAAAATATGCTGGGAAATTAAATAATGATAATAAAATAATTTAATACATAATGTGTGAGAGTTTGTAGAAGAATTAAAGAGTGACGAGACTCATGTCTTTTGAAAAAGGGAGATTAATGTACTAACATTAGATCCAGAAAATTATTGATGTAAATATATTTGATAAAGTATTAAAAGTAATTGATAACATAATAGATATAAAATCTATCATTTCTAAATCAGTGAGGAAAGTTCCAAGAGAAATTCAGAAAGAACCTAAAAAAATGAGAAAATGATAGTAAGATGAAACATATTTCAAGATAGTAGGAATGATTCCAAATATATCAGTAATAACGAAATTATAAACAGATTTTAAGTTCCTTGTTAAAATACACAAATTATCAGAAATTATTTTTTAAAAATCTCAGCAATGTAATGCTGACTAATGATATACCTTAAACAAATATACAATCCAGTAACACAAATTATAAAATTATTAAAATAAAAATACTTTCAGCAGGCAAATACTAGTCAATAGAAACCCCTCATAGCAATATTGATATCAATCAAAATTGAATTTAAGGTGAGAATCATGAAATTGTATGTAGCCAATACCATCACAACATTTACAGAGACTGACAGAAATAACAGGAAAAACTAACTATTCAATATAAAGAATGACAGAAATGCTATTGCCACATATTCTAGAGGCATTAAAATGATAATAAGAAATATTTTAAATCACTTTATATTAAAAATGTAAAGTTAGATAAAATATGCAAATTTGTTGAAAATCAGTCTTTTATAATTGGCACCAGAAGAAATATAAAATTGAAATAACCTTATATATATATATATAATATATTAAATTTATAACTAAAATTTTCAAATAAAGAAAACTTGCTTCAGAGTTTAATCAGGAGACAGAAATCCTACTCGCAATTTCAATACAGAAAATTAAATATAGAGCAGTATTTATCTTTAAAAGGGGTTAATAATTATTAAAAGGGATAAGAGAGGATTCTAAATGATAAGAAGTGATAAATGTAGGGAGCAGCTACTAATTCTTAGGCAGAGTAATAACACCAAGGAAGGAACACCCTTGGAAATGGGACTCCAACAAGGCTGAAATCCAAGTGTTTGGAGAAGTTAAAGCTGCAGTCCACAGGCTGACGAAGCTACTGAGATGCTACAAGTAGGAGCATGTCTATTAATGACCAGCCACCTCCTGGAATTCAGGCAGAGTTCACTAAGTGGCCATGGTACACAAAAATTCACCACTGTAATGCCAGAAAGCAGGAGCTGGTCCCTAAGAAGCTATCTATCGCAATGCAATGGACACTCACTAGAGAGTGAGCACCCTAGGGTTTTCTCCATGCTGCTGGAAGCAATGGCATTAGAGGAAGAAAAGCACCCCAAAACCACGATAAAAAGCCCCTCCCTTTCCTATGCCTTACAGTATCGCTCCAACGCTGTTTGTTGGCAAAAATCTACCATTGGTCCAGCTGCTAAAGGAGAAAATGCTTCAAGGTCCCACTCCAGTATTATAAAGCAGGGCAAAAAAAAAAAAAAAAAAAAAAAAAAGGCTAATATGGAGCTGAGAAGCTATCTCATTGATAACTGTTACAAAACCGTTGGCCGAAATAGCATCAATGGTGAATTCCATCAAGAACATTTAAAATTGTATCAGAAAAACAAATATATTTAGGAATATATTAACAACTAGTATAAACAACTTTTACATGAAGAAGTGCAAATCACCAATGCAATGCAAGAAGAAAAGTCATTTTAAAGAATGGCACAGGAACAACTCAATATCCAAATGGGAAAAAATTGCATTTAATAATACCCTATGAACACACAAAAATTTTACTATTGGTGGATTTTATAATTAAGTGTAAAAGTTATACTTGCAAAGCTCTAATAATGAAATATAGGAGAATATCTTTGGCATTTTAGTCTAATCAAAGGTTTTCCTTCAAAAATTAGAAATTACTAACTATAAAAACAAATAATCAAGTGTACTTAATTTTTAAAAGTCTACTCATTGGAAGCCTCTTATAAAACAAAAATAAAATCCAAAGACTGAGAGAAATATTCACAAAATATATATATCTAAAAAAGGACTCATATTCAAAAGACTAATAAATAAGTCTTATAATGAATTATAAAAACAAACAATGCAACTAAAAATAGGCCAAAGATTTGGACTTAAAGGAGCATGTATAAATAGTTAACACGTATGAAAACTTACTAAACACCAATAATTATCAAGAAAATGCAAATTGATATTGCAATAAGATATAACTACATACATGAGAAATAGGTCAAATAGATCACATTACTAACTATAACTATTGGAGAGAATGAAGAGCAATTTTAAAATTTCATTTATCACTACTGAAAGTATAAAATATATATCAATTTTTTGGAAACTTTGACAGTTTCTAATAAAATTAAGCGTGTTGATGATTCAGTAATTCCACATCAAAACATTTATCCTAATGAAATAAAAACATATATCCACAAAAAAGAGACTGCACAAGCATGTCCATTCCTGCTTCATTCATAATGCTACAAAATTTTTGCACATTCATTTAACTGTATACTATACAGCAGTAAAAAAAAATAAAATACTGATATAAACAGCAACATCGATGAATCACAAAAAACAAAAGTGACTTCAAAAATAAGCCAGATTAAATTATATATAGTATTTGGGTTACATGAGGTTCAAAATCAGACAAAGCTAATTTATGGCAGTAGAAATAAAAATAGTGGATGCCTTTGTGGTTGTGGCAAAAAGATTGGAAACTGATTTTAGAAAACATTTTAGGGTGATGACAAGTTTCTACATAGGATATACATTTTGTCCAAATTCATATCTCAAAAAGGAAGGAAAATATTATTAAAAAGAAAAAATAAGATTCAAAAAGATAATTAAAATATCCCATGTTCATAGAGAGAGAAACTAATTTTAAAAATATCAATTTAAATATTTAATATAATTCCAACAACAAAGATACTCCAAGTTTCTCTTGAAATTAAATTTATTCTACATTTCATATAGAAGACTTTACTAGCACAGATTTCAGCTTCTTTATAAATAACCTTTCATAATTGTGCAACTAGAAAGCTAAGAGCTATTTTCATTGAACTCCTAGAAGCTTATGAACCACCCACATAGTCAAGCAGACAAACATGTACAAAATATGAAAATTAACAGTCTGGGATGTCATTTATTCACAAAGAGATTAGACCTGTGGCAAGCACAGTAGTAGAGCATCTAGTACTTCTGTTAGAGCTGTGACAAAGTTTTTAGGGACCAGTCTGGTATCCATGTTTGTAGTGACACAAGCTGACTTCAAGATGAAAAAGATAAAATAGCCATTTAATAAGACATTTCCCTTGATTGTTTTATTTCTGGCTGTGTAGCTCTAAGCCAAGTTGCCTGCCAAGTCTGTATATCTTATAAACAATATAATATCTTTATAAACTCATTTATAAATATTCTGTTGTCTGTAAAATATTCCACTGGTACAATAATGTAGAGACATAAATATCAAAGAAAAATTAAAAAAAAATCTTGTCCTATTAGATATCAAGTCTTAAGCTATAGTATATAAAACAGGGTACTATTGCTTCAAGGAGTAAATAAAGGGATACTTTAGAAACAAATCCACAAACATATGGACAATCTCCAAATGTGGAGGGATTGTAATAGCAAAACAAAACAAAAAAGCATCACTGAACAAATGAATTTTAAATGAATGGTTTTAGGACTACTGGTTTTCCATGAGAAAATAAAGATAATTAGATATTTCAAAGCACACAAAAAGAAATATACTACTTTCAAAGGAGTGTCAGTTAAACGTACAGCTGACTGCTCTTAGAATAAAATATGGGAGATGATTTCAAGTTAAGAAAATAATTCTTAAATAAGAACCCCCAAAAGACAACACATAGAAAATCAGTAATAATTTTGACAACAGTAAAATTAGTTTCCTGTATGGCAGCTGTAGGGTAATTTTCATTACCCTAATGAAATTTTTAAAACTACCAATAAACTAAGAAAAGATAGTTGTGACATTTTGACAGAGAACTAGTATATACAATGTCTAAATAAGTAGAAAATAGAAGTAAGATAAAACAGTCCTGTACAAGTAAACTAATAGACTAAAAAAAATAATGAAGACTAAATTGAAATTATTGATAAGTTCGTGGAACAAAGTTTAAACTCATTGATATTGAAAGAGACGAAAAATTAAAAATAAAAATAAAAACATCAAATTGTAAGCATCTAGAAATATGACACCCAGAGTCAATGATGATATGGTAAAATTGGAACTTATTCAGCTCTTGTGGGTGTACACATCAGCATAAACTTTTTTGACCCCTTTATCAATATCTTTTCTTTATCCTTTATAAAATTCCTTGCTTTCAAGCTCATGCTGTCTGAAATTAATATATCTAATCCTGCTTTCTTTTGATTACTGTTAGCATGGTATGTTTTCCTCCATCCACTTACTTTTAATCTAAATATGTCTTTATACTTAAATTGGATTCTTATAGACAACATATAGTTGAGTATTGTTTATTGTTTGTTTGTTTTTTAATTTGGTGTGTTTAGTTCATTGATGTTCAAAGTGTTTATTGATAAAGTTGGATTGATATCTACCACATTGTTACTTTTTTCCATTTATTGTTCTAATTCTTAGTTCCCATTTTTGTCTTACTCTCTCTTCAGCCTTTTATGGTTTTCACTGAGCACTTTAGATGATTCCATTTTCTTTTCTTTCTTAGCACATCAGTTATATGTTTTTGTTTTTGTTTCATTTATTTTAGTACTTGCCCAAGTGTTTACAGTATACATTTACAGATAATCAAGCTAATCTTTCAAATAGAACCATAACACTACCTGGGTAGCATAAATACCTCAAAATTATGAAATAATTCTAACCCTTCCTCCAGTCCCTTGTAACATTGTTTTCACTCATAAAACTTATATGTAAGTATAAATAAGCATATGCATGCTTATACACATAATATATATATATATATATATACACACATATATAGATAAGTATACATAATAAAATACATTGTTCCTATTATTAATTTTAATAAACTATTTTATTGAATAAACTATTTGATAAAATTAAGAATAAAAAACTAAATTTTTAACTTAATTTAATTTAATTTAATTTAATTTCACAATGCTCTTAGTCACTTCACTGTCTTCTTGCTTACATGGGTTCTGAGTAGAAGTTAGATGTAGTTCTCATCTTTTTTTTTCTCTATCAGTAAGGTGTTTATTTCCTCTGGCTTCTTTCATATATATACATTTTTTTGACTTTCTGTAGTTTGAAAATGATATGCCTAGGTGTAGTTTTTTCGGCATTTATCCTGATTGGTGTTTTCTGAGCTTCCTGGGCCTGTGTTTGGTTTCTGGCATTAATTTGGAAAAATTCTCAGTCATTACTGTTTGTGAGTCCCAGGCCTGGCTGGTCCCAGGTCTAGCTGTGATCCAGGCTTGTGGATGGAATAGGACCCCTGATTAGAATGTTACATTAGTGCCGTAGGGCATCTGCGCCTAACTCATGTAAGCATGATCCACCCTGTTGTATCACGCATGTGCGGCAGAATGCCACTATTAAACTGCGAAGCCATGCAGTCCCCTAATGAAGCAGGAGCAGAAGCGGCTCCCCTCAGTAGAAGTGCGCTTCTATGGTAAAGTCGGTCCCTCAGTTTCATTCTCATGTCGGCCCCTCGCGCATTCTTTCAACTTGGCATCTCACCATGGAAACCTTCCCTTCTCCATCAGCTTGGCGCTGACACGTGGGGTAGCTGACAGGATGAGGTAAGTATGGCCCCCAGTGCTCCAGACGGTCCCTGGGTAGAGGACATGTGCCCCCCCTCGCAGTGGTATCCCATTGCCGCATATCTGGCTAGTGGACATCCTTGGAGGATTGGAATGGAGCAAAGCTGTGACCAAAGGAGGTCTGGAAAGCCCTGGAGATGTTGGAGCTGAATGTCCTGACTGCTCACTGGGAGGCAGTGGATAGGGTGGACTGGATGTTCCTGGCAGTGTTGCAGCAAGCCTGACGAGATTCAGGATCAGGATTAGCAGGTGCAGCAGCTACAATGCCAGGAAGATGCGCTGGAAAGGCAACTAGCCGCAGCAGAATGCATGCTGCAGGGCCCTGACTGGCCACTGCCATCTTCCCAGTCTGGGAGTCCACGGCGATATTGCTGCAGGCATGGCTGGTGATACAGCAGCAGGTTGAAGTGGAACAGCTGTTAGCCCCGAGAGAGCAAGCTGGTGGCATCCCCAGGCTAAAAAGTATACCACCTTGATCCAGCACACCTCCGTGGAACTCTGGGACCCGACGAAACAGGTACGGCAGAGAGCCGCGGAGATGGTTCTGGGGTGGCGGCTGTGGCTGTGGGATGACTGGACTGAATTATTTCCAGAAGAGATGGCTCAGCGGGCTTCTATAACAGTGATATTGTCCCTCAGACAGCGCCTCCAGAATGTGGCACGTAGGGTGTGGGGCGCAAACAATCACTCCCTGATTAATTGGCTTATGTCTGCTGCACGTACAGTGTGGGCCAAACCTGGGAGCTGCCAGAGACAGTGAGAAGATGGACCATGTACTTAGATTTGGTCCAGATAATTTGGGAAATGGGTATGAGATAGATGATGTTTCACGCCCAGTACACTAGCCCCGATGAGGAGGTATTTACAACCTGTATGAAAGACTTGCTCTTGACCTCTGTCTCGGCCAGTACTTTTGGCACCATAGCAGCACTGC
Organism: Eidolon dupreanum; assembly: GCA_028627145.1. Classification (NCBI taxonomy): domain Eukaryota; kingdom Metazoa; phylum Chordata; class Mammalia; order Chiroptera; family Pteropodidae; genus Eidolon; species Eidolon dupreanum. The sequence goes on along the minus strand of CM053507.1, from coordinate 84,788,013 downwards.
TGGCCCCTTATGTGGATAGGTGGATCCATGAGGTAATGTTCACTATGGCTTGATTGGGGGCTGTGGAAATGAAATGCAAGGAGTGTTCCACCCAAGTTCACACTGTACTGCCTGCCATATCTCAGATCAGCCAGTACACTGTCAGAGGCGTGGCCAAACAAGGGGCTCAGGGTAGTGCCTAGCCTGTTCCGCCCTGAGAATGAGCCACAGACAGATGTGATTTGATCTTCTCGAAGCAGGGGTCACTGCAGAAAAGATTAAGCAGCAACCTAATAAAGTACTGCTGGTGCTATGAAATCAGTTGCACGCTGACCAGCAACTCACTGTTATTCCCGGGAAAGCTACAACCCAAGAGGTTCAGCTGGCTGATTATCTCCCTGATTAGGAATTTGGCTGAGGCACCCAGTTGTTGGGGGAGCCTGTTGACCTGAGGCCATGGGAGCTGAATAAAGTTACATTACCCCTGCATGCTGCCATGCCAAACCTCATGGACATTATCTACCGGTTGTCACATGAACTTGGACAATACCATTATGTGGTGGACTTGGCAAATGCTTTTTTCTTGTCATAGCCCCAGGAAGTCAAGAACAGTTCACCTTCACCTGGGAAGGGCGACAGTGGACATTCCTTGTCCTTCTCCGGGGCTATCTGCACAGCCCTACCTTGTGTCATTTAGCCATGTGGGAACAACTGCCTGCAGCGTACTTGTATTGTTACACTGATGATATAATGCTAACCTCTGATTCTCTTACAGAACTAGAAGCAGCCACAACCAGCCTGCAAGAAGCTCTTGCCAACTGGGGTTGGGCAGTCAACAAGGACAAGGTCCAGGCATCTGGGTTCTCTGTCAGATTCTTGGGAGTTGTCTAGTTGGGTAAGACAAAAGTAATGCTGGAGGCGATGATTGATAAGATGCAGGCATATCCCTGATTTGAAATCATGAAGCAGCTCCAAACCTATTTGGTACTGCTGGGGTTTTAGAGAGTGTTCATTCCCTGTTTGGCCTCCTTAATGTGACCTCTGCACCATCTAGTGTGATGGGGTGCCCAGTGGGATTGGACCCCCGAGACAGAAAAGGCCTTTAAGGCTACAAAGCAAGCTGCAGCACAAGCCCAAACTCTATGTGTAGTAGATCCAGTCCTTTCTTTCCTGCTTATAGTACAGGTGGATGATGCAGGGTTAGGATGAGACTTGTGGCAGAAGCACAGTTCCTGGAATATATTGTTAGGCTTCTGGTTCCAATTGTGGAAAGGTATGGAAGCACAGTATTCTTTGATATAAAAGCAACTAGCTGCCATATATTCAGCCCTTCTGGCCAGTGAGGCCACCACTGGCCCTAATCCCATAACTGTGCAGTCTATGTACCCTGGGGAGGGGTGGCTGCAGTCTTCAGTGAAGACTCCTAGTACAAGAATTGCATAGACCCCTAAACTGATCAAGTGAAGGGGTGTACCTGGAGCATGGGGCACAGTTCTCTGTGGGCCCTCTGTCAGGTCAACTGCACTCTTTATTGGGACCAGTGCAATTTCAAGCAGAGCTTCTGGTGGAGTCTGCTGAGATGGGAGATGTACCAAGTCTCTATGTACAGAGTTGGGCTCCCATCCCTGAGGATGCCTGGTACACAGAAGGCTAATATCATGGAACAGGTAGTGAAATGATGGGGACTATCATTGACCTGGGCGCAAGCACAAATCGCCGTGTCACAATGCCCCCTGTGTGCTGAGCAGCACTAAAAGAGACGGTGGTTAAAAAGTACCCTGGGGGCACTAAGCTACTCCCCAAATGGCAAGTGGATGGTGGGCCCAAGGTAGCAGCCTCTGGGCCAGATCCTGTGCCACGATCCTGTAGGGGTGCAGTATGGGTCCCAGGCCTGGCTGCTCTCAGGTGTGGCTGTGATCCAGGCTCGCGGCTAGGATACAACCCCGGATTTAGAATGTTACATTAATGTAGTAGGGCACCTGAGCCTAAAATATGTAAACATAATTCAACTTATTCTATCACACGTGTGTGGCTGAATGCCACTATTGTACTCTGATATATGTGGAGCCATGTGGTCCCATGGGGAACAGAAGAAGAGCAGAAGTAGAAGCATGGTGCACGCAATAAAATTGGTGCCTGCTGTTTCATTCTCATATCGGCCTCATGTACATTCTTCCAACTGGGTGTCTCACCACTGAAACCTTCCCTTCTCGATCAGCTCGGCACTGACACCACCTCAAGTTGCAAATCTTATAAATTATGAACTAAGTCTTGATCAAAAAGATAGGGACTATCTTGGCCCAGGAGAGGGATTGGGTATTTAGGCATAATGAGAAAAGTTTGAGTAAATGGATACTTATCCTATAGGTAATTTAAAGGTGGAGTAAAATATTGACAAATTGGCTTACCAGTGACTCCCAAAATGGTACCATTTTGAGAAAAAGGTTCAGAGAAAAAAGTAAGGACAGAGCAGGTAGCCCCAGTATCCAAAAGGAAAATTATTGTTCTACTTGTTAAGTTCAAATATACCCTCAGCTATAGTCCAGTGATGGACTGTGCAACCATTTGAAAGCCTGTAGCAGGTTCTGACCCAGAGGTCCTTCAACCTTTGGGGCAGAGGACAGCCCAATAACCCAGCTGTTGATACTTGTAGAAAGAAGATTTGGATGGCTTTTCTTGGAACATTTTTCAGCCCAGCTGCCAGGTTGGTGGCAGATGTTGCACTTTGATTAGTTCTTCTCCACTTGGAGCAAGGCCACCACTAACATGGACTGAAATTGGCCTTGGAGGGTTGCTAGATTCTGGGTATGCCTAGCTTCTGTCCTTCCTTCTCTTCTTATGAGACTGGCCTCTAATGCCTGGTCTAATAGTCTGTAGTGTGAATCTCTGGCATACAAGAGATGATTGAAATTGTAGATAGGGAGACTAATTAGGGAGGGAGCATAATGGCTGTAAGGTAATATTGATGTAGGACAGGGTAAATTTCCCAAGTGGGGGAAACTCAAGCCCTGTACTAAGAGAAGAGAGCTCTTGGTTAAGTATAAGAAATAATTCAATGGTACAAGGGAGCCTAAGAGAGACTCAGAGGGACAAAGACAATAGAGAGATGGGGACAGTGAGAGACAGAGTAAAGGCACTAAGAAGGACTGAGAGAAAGACACTGAGAGGAGCCCCAAATATTGGAGGAATTCAGGTTATAGACTTATCTATTTTTTAGTTACAGGAATAGGTCATAGCATCTGGTTCATTGTTTGGAGAAACCTGAGGAGACTCATAAGAAATTGGATTAATTCAAGACAAACATACCTAGCTATAGATTTTAAACACAAAAGATTATTTTGATAAAGCATAGAATTCTTGTCTACTCAGAAAACTTTTTCATAGTATCAGTATCAGTCTGAAGTTTTAAGAAACATTCTTATTCAGCAGAGAGGAAAAACACAACTCTAATTTATATTAGTTTACTTTTGATATTTAAGTTTTTTAAATGTCTAATGGCAGTTAGAATGTAAGCAAAGAAGTAACTCATTTGTCTTTAAGTTTTATAGAGGCTGAGGAAAGGTGAGATTAAGGGGCAGCTTGTGTCCCCCAGCTGCTTGTGTTTTAAAAATGCCCTTTTCTCTAGTTGCCTCAGCCTGAAACAGCAATGGCTGTGTCACATTTCTGGCTATTTGCAAGACCTTCAAAGTTACTGAGAGTTAGAAAAATCTTATTTGGCCTTTCATTATAAGTAATAACTAAAAGTAGGCAATTAGTTTAAATTGGTAAACTTAGTCGACAAATACAAAAATGAGTGTATACTCATTTAGCTGGAAAACTCAGATGCCAAAAGGAGTGGCTTCCAAGAAAGCCTGAATCAGAGGAGATAGATTTTCCTAGGGGAAAATAGAACTGGTGGGGTGGTGGTGGTGGTGGTGTCCTCTAAAGAATGGCTGTGGCTGCATGTCTAAAGACAAAGGAGATGGGTGAGGAAGAGAAAAGAAAACTCATCTCTGGAGGGGAAGATGATGTGGTGCGGCTTCCTGGTGGAGAGGTAGACATTGTTTCGGGCTCAGGAAAGGCAATTTTATGGCCCCCCTGGCATGGGAGGGCTTGGCCCTTCTCTGGCTGGAGAAAAGACACATTTGGGTCCTAACAGGATCTTGAAATGTTGGTGTGAGAATCTCCCTTTTCAGTAAGGAAAATGCTCGTTACCCCTGCTCTCATGAGAGAGGGATCTCATGACTTTGAGTAAAGAGACAAAGGAGATAAATTGAAATGGCAGGCAGAGAAATCAATTAAAGCTGTGTTTGAGTCTAGAAGCACATCATTGTGCCCATGGAGGGTGCACACCTCTAACCTGCAGTGCTTGAAGCCAAGCACCTGCCATATTTTCTTTTTTGGATGGCTAGTGAGGTGCAGCTGCCAATTTAATCAGCAAGAAAAGTGGGCTGCAAGAGACTTGGGCCACGCTGGGTTCACTGATCCACCAATGGAGAAATGGATGTTTACTCAGCTGTGGGGGATGAGACTGAAAGTAACCAAGAGAAAGACACTGAGAGGGTTCACCACAAGTAAAAAACTGTGTGCTGGTGGATATTTTGTCCACCCCGTACAGGACGAGGTATACATGGACTGGCTTTTAGGACCATCTTTGCCCAGCAGAAGAGCTAAATGAAGTGTAGGTCCTGGGTCTTAGCACCTAGCAATCAATGGCAAATGGCAGAGGGTACCATGCTGTTTTCTCTGGGCCAGCGCTGGGAAGAAAATGTCTGTGTCCCTCAACTTCAGGAGAAAATGGAAGGAGAGATGAGAAGAAAGATCATAGAGCTTCTAGCAGCGAGAGAGCTGAAGCCTGGGAACTCACTAGGATATTCGAGTCATAGGATTATAACCTCAAATGAGTGGTGTTTCTGGGAGGTCTTTAAGGAAGGTTTTCAAAGGAGGTTTCGATGATTACAGAACTGGGCCTTTGCTCTTGTTGCCCATACCTGACTAACTACCTAACACAAGCTCAAGGTATCATTGGGATTGATTCATTAAAAATAAATTTAGAAAAGACAGAAATACCATGTAGTTTAATATATTAGGACAAAATTAGCAATGAAAATGATGTTAAGATTGCTAATAACACTTTGAAATCTCATTGTCTCTTTACACTAAAAAATAATTAACATACGTTTTAGAAAAACATTTGAAATAATCATAACATCAAGATGTATTAATTATTAAAAATGTTAAATTTACAAATCTTACAGTACAGATCAAAAGTGTAGGCCCTAAAAAAATAAGATTTGTATTTAACTTGAAAATAAAAGATTAAATTTTGATATATAAATTTCTTAAAAATTGGAATTTTAATATAATTAATATTTTAAGAACTCGGCTAATAAGACATCAAATGTGTGTTATAAATATAAATAGCATTAATATATTTTTATTGATAGTCTTCATGATAGATATTAGTTATTATGATTTACCTTTTGCTTTCATGTGTCGTTCAGTGTAAATGAATGTTAAAATATTTCTTGTCTTTATTTTTCAAATATCCAGAAATTACATGTATTATTTTTACTAAAAATTTAATAAATATTACCTTAAAATCTTAGACTTTACTACTGTGTATATTTGTTACATTTTTCAGCATATTAATACTTTAAAAATATTGTTTACAACTATAACAGCAAAATATTATAATGTCGACATGGGTCAATTATAATTCATTTTATAATTGGACATATGAATAAACTTTATTAAAGAAAGGAAATGAGCAAATGGAGTTCATTTTCGAAATGCATTTTTTTTTTTTTTTTAGTTTCCAGTTAACCTCTTTTATCATGAACTTTTCATTTATCTGTATATCCTCCAAATTCTTTAAACTGAAAGTAGTAAATCTAACACAGACCAGTGGACAGAATCCAGAGTCTAGAAGTAAACCCATGTTTCTATGGGCAAATAATTTTTGACAAAAGAGCCAAAAACATACAGTGGAGAAAAGAAAGCCTTGTCAATAAATGGTGCTGGAAAAACTGGAAAGCCAACTACAAAAGAATGAAACTAGACTGTTGTCTATCACCACACACCAAAATTAACTCAAAATGGATTATGGACCTGAATATAAACCTGAAACAATAAATTGCATAGAAGAAAACATAGGAACTAAACTCAGGGACCTTGGATTTAAAGAAGATTTTATGAATTTGACCTCAAAAGCAAGAGAAGTAAAAGCAAAAATAAATGAATGGAACTACATCAAACTAAAATGCTTCTGTTCAGCAAAAGAAATCGTCAACAAGGTAAAGAGACAACCAACTGAATGGGAAAATATATTTGCAAACAACGTCTCTGATAAGGGCCTCATATCCAAAATATACAAAGAACTCATACAACTCAATAACAAAAAACAAACAACCCAATCAAAAAATGGACAGAGGACCAGAACAGACACTTCTCCCAAGAAGACATATAAATGACTAACAAATATAGAAAGATGCATTATTCATAATGACCAACACATGGAAGCAATCGAAGTATCCTATGATAGATGATTGACTAAAAAAGCTGTGGTACATATATACAATGGAATATTACTCAGCCATAAGAAGAGATGAAATACTGTCATTTGCGACAACATGGATGGACCTCGAGATAATCATGCTAAGTGAAATAAGCTAAACAGAAAAAGTTGAAAACTACATGATATCACTTATATGTGAGATATAAACCTAAAAATAATAAATGAACAGGACAAACAGACCCATGGACGTGGACAGTAGATTAGTGGTTACCAGAAGGAAGGGGGTAGGGGAGAAGAGGGAGGTGGATGGGGTTAAAGGGGTCCAATATGTGGTGATAGAAAGAAATCTATGAGCGGTAAACACACTACATAATATATATTATATAGTATATAATATAATGTAATATAATATATATGTGTGTATGTATGTGTATGTGTATATATATATATGTGTGTGTATATATATATATATGCGCCTTACTTTTAAATTGTACACCTGAAACTTACTAGATTTTGTTAACCATTGCACAATAAATAAATAAATAAAAAGTAAGTCTATCAATTTCAGTTGATGCAGCTAATTTACAATTAAACAGCAATTGAGTAATACTGATTAAGGTCACTATTGCTATAGCAGGCAGTGAGGGGAAAACTGATAGAGTCTTTGTCTTCCTTTTTTCATTTCACATCGAAAATAATTATTTCTTTGTTCATCTCCTCTTTACCCTTTGTTGATACCCAAGAAGTCATTCTCTAATTAATGAACTGGCTTCAAGTTCTTTAACGATTTAGACACAATTGCTGGGAAATCCATATATCATCCCCTAGAATATAAATGGTCTAATTTAATTAAACTTCTTTCAATATTTCTCTAAGAGTACATTAAAAATTTTAGGCCTAGAGCCACATCAAAGATAAGTTTTTTTCTTTATTTCTGTTTATAATTCTGACAGATCACTTAATATGTATTTTTCAGTGTTTTGATTTCTTTTGGCTTTTGTCAATAGACCTAGGATTCTTTGGCTGTAGAAGTATTTCTCTGACGATGATGTCTCCATTAACTGGTTTATCAGCTTCCTATGTCCTAGATTAATTGAGTAGATCACATGGTTTTAATATGGTGAACAGTGTACCTTTAGTCATTAAAAACCATATTTTCTTTATTATTTTAGGTAACAGCATGGCTATGTTGCCTCAGTAGAGACAATAGGGCTCAAGGAAACTAAGCAATAGAATGTGAGTGAATGCACTGATGGAAACCCATCTCCCTTCCTGCAAAACCAACAAACCTGAAGATTCTTCTACTAATGAAGATCTGATCATATCATCTGGAAGTACTTAGCAATTTATTAAAAATTAAACAATGAAATCATCACTTGTGATTACTTGAAACTTTAAGAACTCTTGGTTATTGTGTCTAGTGTAGTTCATATCTGATTTACTGTGTGATCTTGGAAAAATATTTAATCTTCCTAAGCTTCAGGTTTCCCAGTTGTAGAATAAAAATAATAACATCCACTGGATTAAAATAGATATACAGAGAGATGCATAGTGGGTGACAGAGAGAGAAGACTTTCTGTATTTCTTATAGCACCCTGAAACTTGTTTTCCTTCTTAAAGACCAGCTGCATACTTTCCCTTCAATTCTTTAAAATGCCTTTACAAAAATAGTAATAGCAATCATAATAACTTAAACAGTGACATAGCGCTAACACATGTAAGCTCTGTTCTAAATATTTTTTTAAAAACAAGTCATTTAATGGTCATAATAACGTTAAGAAATAGATAATATAATTATTTTTATTCTACAAAGAAATTGGAGCACAGAGTGGTTAAGTAGCTTCTGTGAAGTCATATGGAAAATAAATGGTAGAGTTAGGACTTGATTCAGCTCTTAACCATGTAAACACATTTCAATACTGATATCCTTTCTATACATCATTTGTGACCAATCTTACTTGAATTTGGTTTGTGACACTTGCAACCAAAATTCTCCTAACATGTACCTCACACGCAATATTTAAAATTCCTTCAAAAAATGACAGGAGTGATCATAGCAGCAGCAATCCTTCTAGCACTGCTGATGTTAATAATGATTACTATGATTTTTATAATTAAAACTGAGTCATTTATATATGTCCACATTCAAGATACTCTGAATTGCTTATCAGCAAGATTTTATTATGTAAATTTAAAGTGGAATTGAGTGATAAACCAACTACTGTACAACAACAAAGAAAAGACAGATATAAATTAATTCAATAAACTGCATTTAGATATGCTTGTATATATAAACGAAAGTAAGATTGAATCTTATGAAAAATTGTCCACCTGTAGTCAGTATAAAAATCGAATCAACTAACTTTTAAATTTAAAACTGTTTTCAATAAGCAATTTTGCATAGTTTTTATTTCCTCTTTATGTTTTTCTTAAATTAATGCAGAAATTTTTATACTTAAGGAGAAATGTACTATAAATTGTTGCCCTAAAAGTGACAACACATTTGCAAGTTATTAATGTGCTTATTAGAAAAACATTCTATATTTCCTTTGAAAATATCGTAATACTTTTTTCTTGTTAAGAAAATTCTCAACCTTTTGCCTTAAGCGTTGCTTTTCTGGGTGATATAATTCCAAAGAGCATTGGTGATGAACAATTTTAATAGAATATAAAAATACCTTTTTAAAGGATACACTACAATAGAAATAATTTATTTTCTAACAGACAATATTTCTTCTCTGCCTCCTTGTTTTTTTCTTCAAGATCAAGCCTCGTGATAAAAAAAAAAAAAAAAGGCAAAACTCACTTTGCCTTTGATACTCTCCATTTATAGTCACGTAGAGTTTTCTGGTAATTCAGTCAGAGTTCCAGATAGATTGCCAGATAAAAGCCAAGAAAAGGTTAGCATACAAATGTGTATAAACACACGAAAACACTAAAAAGTTAGAGATATCTGGGAGATAAGAATTTTGAATCACTTTTATTGTTTTCTTTATTCTCATCCCTCTTTAAAATATTGGATTATTAAGATTTCTGGGGATATGAAGGTGAGTTATTTACAGCCATGTCAAAATAGAAAACATGAATTATGACATGATGCACTTTCAAACATTACATAATCAAGCCAAAGTAAATATTCTTTATGAAGCTGAGAAAAAAATAGAGTATATTTGTAAATTGAAGTATATTTGCATTCAAACACAATATTATAGTCATTTTTATCAAACATCAATGAGAATTTCTTCCCTCTACCTTTACTATTTTACTTTCCCTTTATAAGCTGTATTCATTTTTTAATAATATCTATTATTTATCTTCTATCATCTATCTATCTATTGATTGATCAATCTATTCATTTATCTATCTACCTATTTATCTATCAAGTATCTATCATCTTTTTAATATTTTGTTGTAATGGTATCTATCTGATAGACTATGCAAAAGACCTTCAGTCTTTAAATAATTCTTTTAAAATTAAAGTGGACTGAACAATTAGGAGAATTTTAGGCCATCTTGAACAAAGGTTTTAATACACATTTAAATAATGACACTCTTTACAGATTATAGCTATGTAATCTTCAACCACTATTTCAATATTTAAAATTTTGTCTATATTTTGTAATACTTCTGGGGCTTTTGTAAAAACCAGAAGTTTTTAGAAAATCAGAATTTTAAAGTAAAAACCAGAATTTTAAAGAAAATCAAGCTATTAAATAGCTGTATAAGTGAAACCAATGTCTGGGTAGATATCTTCAAACCATCTCACTTCTTCAAGTGTTATCAATTAAAGGGATCACAAGCAGAAAACATTAGCAGGATAAATAACAGTTACATTTTTAAAAAGTTTTCTAGTAGAGTAGGGATCTATATTTATACAGAAATTTTTACCTGTTAAAGTCATAATAATATCAAATTTTGTAATAATTGGAGGTGAAGGAGGGTGAGTCAGACTTTGTGGCTAATGAAATTTGATCACATAAACCTGTTGCAAAATACAAGCCATGGAGTATCCATGTAAGTAACTTATTCTCTTTATCTGCTCCTTATTGTGAATCATAAAGACATCATGACTACTCAGTATTTATTGGTCTGGCCAAGTATATAGTAACCAAATTTTAACTTGTTTTTATACATGCTATTTTTGACAAAGAGAAGACAATTTGTCAAATTATATAGTTAACTCTGTTGTACTCCTTGAAAAGATGTTAATAATCGATATTATGTTTAAGAAAGGAAAAAAAAAAACTTAGAGCAGAAAATTATGTGAATGGAACCCAGTTGAGCCACTCATTATTTGAATAATCTCACAGAGAACGTTTCCAACATATGTGGAGACCTGCAGAAAAAAATATATAGAATTTTAGTTACCCAGAGCTATGAAAGGGAGCTTCATTAAGGATGAGGTTTAAGGTGAAGGTGATAAAGATACTCTAAACATGAGTGAAATTTATACCTAAACCCAGTAGAACAGTCATGAGAACTGATTATTTGTGTATTCGTAGTTTTGAGTCACTCCATAGTGGAATTACCCTCAGGGTGTACATTTAATGATATTTTTGTAATAGGTGACTGATTCTTCTCTGCTGGAAAAGACATTATACAAGGAGGATATTGAACATAACATCAAGTAAGAGAAGAAATTTTAATTCCTGAGTAATGGTAATGGAAAATTATTTAAGCAACAATTAAACTTTCAGAGACTCTCCTGTTTGCAGAACTACTGCCTTAGGCCACATTTATTTACAGAGGCTATGGTGGCAAATTAATAGAGAGCAATGCCCCATTTATTCTACATTGCTGGATAATGAGGTGTTCCAGCAAAGAGAATTTTCCCAGTGAAATTTATCCCTTCAAAAACACAGTTTAACGAAAGACACTTCCTATCCTTATGGCCTTCTACCTGCACTTAGGTCTCTAATACTCAGATATTTATCAGCAAATGTGAAAAATTACTTTCTACTCCAAAGTAAATGGTCCTTTGAAAATTTTCTAAATAATATTATATTTACTTTTTTCTTTAAATGGAGTGCATGATCTCTAGAGAATTCAAAAGTATTAGTGTCATAATTATTGTTTTCTATTTTTAATCTAGATAACACCCACACACAAATAAAGATGTTACTAAGTTTTCCTCTTATTGAATTTTTTTTTTTTTTTTGAGGGCACTGGAGAATCAGCTACCTAACCATTGAGCTGTCCTTCGAGCTATTTATAGAGATCATCTCTCTATGTGAACCTAAAAATGTAAAGCTGGAGAGACTTTCTGGTTTCCTTAATCCATTTTAGGATGAGGAAACTAAACACCAGAGGGATGAAATTCTTGCCCACCCATCACATGTCAGTGTCACTACTATATCCTACTTTAGGAATTAGAAAACCATGTCCCACAGATCAAATTTTACTATTCTCCTGTTCTAGTAAATGAAGTTTTATTGGAACACAGCCTTGTCTATTAGTTTATATATTCTCAATGACTGTTTTCATGCTACAACAGTGGAATTGATTAGTTGTGACAGAAACCAGAGACAGAGACATCTGGTCCACAAGATCTAAAATACTTATTATCTGTCCCTTTACAGAAAATGGTTACTGACTCTTGCCTTAAATCAGCCCATTCACTGTCTAATACTTTTCTCTTTCTTCTCTGGTAAACATTATTTCTTTGCAATATTCACCTCATACCTAGAAACAAGTAATATGTAGAGACCTAGAGGTCCTGATGAGGAGACTTATGTGTTAATGCTCTATCTAAACAACATCTGCTTTTGTTGGGCAAAAAATCTGAAGACCACACTACTTTAAACCACACTACTTTTAGGCCATGCTACTTTTAAAATAATGCTAAGTCACCTTGTTCCACTCCAAATGAATGAGGTGAGAAGGATACAGAAAGTATATCTCCCTTTAATCTTCTTCCTACAGTACTGTTTTAGATCATTTAGTCTACTGGAGGAAGAAAATATATGGGTTACTTACTAACAAACCTTGCTACATTGTTATAACAAAAAGAAACTTGATAATAATTTTTGTTGTGTGATATATGTTTGTGAGAGTAAATATAAATTGCACCTTCTTTAGAATTGAAAACTAATATGAATTCACCTGTGACTAAGAATTAGGGGATATCTTACTCATAAGTAAGTGCCCCTCCCCCACCTCACAGGACAAGCCATCTGTACAGAAGCCTGGATAATGAGGAAACTCTTGCTAAAATTCAAAGCACTTCAGACAAGATTTTTCATGCACAAAACACTGCTTTTAATTGGTTCTTAACTAAATTAATTAAGCTAGTATGACTCACTCTTCACTCACAACTCAACTTGGAAAACACAAAGGAATGTGGCTGGGATAACAAAAGCTAAGAGCCCTGAATTACTCCTGATTTTCATATTAACAAGTGAGTTCAGCCTAGAGAGAAAAGGTTAATTTGTTTTTTAATAGGCTTTTGAAAGACGTGATCGGGTCTAGTGTGATAATTTATGGTTAATCATATGTTTAGAGGCAAAAGGGATTAATCTTTTAATATTAGAGCCATTTTGTATAACGTAAAACAAAGTTTTCTTCATAGTAACTTTAAAAGTCTTGTAGGACTTCCTTTCTGAGCAAAGGTGGCAAATTAACAACAAAAAGTATGAGATTTTGTTTGAGTAGCAGCACAGTATGAAGAAGAGAGTGACAGAAGCACTCCCTGAACAAATGTATTCACAATCTATTGCCTTCTTCATTTTGCTGTAACTCATGACGAGCAAGAGCCGTGTTCTGGACCTTTACAAGTCAAGAGAAAACAGTCTCTCTCAGTCCTTTTAATAAATCATTACTCTCAAAAATATAACTCCTTGGGCAGAAGTTTGCTAAACTCAATGAGTTACTTTATCACATTGGTATTTTTCAAAGAGTAAACACAAAGAGAGACATTAGCTTGGAAAAACAGCATATGACAATATAAGTCTACAAACTGTATTGAAGTTTATTATGGGTTGACTTGTGTCCCTCCCCCCACCCCACCCCCCCAAAAAAGAGATATTAAAGTCCTAACTCCCAGTACCTAAGAATGTGACCTTATTTGAAAAGATAGTCTTTACATAGGGGTAAGGTTAAAGTTAAAATGAGGTCAATATGGTGAGCCCTAATCCAATATTTTCATAAAAGGGAAACTTGAAGAGAATGAAGATGCACAAGTTGAAGACAGCCATGTGACTGGAGCGAGGCAGAAGCCAAGGAATTCTGAGGATTGCTGGCAAGCATCAGAAGCTAAAAGAGGCAAGGAAGGATTTTTCCCTAGAGCCATTAGAGAAATTATAACCCTGACAGCATCTTGATTTCAGACTTCAACCCTCCAGAACTGTGAAGCAACAATTGTGGTTTTAAGCCCCTCAGGTTTCGGAGCTTTGTTACAGCAGCCCTAGGAAACTGATACAGGACATTAGGCAGAATTATTATCTTCCATGGCTGAAGGTACTTCAGGAAGAGATTAAGAAAGGTAGATAGAAATAAACACTGTCATATTGTGTGAGATACTCATATTTTAGTATTTAAAAATTAATCTGATGTGGCTGGAGCAATAGCACAATTGCAGAAATGGGAAACCATCCCATTTTGTGTATCCTCTAACCTTGATCAGACTTCATGAAATCTAACACCTTTTGTAGTGTTTCTGCCATAAAGCCATGCATCTCTTCTGAGCAGATGGAGTACATGAAAACTCAGATATAATGCTGTCTTTTTCTCTTGTAAATGATAATACTTAACCGATTGATGCATGAATAGAAATAATGTAAGAATCTAATCATAAATATTCAATTCAAAGATCTTCTAGATATAAATTGTATCTTAGAGAAACAATATTAGGATAAATTATTCTTTGTTGATAGATACTTTATAGATGGAAATGAATCTTTAAACTTATTCTGTCCAACCTCTTGCTCAACACTGCAGGGCTTTTAAGCAATGGAAATGTAACTTGTATGGCAACCAGTGCTCTGGCACTTCTCTTAGCACTGCTGGGATCACTGGGCTGCACCTGTACTCTTAGCTCCATCCACAGTCTGAGGATAACTGATCTCCTAGGTTTCACCCTCTCACACAACTGGGCCCAGGTTCATACCCTGACCTGGTTTAGATTGCACATTCTTGGTTCCATAAAATTTCTTTTATTTTCTACTCATTTAATTGTGAATGAGTCTTCAACCAAATCAATGACATAAATAATAAGCAGGAGCCAAAACCTTTTCCTTTAGCTACTGTGTTTCTTATCAAATCCTGACCATCCAGTTCACATACCAGTTTCAAGTTACCTCCACCACCATAAGTGAAAAAAAATTGTTTATCCTCAGTGTCAAATTAATCTCTGATCTGCTGCAAACTTTAACTGATTTTCTCTACCTCCATCTCACTTCTAAAAAAGTGTACTTAAGATCCCAGTTTTCTTAGTTGTAATCTCACCTTTATATTCTTTCATTATGTCTTTTTTTTTTCCTGAAAACTTCCTACCTTCTCTCTTTAGGTCTATATACTCACTAATTAAATTATATTATATCCATTTTGATAATAAAAGAAAGAGCACAGATTTCATCCTGGTAGGGCTAACCACTAACTTCATTTAATTCCAAGATCTGAGACTGAAGACTTGTTAACTGCATTTGTACACAGGACTCAGCTAAATGTCTGCTATGACTTTGTATTATTCAAGTATCTAACCTAGAAATAACACATATAAGAGATATCTTTGGTAGAAAATCATTTACTCATTTAAAGCAAGGGAGGAACTTTTGAGAGAAGGACATGAAATAGAGGGAAGGAGATACTAAGATATTTAACTCCTCTAAATCAACCTGAGATATCAACAAGATGACAAATAAAACTGCCAGAACATCTTTGTATCTACATTTTCAGAGCAGGTAGATAGTTATATTTAGGCATACTTTTAAATCTTTGAATGTATTTAAAAGATATTATGAAAATATTTAAATATATAGACATATAAATTCATAATTTTTAAAGCACTTTAATAAGTTTATCTGTTTCTTGCATCTAATCTGAAAACTGTCAGATGGAAAAATTGTGGTTCTTAGAGAATAATAACATTTTTAAAGTCACACAGAGCCAGAGACTAATGAAATCAAGATTAAAAAACAAGACATCTATTGACTCAATATAACACTCATACAGTGCCTAGTCTATGCTAGACTTATGCTTGAAGACCAAGAATTTTCTTGTTATATTGCTATGTCTTTGAAACATGGTATAAATGGATAGAATAGAAAGATGGTCATATGAAAGTCATTGTTGTTGTTAGCTCTTTCATAATAGTCTCATAAATTTTTGTTTAGGCATTAGAAATGTTTGAAGTTCAAAATATATAACCCAATATCATTAAATTATAATTTTTAAATGACGCTGAACTTTTAATGTATTTGTGCTGTGGAATTATTGTATCTTCTCTAGGTTAACTTTAATTTATGTATAGATATCATTAAACATAAACAACATTATTCCTAAAATAACTTTAACTTAACAAATATATCTATACTCTTCTAGTAGAATCTATAGTTACACTCATAATTAGATTTTACAACCCAAAGTAAAGCATTTTGTTTTGTTTTATGTAAACAATGAAGAAATATCATATCAATAACTTTCTTATTACTTATGTTAAAAATAATCACTTGCTTGTTTTCTATGATCCAAATAGAAGGCATAGCTATAGAATTTCTTAAAATGAAATAAAGTATTTTGCTTGTTAAAATCTAAATGAATATAGTGGGGGCATTTAATATGGCTTTGTAAATTGCCTTAATCAGGAAATTTAAAAAAAATGTCAACTCTAGGTATTCAGAATTCTGTTACAACAAAGCCAACTTTCCTTGCTACTCAGTGTTCCCTGTCTTGTTTTCCTATTTACACAAACTCTGTCCTACAGACATCCAAGTGCTTTTAATAATGTCAGTTTTAACAGTACATGGATATTTATTTTTATTAATCCATTCTTTCATTCCAATCTCCAGTTCACTCACTAAACTGTTGCCTTTTTAATTCTTAGTATTCTGGCTCCATAAACTCAGAGTCTGTGATAGCTTTCAGTACCATGCTGCAATCCAGGAGTGTGGCTTTGAAATTTTCAGGCTCCCTGATGATAATGTAATGCATAAGGACATCGGAATGTTGAAGGCAGGACTTACTGGGGAGTTATACCCTCACAGATTCACCATGATCCAGCCGTGCTGATTCAGATGCTCTCTTTTGTCAGCATATCCAAGTGTGATTATTCTTTGACTCTCAGTGATCATACTTAAAAGAGATTGATATATAAGCCAGAATGCTAATAATTTACAACTGGGTAGGAGAACTTGGCATCTTCTCACCATAGCACTTTCGAAGTAAGTAGGTTTGTTCAGATAAATAAATAAAGATCAGAAGGTTACCTGGTGAATACTGTGTTATAGAAAAAGAATTCACTACTTTAAGAGAATTTCTGTATCCTAACTGAAAACAACTTGCTTCCACTGCAGAGAAAGTTCAGTTTAAAGAAAAGAGATCAATCATTAAGAATATGACCTTCCCTTAAGAATGCCAAGAAAATGAATAAAACTCTAAATTATTATACTTCAATACTCTACTTTTTTTTTTGCATTTTACATCGTATCCTTTTTTCTTTTATTTCAAAATAATATAATATTTTTTGGTTGTCTAGATTTTTAAAGTTATAGTAGGAAAACATTAATTTTAAAAAGAAGTTTTGTCTAAATAGTATGAATTTCATCTATGGTTTCTCAAACACCTATTTCTAAACATCATTTCATTTGTTTATTTACCCTTTTATATTCATTCATTCAAAGATAGCATAATGTGTCTTGTTAGCTTTAATCAAATAATATATATTTCTTCTCTCTGAACTTTTATTCAATTAGTTCCTTCAATAACTTTCTTAAATAATTATTAGACTTATTTTTGTACAAGTTTGGACTTTCATTCTTCATAGTCTATTCTGGCCTGGATTAGTTTCAATATTCTAAAGAATCACTGAGTTTATTCTAGGTCCCTTTTCTAAATTTTTATACCATGTGGATGTTTCTAGAAATCTGAGTTCTCAGTTGCCTATCATTTAGAGCAGAAAAAACTGAATGCTTAAGTAAACCATCAGAGCTGCTCTAATAGGGAATTGGTATTGTCTACTAACTCTGTTTCTAGAGTTAAGCCAAAGGGATCAATAATATGATGGGATTAATCAGCTTTGAAGCATGAGCTAAATATTCTAAAACATAACAGCATATATCCCTATAAAAACCACAGAGAATTTGTTTTCTCAAGAATACAGAAACTGGTTATTCTCCTAATCTTCCTATAATTTAGTTCTTCTAATTGTGACTTGTTTTAGGTATTGTATTTGTTTTATTTTAATTTATTTTTTCAGGAAAATAGAACATATCAAACTTAATTTTGTCTCTCAAAGTCATATTAATTCTTCATAGATCTGAAAAAGGGCATATTTGACCAGTTTTGCACAACTGTTTCAAATAAGATTGTCACAAAGTCAAATAAAAGCTCTCTCTTGACCGTGATATTGTTGCAAGCAGATCATTTCTCCCTTCGGAAGTGTTAGAGTATGATTGCTTTCTCTCCTTAGTCTGAAAGTTGAGTCTTTGTACTTTCTAAGCCAAGGGAAAGAACCAGACACACTACTGAAAAAATTAAGGTTGGCTTAAATATTAATAGGCATCTTCAAGATAAATCTTGAATTACTCTACAGAATGAGATCTAGACTTATGATCATCCACCAACATAGGGGTCTAACTAATATGGTGGTAGGTGTCAACCATAGATTCTTAAGGAGGTTATTATAATAATGGAATCATAAGGGATATAACAACAAATAATTAATCTGATTATATTGAGATTATATTTTCTAAAAATAACTAATACATAAAACAATTATATTAAATGATAAGTGTGAGATGTGGTGTTTAGGTGTGTTTTGTCTTTTTACACAAATTCATTTACTTATTAATAAAGATAAATTTAAGAAACAATCAGCACTACAAAAACATTACTAACCTGTAATAATTAGAACCTTAAGCACATTAAAATGTGATTGAATTTAGAAAATTTTATTTATATACTTATTTTTTATTAATTTTATTTATTATTATTTTTTATTTTTTTTTAAGCTAGACAACCCCTGGTTGACCTCACAGATTACAACAACCTTGTCAGCTTATAATCCTTTATTTTTTATTTTTTATGCCTACAGCACCTTGTCTTTCTCAGTGGTCTCCCACCCAAGTACTAAACAGGCCCGACCCTGCTTAGCTTCTGAGATCAGACGGGATCGGGCTTGTTCAGGGTGGCATGGTCGTAAACTATACTTAGTTTTTTAGAAATACATCTATTTTTAAATATGATTTACAAATGACTAGAAAACTGTTTGACTGTGACAGTTCTGGTCTAGTTATCCTTACAATCGTACAAACCTCTGATTCTTACACAACAATTAATCATGTATTTTTGTTTGGTTTATATCTTTGGGGAAAGCATTGGTATTTGTAATTATAATTATCAAAAAAATTATAAATGACAAATATTACAAAAAGATAAATACCATTTAGGCTTCCAAATTCTTGTGAAATATTTTTGTCCCAATTTGTACTAGTCCTAAAGTTTACATGTCTGGTAGAGAAAACCTGTCTACTGCACCTACCTCAAGAAAGATAATAGAATTATGATTAGATTTTACTAGTGCACGTCACTTATGCCCCAGACAAATTAGCAGAAGATATGAAGCACTCCTCTTCTAAATACTCTCTGATTCGTGTCAGCAGTGGGTGCCAGAGCACTCCTTTGTGTGTGCCCACAAGAATAAATAATGGCAGAGCACTCGGATGTTTAAAGGAAGAAACTGATCTCAGCAGTAAGAAAGATAAATTTAGCAAGTATATTTTATTTCGATTGCCATAACCTTTAAAGAGGGAGTAGAGAAGATGGCAATTTCGCTTCTTAGTTTTTGAAACTTCTTTCTAATTAAAGTCTCCAAACCAAAACTGCCGGAGCCAGCCGGTCGGAGTCAAACAGTCCTGAGTGGGGGAGCGAGGGTTAGGAAAAAAGACAGAGAAGAGAGAAAGATCTTGGGAGGGCATACAGTCAAAACTGCAGCCTCGAGTTTATTTAGCACCGTATACTTATACAGCTTGAGTACGTGACAAACTGCTAGTAACAAAGTAACCAACTGCTCGAAACAAAACCACAAGTATCCAGAAACAATAGCTGTGATTAACATGGATTAACATAAGGCCAAGAGAAACCTCCTCCCTTGGAATTTCAGGAACTGATGCTTCTCCTCCCTTGGAATTTCGGGAACTGATATTTATCCTCCCTTCGGGGTTCCAGGAACTGATAATTCCTTACAAAGGGCTCCCAACACGAAACATTCGTGGTCTAGTCAACATTCATCGACTGTTTACTATGTGTCCAACACTGGCCAATGCACTGATGATAAAATGGTAGGTAAAAACAGCCACATTTAAAATAAAATCTAAATTTCTCAAAAGCATTGCATCTATGAATTGATTTTAGTATTTTTAGGGAATTACTTAACTACTAGGCTATCTAATTTTGATATTAAAAAGTCCCCAGTTCAGGATTTGTAAAGCCTAAGATTTATGAATAAAAATAAATAATATTAAATGTTTTATGCCCTTAGTTTTTATATATATATACATACATATATACTATACACATATGTTATATGCATATATTATGTAATGTTACATATCATATGTTAGTAATTAATATTAATGTAATATAGATGATATATAAAAATATAAAATATAAGCATTTAATGGGACTTTAAATTGTATTCTTTAAAGTGTTCATAAAATGTAAGAAAATGTAATCTTGTGTCTAATTGTGACAATATTGTATAATAGTAAAAAAATTCTAGGTTCAAATTTTGCCATTTACTAGGTCACAGATTTATTCCATTTAGTATAGAATCCAGGTACAGATTATATGAATGGATAAATAAGTAATTGTTTAACATTACTCATTCAGTAAATACTTATTGCACTTACCCAATAAACTCAACGGAGGGAGATTTATTTTTTAAAAAGGGGGGCAGAACCCTTATAAAAGTGTGTGAAAGTGAAGCTGAGGTAGTTTGTCAGTATAAACTTGTTAAATAGCTAAAGAGCCTGTGTAATGGGGGTGCACAGGAAGCATGAGTCCATGTTTGTGTTCAGCAAAAGAAGCTTTCACTCTAAACTCAGTCTGAAAAAAGGTATTCTTTGTGTAAAAAGCTGGCAAGAGATATCCCTCCCTCAACAGTAGTAAAAGCAGACCATAGAGGCAGTAAGAGACAGTGGAGCAGTGGAAAGATGAAAGTGGAGACAAACTCTTCTTCAGTGGAAGTAACTAATGGTATTTGTTTTGCTGAATGTATTAAAGCTAGGCTAGACCTCCCCAAAGAGTTAATAATAGTCTGTGCCTAATATAAATGTTGAACAATTGTATAAACACAGGCTGAGGACTTTCTGCTAATATTAAAGGAAAGCATCAGTGTCATTATTCTGGGAGAATGGAAACGAGATGCTACAACAACATAGCATAATTTATGTTACTTACAACCTATTAAGCTATATAATATTCTCACATCATAGGATGGTTCAATCATTTTCATAAATACTTTTATTATATTTATAAGCACATCTTTTAAATGACTTTGATTAGTTTTCACTGTCATCCCAGGAGTCTATGTTGTAGAAAACAAGCAACATCAGGTAAGTACAAGTATTTGCATATGTGTATGCAGGTTGTGTCAAACAAATGAACCTAGAAACATTGAATGATCATCTGTAAGAATAGAAGAAATAAATTAGGATGTATTCATTGCACTACTATTATGCACCCATTTAAAAAAACAAATTGAAGTAATATTAGTATAGAAGTATTAACTAGGAAGTATTTATAGGTAAAAAAGCAAGGTGCAGGAGAGTGTAATAGGTACATTTTTTGTAAAGTACTTAATGAGCCCTAAACCATTTGTTTTATATGGGTTTGTATGCACACATTTATAAAAGATCTGTATAATTATGTAAGCATGAAGGAAATAGAAAAGAGTACTAGGTTAACACATTCTTAGAAGGGACAGAATGTTGCTGTTTTGAAGCTAAATGACAATGAAAGCAAAGTCAAAAGAAGAAATAATAGAAAAATGATTATTAAAAAAGTACAAATATTATAACATTGTTTATATATTTATGCATTATTATACGTGATGGAAATAGTAAATGACACCTACACAGATCCTTTTTCAGTTCTTGAAACTGAGCTTCACTACAAAAAATGTCAATTCAATTGCTTTCATATACCCTACAGTGTCTGCAAGTCTAAAACTTAATTTGGGATTATTTTCAAAAATAATTTTGACATTATGATACTACACAGAAAAACAATAATATATTCAGATAAATATTTGCACATAAATTATCTTAATATTTCCTAAGTTTCTAAAACATATTTTAAAATTAAAATGTGCTATTTTTAATGGTCAAATATTAAATACAATAAAAGGATTTTATCAGTATTACTATTTAGCATCTGGCTGCATTTGGTAACTTTTAAAATAATTTAGTTTTGTAATGTAGAATAGACTGTACATATGGTTTTATTCTTGTAGTTTATTTCCTGGTTAAAGTTTAGGGTAAGTGAAGCAAAGATGCATAATTTCATATATATTGCATGAAAATAAGATTTTAAGATGATGAATTATTAAAGAATGGGAGTGCAGTTATTTTTTTCCTGGAAGTCCTTTGATATTTTACTTTAGTAGAATAAAGTAGATAAGTAGATGAAGTATTGGTAATTGACATATTATTTATATAAATAATTTTTAAGAGTTTGAACAATTTCTTAACTCCTGAAAAACATAAATATTCTATGACATGTTGAATAATTAACTATTTTTTTTTCCTTCTGTGAAAAATACATTTTGGCTAAACTCTAGAGATTAAAAATTTTCAATGTCCAAATTAAGTTCAATTGTATTTGCAGACTTACGCTACTGTAAGAGTAAAAATTGTAGCTTTCTCTAAACTAATATACATCCTAGAAAAAAAACCCAGATATTTGGACTATCAACAAAATGTAAATTCTGAATATTAACATATACTGACCAGGACTCAAGAAAAGGAAATAAGAAAGCTGAATTTTTAATAATACTTTACATTTTCAATCAATCTTCATCCAGTTTTTTTTTTTTTTAAGTACAGTTGGCACACAATAGTATATTAATTTCAGGTGTACTATAGTGATTTAACATTTATGTATCTTACAATATGATCACTACACTAAGCTAGTAACCATCTAATACCATACAATGTTATCATGATATTATTGACTATATTCCCCTTCACCTTTTTCAATTACTCCTCACCCCTCCCCTCTGGCAGTCATCAGTTCGATCTCTGTTTTTGTGAGTCTATTTTTTTGTTTTGTTTTATTTGTTTGTTTGCTTATTTAGACTCCACATACAAGTAAAAACATATGGTATTTGTCTTTTTCTGTGTGACTTATTTCACTTAGCATAATATCCTCTAGGTCCATCCATGTTGTTGCAAATGGCAAGAGTTTATTCTTTTTTACTGCTGTGTAATATTCCATTATGGATATATGTGTATGTATATATGTGTGTGTGTGTGCGTGTGTGTGTGTGTGTGTGTGTGTGTGTATGTGTGTGTACATACATATCCTACATCTTTACCCTTTTATCTATTTATATACTCCAGGTTGTGGCCATACCTTGGCTGTTATAAATAAATAATGCTGCAGTGAATTTAGGGGTGCATATATCTTTTTAAAATAGTATTTTTTTTTTTCTTTTTTGGATAATGCTGAGAAGTGGAATTACTGGGTCAAATGGTAGTTCTATTTGCTGTTTTCTGAGGAATCTTTATGTCGTTTTCCAGAGTGGCTGCTCCAGTTCACACCCCCACCAACTGCACAAGGGTTCCCTTTTCTCCATTTTCTCTGCGACATTTGTTATTTTTAACTTTTGATAATAGCCATTCTGACAGGTATGAGGTTGTATCTCATTTTGGTTTTGATTTGCATTTCTCTGATGATTAGTGACACATCATCTTTTTATATGTCTGTTGGCCATTAGTATGTCATCTTTGGAGAAATGCCTATTCATGTTCTCTGCCTACTTTTTGATCAGAATTTTTTTTTTTTTGTTATCGAGTTGTATGAGTTCCTCATATATTCTGGATATTAACTCCTTAACAGATATATCATGTGCAAATAAATATATTCTCTCATTCAATGGATTATCTTTCATTTTTTTCCTAAGTATTTAATTCCCTGAACTTTGAAGAACTTAATAATAGCTAACATTTATTGAATGTCAGTTATCACTCTTGGTAATTTGTATGTGTGAATATATTTAACCCTTAAAAGAATTCTGTGAAATAAGAGCTATTAATATAAATGTTTACGGATGTGGAAACCCAGGCATCAAAAGATTAAATACATTGTTAAGAAATTCAGTGCTTATAAAGTTTAAGTTATACTAGATGAATAAGTTCTAGAGATCTGCGGTGAACCATTGTGTTTATAGTTAACAGTACAGTAATGTACACTTTAAAATTTGTTAAGAGGTTAAGTATCATGTTTTGATCTCACCAAAAAAAAAAAAAAAAAAAAAGAGATATAAGGAAACTCTAGGAGGTGTTGGATATGTCTATAACCTTGACTGGGGTGATAGTATCACATGGGTGCATATGTTCAAAATCAGCAAATTGTTCACATTAAATATGCAAAATTCTTTGTATATCAATAATACCTTCATAAAGCTATTAAAAAATGTGTTTAGTTCAGTCAACCGGGATATGTAGTGCTGAGCTTAAAAAGAGTCTGATCATGCTCTTAACCATTACACTAAGCTTTCTCAACTTCAGCACTAATGACATTTTGAATCAAATATTTTTTTGTCATAGGGAAACTTTCTGTGCATTGTAGTATGTTTAGCAGCATTCTTGTCATATATTCACTAGATGTCACCATATAAATCATTACAATTGGCAGTGTCTCCAGATATTCCCAAACGTCCCTGGTAACAAATATCTCAGTTGAGAAACACTGGGTTAAATTTATCAAAACATTAAAAGTCCTGATGTAATGAAGGAGGAGAAAATCAAAATTAGAGTTACATTTAGAAAGAAGGAGGAAGGAATGGATGCTGGGTAAGTGATCTACGGTACTTACCTGCTATATTGTAATTATTTATTTGCCTTTGTCCCCTACTAGAATACATATATCTTGGGTATTGGTTTTGTTGCTTCTCTTTTTCCTTGTACCTGGAATATGCCAAGTACTTAATACTTGTTATTGAATTGGTATATAAATTATCCCTTTGAAAAGGGATTTTTTTAGTGCTCTTTTTATAATGTTGTCAAATATGCCATGGGGACAACATTGCTTCAGGTTGAGAATAATTGAGCTGTACAGTGCCTCTCACTTGATAACTAATTCATGCATTTTCATAAATTTGATTATTTAAAACTTGTATTAGACCAATTATTTTGACTCTTTAACAAAAGTATAAAGACCAGTTTAAGAAGTACTCTGTATTTTAATGGAACTGCTATTAAATGGTCAGCATATTCCTTCATGCTCACCCTTAAATTCTGGGTTCAAGACACCCAAAGCTCTTTGTTCTCTTAATGTAAGATCTTGTTATCTATTATTTCTTTTCTTTGAATGGCTCCTCTTCCCACCTGTATCTAGCTAACTAACTCCTATTGCTTCTTAAGACTCATCTCTCAGAGCCGACATCCTAAAAAACCAAGACTTCACTATAATCCCTCATATGCTACAATATATTCTATTATACCTCTAGCATAACATTTACCACACTTAATGCTTTTGTGTCATTTTCCTCTTAAACTGTAAGTGTATTAGAGAAAAGTATACTATCATTGATACTCTAATGCCTAGTGCATAATAGATCGGTATTTGTTGAATGGATGAAGATTAGAATGGAATCATTTTTAATAATCAATAGAGTCCATTATCGAACGATTTACTCCCACAAGGAAAATTTTAAGTATAGTTTAGGTTAGCATCTATCACATGACTTTTTAGAGTATACATTCTTGTTGTGTTACTAGATGACTATGTGACAACGGAGAACTCTATAAATGAAATAAACACACTTGGAAATGCTAAGTAGCATGGGAGAATGTTTAAATGTCAAACACCAACTTTTGCACTTGTAATTACTGTGTGACCTTTATCTATATTATCGAAAATTTTTAAATGTTATTTTTTTCATATAACACCCATTGAATTGCATTAAGAATTAAATCAGATAATGTACACAGATAATGAATGCAGTTCTTAATCTATAGGTGAACTTTTAGCTAAGTGAATGCGTGATTTCTTGTACAAATCAGGAGATATTAAAGAGAGAAAGAGGTCAGGACAAAAAGAAGAACCCTGTATTGTCTAGGATGTAGTCAAGGTACAGGATAAGAAGTAGATAACATTATTTGTGGCCACAAAGAGATACTATTCTTAGGGGAGTGACAAAGTGCTGTTTTGCAGTACAACTGCTAAGAATACCATTAAAAAGAATATTTTATGGCTCCTATTCCACATCCCCCTCCATATCATAATTTTAATTTTTTAAATTAAATTTATTAGACTGACATTGCTTAATGAAATTATATAGGTTTCATGTGTACAATTCAATAATATGTCATATGTATATTGCATTGTGTGTTTACCACTCAACAACATAATTTTAATTTTTATTTCGGGTAAACTAAATTTACCCGAGATGAAAATAAATCTTCACTACACTTCTGTCATTTTGAAGTTTGTTATATCTGCTGATAATATAAGCTGACCTTTTGAACATTTAAAAAAAAATAGATAGGTTTACTCCACAGGCATATAGAACACTATATATCCATGGAGATTTCATTAGGAAAAACAGCTTCCATTTTACCTATGCTTAAACATGTGTTATGTTTAAAAGGATGCTATATAACATGTTACAAAAACTTAGATAATCATGAGCAAATGCCTCTGTGATTAAAACATAATATGTATAAAAGTAGAGATAATTACTTGATTAAGTATCGTATTAAGAAAACACCATGATTTCTACTAATTAAGCAGTAACAACCCTTTAGAGAACTTAGAGCTGTTGTTAAAAACATCAACCAGACTCTGAGATAATAACCTAAATTATCACAACTTTATTTATTTAAAAAAAAATTCAAATTTCCTAATTGTGTGACTAAATTTTATGTAACTTTTTAAAAGTGACTATTATACTTTTAATGCTTATATCTTTATGTAATCATTGCTATACACTTTTATCTGTGTGTAACGTATGTATTCACCTATATATCTATTCAGTCATTACTGAAGGAGACTGGACTCTAACTCTGATAAATACAATGTGTATAGTAAACTTGGTATTTGCATTTTATGTAAATTTGTCTTTACAAGTCAAAGCTATAGACAAGAGTTAGTCCATGTGATGCACAGTCATGGAGCTTACATTCAGAATGTATCTCTTTGATCTGTATTTGTGTGTATGTGCACACACATGTAATTTTTTTCTAAATCATTTTAGCAAGTTAGCTTAGCTCTGAGTAATGTTAAAGAGATAACCTCTCCCAAAGGATGTAAAACAGCTCTTGATTGGTTCAATCTCCTTACAAACATAGGTTGCTTTCACAACTTTGTCGCTGGGTACTATGGATGACAGTAAGAGGCAGATTATATTATTTTAAAATGTTTGAAGCTATCAGATGGTACCCATTGTAGATGTGTTCTAATCTTGTGTGTGTAAGGGTGTAGATACCAATCACAGCTCAGAAAAAAATCTGCGCACATGGGTACTCATCATCAGAGCCTTCACTTATGGGCCTAACCAAGGTGTGAAAAGATAGCAGTACTCCTCTACCCCCACCCCAAATATCAGGCAAGATTAAATGAAGTTATTCTGAATATGGCATTGTCTTTAAAGAGAATGAGTAGAATAAAGAAGAAAGAGGAATGAAAAGGAGAGATGACACACACTTTGAAACTATTGGCAAATGAGTTAATTTTTAGTGCAAATAGACCCCTGCTAATATGTCAGTTTCAACCTCTACTCTAACTCAGCAACACAATCCAGATCCCACTGTACTTTTAGGCAACCATGTCCCAAATTTATTTTATTTACCACAAGAGAAACTGCCAAGTAAAGAATGGTTGTAAAAAAATTAGCTTTTTCATTTTATAAAATGAAACAAAACAAAACAAAAAAACAATAAACATATACTTCAATAGTTAAATAGGGGGTAGGCCAAAGTTGACATGTAATTCTAAAATATATTATTTAAAAATTCTGGCTTCACAAACTTCTTTTCTTATAAAGGAAAAGCTTAGTTTTTACATATGATAGGAGTAAAGTTATCATGTAGTAGTTTATAAAATAGATACCATGTTGTTAAAGTCATTTGTGACAGAATAGCAAATAAACAAAGGATGGAATTATACAAATAGCAATAAAAATAATGCAAACTACATTTCTTAGGGGAAATATGACATGAGTGATCAAATGAATAAAGGCAAGTATAATTTGATTTGTTATTTGAATAATTTACTAAATGATATCAAGGCTTCATTGTTTTCCTCTCACTTAAAAGTATCAAATTTAATTCATATTCCACTTACATGTGAGGAAAAAACAAATGGCTAATAGAGTAGAAAAACTTTTTCCTAGCAAAAAATGTTTTTGGTAATATTCTTTTTGGCTGCCATATTTGTTAATTAACTCCATTTTATTTTATACTAAGTTGCTCCTCAATAAGATACAACTTATTAAGACACTTATTTTTTTATAATTATTAATTTGTATCTGGGAATTTCTCCAGTTGTTCTGTAGTTTGATACATAATACAATTTTTAATTTCTTGTATTTAAATGTTCCATGACAATACCATGTACACTGCAATTATTTTAGATAACAGTATTTCTTAAGGTAAAAAATATCACAAATATTATATTATGGTGTATCAGTCTATGTTTTGTAAAAACTGATACAAACATAACAGGTTCTGGAGAATAAAGCATGCCTAGTGTTTCTCCAGAAAATCTCTAATAGTTGATATATAACTTAAAATTGATGTCAAATTCTGAAAATATTTCAATTCTTCAAGCAAAGTATGAGTCCTAGGACCATTTTAATATTCAAATAAATAATGGAAGTTTAAAATATATTATATAATAACATTGATACCAAGCTAGAGAAATGCCATGAAATTAGCCCTATACCATGTAGAAATGTATGTATGATTTTAATTGATATTAATCAAGTATTTTTCTAAATGTTCTATAATCAGTTTAGCTCTCTGTAAAATGTTCTATAACCAATTTAGCACTCTATAAATCTGACTTGTCTCACGTCATCTGTTCTTACATATTGCTAAAATTAAGCAAAAAGATTTCAATCTATTAAATTGCTTTAAAAACTATTAGTGAATGCTTTCATATAAACAAGTGCTTAATATACTAACACTCTATTAAATATCTAAATTACATATGCAAGAAAAAAATATAAAAACATTTACCTCGTTTGAAAAACATTCTTCAGGTCTTTTAAGTCTATGAATTAGCTAACTTTAAATTTTATTTCAAAAACTTTTAAAGTCACAGACCCAAAATAGATCATTTACCTGTGCCACTCTGTTATTCAGCCAGCCCAAAATCAGAATCTCTATCTTGACATAGTATTCAAAGTTTATTTATGAAACATAACAAATGTCTTGTAAAATATGACATTTCTTGATATAAGCATATAACATAAAAAACAAATCATGTATGCCAGAAAAAATAGATTAATGAAAAATTGGTTATGGCATTGTTGGCTAAAATAGCATCTTAAGGCAAATATTAGTGTTGTTCATTATTGTTAAAGAAGGATCATCTTCATAAATTACTCTCATAACTGTTTAATGCTTTCTAATTTTTAAGGAAAATGTGAAGAAAATGTTTTTTTTATTTTATAAGCAATATTAATTTGTATACTATTATGCTTTCTAAATTTAGCACTACTGTGTAATAATCATTTGAAAATGTCCTTCCTCATTTCTTAGAATTCATGCATCTTAATTTTTTCTATTGCATAAATAATAGTATTCCCCCTTTATCTTTAATATTTAAAAAACTTCTGAATTCAAGTCAATATGTTATAAATTATGTAAAGTTTTTAAAAATTACACATTAATGATCTTCTAAGGCCATGTTGGTAATGTTTCCAAAAGAAGTGATTTAAAAATAATACAAAGATCAAAGCAGACACTTAAACACTGTTATTGAAAGACTCATCATTCATGTGGATATAATGCATATGATATCACTTATTCATGTGAACAAAAATATCATTCAGACATTATCTTTTACACAATGATGGAGATCTGAAGCTCTTGACTTCAGTTTTCAATCTTCTGGTTTCTTTATATATCTATAATGTCTTTTAAGAATTGCAAGGATAGAATTCTGCTAAGTCAGAATTCACTTCATCAGTGGAAAGGGCTAGTGATTTTACTAGGTAATACACATTTTCATAGTTAACATTCTCAGGGATGCCCTAGCTAATACAAAATGCTGATGAGTTTCCAATCATGTGAAATTAATTTCTGGAGAGAGAGTCTGGGGGGTGAAACCAGGTTTCATGAGGAAATCAGCTAAAAAATGAAAGACTGGTACATGAAAACTTTTCTTCAATTTAGCACTGCAATAACCTTAGATGATCACTTAGAGCTCTGCTCATGCAAGGAAAGTAATATCCAGAAACCAAGTTATTAGTACTGTGAGTGAGATAAATCATTCAAAGATAAGCAGTGTATAAAGTTATTGCACCTTCCTGTTCTAAGTTTGGGTCTCTCACCAAAAATAATAAAAATGATCCTTTAATAACTTATTGATAATTATCAGATATTAAAAATCTTATTTAAAAATGTTTTTCCTATTATGTGATTATCTTTATATTCCTTAAAATTGCCTTTAGTTTTAGGGAAAGAATAATGATGCTCTTATATATCTGCAGAGGGACATAAAAGTAGATACTTCAAGAATTAGAATTCCAAAGTTTAATTATTTCAGAAATATAATATAGTTTCTGAATTTTATAAGTAATCATTTGTTAGTTGTAAGTAAATACTAGTCAAAGCATATGTTTTCTTATGATATCTCAATTTGTAAATATCTAATTTTTGCTACTAAGTAAAAAGGTAATAAAAGAAACTTTTGAGTTATTGGAAAAATTTTAAACCAGAAAAAATATATTTTCAAAATAATATAGATATTTATATTTAATATGAGTTTTAGATAGATTCTCTTCCCTTATAATTCTTCTGTGTTGAAGTTAAAATGTTCAATAAATGATTTATTGACTAAATAACAATGGAATTTGCCATAGATTCTTAATAGAAAGTCTATCCTTTTAAAAATAATGTAAGCAACTAATTTGTTACAGTCTGGGTCAGCTGACTAAATTATACAATATGTGTAAACCTTTGCTTATGTGAGTTTCTCAAGGATAAATAAATTCCAACCATTAATTAATGCTCAGTTCAATTATCTTGGTACTTGACCAGTCTATCATTGAAATATTGAAGTACAGGATAAGCAACCTTCAATGAATTAACTGATAAGATTTTGGTTATTGATGTCTGTATGTAATGCCTTCTTAGAGATGATTGGTTCCTGGATCAATACAAAAATAACTATAAATACTTTTTCATGGAGGTCTCCACCAGCCAATCCTTTTAGATTTGTGGTCGTCTGTATCTTATGTAGTGCCAAATTATTTCCTGACCAGAGTTTGAACAAGGAGTACCTGTGTGGCTAAGCTCAGACTGCTCCTTTGATTCTCTAGTTAACCACTTATAATTGTGTGCTTCTAATTCTGACCCATTTCTAAGGCTTCCCGGATTCTGATCTCCCAGTCTCCATTCAGCTTTCTGGGTTCTACCCATCATCCAATGTGGAAATCTACCATTTCCAGAAGTTAAAGCATGAGCACCATCATCCTGGGGCGTATTGGACCCATAGTCAATTTAATAATCTGACACTACAAAAATAATTGGCTCTACAGGAATTATACATACTTGCTTTTTTATTTTTATTATTTAAGTAATCTAACATTGTAAATATACAATTTTCTTTTGCCCTCAAATTCAATGATCCTTCAGAGGACATAAAGAGCTCAAAATCCTGAAAACTTTAGAACTGTACCATCAGCAAATGAATTGCTTATAAACCCAGTTATACCATCATCAGTTTAGTCAACCATGAAAAATTCATACAGCAAAATTTAGAAAATAAAGAATATGATCATTCTAAAATCTCCCTTGATTCAAAGAGCTGCTATGGGAAGCTTGTACCAATACCTGTTTTGTTCTGCTCATTGGCATTACAATATCTATTTCCTGATATTTGTAGATAGACCACATTTACCATGATTATACTGTAACTTTAAAAAATAAAATAAAATCTACTTGTTTCAATATTTGTCTACTAACTACTCAGTTTGATCACCATTGGTCTATTCTATTGAGCATAAAAAATTAATTGTAATTAATAAAAACTCTTTGCCAGGCCTCTCAGTGGAGAAATTTCACTAGCCTGTTTACCTAATAACAGGCTTCCCAGCTTTTTCTTTCTTCTTTCTTTGCTGTTCCCTGTGCAAACCCAATTTAATTATACAAACTCTAGACCCAATCTAGTATGAGGAGTGCTTACTGTGGTTTGAAAACATAAGTAATTAACCATTATTGAAATGTGATTTTTAAAAAAATTATAAAACTTATAGAAAATTCTTAGTGAATAAAAAGTACTTAAGAAAAAATCGTGTTAAGTTCTGAGAATGGTTTTTTATTTTGTTTTTATTGCTATGCTTTTTCACATTTTCCAAATTTTATACCTTAAAAATATAATACTTTTGAATCCATAAAAGTATAATCAAGATATGTGAGACATATCTAGAACAACTGAAAATACTTTGTGAGCATATGTGTATGTGCAGATATGACTTTTTAAACTTTTTCATATAACGAACATCATAGTTTTTTTAAATGGCCAGCATATTCAAAGGCAGCAAATTAATCTCTTCCTAAAATGCTTAATATTTTCATTTAAAAAAATACACACAGTTTGGTTTAATAATTTAAAATTCTAACATTATCTTGAAAATGCTTAATGTTATCTTAAAAAAACACAATTTGGCTTAATATATTTAAATTCTAATGCTATCTTGAAACAATAAATAAAATATTATATGCTGAAAATTCACAGTCAAACCTGAAATCTATTAGGGAAATATGTGCCAGGGAATTCTTCATGTTCGTAATGCCAAAATAATTTCATATTAATTATGTCTTTTACATAATATATTTACCATAATAGCCAAAATGTCAATTAGCTATGTGTTTTTTCATGGAAATTCAGAAATGGATTATTTATTTTTATTTTTAAGTACTCTTTTTAATATAACTTATTTACTTGTATATTTATGTAACTTATTACCTTTTGCTTTTAAATAGTTTTTAGTCTTTAGAGCAGCTTTTTAATCACAGAAAAAAGGGAAGAAAGAACAGAATTCCCACTGACCCGCCCTCCCCCTGCCCACACCTCAAACAACAGCCTCCCACATTATCAACATCTGTCTCATAGTGGTACATTTGTTATAATTGTTGAGTCTACATTGACACTCATAATCACCAAAAGTCATAGTTCACATTAAGGTTCACTCTTGGTGGTGTACCTTCTGTGCATTTTAAAAAAAATATATAATGGCATATATCTACTATTATGATATAATACAAAGTAGTTTCAATGCTCTAAAAATTCTCTGTGCTTTCCCTATTTATCCTTCCATCCCTCCTCTCCCCCTAAGCCCTAGTAACTACTGATCTTTTTGCTGTTTTTATAGTTTTGCCTTTTTCAGAATATCATATAGTTGAAATTATACAGTATGTAGGCTTTTCAGATTGGCTCCCTTCACTTTAACATGTATTTAAGGTTTCTACATATCTTTTTACGCCTTGATAGGTCATTTCTTTTTAACACTAAATAATACTCCATTATCTGCATATACCACAGTTGGTTTATCAATTCACCTACTAATGGTTTGGGGAATTTTGAATAAAGCTGCTATAAATATCCACTTTCATGTTTTTGTGTAGATATAAATACTTACCTTCTTTAGGTAAATACCAAAGAGTCTGATTGCTGGATCACATAATAAGAGTGTGTTTTGTTTATAACAAACAGCCAAACTTATTACTCTGCATTTTTACCAACAATGAATGAGAATATCTGTTGTTCCACTTCCTCACCTACATTTGGTGTTGTCATTGTTCTGTATTTGAGTCATTCTAATACGTATATAGTGGCATCTCATTAATGTTTTAATTTGCATTTTCCTGATGGTATATGATGTGAAACATCTTTTCGTGTTTTTAATCACCATCTATTTATCTTTCTTGGTGAGGTACCTGTTAAGTTCTTTGGCCCATTTTTAAATTAGATTGTTTTCATGTTGAGTTTTAAGAGTTCTTTGTATGTTTTGGATAGAACTCTTTTATCAGATTTGTCTTTTGCAGACATTTTCCCCTAGCTGTGTCTTGTCTTCTCATTCTCTTGACAGAAGCGTTCATAGAGCAAAAGTTTAACAAAGTCTAGCTTATCATTTATTTTCTTTCACCAATTGTGCCTTGGTGTTGTATATAAAAAGTCATTGTCATACAAAAGTTCATCTTGTTTTTTTCCTATGTTATCTTCTCAGAATTTTACAGGTTTTCATTTTACATTTGGGTCTATGATTCATTTTGAGCAACATTTACTTTTTATACACATGTAAAGAAAGGTTCATGTAGTCAATGATAAGTCTTTAAAATAATTACAAAAAACTGAAAAATTGTGAATACAATTTCTAAATCACAATGATACTGATAAGATATTATATAAATATGTATTGTATGCATTTACAAAAGGGAACTCTAACAAGGTTTACCTATATTACAGAGACACAGATATCAGGTAAAATAGTGTACTTAGAAAATAAATCTTCACTACTAATGTCCAAAAATCAAGGAAATCTTTTTACTGTATACATTCAGTGGCACACATATAGTTGTAATTTGACATTTCATGTGATAGCAATTGACTTTAGCTTCTTTTTAGATATAAATGAGTAAATATAGAACAAATAACTAGGAGTAGCTTTTGGCACTTGCTTACTCAAGAAGTTATGCTCAACAACAATTATTTAAGAATAAAATCAGGTTAGCAAAGTGTATTCCACAGTACATATAATCTTCTAGAGGATCTAGTTAAGTCCATCCACTCATTGTGAAGCTATTATCACTTTTTCTGAAAATTCTGTATCCAAGGGCATTCATAATATCTATAAACAATCAGAGTAGTAAGTAAAGACAGTGTAGTACTGACAATTTAGATCTAAAAATCCATTTAATGTAGAAAAAAATATAATCTTTATCAAATATTAGTTTGCAAACCACATCATACTATTTAAGAAAGAAATCTTTAGACTTCTTTGAAAAGTCTATAACTTTTAAAATATTTTTCCAGTAGGAAACAAATTTATCCTTACAGTCTTTGAAGCTCAAAAGGCTAAAGAATAAATATCTTATTTCTTATGTACATGAAATTATTAAATGTCAAAGTGAAAGCAATTCTAATCTCAAAGATAATTTATTTTTTCCTTACCATTTTACTCCTGGCCATTACTTTATTTAGATGCATAATTATATAAAATGTATTTTTATCCAAAAAAATCATTATTATAAAGCAATAATAGCTACAATATCTATGAGAGGAGGCACATAGACTAATAAAAGTGACTGCTTCTGGAGGGAGATTATATGTCTGGAGCCTCATTTTTAATTAAAAGAACCTATGAATCTCTTTAATTATCTTACAATATATTTCATAATTAATTATCAATTTCTTCAGCCTTGTCCCAATAGTCCAGATTTCACATAATTTTTGTGAAATGTTGTGATCGTGACCAATACACTGTTCTAAGCACTGAGATTTTTAATTTTTTTATAAGAAAATGTTATATTTGAATATATAGATATAATACAAAACATACACATTTAAGAGATTTATTTTATTTTTAAGGATAACAAATCCATTTTTCCCTATATTCTCTATTTTTTTGAACTGTATGTGAAGAAATACCTAATTTTTGACTGTAGAATTTCAGGGAAACATTAAAAAATTAGGAAACATTTAGGAAAATGAAACCAGAATCGAATATTTTATAAATATGTCATATGAGAAATCATTCAATAAATATAAAATGAAACCACCAACTCTTTCCAAGGAGCAGAAAGAGGACTAATGGGTCAAAATTTAAAAAATGTTTGTTTTTTCTTTAATGTAACATATAAACTTCTTAAAGTTATATTTCATCATAGTATCTTGTAAAGTTGTAAACCACCCATTATTAAAAATGTTCATGCAAAAGCTAGATAATCATTTTTTAGAAATGGTATATAAGATTTGCTGACTAAAGTTTGCATTAGATAACCTTTAGGAATCCTCAAAATTCTAAGATTAGGTCAGTAAATTATATGTAGGTGTACTCTAAAGGTATTTTTGGGAGTTTCATGAATGTGTGCTAAACTGAACCACAAGAAATGTATTACGGGATGTTAAATCATGACCTATGATGTCATTAAACCATATGTCTTTTAAGATTACAATTTAATTAAAAGTTAAAGGCTATTTATGGCAATTGAAACTGCTCTTCCATCAGAAAATGTTTAAGAAAAAGTAAGATCATTCACTTTTCTTGTTAAATGTTTGGAATCAGTTAAATTTTTTTTGTACCACTAGCCACTTGCTCTTAAATTCTAATTCTAGAGACACATTTCATTTATATAATACTTTTTTTACCTTGAGAACAGTTTATTATAATACTTTTATATTTAGATAAGCTCAAAGGAAGGCCATTATAATTTCAAATAGATTTATAATCTTTAAATATAGACACAGTTTTTTCGCATCCTATTGTTAAGGCAATAATCAGAAGAGCAAATCTTTTTTATGAATGAAGTTAAAATTTTCATAATTTTTTTTACAAGCTTGACTTATATTCACACCAATGATGTATTCTTTGTGATTAATGTAATATTATTAGCTGAATGGTCACCAATATTTTATTTGTAAAAGAAAGAAGATTATGAAAGTTTCAGTATAATATTTTTTAAGAGATTAGAGGTAGAAGGGAGAATGCTATATCTACAAAGTTCCAATAAGACTATTGGAAATGTAATTCAGTTGTAAATTATATGTATTAATCTTCTAGAAGTTCAACTGTTGATGGATTAAGAGCCAAAATGAAAATAATAAAAATTAATATAATCCAAAAAAGAAAATTACTAGTTCCATGAAGATAAGCAAAATTCAAAATCTAAATTTGAATACAGAAATATCTTCTGTGGAGGGATGTTGAAGAATAACAGGTGTAGCAAAAATTTGGTCCCATCAACTTTAAAAGGTGTCACTGAGATGGTTCTTGTTGAATGAGCTCTGATTTGGCATTCACAAAGCAATCTGTCAAGTAATAACTATGTAAATTTTGCTGGAACAATAACTTCACATACTTGTGCCTTTTTTATTTCTCAGCATAAAAGAAAGTGATTACTGTTACTGGGAAGTAGAACAAAAGCTCAAGATTTACCAAGTTGTTAATTTTTGAAAAATCATTAAAATCCCTATTTTAATGGCCAACCAGATTTTAAAAAAGAAAAAAAAAAAAAAGACCTATATCTAAAGTGTATTGAATTGATGAGAAAAAGATGATATACTGTGAAAGTAATTTTAAAAAATTCCCTTAGTTCGTAGTGGCTACATATTAGCAGTGAAATAAGAAACAGGCCAGAAGAGATTGGTATGAAATATCCAAAGGGATGAGAAGCAAGGACCTACAGCCAAGATTACTCTTCCCAGCAAAGCTATCATTAAGAATTGAAGGACACAGATAAAGAGCTTCCTAGATAAGAAGAAGCTAAAGGAGTTTATTACTACCAAATCAGTATTACAAAGAATGTGAGAGGAACTTCTACAAGAAGAAAAAGAAAAAGATCAAAAATATAAATAATAAAATGGCAATAACTACATATCTATCAGCAATTACTTTAGATATAAATAGATTAAATGCTCCAGTCAAAAGATGAGGTAACTGAATATATAAGAAGACAAGACCCTTCCATATGCTGCCTATAAGAGACTCTCTTCAGATAGAAACACACACATACAGACTGAAAGTAAAGAGATGGAAAAAGATATTTAATAAAAAGAAATCAAACAAAAAGCTGCGGTAGCAATACGTATACCAGACAAAATAAACTTTAAAACAAAGTCTATAACAAAAGACAAAGAAAGACCCATTGATCCCACTTCTAAATATTTATCTGAAGAAACTCAGAACACTACTTCGAAGAGATATGTGAATTCATATGTTTATTGCAGCATTATTTACAATAGCTAAGATATGGAGGCAACCTAGGTGTCCAGCAATGGAAAAATGGATAAAGAAGTGGTACATATATATAATGGAATATTAGCCATAAAAACGATGAGATCTTGCCATCTGCAACAACATGGATGGACCTAGAGGGTAGTGTGCTGAGTGGAGTAAGTCAGGCATAGAAAGACAAATATCATGATTTCACTTACATGTGAAATCTAAAGAACAAAATAAACAAACAAAACAGAAACAAACTCATAGATACAGAGAACATTTTGATTGTTGCCAGATGGGAAAGGATTGGGGCTATTGGTGAAAAAGGAGAAGAGATTAAAAAGTACAAATTAGTAGTCACAAAATAGTCATGGGAATATAAACAATAGCATAAAGAAGTATAGTCGGTAATATTCTAATAACTATATATGGTGTCAGATGGGTACTAGATTTATTGAGGTGACCACTTCATAAATTATATAAATGTCTAATCACTATGTCATATACCTGAAACTAATGTATGTAAACTGTAATTAAAAATTTTAAAAATATATTATAAAAATATTTTTCCTCTGGTTTGAAATTAACTTATGGACAATTTGGAAGTGAAAGAAAAAACAATAGTACATATTACACTTTACGAAAGTTAGAAAATCATTAGAATTAATTAAAGCTTCGAGTATTAAATGAGGAAAGTTAAGATGCCCCTTTATTTCAGGAAATATATAATTTTGATGAAAAGATAAACTGTATTGGTCCAAAATAAATATCATTCAATTGAAGGCAATCTAGAAAACAATAAGAATTTCAGAAAAAGAAAGCTGATATTCTCTGATATAATTTAGCATAGAAAAAGGGTATAATTGCTGTAAAATAAAGTGATTTTTTTCTAATTCAATAAATGTTTTTGATTATCACCATCTTTATTATTTTTAGAGATATCTTTACCCTTCTAATTAATTTGTTATACATAGGGAAGATAATTAGATTTTCATATAAATAAAGAAATTAAGGTATTACTACATACTCAATTCTTTTGTTTTCAGACCAACACAATATATGTTAATTTAGTCAATAGCTATTCTTATGAGTGCTAAATGTTTTTTATCTGTAGTGTCTTAGAATTTGGGTCAATTCAAATCACTTTATATACACATTACCAACAATTTGACCGGCAGAGGGAGCTATTATCTACATAGTCTAAAATTTGAAAACAGTATTCTTTGCTCATGAAAGAAACTATCACAGAACCTTAAAGTCAATTTATCAATCTCTTTTAAAATTAAAATGAATACCTAAGCTACCTAATGAGTTTAATATTTTTATGATTCAAAACAAATTAAAAAATTAAATTTATGGCAATCCATTTTGATACAGTAAAGAGAACACCTTTTAAAATTTGTATATTAATTTAATTTTAATCTTGCCTCAAATTTATTAAATGTTAATAATATTAAAAGAAACGCATACACAGCTATTTCATCAGTATTAGCTTCCCTTCATATTATTGTTATATTGTTTACAAAAAAAGTTCAAACTTCATAGCACTGGGGACAGAATTATCTGTGCAGCTTCCCTACTCATATTATCTAGTCAAATGAAAGCCACGTCCTACTTTGTAAAAGAACTGTGGACTATTTTTTTTATTGGTGACTATGAGAGTATATCAGAAATTCTCTTTTGATAATACATAATGTATTTAACAAACAATTGTTTGTGTTTTAAAGAAGCGAAATAGAATTAGAAAACCTTGTTTGCCCAGATGTTGATACATTAATAACATTAGTATTGTATTTAAAGCTTATGTATTTATTTAAATTATATTTAAAGATAATTATACATGAAGACACCTAAGATGATTTGTATAATTTTGTATAGCACAGCTTGACACAAACTTAAAAGAAGTTTATAATTAGAAGTCTTTACACTTATACTCCAAAAGCTCAATTTGCTTCCCATAATGATATCTGAATTAACACCTGTATTTATCAAAGAAAAACATCTTGTGACTATTTACTTTTAAGTAGTATTTCATTAGAGATTGTAAATAATCCCTCACTTCTTCACAATTCTTACTATACTTATTATTTAACACAGTTCTTGCTTTATCACAGTTGTGATAGTTACACAAACATGGCCTTTATTTGTACCAACCTATGGAGTCTAGATTAGTAGTTCAGCAAATATGTGCTAACACGGATGTATGCCAGGCACTGTGCTAGTAGAGACATTCTGTTGATAATAACACAAGCCAAAACACTCCCCTGCAACTTCATCTTCAATGTAATTTATGTAGTAAGAAATCAGCCAAGTTAGTGCTACCTGGTAAGAGAGGAGTTTATACCCTTGCCGCTCAAAGTGTGTTCCAATATCCAGTAGCTGTGGCCTCCCCTGGGAGCTTATTACAACTCTACTCTCAGGCTTCATCCACAGCTACTAAACCAGAATCTGCATTCTAATAAGATCCCCAGATACTTCGAATACACATTAAATTTTGAAAAGCACCTCTTTGCAGAAATTTCTCCAGGACACAAGGGATTCCTAGACTTCTAGTGTTTCTAGTATTAATAAATATGTGTGACTTTGAAACTGGGTAGTTTTGGAAAACTACAAGAAACTTTTCTAGTTCTTAGATGTCTTGTCAGTGCCTAGTAACTCTACTGTAAAGCATGACTTGAAGGTGTGATATAGAATGACTGTGCAATTTTACATGCTTGGTTTAATTCTAAAATCGCTGAATAGTTATTTATAGGTATTCTACCTTTTTCAGAAGAAAAAAAAATTAGAAATGCATCTAAGACTACCATTCTCATATTTCTTTCTGTGCTTTTCTCCTACATGTTTGCGAAACTTTTAGATTTAATCACGGTAACTTAAGCATCTTTTATAATTGTGCTATAATATGAATTAAAAATATACTTCTAAGATATATCTAAGAAACTTCATGTCATTATTGAAACAACCCAGTACAGAAGCTGTGACATGACAAAGCCAGTAGTGAATTAAACTCCACTCTCTGCTCCTCATGAACAGAGGAAAGTCAGCCTGTAAAATAAGAATATTGTGATTACATTTATCCACAAACCTGCACTCTATCTCACTGGCCAGGTAATCATCCTCATGTTCAGCAATTTTTGGTGCTCTGTTAATACTTGGCCAAATTATATCTTCCATGTGTCAAGCAATCTCACCTTTATTGTGATATGAAAAGAGAGTATAGTCAAAATCATGATGTAGAGCCAGCAAAGAAAATGGAAGCTAATGCCTCTGGATAGAGCTGGCCTTGTGTCATTTGCAATGTGATATCCCTCCCAAAGGATTACATCTCATGTGGCAGAGAAGTAGAGGGGAGAAGTAGGAGGAAGGTAGAGATTTCATTACCTAAAGTGTCCTCAGGTCGTATACACCTCTGTGTCATGTATGTGCTCATGATTGAACAAAACTAATGTTCCCTATCTCCTTGTCTTTTGTCCATTATCATAGTTTACAATCTCAGGAAATAAGTGTCATGTCATTGAAGAGATGGAAGAATCAGCCACTTTACAGATATGAAAACTAAGGTTGAGCAAAGCTAGGAAACTTACTTCCAGTTTAAAGTTAGCTTTCAGCAGGACTGATACAGTCAGATCAAATGTTGATCAATGCCCAGCTTTCTGCCACGCTCTCCTCAGACTGCATTATAAAAAATGTATGGGTTTCATTCTCCATTCAAAACATCACTCTTAACATAACATGGAAATTGGAGGTAGAGGAAAAATGCTCCACACATTAGCCATTCTGGGTCTTTAGACTAATTGGATTGAATAAATCATTATTAAATGTCTATTATATTCAAGACTGATAAGTGGTAAGATACATAGAAAGATGCCCCTGTTTTCTCACTGAGCTGATATGTATGCGAAGGCTAAGACTTGTCACCAGGCTGCACGAACCGACCAATTCTCTCTAGTAGGAGGTTACAGTAGCCTGTCATAAGCCTCAGTGGGAGAATGCACTTCTCTCTCCCTTATCCTTCACACCTATACCTAGAGGGCTGCACAAACCCCTAGGAACCACACATTCTCTGAGCATATAAACAGGTCTACTTCACTTATATGTCTCCCTGGAAAATAGCAGACCAATGTCCCTTTCTGACTTGAGAATCCGCTTGAATTTTAAAGGAACAAACCTGGGAACTATTGAAATTCTGAGCATAGTACTGTGTTGTTGAAATTCCATAAAAAATCAGACTGTTTTATCAAATACCATCATTACTTTATAGTCTTTATTTTAGCAAGTATAAGGTTTTACAATTTAAAAAAAAAATGACCCTGGACATTTAAGATGTGTGTATAATTTTTTAAAATTTGTTATAAAACTGCAAATTAAAAACATCTAATGTTTGGACTTTTAATCTCATTTCCTCCCCGTTGATAAAATGATCAGTAGCAAGCATCGGTTCCCCATTCAAATATAGACATGCATCCTACTGTTTTTGCAAGAGCATAAAATTATAATTCTCACTGAGAAAAATCATAAACGTCTTATTATATCATTTTCTTCCTTTACCAAAATCAAATAGAAAGAGAATGGGAGTAAGATTGACACTAGTAGGAATGTTTCTTTCTAAAAAGAGCTTCAGCATATGCTGAAGAAATTCCAGTAACTCCAACTAGAACTCTGTTGTTTTAAACTATTCAGATGTATACATGGAGAAGCAAGCACAGATCATTTTAACACTCTTATAGCAGAAAGGATGGATATTTAGGTGTAATGAGAAAGGAAAGACAGAAATTAATAAAGAAAAAAATGAGGACATACAGTTTAGAAGGATTGTAGATGTTATATACATGTTTATGGCATGCATCCAATAAGATATATTTAAGAAATCAGTGCCCACATACATAGGGATAGCATAGAATTTCACTGTAGATGCAGCCA
Organism: Eidolon dupreanum; assembly: GCA_028627145.1. NCBI lineage: Eukaryota > Metazoa > Chordata > Mammalia > Chiroptera > Pteropodidae > Eidolon > Eidolon dupreanum. The sequence continues at coordinate 84,745,069 of CM053507.1, read as the reverse complement.
TCATTATCTCTGTGTAGGTCTAGGTTCTCATCTTTCACTTGAAATGCTGCTTCTGCTTTCTGACTGGCCAACCTCCTACAAGTTGCTCACTAGTCAGATTCATCTAATAAATTGCCACAAAGGTTCTTTCTGAAAACATAAGCTGTCATATTACTTACTGGTTTTAAAATAGCTCTTCCCTGTCTTGTCTGTGGGATAAAACCCGACTTAGGCCTTGGCTTTAAGGACATTTACAACCTTCCTGCAATTTCTGTTTCAAGCTTCATGTCTCCTTTGCCATTTTCACAGTCCCTTCACCTGCTTCATACAAGGTATAACTTGGGCCTCCTATACTTTGAGCTTTTCAATATTTCCCAAACAAGCTAAACATCATTTAATACCTCTAGATGTTTTTATTTCTCTACCTGGCATGCTGTTCCTCCCTTTCTCAGAAAACTTCGAATTTTCTCTGCAAACCTGACTTTAAAGCAAGCTAGTGAAAAAGCAGCACTGCTTCTGCCTCTTCAAGTCATGATTTAACTCAGTGTTGTGTCTTATAACATCTGTTCATATATCTGCAACAGTCACTAAAAGGTGGTATTACAAAAATTTACCATTGTCTCATCAATTTCTCACACTGGATCAGACTCCATGTCTTATCCCTTTTTCTATTTCCAGTTGCCATCACAAACACAATGCCAGGCATATGGTTGTTTCTCAAAAACTAATTGCTCGGGAGAAAATGAATGAATGATCTTAATCAAATTGGGAGAGCGCACTCATAAAATTAAGCAGTTACCCCTTTCCAATTTATTAGCACAATATTTTGTAGCTTAAATTTTACTCCAAATTTTATTTAAAGGCACTATAATTAGTGTTTATTGGCTGTTTTCCATGTATGGTATTTTTTATTCCTTTTTTTTTTTGACTAAGAAACTGCTGTTAAAATGCCTTTTATCCATTTAGATTCCTACTAGGGAATCAGTGGGGATTTTTTTTTCTACTGTTCCAAAGTAAATAACTGCCATGTTGGTTCTTGGATTTCTATATAACTATCTAGAATATTTTGCAAAATTACAATTAATAAGACTTCATGGATATCATAAAATATTCTAATATATCTCCTCAAATTATTATACTCTCAACACATGTTTTGAATGATCATTTTGTACCTATCATGCAGAAATTTCAGATGAAATTAATTGAGATTATAAAGTTTTAACCTACTTCCTTTGTGTGCTGTTATAGTTAATAAATAATCCCTGTGTGCTTTGCAAAGGTTTACTGATCCAGCATGCAATAATGGGAAATATTAAACATACGGTTATTTACTGTTAATATGGATTCCAGAAAACCAGAGAACCTATACTTTTTCATTGCCAGACATCAAGATTTACCTGTGTGTCATAAATTCAGATTAAATTTTCTTAAAAACTCTGTGAACAAAATTACTGTATTCCCTATAGAAAATTATGGCTACAAGTAATCACTATAGTGACTATCTGGAGAACACCAGACCCTTCAGAGATGTTTGGACAGACATGACACCATTTCCAATGGTATACTACAAAGTTGAATAGAAATTTTAAAAGGTGATCTTCTTCTCATGTTTCCAATATGAGGTGGGGGTAGTGTTCCATATTTCCCCACTAGATATAAAGTTAGCTATAAATTGTTATAGATGCCCACTTTTAGATTGAAAAGTTCTTAGTTTCCTGACAGCTTTTATTATGAATCCATGTTGAATTTTACCAAATGATGCTTTCTATATCTATTGATGTCATTATATGATTTTTTTAAAAAAATAGGTAGTAGATACCACTGATTTTTTTGTGTGTTAAATAATTTTATAGATCTGGAATAAAACCTACTTGGTCATGGTGTATTATTCTTTTTATGTATTTTTGGATGGGATTTACTAATATTTTGTTAAGGATATCTGTCTGCATTTTTCTTTGCTTGTAATATTTTTGAATTTTTACCAAGGTTATATGAGTTTCAAAAAAGAAAGTTAGAAAGAGTTTTCTCCTCTAGTTTCTTAAAAATTTTACATTAGATGGTATTAAGGACTTTATAGAATTCATCAGTGAAGCTATCTGTGTTTGAAATTTTCTTTACGAGATTTTTAAAATTGAAAAATATTTAGCAAAATATATAATGATACTCACATGTTTCATTTCTTCATTCTGATTTGGCGAATTGTGATTTTTGAGGAATATGTTTATTTTACCAAAGTGGTCAATTTTAATGGCTTAATGTAATATTTTAAATGTCAGTATCATCTGTATTAATGTTTCTTTTCTTATGATATTGGTACTTTGTGTTTTTCCTCTTTTTTTTTTTTTATTTTTCATAGTCAATCTTCCCAAAGATTTAACAAATTTACTAATCTTATCAAAGAATCAACTTTCGACTGTTGATTTTAGATATTGTTCATTTTTACTTCTCTAATTTCCGCAATTATTTTTATTTTATTTCTTCTATTAATTTTATTTTAATTTGCTTTTTATAATGTTTTTAGTGATAGCATAGATCATCAATTTTTCATTTTTCCCCTTTTCTAATAGAAACATTTAAAATTTATTTATTTCCCTCATTGGCTAAATGGGATTCCATAAATTTAAAAAATACTGTTTTTATTATTACTTGTTTGGAAGTATTATTTAAATACTCACTAAAATTTATTTATAAACCTATGATTTATTTGGAGGTGGATTGCTTAATTTCTGATATTTAAAGATTTTCCAGATAGCCTTTGTCATTAATTTTTGTTTTAATAGCATCATGGTCAGAGAACATACTCCATAAGGTTTTAATTCATTTAAACTTATTGAGACTTGATTTGTCACTCCTTCTTGGTGCATGTCCCATATGCTTGAGAAGAATGTGATTTTTGCTGTTTTAGAGATGTAATATTCTATAAATATAAATTAGTGTGGCTCAAATGTCTATAGTCTTTTTTTATTTTTTTTTTAATTGGGATTTCAGTGGAAATCTAAATTGTCTCAGGACTCTTGGTCCTGATCTGGACATTTTTTGAGGGCGAGAAAACCAGGAAGCCAGTCATTCATGGATAGCTTGAAGAGAGATCAATGCCATCACTTTCACTGTTTCTGCGATAAAGAAAAAACAAAAACTTGTGGAGTTCCTTTCATAAAAGATGTCTATCTCTAGAAACTTAGAACAGATGTGTGAAAAAAGGTAGGAGAAAAGGAATTTACCCTTTGTTTTCGAGTCTAATTTCTTCACATCAAGTATGCTTTTCTATACATCATGAATGTTAAATTTAATCAGGCTTATAAAAGATGGGAAGGAAATTGGAAGTTACTTCAACTTTAAGAGCTATGAGGTTTTATTAGTAATTCAGAACCAGCTGGGTAAAATTATAGCACAATACCTTAAAGAAATATTGTGTGTAAATAACATTTGTCTATTATCCTTCCCCCTCTTCAACACCCACACAAACACACACATACACACACACTCACTCACACTTCATATTGTCTTAACCTCTATATTCAGAGCCCAGAAATCATTAATTTCTGAATATAAAATGGCACATTTATAAAGATACTATTTTATCCTTTTTAAAATTATCTTTGCACAAAAAGTTTTAAAAAATAATTTAAATAAAAATCTTTAATTCAGTGGCTCTATAGAGACACACATATATATATTTTTTAATGAAAATGCAAGGATAAAAAACTGAAGAATACACTTTACTTGGGATTTCCATCAGCCTATTTTTATTTCCTTCTTTGCCACTTCAAGACTCAAAAAGTAAAAAAGTGCTTCAATATATAACTAAATCATAGAAGATTTTCTATTACTTTACAAAATAGATCTCTTGCTTCTCAAGTTGTCTATTTGTAAAATTCTTTTCCTTAAAAGTTACTTCAATAACCTTGAAACATTAAAACCCTGTAACTAGAAGTTAGTTTTTTTCTGATGAGACATTTATTCTTTAAGTTGTTTTAGAAACCCAGGAATGAGCGTCTTCATTAGTTGTATATTTTTTGTGTAATAAAGTGTTTAAAAAAACATTTCTAATGACAGAACAGCCATTAAAATGAGGTTTTGCAAGTGGGATAATTTTAGCAGAGAACACTGTGTTTTTTTATTGGAATAGTTATAATAATGTACATATGTATTTTTTTGCTTTATCATTTGTCATCTATTTAGTTATTACATTGATTTGTGTGAATTTACTGTCTCCTATAATTATATAATTAGAGGAATAAAAATCAGCTCAGAAAAATAAGCAGGGAAAATTCTGTACAAATCAGTCTTTTAAATCCATGGGTGCTAAGACTGTTGATATATATATATATACATATATACATATGAAATATATATAATATATAAAAATATATATAATATTATATATAAATATATATTTATAGATATTTATAGATATTTATATATAATATTATATATTTTTATATAAATATATATATTTATGTATAAATATATATTCATATAAATACATATATTTAATTAGTCTTACAGACTATATTGAGTGGTAGGTAAAGTTTTTTTCCCCCCAGCTTCATTAATGCATGATTTACATAAAACATTGTATAAACTTAAAGTGTAATGATTTGATACATGTATATATTGTGAAATGTTCACCACAATAATGTTTGTTAACACATTCTTTACCTCACATAATTGCCATTTTCTGGTGGTGTTATGGTGGTTTTAATTGTTATTGTTAAAGCACTACTCTCATAGCAACTTTCAAGCATAAAATACAGTATCTTTAACTATAGTAACTATATTTTACATTAGATCCCAAGAGCTGATTCATCTTTTAACTGCAACTTTGTACCCTTTGATCAATATCTCTCCAACAACCCACTTCTAAGGCACTGGCAACCACTATTCTATTGAGTGGAAAAGTTTTAAAAGTGTTTAGAGTTAGATATATTTTTGTGTTGCTGTAGGTTTGCTGCTGTATTATCAGTGTGTGTTCCACGGGTAGTCTGCTCTCCAAAGAGAGTTTGATGACTGAGAAGCAGAAGTAGCTGACTTTGGAGTCACTACTTGTGAAGAATTTAGTGTATTCCTTTTTGAAAGTATCTTCATTAATGGAGAATAAATCAAAACTGCTTCCAATAATTATGTCATAAGCTTGGTTGTAGCTCTTTGTTTAAACTCAGAAAAATAATAACATTAGATTAAGTGTTAAGTTTTGTTTGTTTGTTTGTTTGTTTGTTTGTTTGTTTAAACACCTACAGCACCTGGTATTCCTCAGTGGTCTCTCATCTAAGTACTAACCAGGTCTGCCCTGCTAGTTTTGGTTTATTGAATTTAACTGGCTAATCTCTATCTTACCTACTTGAAACAGTTGTGATATTTAATGTATTGATTGTCTCATATATTTTAAATTTTATTAATTGTTAAAGAAAAGCAGATTGTACATATGTGGTAATTATTTTCAAACATAAGTATGTGTACCTAACTATACTTTTGTGGCTATAAAAGTACAAAAAAATCATTCTCAATTTTTGCAAAGATAATCTTGAAAGTTATTATATCTCTGAGAAAATTATTGTTTATAGTGCACATTTGGCATATAGGTACTTGTTTGAAATGTGAATTATTCTTTCAAGTATGTATATTTTTTGGCAAGTGAAACTCAAGGCACTATAATTACACCCATTTTGCATACAATGATACTGAAGATTAATTCGTTGAACATCATACAAATGAAACAAGATAGAGATAATTAATATCTTTATCAAATATATATTTATATCAGTTTATATTGTTTAGCACTTACTTCAACACTATGCATCCATACATACACATTACATGTGTGTAATAAATTAATAGAATGATTTGTTATCTCATATAACTTATGTGAGTCTAAATATAGAAATATGTATTAGTTAATTACTCTTTCAGATGATCAGATTATATACAGTTTGGAAAAAATAGAGTTGAATTTATAATCACAAAGAAGCAAACCTTAAACCTATAATAAAATAGATCATTTAAATTACCAGATAATGGAGAGATGCCTAACAGTATTACTCAGATAAAAAAGTCATGAGTAGTAGACTCTATGGACACTTCCAAGATTTTTTTTTTCTTCTGCAATGAAGAGTTTATTTTTGTGAAAATTTATTCCTGTGGAAAGAGAAATGCATAAATGCATAAATATAATGCAAATTTAACAAAAGAAGATTTTTTGCCATCTGGGTTAGCAGGAGTAGGAAAACAGATGAGATATAGAAGCCATAAAATTTTCAAGCCTAGATGTAGAAGCAATAAGAAGGGACCATACTCAAAAGTGACAATTTGGTTGTCATTTAGGTCCAGACACATTAAGATTAGAGTCAAATGACTGTGATCTACTCTCATATTCTTGAATTTTCTCTGGATGGAATGGACAACTCAGATTCATGGCAATAACCTCCTGGCTGATTTTAGCCTAGAGACTTTCTAGTTCATTACCTTCCTTAGTATTTTAGTCCAAGGAAAACCAATTTCAATTCTATTAAAGCACTTCTTGTTATAATTCCTTTTTGTCTCTCTCTCTTTTTTTTTTTTTTTTAGATTTTTTCTTCTGCCTTATCTAAACATTTTTCAAAAGACAGCATCTCTTTTGCTTTATACCCTGCTGCTTTGAAATAGGTTGTGTTTATCCTATTATCACATGCAATAAATTACTGCAAAATTTCCAAAATATGTGGTGTTATTTACAACAAAATATTAACACCCCAAGCATTTTGATTAGTTGTTAATATTTAAATTTAATTAAAATTTTAAGATGGTTGAGAAACATTTTTTAGAATGCCAAAATTGATTGTCTTACATTTATGCTTTGCTCTTAAGTTATAGAAAATCAAAGTTGGAGCATTTGCACAGTAATGCCACTCACCAGTACTTTCTACATATACTGCATTCTTGTCAGTTATTAAATCAGTGTGCTTCATTTTCCCAGCATAGCCTTATGCAACTGCAGAAGTGATGTGAACAGCTGAAGCAACTACTTGAATTTTGCCTGAATTTCTCAAATAATCCAAGCAGAAATAGAAAGTTTGCTTGAAGCACTATTGTTATCCTTCTTTTCACAAGTTGAGTCATCCCCATGCCTGTCAATCAAATGTCCTCTCTGTTAGACGGTTCCACTCTCTTAACCATCATTGCAAAAAATGTCTAGACCTCATATATTTTCTTATTTTATTCTTGGAAACACTCTTTAAAAATATAGGCCTGCTTTAAATAGAAAACACAACATAAATGAACTTCAGCAACATTTTTTTGTAGCTAAAATATTTTATTATGCATTTCTACATAAAATTTTATAACCTTTTAGACCAACATGGTTACATTTTCTCCACTATATAAATCGTTATGAAAATAAGCATATTATATGTGGCTGTAAAGTATTGTGAATTTGTAAATTAATATTAGAATATTGTTAACACCTTTAAAGTAGTCACTTTTGAAGGCTGTGTGTTTATTCAGAAATAACTACTCTTTTGCAAATAAAGCATTTTAAATGTTTCTTAGAGAATTACTCTGAATGTCTGTGATAAATTTGTTGAATTTGTGTAACTCTTTACCCATAAAGAATTTTTTTTCATGTCATCACTGTCTCACAACCTCGTCAAACATTCTTCTTTGTCAAAAAGAGAACTCTGACACTGGCGCCCTAGAGGGCCCTGATGTTCTCCATCCTGATCACAATCTCCTCCTCTATCTTTCCAGAATAAACACTATCCTGATTTTTATGATCAGAAACATCCTTGCCTTTCTTTATGATTATCATTCAGGTATGTGTCCTTAAACATTATTTTTTAGTCTTGCCCATTTTTTAAAAAAACTTGATATGTATTTTAAATTTCTTTTAAGCTACAGGATTATTTTCCATCCTTTTATATTCTTGAAATTTCAAATGTTACTTATTAGGCCATTTGACCTATAGAGCTTTCCATAGTCTGGATGTTGTAGATTGCATGTTTATTGTATTATGCAAAGTGCTAGTTTGTCATCTGCGTGTCCCACAAACTGTCAGCTAAATTCAGAGACTTGATCAGATTTACTTTTGATCCTTTAAGCAAGCCCATGAGTGATGGTGGTGGTGGTGGTGGTGTGTGTGTATGTTTTTTGTTTTTCAAGAGGTACATCTTTTCTGATTTGGATTCTTTCTGATGTTAGTTAGCATCAATTGCTGACCAATGCCTAGATCTTTTACATGATGGGAGCTTGCAAAATGTGATAGACGATTATTTTTTATTTTCATTTATTAACTGAGATAATTTTATAAAGAAACACTTTTCTTCATCTGTTATTTGGTTGTACAATGGTAGGAAAGGCAGAATAAATGTTTGATTCTTTACTTTCACTTCCCCAGAGACCTTGTGAATGTTTCTAACAGCCTCTTGCTGCCTAAAATCCCAAGAGAAAAAAAGCCTCTTAAACGGGGAGAAACCACATGGAGAGAGGAGCAATGTGAAAGCTGAACCAAAGTACCAGACCTGTGAGTGAGACCACCTTGGATAATAACCCACCCACCTCCAGCTGTCAGCTGATTTCTATTATATCCCAAAAAGACCAGTTGTAAGAAATCATCAGGCTGAGCCCAAATATCTAACCCAAAGAACTATGAACAAATAAAATGGATGTTTTTAGCCATGAAGTTTTCAGATAATGTTTTATATTGTAATACATACCTATTAAAATATATTTAAAGATGAAATGTCTTGTGAGTTCATACTGATCGTTGCAATTCAAATTAAATTATAGGTTTCTTTTTTTAATAAATCATTTCAAATATTTTTATTTATTTTTTATTATTGAAAATTATTGGAGTGACATCGATTAATAAAATCAAATAAGTTTCAAGTGTACAATTCAATAGTATGTTTTACATATATTGCGTTGTGGGTTCGCCACCTAAAGTTAGGTTTCCTTCCATCACCAAGTATTTAACCCCTTTTACCCCTCCCCCGCCCTATCCCCTCCTTCCTTCTGGTAACCACTAACCCATAGTTTGTGTCCATGAGTCTCTGTTTGTCATGTTTGTTTTTTGCTTTCAGTTTTCTTATTTAACCTCTTTCCTAATGTATCATTCTTCTTCCACACCAAGAATCCTTGTTCTGATATGAGGGATGGCAGTTACTCATTGCTTTATTACACATGACAGTCTCACAAATACAAAGCAATAATATTACCAATCATTATTCCTAAAAAAAAAAAAAAAAAAAAAATTTAAATATTTTCAATATGCTTTCTCATTCTTGCATATTTTAATGTTTTATTATATCTACATCATCAGATTTTGTAATCATTAAATAATATACTCTCTCCTTCATTTAACCTTTGGTTAACCTATGCTTTACCTCTAACTATATGTTTAATACTCACCACAAGTTCTCACATCAGTGTCTCTCTAGTCATTTTTTGCTGTCTAAAGCTTTATGAGCTTTATTCTATGTATTGGGGGAGGGGGGAAACTACATTGCCTGTTTTGTGTGTTGATAACTGTGATTTTCATAACTGAAGGTTGGTTTTACTGTATATAAATAACTTACCACATTTTCTTTCTTTAAGAATCTTACAAATTTATTCTGTTTTCTTCTGAAATAAAAATTGCTATGGAAAGCCTGATGATAATGTAATTTTCTTTTCCACAAAAGTCTCATTTTTTTCTCTTAATATACAAAAAAATTGTTTTTCTTTTTGTTTAAATTCTAGAAAATGTGCTAAATTATGTCATAATATCCCAGATCAATATTGCTGAATATCAAACCACCCCAAAACTTAATAAGCAAAATGATAACCATGTTGTTAGGCTCACAGATTTTGGGGGAGAATAAAATTGAAAGATCACAAAGGCAGCTCTTCTCTACTCCATGATTCCTGGGTCTAGAAAATGGGTTAGTAAATCACCTTCTTCATTTACATCTGGTGGATTCCCTTGGCTGACTAAAGCCCAGGATTGGCTGGAGTACCTACATCATGTCCTTACTATGTTGATATCTTACATGGACTCTGAGGGCTCTTTTATATCCAGTGAATAAAGGGGAAGCTACAAGATATTTTATGAATTTCCTCATAGTCTATAGTCAAAACAGTCACAAGCCTGCTCAAATTGAAGAAGAGATATGGTTTCCTAACTTGATGATTACTCTCTTAGTCAGCTTTGGCTGTGATAACAAATTACCGTAGCCTGCGGGGCTTTTGAACAACAGAAATTCTGTTCTCAGTTTTGATCCTGGGAAGTCCTATATCAAGGCATAGGCAGATTCAGTGTCTGGTGAGGGCCCAATTCCTAGCCCATATACCACTATCTTCTAGTTGTGCCCCCACATAGCAGAAGGAATGATGGAGCTCTCCAGGGTCTCTTTTATAAGGGCACTAATCCCATTCATGAAGGTTCTTCCTTCATGACCAAATCTTCTACTTCCAAATACCATCACATTCAGTCTATAGCAGGAGAAATGTCAAAAAATTTGCAGCTATGTTTTAAAGTAGCCAGTTGACCCTCTGTCTAAAACATTATATACATTCTTCTATGATTTATCTCCTCACTCATTTATAAAATTGCCTAAAAGTCTTATCTTGTATAGTATAAGTCTCAGGCTCAAGGTTGAAGATTTATTGATATACAAGAGATCCAGGTGTGGTTTAAGTTTCTAAGATTCAGTTGCTCTTCATCTTATTTGCTTATCACCAGTATTTGTCACTTTCTCTCAAATCTTTTTTGTTTATTTATTTATTTTTATATATTTTTCCTATTTTAGCTTATATTTATAATAGAGCTATATTTGTTGTATTTATCTTTTCTTTATTCTAATTTAGTTTCCACATATAAAATATGATTTATTTTCCAATTCTTTCTTGAGCCTGCTATTCTATTTCTAATATTCCATTTTCTCATTTAAAAAAGATGTTCTTTCATATATCGTGTCATTTTAAAAATATATTTTAGCTCATTTTGAAATAGTACAATACAGTTTTATCTGTTGTTTTGAGTTGGCTTTTTTGGTGGGATTTCATTTTCTATAGGGGAGTTATTTTCCTTCTTATTCCTATTTTCTTTACAGTAATTTTGCATAGGATTTGACATTGATGTTTTTCTGTCGATTATATGTATGTCATTTTAGTTTTTCTGAACTCTAAAAGGGGGGCTTGGATCAGACAGCTCTTCCAACTTCACAGAAGTTTTGTGTAGTGTTAAGAAGATAATGGCTTCTTTTACGAAAATTCCTACTCTGTTCCCAATCCCACTTTCAAATAGTTCTCATTCTTCATATCTGTTACTTCTATCCTACTTGATTTATTTCTTCTCTAAGTAGTTTCTGCTTAACAAGGCTTCCTTCTCTAAGAGTCTTGACTAGTCAGTGTTAAGTGTTCAAATGCTCCAGTTTCCAATTGTTCTTTCAGCTCTTCAGTGTATAATTGTTGTCTATTCTGTGGTTTCACATTCTCACTTCCATTCCAGTCACCCCATGACTTTCCTCTGATCAGATGGATACAACACACGGATACAACACACAGTTCCAGTTCTTGAGAATACCTTGTAATTGAGTTTTTTAATAAATTTGAACATGTGTGCTTAATTTTGTTATCAATATCCAAAAATTGTGATGCCAATACAGCTGTTATTTAAAAAAAAAATTAAAAACAATTTCAAAAGAGATTTTATGAATATTATTTAAGAAAAGGCAAAATTATAATAGCTGTCTTTGAAAGATCACTAATGTATTTCTGGTATGTTAAAATCAGGCTTAATATTGTATAGCTATGTCTCATATTACATATACATCTAATAAAAAATAAGGAAAGTAATGTGCAGTTCAATGCCACTTTAAATTGTAGCTTGAAGAAAAAAACTACTTTCTCTGTATACAACCCTATTTTTATCAAACAACTCAAAAAGATGAATACCTTAATTTGCAGTTTTCCCTTTTAATAGCAACTTTATATTGAAAGTAATGTAAAAAACACACATATATCTGTAGACTAAACAAATATATAACAGCTTCTTGTGCACAGGAAATAATGTACTTTGAGAGGGACTGAGACCATTAGAGTATAAAATTGAAAGAGTTTTCGCGTTATCTTAAGGAATAATGTGAATCTTTTTCTCACTGCATAATTCTCTAGCAAAACTAGGAAATTACTTTGTAATGATATTACATTTGATCCATAAGTTTCCACACACAACATTTCTTCCAATTTTCCAGATTCTTATAGGTAAAGATAAATTTTTCTCTACACTCAGATTATCCTGGGGGAGGTAGTATAATTATATGATTAGTTATAAATTCATTAATAATCAAATTCCCATAACAAAGAAGTGTTTCCTCTTTAAATGTTAGGATAACAACTACTAATTTAATTTCCTCTGCCTTTCTAAATGTTACTAAAATCAATGCATGAGTATTAATTTTTTGAAACAAACATTGAGCAAAGACAAACACTAGTTAGTGTTTTCTAGGAATGCAACTTAATGTGTCTTTAGAGAGGATCTTATTTCTTATAATAAAACATAATTTATCATGGATTTTATAGATGTCAGTTAGATGTATTGTCTCATCCATATCTCACTGTTCAAAAGATAAGACACAATATTACCTGCTCAAAATTGAATAACAAGACTTCATTTATGTTGGAGCATAATTAGAAGAATTTATACAACCTAAATTTTTATATTTTAGAATTCTAGCTCTAAATCCTATACTAAAAAATTTTTCTTGCACTTACACAAACACATATAAAAATGTATGCATATATACACACATATACATGTTAATATGTATTGGTATGCATATATTATTATGAATTAGATATAATTGATTATTATGTTTAGTGTATGTGTATATATACATTAGTGTGCTAGCACTGCCATAACAAGACACCATGGACTGAATGGCTTAAACGACAGACATTTATTTTCTTGCAGTTCTGGAGGCTAAAAGTCCAAAATCAAGGCGCCATCAGTATTGGTTTCTGGTGAAACATCTCTTCCTGGATTATAGATGGCTATCTTCTTGCTATGTCCTCACAAGGCCTTTACTCAGTACACACATGTAAAGAAAGATACTTTTGATGTCTCTTTTTCTTATCAGATTAAGGCCCCACCTTTATGACCTCATTTAACTTTAGTTACCTCCCTAAAGTCCCTATCTCCAAATATAGTCATATTGAAGGTTAGGGCTTCAGCATATGAATTTAGGAAAGACATGATTCATTCACACACAGATATACATATAAGTACACAAACAAATATACAAATGCAGATAGGCAGGAGCACACTTTATATAGATGACCATTGTTAAAAGTTTAGTTATAAGTCATATGTTGTAAATGTGGTAGTTAAATTCCTTGGTCTAGTTACTTAAACCTAAAGGCTACTTAAACCATCTTAAACCATATTTTAGTTATATTTCATCTTTGCAACAAAGGCTAGTATGAGTTGTTACTGCAACACTAGAAATGAAATAATAGCAATATAAAATCCTTATATAATGAATTCTTAATTGTGGTTTAATACTTTTTAATACTTTTGGTTTTAGAAACAAAATAGTAAAAAGAAGTGGACAAACAATTTTACAGAAATTTAGGAAGGCATTTATGAATACATGTTTAAGGGCATTAGCAATTGCTAATATAATTTTCTGGGATGTCTGACAATACTTTAAAAGGTATAGTTTCCTTTATTGGGATAAGGGTTACTCTTTAACTTCTCATACTTAAATTTTAGATCTCAGTTTAATAATTTTCTGGCTCACAGTGTAAAAGGGGGGGGGAGTGTGTGTGTGTGTGTGTGTGTGTGTGAGAGAGAGAGAGAGAGAGAGAGAGAGACAGAGAGATGGAGAGACAGACAGAGAGACAGAGAGAGAGACAGAGAGACAGAGAGACAGAGAGAGAGACAGAGAGATGGAGAGACAGAGAGAGAGACAGAGAAACAGAGAGAGAGGAGACTTGGTGACTTTTCCATATTGTTATTCCTCTATCAGCTCTAATAAGAGGAGCCATAATGGCAACTGCCCCTCAGAATTCCTGCAATGGAATATCTCAAAGTTCTGGGTTATCCTGGTGAGATTTCCCCAGCTACTTCATTGCCACAATATTCACAATCGCACCCTCAAAAATCTTCCTAATCTGTCATCAGGATAAATACCATTATGCCTTCTATCTCTGCTTAGGTTGGGCACTACAGGACACTTAATATTCCCAGACATTCCACATCATCTAACATACACAATGATGCTAACTAGCATTATTTTAAATTCAAGACCTCCTCTCAATTCCTCCTCAGCTAATGTGCTTTTTTATATTACTGACAAAAAGAAACATTAAGATGATTTTGCTTTTTTATATCTCTGAAGAAAAAGCAATCAGAAGAGAAATTCTTCATGTTATACACTTTGTCTTCTTATACACTTTGTCTTCCCTCCTTGTACAAGGTCTGTGCTCCCATCTAAGGTCATTACTCTACTTGCAATAGATCACATCCACTCTTCACTCAAAGAATCAGTTCTGAAATGGTTTCCTCTCCAATAGCATCAGTTTTTCTTGTATTTTCTCTGTCCCATAAGCATACATACCTGCTACAATAATTTCAGTTTTCAAAAAGAAGTTCCTCTATATGACTTCGTGCTTAAGAGATTATCTCCATCTCACAGCTCAGCTCTGCTTACAGTAAAACTCCTCAACAAAATTCCTTGTACTTGTTTCCAATTCTTGACTTCCCATTCTTTCATCAATGCATTTGATTCTCATTACTATACTGATATTGCTCTCTCAATCACATCCATATTGTCATATTTAGTGATCATTTTCTCAAGATCCATTTTAATCCATCAGCAGCTTTTTAAATAGTTGTTTATTCATTCCTCCTTGAAATACTTCTTTCAGATACTCTGCCTCTTGAGTCTTCTTCCTCTAATTCACAATTCACTTCACTGCAAAGTACTGTGAAGTACTTCTAAACTCTAAATGTTGGAACAACTGAGGAATAAATTCATGGATCTTTATACTCTGTTTTTTAGGTTATGCAAACTATTTGGGGGTTTAGCATATTTTTTTCATGACAAAACCCAAATTTATGTCTTCAACACAATCTTACTCTCTTCCCTGACTGTGAGAATCATATATGCAATTGCCTATTCAACAATTGAGATTTTAGGAGGCTAAAAATTACATATTCAGATTTTTTTTTCAGTTTTTCACATAATTCACTTCTAAAATCTATCCATTCCCTGACTTTGTATGTAGTGTCTGTATTCTAACACAAGCTTGGGCCAAAAGCCTGATTACCTTTTTTGACTTCACTCTTTCTCTCATATACCATATTCAATCTACCTGTAAATTTGAAATCTATACACCACTCATACCATATTAGTGTAAATAATAATCAATATTTTACCTATGTTATTGTAATGGCTTCCTAACAATTTTCCTGCTTTCATTTTTGCTCCCTCACCCTTGATTCTCTCAAGGGCAGAAGGAGTAAACATTATTTATTTATTTATTTATTTACTTATTTAACCTTATTTATTTATTATATGTGTTAAATAAATACTTAATAAAGAAAGAAATAAAAAAAATTCTGAGGGTATAAAAATATAGGAAAAAATTGTGGAAGGAGAGAAAAAAAATATGTACTGAAATAATTTCCTCAAAGAACTGAGTAATATTAGAAGATAATGGGGAAGAGATAGTATGTTTCAGTGAGATTGCATTAAAGAAATTAAATAGAATTAAACACCATTCTGGTTATTTATTAATCATATGACCTTTGGTATGCTACTTTTCTCCAAGCATAAGTGTTTTGATTGTGGTGATAGGTAGAATTCTAAGATGCTCCCCATAATTCTCATTCTCTGATGTGTACCCATCTTCTCCCTAACAATCAAATACTGATCTGTGTGCTACTGTGAGAGGATTTTGAAGCTGTAATTAAGATCCCAAATCAGTTGGCTTTAAAAAATATGATAATCTGGTGGGCCTAATCAAATCTGGTAAACTCTTAGAATGGACAGGTTTCTTTCTGGCACTGAAGATTTGAGTAGCAAAGGAAATTCTCTGTTTCTGGCTTTTGATGATGTAGGCCAAATGCCAGGAAATACAGATGCTTTTTAGGAGTGAGAGTGACCCCCAGCTGACAGCCAGCAAAGAAATGGGGACTTTAATTCTACATTAACTTAACACAGCTACATAAGCTTGCAAGAAAACTCTGGATTACAGATGAGAATGCAACCTAAACATTGGTTTTAGTTTTGCAAAACTCAGAGCAGAACACCTAATCATGCTGTGTCCAAGCTTCAACCTATAGAACTGTGGGCTGATAAATATGCATTGTTTTAAGCCACTAGGTTTGTAGTGATTTTCTATGCAGCAGTAGGAAATGACTACTTTGACCTCTAAAATGAGGATTTTAATATATATTTTTTAATAAGACCAAAAATGAGATAGCAATTATTTTTTATAGACATGAATAGTACCTATAAATTTGAAAGAGGAAAATTATAAATAGAGTGATGTTGATAAGAAAATGAGCTGCTACAATGAAAAGTTTTGGGCTAGGAAAAAGGAGACAATAGCTGCACTCTAAGAATTAATTAATTAATATGTATCATGGAGTTAACTGGGTAATAGAATTTTTTCTTCTATGTACGCAGTTAAACCACCATTTAAATTCTATCATAGGATACATGTAACTTCTATCACAGGATAGATTTTATTTTATTAGAAATTTCTTAATACACTTAGTGAGTTTACCTTTTACAATACATTTTAGATTTTGTTTACAAAATAAGAAAGAAATCTACTGTGTTACTGATTTCTGACTATGAGCAAGCACTATACTAGACACCTTAGTTAAAAAGTCACATTTAATCTTCCAAATAAGAGCGAAGAATGAATAACAATCAGGCAAGATTTAAACACCACAAAAAGATGTAAGATATTCTGTTGTTCAAAGGAAAATTGTCCTCTAAAATCTAGAATTTTTATAAAAATATTGATACACAAAAGAGCATTTGAAGCTTTCTATATTATACTACATTATAAGAAACATTTAGAAATCATGTCTAAAGAAGAATAAAGAGTCAGTAAAGTTGCCATTATTTATTATTTTGACTTGTTACAGCCAGCAAACTTCTTTTAAATCATGACTGTTATGCTCACGTTATAGTCTTAACATCAAATTTGGAGCTTTATGCTTGGTAGACATTTTATGTTCGCCCAATTTTCATTTTCAAATTTATCTTTAGCTAATCAATTGATTTAGTGTTTCTGTTTTATTATTACACACACGTTCATTGTTAGAAATTTTATTTGTTAATTTTAAAAATCTATTTAAAAATTCACATTATAGTCCCATTTACATCTAATTAATTAAATACTCTGATTATTTTTTAACTTCTTAGAGTTTTAAATTCTATTCTTTGTTATATCATTGACACTTCAGGCTCATCATTTCCCTATGGGTTTTGAAATTTTTTATTGTTAGTTTATCTTTATTAAGAATTTTTAATTTTTCTTGTGGAATTATGCTCACCCTAGGTGGTAAAACTCTTTTACAGAATTGGTTTTTATCTGCTTTTCTCTGGCATCTTAAAATGTTGAGAAGTCCATAATTAAATGAATAATTTCTTCACTTAGGACACCAGCAACATGGGTAATAAAAATTTGATTCAATGTCAGAGTGTAACAAAAAGCTGGGGCTTTGATATAGTTATAAGTTTATCTTTTCTTTTAGCCAAAGATCTAGGCAGATGTTAACTTCTTAAAAAATAATAATAATCTTTTTCTTGGATAAATGAAATACAAATTTCTTTCTGTGTTTGAACAGGCCAAAGTATATTTGTTATTCTGTGGGAACTAAAAGTTGATACCACCCTCCTGCTTGTATCTGGTCCATTATTATCTATGTTTATGTAAAATCAGTTTACAAGATACCTGCTCTGGCTTTAAGTCACCTTCTCATACTCATGGATATCTCTTTTGAGCACTACTATATATTTTAATGGAAGGCAAACCTCTTTTGTCTGTCCCATCATGTTTTTGGGAAATGAAATCAATATGTAATTTTGGTCAAAAACAATATAATGAAAAGAAAAAAAGCCTAGGAATTATTTAAAGTATCTCATGCATGATCTTAGGACAATTATTTAACCCCTCTGAACTTCAGTTTCTTCATCTGTTAAGATTTTATTTTTCATTTAGAAGAATTATGGGAGGATTAAAGAATGATGTTTTATTTGCATTCTACTGTTTGGGACAGAGTCAGTTAAAAGTCCATTTGTAAACCCAGGAAATGGACACCTTACAAAAACTGAGACAGGGATGGGGCATTCTCTCTTAAAAATCACTGGTGCTGTGGATGGGGCTGTGGAGAGAAAGCAAGTACTGATTAGCTGTATTATGATCTTTTCATTGAGAACTCCCAAGTCGATTAATTAATAACTGATTTACCAGCCAACACTGCATATAATAAAACAACAGTCATACAATATCTTGTGTTATTTAATTATATTCAGTTTGACTGTGATGAAATTTTCTAATTTTGACAATTTAAACTACATGTACAATTGTGAAGAGATTTACACATCAGACTGGAACTACTTGAGAAAAGCTTAAAAACCTAGGATATGCTGAAAGCCTTAGAATTACTCTAGTTTTCATCTCACTAAATCAAATAATAGTTGAATCTGACAGAAATTTTTACTTCCCCATGTGAGAGGGTCTTATTTTATGAGCATGGCATGTCTAAAAGAGCTCTTAAGCTTCTCAGACTGAGTCTGATAGCCTCAAAAAGAAATTGTTGAGCATGTATATGAAAATGGATTCTATTATTAGACAAAATAAAATTCAGATATGTGGCAAATACAATTTTCTGTAACATTTCTTCAGAGAAAATTACTTATGCCATTATGAAACACTTTCTCGATCATTTATTCTGGTTTATTCTCTATCAATATTTTGGTTTCATTATAAATGTAGTTAAAATATCCAGTGCATCCTGCTATTTGGTTTCCACCACACTAAAGCTATGTTTGACTAATGACTACTTGTATAACTTCTTGTTTTACAATATCCTGCCTAATCCTAAATCATTCTCAAAGCCAGTAATACGTTCTGATGTGTCATGTCACTCAGCATAAAACTCCTCATGTATTTTTGATACCACTCACACTATGGCAAGATAACTCTCAACCTCGTAACATAAAATTATTCCTGTGAAGTTTCCAAGAAAAAAACTTTTACAACAATGATTTTTTTTTTCAAAATTTTTTTAACCTGTGGTGACTTTTGGTGACCAACAACTCCCCTAAACCCTGATAACATCACCATTCTATAAAGATAGCCTAATACAATCACGTAAACTACTCCTTAGTTCTTTACATTTTTAGACTTTATGAGTTTTCAATACCTTTAATTTGAGCAGTTATTTAAATTTAATCAAAATATTATCTCTATATTCTCCATGTACTTATATTGAGGTTATCCAGTGAACCAATGAACAATTATGCTATGCCTCACAACTGTTTTAAAACTACTGAAGGACCATATAATTTTAGTATTATTTATTTGCTCAGTGTTTAATATGATGCTTAGCAGTCAGTAGCTATACAATATATGTTGAAAGAGTTTTACTTATTTGTTAAATATGTACAGGTATCATAAATGCAGAAGATATCATATGCAACTAGAAATATCATAACTTTATAGTTTCAAAAATGGAATATTGCAAAATGGCATTGTATATTCAAGGACCATAATACTTTCAAAGGAGTCAGTGATTTTATGATGATTAAACATTTTAGTTATTTTTTAAAATATATTTTTAAAAATTTTCAATTAAAGTTGGCATAAAACATTATATTAGTTTCAGATATACAAGATAGTGATTATACGTTTATGTAATTTATTAAGTGATCATCCTGATAAATCTATTACCCATTTGACACCATACATAGTTATTACATTATTGATTATATTCCTTATGCTATACTTTACATCCTCATAATCATTTTGTAACTACCAATTTGTACTTCTTCATCCCTTCCCCTTTTTCACCTATCCTCCTAACCTCCCTCTTATCTGTAATTATGACTTTGTTTCTGTTTTGTTTGTTTATTTTGTTCTTTAGTTTCCACATACAAGTAAAATCTTTTGGCAATTGTCTTTCTCTGTCTGACTTACTCCACTCAAAACAACACTTGCTAGGTCCATCCATGTTGTAGACGACAAGATTTCATTCTTTTTATGACTGAGTAATATTTCACTTTATATATGTTCCACCTCTTTTTTATCCATTCATCCATTAATGGACACCCAGGTTCATTCCATATCTTGGCTATTGTAAATAATGCGACAATAAACATTATGAATTTACATGTCCTTTCGAAGTGTTTTGACTTTCTTTGAATAAATACCCAAAGTGGGACTAATGGCTCTTTTTTTGTCTCTTGTTATAGCCTTTTTTTAAAGTCATTTTTTTCTAGTATAAGTATTTCTACCCAAGCTTTTTTTTTTCCCATTTTTGTAAAACATTTTTTTTATATCTTTTCTTTTAGTCTGTGTGTCGTTCAGTCTGAAGTGAGTCTCTTGTAGGCAGCATATGGAAGAGTCTTATTTTCTTATCTATTCTGTCATCCCATCTTTTGATTGGAGCATTTAATCCATTTACATTTAAGTAAATGTTGATAGATATATAGTTACTGCCATTTTATTATTCGTATTTTTAATTTTTGTTTTATTTTTTTCCTCTTAATGAACTTCTTTCATCATTTCTTGTAATACTGGTTTGGTGGTGATTAACTTTTTTAGCTTTTTCTTGTCTGGGAAGCTCTTTATCTGTCTTCTGATTTTAAATGATAGCTTTAGTGGGTAGAGTAATCTTGCTTATAGGTCCTTGCTTTACAACACTTTGAATATTTCCTGCTAATCCCTCTGGCCTGCAAAATTTCTATTAAGAAATCAACTGACAGTCTTATGGGAGTTCCTTTGTAAGTAACTAACTGCTTTTCTCTTGCTACTTTTAAGATTCTCTCTGTCTTTAATCTTTGGCAGTTTCGTTTATGACGTGTGTTGGTGTGGGCCTCTTTGTGTTCATCTTGTTTGGGTCTCTCTGAACTTCTTGTGCTTGTATATCTATTTCCTTTGTCAGGTTAGAGAAGTTTTCCATCATTGTTTCTTCAAATAGGTTTTCAATCCCTTGCTCTCTTTCTTCTCCTTCTGGTAGCCCTATGATGTGAATGTTGGTACACTTGATATTGTCTCAGAAACCCCTTAAACTATCCTCATTTTTTTTGGATTTTTTTTTGTTGCTGTTCTGATTGGGTGTTTTCTGCTACTTAATCTTCTACATTGCTGATTCAGTTATCAGCTTCATCTAATCTACTATCGATTTCTTCTAATGCATTCTTCATTTCAGTTATTGTATTCTTCATTTTTGACTTTTTTTATGTTTTCTATCTTCATTTGTATGTTTTCTATCTTTTTATTAATGTTCCTCTACTCTTCCCCTAAGTTCATGGAGCATCTTTATAAACAGTGTTTTGAACTCTGCATCTGGTAGATTGCTTATCTCCATTTTGTTTAGTTATTTTTCTGGAGTTTTATTCTGTTCTTTCTTGTGGCACATGTTTCCTTGTCTCTCCATTTTGGCTACCTCCCTGTGTGTGTTTCTATGTATTAGGTAGAGCTGCTATGTCTCCAGGTCTTATTAGAGTGGCCCTATGTAGTAGGTGTCCTATGGGGCCCAGTAGCACAGTCTCTCTGGTTGCTTGAGCAGAGTGCTCCAGTTGTGTCCCTTGTATGGGTTGTGTGTGACTTTCTGTTGTATTTGAACCTTGGTTGCTGTCTTTATGTTAAGGGGAGGAATTGACCCTGGGCTAGTGATTTCAGTGAAGGAACTATTATGTAGAGGTTGATAGTACAGTTCAGGATTCACTTTAGCAGGGCTCTAGTGCCTTCCCAGTTTGTCTTTTGGGTGTATTGTCCTCAGATGTGACCCTGGGTGGTGCTCCTCTTGATCAGAAATAGGCCACTGGGTGTACCATAGTTAGGGCCTCCTAGCAGTGGCTCTGCCACAGGCCAAGTTCAGCTGAAGACTCTGCCCTGCTGGAGGTCACCTGGCATGAGTCACCAAGCATTTTGAAGATGGCCATCACCTGCACTAGGCTTGGAGGTGCCTCAAGATACCAAGTGGCAAACTGAGGCAGGCTACCACTAGTGCCAGGCTTAAGGCTATTCAGCAAGTGATATGGGAAAAGCTGAGGCCAGATGCTTTTGTTTTATGAACCTTTGAGAGATTTTAGAAAAGCCCGCAGAATGAGCTACAATAGGCCATTGGTATGAAAAAGTCCCTGGAAGTGGCTTGATTGGACCTGCAAGTTGGGTGGGGCAGAGCCTCAGGGAATCACCAGGGCAAGATGAACAGTGTTAGCCTGGTTGATGGAGGCTAAGATATGGCAACAGCCTGTGTCTGCACACCAAGTAGGGGGAGGGCTCAACAATAGAACAATGGCTTCTGCCAGCTCTTCTGTATGGGAGAAACCTTTTTCTACAGTCCTCAACCCGAAGCCAGACAATTCAGTTTCTCCCAATATGTTCCTGGAGCCTCTCAAGCTGCTGCTCCAGTGCTGGAGCTCAGAACTAGTAAGTCAATAAGTGACTAAGTCTGTGTGCAGGACCTTTAAGAGGCCCCCCAGGTACCCTCTGCCTCACTTAACCCCATCCTTGTGGGTTTTCACAGAAGTCATGGAGACTTCTTTTCCCAGCACTGGAACAGTGGGCTAAGGAGCCTGGTGTGAGGTTGGGGACCCTTGCTTCTCTGGGGGAACCTTTGCAGTCAAGATAACCCTCTCAATTCTCAACTGCCACATGCGGGTGTGGGACCAGCCTGTTTTGCATCTCCACACCTCTTATCAGTCTCAAGGTGGCTTCTTCTGTATGTCTTTAGTTGTAGGACATCTGTTTAGTTAAACTTCATGCATTTATCAGTGATGGTTGTTCTGCAATTTAGTTTTAACTTTGATGTGGTCATGAGAGGAGGCCAGCGCAGTGTTTACCTACTCCATCATCTTGACTGGAAAATCAAATATTTTCAATAAATGTGCCATGGTCTGACCAACCAGGCTGGCCAAATTGTTCAAAAACTTTTGTTATTCTGGTCTTATAATTACAGCTTTGTTTGATAATAAGAATTATTGTGGCATATAGAGGTTTAAGTAATTGGACCAGGGCTCAGTAACAGACAATATAAGAAATTCCAAAAAGGCTAAATGCTGTAATTGAATTTATCAACAAATGAAGTTAAGGCCCAGATTTATAAGAAAGTAAAATTAGGAAGATCTGACAATGGATGCTGGAGTATGGGAAAAGGCCTCTAATTTCCAGAGAAATAAAGTTATACATTGAACAGGGATACAAGCACAGGAAGCAACAACAACAACAACAACAACAACAACAACAAAACTATATTTAAAAAGAATCAAACCAAAGTTTACTTAGCAGAGCAAATACCATATTTTGGCTCTGAGAATCAGGGTATATGATCAACATAATAGCTGACATAAGACTGACTTGCTTTCTAGATTGCTTGTAGAGTCTAGAGCCCATGAAAAGTCTACAGGTTGGTGTTAAATGACATTATCTGAAAAGGAAAATACAGAAGGCCCAGAATGGGCATCAGGGTCTTGTTACATGACTGGCAAATATGATAATCCTACAGAAAAAGTCCTTTGTAAGGTAAAGTATTTACAGGTATTTGGGATCCATATATAATAAGTTCCTTTAACTTGTGTTAGAAAGTATCTTTTTCTACCTCCCTCTTACCCATCCCCAAACCACACAGTTTATTCAAAAGGCAGACAGCATTACTGAATAAAACAATATTAGCAAGGTGGTCATAAATACATTTTAGTTCTAAAAGCTTTTGAAATTTTTAGCATACCTATGAATGTAATTATTAAAATAATGTTTCTGATCAAAACATTTTTATTTCAGATATGCACAAATTCAGTAAACTTGCTTTAGGCTTCTTGAGAAAATGCAAATTTTATAGGTAACTCTAAATATTAAGCACTGTACTAGAAAGTTATTTGCATTTATCTACTCAAGTATAAATAGTTCTGCTAGTTAAACATTCATAAGAAAGAATGTCAATAAAATCTCAACTGACTTACCTGTATATATATTTTTTAAATATACACTTTATTTGCTCAATTTAAATTTAACTATAAAATTATAAACAGAAGTAAAAAATTATTAGATTTTGTTGTTCAGGAATGATTATTATAAGGAAAGTACCTAAAATGTCCCTTTTTAATTCATCCAATTTAGAAAATATATGTACTAAAAGTGTGTCAGTTACATTACATATCAAAACAAGGATGATCTTTGAAATTATAGTGTTGATTAGAATAATGTTATTTCAATGCATAAATGTTTTATTTCAAAAATACCCATTTAAAAAAATGATCACATAATTTATTGATCAAAATAAATAGCATGTTTTTCTTTTTTATTTCATATAAAAGATATTCTCAAGAACAGGAAGAATATGTTTAATATTATTATATGTAAAACCTTTTATAAATATTCTATAAAATTTAAGTACATGACCTTCCATTAGTTTTAGTCAATTTAAATTTCAAAACAAATATAAAATTTAACTAGGTAAAGTATAAAATGAGGCTAATTATCTAATTAATACTGATTTATCCCAACCCGTTCGCTTTCAAGTGTTTTATTATTTCTTGAAATGTCTGTTATTCCCTTTATCATTCTATTTAATGTTTTTCTAAACTATGATTATATTTTTTTATTCAAGTAATTAAAAAGAGAAACTTTGAAAAAATTTTGAGCAAATAATTTCAACTGTTTACCTGAAAATAGTGACAACACAAACAGAACAACTATAAATGTTCATCTAACAATCCTATAAATATATTTATTTAAAAAATAACTAATAAATGCCATAATGTTAGGAAAACTGAGTGTAAGGCACACAAGGACATGATATTTAAAATAATAACTTTTAACTCAATTACTGTAAATGGTGAAGATAATCAAAGTAAAAATATATTGAGTCAACATATTAAAATATATGTATATTAAAATTATGGATTAGAGTTGTTAAGTATGTAATTAATTATAAATACTAATACCAATTAATTAATATTATCAATTAGTTGAATATGAACTAATCAAAAATAATACAGAGAAGTGACCAACAGAGTAAAATTTGTACAAGTATTCAGGAATTAAAATATTTTTATGTTGAAGATATTAATTACTGATCAATAATTGCTACATTTTAACATAATGTAAACTGAGTTATTTGAATCAAGGACTTGATTCTGAGCTTGGATACATTTTTATCCTTTTGAAATTTGGGTAATGTTTAGGGGACTTTATTAAAGAGAATAAAATTGCAAAAATTAACTAGTATACTTGTGTTCACTTTATAAATCCACATGTGAGAAAGTGGCCTTTAGCTAGATGTTCTAAAACTTTAAATGCAAAGTAAAATATTTCTAGGTATAGAGGAAAGACTTTGTAATATGTGTGGATTGAAGAAAGAACAAAAGTGATAGCTGTAAAAAAAAAAAATAAGAGAAACTCAATGAAACATTCTATGTGGAAATGTGATGAGCTTCTCATGAGTTATGATTACTCATGACATTCATATATTTCTTGTCCTGGATTAGCATAGTTGAAAATATATTATAACTTCAACACATGTCAAAACATTTCTTGACTATTCTATAGCATGCTTCTAAACTTTGTTTCTCCTGAATTGCCCTTGAAATTCCCCTGCTTCAGTGATCACTGCAATCACTGATCATGACAATTAGCAGGTGAGAAGATGTGATGCACTGTTACCATTGTTATTGGAGTGTCATTCATGTTTCATGTTCTTTGACAATGTATAGTTTTTTCTCTCTCAGACCTTTCCTTATCTCTAATAGGACTTGTTTTATTTTCATTATGAGTATAAAATTCTCCTTTGTCATCTTTCCTGACAGATCACTTTTGTTTGCAATAAGGAAGTTATACAACAATCCTGTACATACCTTCAGTTTGTTTAGTTTTTTTCCTTCTTAAGAGAAATTTAATATCAAACATGATCCATTGAACATCAACTTAAATTTCATATTTTACTAGATAGTTACTTGGGAAGTTGGTTTGTTATACTTTCCAACAATGTGTTATGATTATTTAAGTTCTTATTAGTTATGTAAGTAAGTCATATTAAGAGCAAGAGATATCTGTCAATTAATGTATTTTCAAGTTAAGGAAAGCAAAGATGAAAATGCTAGTATTGTCATGGAAACTAGTAAAATACAACAAGAAAATATTTCAAATTCTGTAAAGGCAAAACTCAAAAACACCATCATTAAAGGGAATAATCAAACTACTGTAGGAATAGAGTATAAAAATTATTGATAGAAAAAATAAAATTTATGGTAAAAAATGAATATAAACTTAAGTATATGGCTTAAAAACAAGATGAACACAAATTGTTAATATAATTTTTAAGCTATCAGAGAGTTCGATTTACAAATGAAAAAGGAAGTATGTATAAGTTGCCACGAATAAAATATTTTTAAAAGTTATTTCATATCTTTGAATATTAAAAACTTTAGTTATATCACCATATGAGGATACAATTAACCTCTTCTGACATCAGTGGCAAAGCTTTTTAAGGAATCTGAGGCATGAAAATATAAATCACAATTTAAAACTGACCCTAAATAGAGAAGTTTTTATTAGTAATATGTAAAAAATAATATTACTCAACTAAATATTCTCACTCATTCTGAAAAATATTACAAATGTGTGGACTAGTTATCTAAATTACCACTCAAAAATTCCTCTAAAAAATAATAAAATATTTGTTTGTTTATTTGTTTATTTTCCTATTTGGTTCAAGCTAATGTTCCCAAGACACTTTACAAACTATTTACTTAGATCTTTAAAATCATCATCTTACCTTGTTTTATATATTTAACATTCCATTTTTATATTGCAGTAATTTATTATAATTATATTGCTACATAATGTACACTTTTGATATTTTCTTTAGTCTATGGAGAAATCTATAGATTTGATATATAGAATAGACTATGATGTTGTTCTAACTAATTCAAAAACAGATATTTTGAACAATCTATTAACTTCTTACACTAAAATTATAAGAATAATCCTAAAGAAAAACAATAGTCACAAAACAAATATAAACCAAAAACAGGAACCTAACATGTTCAAATCTCTCATTCATGCTATATTTATTGATGATGTAAAAATTTACCTTTGATTTTTAAGAACTAAACTGTGACCAATTAAAGAAAAAATTTTCAACCAAATTATTTAATAAATAATTACTCATAGAGTTGGTTGGCTTACTTGGTAATACTCCCTTTTATCCATACTTTCTAAACTATGATGGCTAAATCAAATCTCTTTTTTATTTCTATCTCTATCTCTATCTTTTCTTGCTATAAAGGCTCTATAAAGATCACATATCTTATCTAATTTAGTACTCTTTTAGAGAAGCTGAAGATCAGAATGTTGAATAACCTGCCTCAAGGTCACACAACTCCCTCTTGAATGAGTTATGTTTAGAACTCAGGGATCTAGATTCCTATTTGGGGCCAAGTTGCCCCTTAATTCCTATGTACACAGCAATTTCCCAGTGATTTTTAAATTATAAACAGATATTATAAGATCAATGAACTATGAAAGCTTTATAAATATGAATAAGGTTTAGAGTGATAATCAAATAAAACTTAAAACAAAGTACCTTTAGCATGTGCTTAATGGTATGCAAAATCCATATTCTGCTACAAGGTAATCGGGTATATATAGTAAGTAATAGTCATAAAAGAGCACAATCAGTCTTTTAAATGGTCAATTGTATTGTTTTATCACCTTACTTTTTAAAATTCTAGGTCATTAGTTATCCCTGATTCTAGTTTAACTGTAGTTGTGTTCAGTTCAAGCTATGCTTAGAGGGATTTCATGAGCTACAAACACACACACAGGAACATTTTTAAGGTACCCTATAGACAACTGAAGAAAGCAATCTATTCAAAAGCACCTAGGGCATGAGAAAGACCTCTGGAAATCCAGAATTATAGACTAAGTTTTATGAGAGAGTTACAGTAGTTTCCAGTAGGATGAACTATTTTCATCAAAAAAAAGTAATACAAAAAGTTTCTTCCTTGAAAGAAAAAGTTGCTTTTTGCTTCAAGTAACAGAGCTATGCCAATTGGGACTGCCAAGCTCCAGGTTAAGGTAAAAGTACAATGATAAGCAGGGCAGGAACAAGGAATTGAACTTGAAAAATGCTGGAGCACAAAGAGGAAACAAAGGGAGAAGGAGGTTGAATCAGGGTGAATTACACTTGTCTGAATAGCTGGGTCTTCAGGGTTTGGAGATCAGTGCCAAAATGCATGCTTTGCCTGTCTCACTCTTTGATCTCTCTTAAGGTTAGAACTTCAGGAAAACAACAGATGACAAGTTATAGGAAGACCACTGACTAAAACTTGCTTCCCATTACGCTTGCTAGTTTTTACATAGGCAAGGTGATGCTTTATTAGAAAAGGCATCATTTCTTGAAGTTTGTTTGCTGCAACTTAACTAATTTGATGGTTTTTTTATTTAGCAAGTGTCCCTGATTTAAGGAAAAGTTGATCTTAAATGAACAGACAGCAGCAAAATAACCTATAACAGTACAATTGAAGCATAACTATTATGGAATTCAATAAAAGGAAAAGATTATTTTAGAAATTTTTGGCTCTGTCTAATAATCAGAAATGTCTAAAATAGAAAGGTAAGGATTAAAGATTAAGGATAAGCATTTTAGCAAAATCATTTTAATTTATCAGTCTCTCTATGACAATGCTTTTGTGATTGTAAGCTGTTAATGAGTCATAAAATCAATTTAATGGATCACAACCAGCATTTAAATAGTAACTAAAATGGAATAGAAATACAATAGAAACTATCAGAGTGCATGATTTATAGTAAGGGTAAGTATTATTTGATGAAGCATTTGTCTTTGGGGTGTGTGTGTGTGTGTGTGTGTGTGTGTGTGTGTGTATTGAATCAAAGGGAATCCAATAATATTCTTCTCCTCTCACGAAAAATAAAACAAAACAGAAGTTTGAAAATCAATACCCCATCTGCAAGGTTTAATTAGAAAAGGAATAATGTCGTAGAACGTACAAACAATCCTTTGTTTAGGTGGTTAAGCTGCAGTAACCTACCAAATCTTTACATCTCAAAACCATTTCATTTTTCCTATGTAAAAGCCTTTGCTCCCTAACCTAATGTCTATTTTTATTTTCTTTCGCATACACAAACACCATAAACACAGTCACAGCTCACAGAGAGTATTCCACAGAATATTCCACCAAGAAATGCTAATTAGTTCAAAATTTTTAACAGTTCGCTTTCTTTTTCCTAATAATTATTTAAAATTAGTCCTTTTTCCCCACAGGTTTTCAGAAGGAATCTGTAAAAATGATGACAAACTGCCTTTCACTCACTTTTCCTATTTTAATTTAATATAGCTACATTAACTATATATGCACTTATACACATGCCAACCACAGAAATCACAGAAAATTTTTGGAAAAATCTTTATTATCAACAGGCTTCAGGACCATTCCCTTACCTGTGTCTATTCATAGATAAATGGATAAAATAGCAGCATTCCATCTGGTTTATCCCACTGTGTTTCAAATATGCCATCTGGTCCATTCTCCATAATTCTATTCATCTCTTCCAACTACCTAAAAAAGAATGCAAAAGGAATCCTGAATCTACCTGATTTCATAAGAACTGTTTATTGAAGAGTTATTTGTAAGGTGATGTTTTTATGCAATCTTTTTTTCTGATTCAGTGTTATTTTAAGATGTACTCACCTCTAAATCAATATATTTCATAAAATGAGAATTGCCACTGTTCAACACATATCATATGGAAGAGTAGGCTGGCTCCCATCTCCATGTGATAAAAATATGACCAATACTAAATGCACTAGAAGGTTGGTAACTCCTATGTGAGTTTTAGGAGAAAGAAATGGTATACATAGCCACATATATACACCTGTAAGTCTATACTTTACAATACAAATTTATTCTACTGCAGTGAACAAAACTAGATTTTTTTCTAACCTTTTAATATAAAATTTCTAATATATAATAAACAATAGCTTTCCAAAGCATAAACTATTCAGTTTTGTTATTAGTATCGAGTGTTTTAATTTTTTTACTGATCCAACTTAATGAATAAAAGCAATAGTGAAACTTAATAAGCTTTTTGCTAGAGGAGTTTTCTATCCAAATTACTTATGTAACAACAAATACACTATGTGAAGAAAGTGTACAGTGTTAAAAATCAGAGAATGTAGCTCAGAGAGGCTTAAGTGATTCCGTGTGACTCACGATTGATGCAAGTAATAATATGAGTTAAGGGGCAGGTAGAGGAAGCAAATTAAGTGTCTTTCTCATATAATACCGATGAAAGAGATGGTTGTTATCTACTGATACTGAAAATTTGTATTCTTTTTGTTTTCTTATTTACAAAATTACAGGTTCTTAGAAAATATTCAATCAGTAAAATCCTAGTAGCAATGTGTTAGTCCAGGTTTTTTTTTTTTTCTCTTAAATTCTAGTTGCTTAAGTACATTAATCTCTTTTGGATGACTAGTATAATAACAATAGAGTAAATGTACATATTAGATTCCTCAACCAATTAATGACACAAGTTAAGGATTCATTTACTTAATTATTTTTATGGTGACAAAATATACATAACATGATATTTACCATTTTAATTATTTTTATGTGTATAGTTCAGAGGGTAGCTGGCCACCTCTGTAAGCAGAAACTGATACTTGTCGCTTCTCTACTAATTTACTAAGATTCTAACACTGCCTCTGCTATTCCTACACACACATTCACAAATTTATAGTCTCTCATTATTCTAGATGTCTCTGAGTAGTAGGGTATGGTACAAAGGAATTGAGTTTTGGTTCTTCTAATCCTCATGTGTTCCCATGGGAGTCTTAATAAACCAGAATAGGGGTGAAAGAGGAGCCTAGACTTTCTATCCCCCAATATCCCCTTTCTTCCCTCCACCCTCTGAGAACCATGCCTCTATAGTATTAGCAACTTCTATTTTTCTTTTCTTCACTGTACACCCATGCATGGCAAAGCTATCTTCAAAATTTAAACTCTCCACCAAAAACCTTGAGCTAGCTATAATTTGTTTTAAAAAATTACTCTTTTATCTCTTAGTCAATAAAATTTCTTGAGCATTTAAGATGTGTTAAAAAAGTAATGGGTACATTTTACCTCAAAATACCTTGAATGTTATCATCATCATCATCATCATCATTACAATCTCATCATCACTCCACAGATTTTTATTAAAACATAACTATTGTAGAAATTGAAATACAGTAGTAAGAAAAGCTGATCTGATCCCACACTTACAGTCTGATCAAATAATAATAAAACTCTATACAGTAGATTACAATTTAAAAATACATTCACTTACAGCATGTATTTATTTTTATAACAAAAATTTAAACTCTAAATTGCTAAATATTTACCTTTCTCTTGTCTTTCTACCTCACAACTTAAAAATTTCCGGGTTTTTGTTCAGCCAGCTGCTTGAACAATATTATCTCTCACTTAATAGGTAATTATTACCATAGAAGTATCACTTTTGGGAAGGAGATGATTTGGAAGGTCATTTCAATTTTAAACATGCTACATTTTCAATGGCACATTTAGTTATAAATATCCAATGTGTACAGAATTGGTCACAGTAGATCAGAACACAGAAGTGAAAAGTGGGCTAGAAATTTGGGATTCATGAGATATAATGTTTGCAAATGAGGCCATGCATGAAACAACCCAGAAAGAAAGGTAAATAATATGAGAACAGGAGAGAGAACTTATAAGGCCAGTCAGAGACAAGTGAGAAAACTAGGAGATGATGCACAGGAAGAGAGTTTCCCAGAAGAGAGGCTGGTCAAACATGATTATGATGCAGGACTAAAATTTTCAAAGCAGATTCTGCAATTAAGATATTAATGGTGACCCTCAACAAGAGTTGAAATTGATTTTTTTGTTTTAAGAGTGAATATGGTGAGAAAGTGAAGACAACCAGGATAGAGACTGTACGATTAAGAGGTTTTTGTTACTGCTTTTTTATTTTTGTATCCATCATTTTAGAAATCAGATCTTTTCTTGTGTTCCCCTGCCTTCTCTGATCTCCACCCTTCTCCCTTTTTCTCCTTTCCCCTGCATCCAGCCACTCTACTTCAATCTTTCTATATTTCTCTCTCAAATTCTGTCTTTGGTGTTCTGAGACTACTCACCTATCTTTTACAGATGCTGGAATGAGAACTTGGCTGAGAGAAAAATGATTGACATATAATCCCTTATAAAAGTTAAATTTTACTTCCATGGTACTGGCTTCAACATGTGGAGGGTATTAACTGGTGTTTGCTTTTTGTTGTTGATCCTGATAGCTGAAACTACAGTTTGGTAAATGTCACTGCTCTCCCAGGTCTTGAATGCCAAGAAGCATCTGGTCCATTGAATTCTCTCTGAAGAAAGAAAACTCTGACTCTCCATGAAGCATTCTCGAAAAAAACATCAATCAAATGGAACATTCTTTACCAAAGTATTTATGGAACCAACTTTCTGGTGTTGAATCTTTGGACCAACTTAGGGAGAATTTTATTTTATTTTTACCTTAGGGAAATGGCATCATAAATTATTCCAAAGCCATTTTCTCTCTATTTATGACACTATTTGGACTGTGTTCTGGAACATGAGTAAATGACTATTTTACCCTTTTTGTATATTCTATGTAGTTGCCTGAATTTCTCTTAGCTTAATAAATTCATCATATTATGCAACTAAACTCAGACAACAATATTTAAAACATAAATGCACTCATTAAATATTAGGTATTTTTAGTGAGAGGCAGAGCTTATCTCTTACTTGAAAACGAAAGGCTCTGTGATTGCTTTTTATCCCTTTTACATCTAAGATATGTACATATAACCTCAATTTTTATATTAGAAACACCCTACACAGTTTCTAAATGTAAATATACTGAGTGAAAGATGTTAAAGAAACAGAGACAGCAACGAGTGAGTTCAGATGGCCAATGGGGGCCATGGAACAAACACGTGCTGACTTCTGGGGCCCTGATAGCCATGTTCCCAGGAGCAGCCTAAAATATCCATAGAGCCTCGCTTTCTAGTGTGTAGTGTGAGAGGACTGTACATCATCTGTGGCATGGTTTTGGCTAAGGTCTTGACTATTATCTAGCATTCTTTTTCCTGCTCTTTTTCTATATCTAGTTCTCAAAGCTTCTGGTATTCTCTGACCTATTCATACTGTTTTTAAAAATTTATTGCTGCTTAAATAATAATCAGAGTTAGATTCTGTTGCCTACAGCTAAGAATCCTGAAAGCTACAAATGCCATATATATCAGAAATCAGAAGTAACCACCAAGGATCTTATCAAATTTAACATTGACTATACATTATTAATACCTTAAAAAACTCGTGTGAAATATCTACATGAAAATACTCTACTTATTCTTCAGATTTGGTAATGAAGTGAGATACTAAGGCTTGTGTAGTTAAGGCATGAATTTGGTAAGTGAGGCCATAAAAAGTCAGATTCTGATTGCTACCTTGGAAATTATTTTTCCAGTTTGATTCATAAAAGTCTGAGGTCTACAGGCCACTTTCTGATTTATTTCTAGCTATGTGCTCTCAAAAAACAGTCAATTTTCAAAAATCTGCTGAATAATGTCCCATATAATAGTTTTTATCTTTAAACTCTTTAAAGACTTTTTATTTTAATTTTATTATGTTAATTTATTTTTGTTTGTATTTATTAAAATTATTGAGGTGACATTGGTTAATAAAATCAAATAGGTTTTAACTGTACAACTCAATAATATCTCACATGCATATTGTATTTATCATTCAAAGTTAAATTTCCTTCCACCTCAAAATATTTGACCCTCCTTACTCCTACCTACCTTCCCACTCCTCCCCTTTCCTTTGGTAAGCACTAATCCACTGTCTATGTCCATGAATCTCTATTTGTTTGTCATGTTTATTTGTTGCTTTTAGATTCATATCCTACATATGAATAAAATCATATGTTCTCAACTTTTTTACCTGACTTACTTCGTTTAGCATAATAATCTCTAGATCCGTCTATGTCATTGCAAATGGCAGTATTTCATCTTTTCTTATGGCTGAATAATATTCCATTGTATATATGTACCGCAGCTTCTTTACTCAATTTTATATTGAAGAATACTTTGGTTGTTTCCATGTCTTGGCCACCGTGAACAATGCTGCTATGAATGAACATCAGGATGCATATATCTTTGCAGATAAATGTTTTCAAGTATTTTGGAGGATCCCAGAATAGGATTTCTGGGTTATATGGTAATTCTATTCTTAGTTTTTGAGGAACTTTCATCCTGTTTTCCGCAGTGGCTGTACCAATTTACATTCCCACCAATAGTGTATGAGGATTCCTTTTTCCTCTCAACCTCTCCAGCACTTATGATTTGTCCTATTAATAATAGCCATTCTAACAGGTATGAGATGATATCATATTGTGGTTTTGATTTGAATTTCCCTAATAGCTAATGAAGTTGATCATCTTTTCATATGTCTGTCTACTATTTATATATCTTTTTGGGAAAAGTATATATTCAGGTCCTTTGCCCATTTTTTAATTAGATTGTTTGAGTTCGTTTATTGTTGAGTTGTTTGATTTCTTTATATATTTCAGAAATTAGGCCTTTATCAGAGGCATTGTTTGCAAATATCTTCTCCCATTCAGAGACTTGCCTCTTTGTATTGTTGACGGTTTTTTTTGCTGTGCAGAAGCTTTTTAGTTTGATGTAGTCTTATTCATTTATTTTTGCTTTTACTTCCCTTGTCTTTGAGGTCAAATTTGTAAAATTCTCTCTAAATCAAGGTTCATGAGTTTAGTAGTTATATTTTCTTTTATGAAATTTATTGTTTTAGGTCTTATATTCAGGTATTTGATCCATTTTGAGTTAAATTTTGTATATGGTGGCAGAGAGCAGTCTAGTTTCATTATTTTGCATGTGGCTTTTCAATTATTCCGGCACCATTTATTGAAGAGTTTTCCTTTCTTTAGTGTATGTTTTTGGCTCTTTTGTCAAAATTATTTTCCCATTTATATGAGAGTTTATTTCTAGACTCTCAATTCTGTTCGATTGGTCTGTGTGTCTGTTTTCTGGCCATACCATTCTGTTTTGCTTTTTGTCACTTTGTAGTATAATTTGAAGTCAGGAAGAGCAGTACCTCTGGCCTTAATCTTTTTTCTCAGGATGGCTTTGACTATTTGGGCTCTTTTGTGCTTTCATACAAATCTGATGATTTTTTGTTCTATTTCTTTAAAAAACGCTGTTAGGATTTTGATATGGATTGTATTAAATCTGTATAATGCTTTAGGTAATAAGGTCATTTTAACTATGTTTATTCTTTCAATCCAAGAACACAGAATATCTTTTCATTTCTTTGTATCTTCTTTGATTTCTTTTAATAGGGTCTTGTAGTTGTCAGTGTACAGGTCCTTCTTAGGCTTCCTTAGGTTTATTCCTAGGTATTTTATTTTTTTTTATTTTTTATTTTTATTTTTTGCAATTGCAAAGGAATTATTTTTTCCACTTCTTTTTCTGGCACTTCATTAATAGAGCATAGGAACACTATGGATTTCTGAACATTGATTTTGTATCCAGAAACTTTACTGTATTTGCTTATTGTTTCTAATAGTGTTCTTATAGAATCTTTAGGGTTTTCTATATAGAGAATCATATCATTGCAAATAGTGGTAGTTTGACTTCTTCATTTCCTATTTGGATGTCTTTTAAATCTTTCTCTTGCCTGACTGCACTCACTAGGACTTCCAATGTTATATTGAATAACAGTTCTGATAGTGGGCACCCTTGCCTTGTTCCTGATCTTAGAGGGAAGGTTTTTAGTTTTTCAACACAAAATATAATGTTGGCTGAGGGTTTGTCATAGATGGCCTTGGTTATGTTTTGATCATAAATGGATGCTGTATCTTGTTGAAGGCTTATTCTACACCTATTGATATGATCATATGATTCTTATTTTTTAATTTGTTTATGTGGTGTATCACATTAATCGATTTGTGTATGTTGAACCATCACTGTGCCCCTGAGATGAAGCCCACTTGATCGTGGTGTATAATCTTTTTAATAAAGATTCACTAGTAACTTAAAGGTTTGCTAGTATCTTATTTAGGATTTTTGCATCTGTGCTCATGAGAGATGTTGGTATGCAGTTTTCTTTTTGTGTGTTATTTTTACCAGGTTTTGGTATCAGGGTAATATTGGCCTCATAAAATGAGTTAGGAAGTATTGCCTTTTCCTCAATTTTTCGGAAAAGTTTAAGAAGAACAGGTATTAAATCTTTTTGAATATTTGGTAGAATTCACTAGTGAAGCCTTCTGGTCCTGGACTTTTACTTTTTGGTAGGTCTTTGATGATTGTTACAATTTCCATACTGTTGATTGATCTATTTAGATATTCCAGTTCTTCTTAATTCAGTCTAGGAAGTTTGTATATTTCTAAGAACTTGTCCATTTCCTCTAAGTTATTGAATTTGGTGGCATATAACCTTCCATAATATTCTTATATGATCCTTTGTATTTCAGTGATATCTGTCATAACTTCTCTTTGATTTCTAATTTTGTTTATGTCCTATCTCTTTTTTTCTTTAGTGAGTCTAGCCAGAGGTTTGTGAAATTTAACCCCTAGCTAAACTTCTACCAATATTTAATTGGCAAGATGGACATTGAATAAAACCCAGCATTATTCAAATAACACCAATTTAGGTATGACATGTAACCTAGAATTTTGACCCTCCAGTTTGGCCTGAAATCAAACTTTTATTTTTTTTCAAGAAAATTTTGTTTCTATTTATGATGGCCTTTTTATTTTGAGTCTCATCAACTTTTATAATGGGAAATAAAGTCTGCCTTGAGCTTAACTAGTTGTTGAAATATCTGTCTTTATTCTTTTTCAGTGTAACACAAGCTGCTTTTACATACATGCCAAGGAACATAAACTCAGTTCACCGTAATAGAAAACCTATCAAAACCTGGCAGAAGTGGATAACTTATATGGAATATTGCCTGAAAGAAATATAAATATTCATTTATTAATCCATTCATATTAGTGATTTAAAATAAATAAGTTCCAGAACACCCTCTTTAAGTAAGGTCTTGTGTAAATATAGATTATGTATATAATATAGATGAAGGTAGAATGGCCTTGGTTGAAGTTCAAGTGGACAGTTCTAGTCCCATACACTGAGACTTTGTATTCCCCCAGATCTAGAGAGCAGTGTATGAAAAACATTATTCTGAATTTGTTAATCGTTTTTTTTTTTTTTTGCTATGTTAAGGACTTCCAGTAAAGAATGTTTATAAGGGCCACATTGTTACAAATTCCCACCACCTGAGATTTACCTTATGACATTGCATGTGTTACATGCCATAGGCTGTTGGATGGCTTTATGCAAGACACAACCCTCTGAGACTCATCATTACAGTTATTATAATTTTTATGATGTTAAGGTAGTTTAATATCATACGACTCCTCTTTACTCACAGGAAAACTCTATATGTCATAGCTAAAATAATTGTACCCAAAGTCAGTTTGTTTTTATTTTTGGAGCACTAAGGCATATATAACAGGTTCTTTATATTCATTAGTTGCTAATAAGCTCAAGGACAAATTTGTAGCTAAAATCTAGGACATGTACAGTGACTTCTGGCTATATTCTGTCTGTTAATCTTTGTGTTCTCTGGTTGTGTCTTTAGTTTGTTATTAAACTTTGATTTTATTTTTGACCTGTTTCATTTCTCAACCAATAAGTTAAAAAAAAATAAATCTGATCTGTTTGTATTTTTGATTTCTGTCTGAAGTCATTTTGGGGAGTGAGGTAGGATATAAGTCTAGTAGAATAATTTTAAAATGTACTCTCTTTTTCTTCAGTCGGTCTTGAGTGTAGATTTAATATGACAGCTTCTGAAGCTTTTCTTTTCTCTTCTCAATATTTATTTTCAACAAATTGACTCATTCCTAACCTGTTATTTTACACACAGAGTATAAATAAGGTACTAACACATTTTCAAATATTCAATATATTCATGAACAATTAATTGTGAACAATCCTTTTTTCTCAAAAATAATTTAGATAGAAACATTTGTCTTCTACTTGTAATGAAGGCAGCCACTAGTGTTCTTGCACTTCACTAGGAGAAAACTAAATAGGAGAGCTTTTTGAAAATGTTTTCAGGAGCTAGGCATATACTCCAAAGAGAGTTATTGTGTGCATACAGATATCAGATATGTAAATTGGGTTGAACTTTGCTTGTATTTATCAACCTGCCCTCAATAAAGTTAACGAGGGATTTGTAAAGTTTGTTATAGTAATTAATATATCTAAAATAATAACTCATCTCTTAAGTATGGTCTTTTGGAAGTAACAGCCTCAACATTGGTGAGAGCAGAACTTTAACTTTATTATTATCAAACACATTTCTGGATAATGGAGTAATTTCTGTGCCATCAATTGATTGACTAAATTAACAAGTAATGTTCCGGTGCTCTTAAATAGTTAAATAATTTTATTAGGAAATACTCTTCTTCCAGCATCAGGTTCAACAGAACTATTCAGTTTAAAATAAATATTTCCCAATGTTAAAAAAGTATCTGCTTAATAGTCAAAGAGCCTAGCAGATCCCCAGGGATAATTAGACAGAATCACACTATGGAAACTGGGAGGCACATCAAGCAGATAATTTCTAATACATTTTAAGCAATGGCTCTCTGCTTTTGCCCTGTAATTATTTCTCACACAATATGATCCATCCCAGGGCAGAATTTTTGAATATAAACATAACTTTCAGTGGGAACCACTAATGAAGGAGCAATGCTTAGTGCTATCCAGCACAAGGACATGCATAAATCATAATTTCAAAATAAAAAAACAGAATGAACTACTCTATTATTCAAGAGTTACAGTCTTCAATACATTACTATCCCCAAACTAATGACATCAAGTAGACTTTTATTCTAGCTAAAACTTTCTAACCCATAAAAGCAATATGAATATATTTATTATTTCCAAATTTCCTTGAGATATTTTTTAGTTAGCTGTATAATTTTAGGCAACATATTAATAACATTTTTATCAAAGCCAGCATTTTATTCAAACTAATTTTTCCAGAAAATAACTTATACATTGAATAATATTTTATGAACTAGTTTAATGTTTTATATATTATAATTGTGTTCATATCTTATTTTCTTATAATTCTGCCCCAGGACAAAATCCATAGACAGATTTCATAGACTTCAGATCCAGCATAATATTTGTAAACCAAACAGATAATTATTGATTAAAAAATATTTTTTTTCTTTTTACTTGAAGCCAATACTAAGACATGAAATTAAGCACCCGTTGCTTTCTAGTTTTTTCAGGTTTGCTCACTGAAGAGTCAGAGAATCTTGAGAGAGAGAGAATGAAACAGAGAGAGAGAGAGAGTGAATGTGTTGACGATAAGGTGAGGTTTCTAACCTGACCATTTATCTCCTTAGACCCAGGATTTTGTCTTAGTTCCTACATATGTACATACTCTGCTAATGCCACATTATAAGCCACTTGGATTTGGAAGGTGCTATCTAGGTAAATGCTACTCAGGATCCCTTCATCCTTCAAGACCCTGCTTTATTTCTGTTCTCCAAATGTTTTTCTAAATTTCCCTCTATTATATATTTAAAATAAAACGTGTCTTATCTTCGTGTTTTATTTAACATTTTTGGTGTTCTGAATAAGGAAGACTGTTCTCATTATCTTGCTAACATAATTCAAAAAATTTCCTTTCAATTATGTTTTCTCAACTACAGTGATTTTTAATGTACTTTATAGCCCTTTTACTCTACAGAAAACTTGATAAGGTGAAATATAGGTTATATCAATTTGCCCTCACCAGTTTGACATGTCCAAAGCTGCAATTATTCCATTTCCCAAAGAAAAGGTTGAGCTAAATAATACTGAGGATTTTTTAAACTGTTTTTTATATTATTGCTGGGCCCAACTATTTGAATCAGAATGGAAAATAAACTCCAAGATTATTTCATTATAGCCTTTGTTGAATTGTAGCGATCTAGCCCAGTTTCTGACTTACCGTGAAGATGAGACTTACCATGAAGTTCATCCCATAAGAAATGGGCCACTTTGAAAAAGCAAAAGACATGGTGCATAGTTCAGATTGGGTTTTCATGGCACAATAAAGAAAGGCATACATATGTATACATAAATATATATGTATATCTATATATACATAAATATGTGTATGTATACATATATATGTATGTATGTACATTTATATATACTTAAATGTATATAGATAAATGTATATATAGATGTACAGATATATATGCATATAAACACACACACACACACACACACACACACACACACACACACACACACACACATATATAAACTGAATCAACTAGTCAGTCAGAGAAAAATATCATTTTGGAAAATGGGTTGTATGAACCCACTTCAGCAATATTTTTTAAGTTCATCCACAAATAATTACTATCTTAGAGCACAATAAGGAATTTGTTAAAGAATAGAAATACAAAAACAAATTTTCACTCTTCATTCCTTTCAGAAATTAATCTTATCACACAAAGCACATGTCTTCATATATTTTAGTAAATCTTTTCAATTTAACAATGAAAGAAGACTAAATCATCTACTCCCATTTCATCGAATAATGAAACATTTGCAAAACTATTTTGGACCATGTTGCTACGAAGAAGAATTGTTTTTCTAAGTATATTTGTCCTTCTCTCAACTGTGTTACCCTCGCAGTTCCTAGATATAGACTGAATGGTTCTATCTATAAATTTACAGACTAATCTGATAAAGAATAACATGTGCAGCTTTTTTCTCTTCTTGAAGGGTTTCTAGATGTCACAAACATGAGCTGGCAGTTCTGCTCTGTTACTTCCTCTCTTCAATCTTATCTTGGCACTGCTTGTTACTTTTCTTTAAACAGATGGGTTAAATTATAGGATTTGTTTAACAAGCCAAACTACCTCTCAAACTATGTTTTCCAATCTAACCTTTCAAATAAAGATTATATTTTGCCTTCCATCTTTAACATTTTTTTATTTATTAAATTTTTTAGAAGCGTGCTATTTAGAGGAGGCCACCTCGGAGACATCAGTAAAACCATAAAAACTTTTTAATAGTTTTTTATTGAATTACAAGTGCTTTATTATTCCTTTGATATTAAGACATAACCCCAATAAATATTTTTTAAAACTAAGATATATCAGTGAAAAAACAAATGGAGATTAATAGAGGATGATTCAACATATTTTCATCTGTATTTGTCTGGTGTAGACATTCAGACATTTCTAAACCAGTAAATAAAAGTATTGTCAAGTGGAATGTGTCAGACTGTCTTGTGTTATTTCTTATATCTGGATGAAGGCTGTGGATCTCCCCTTTCAAGTGGTGAACTTAGGTCTTACCTTTTTAATAATATAACTATAAATATAAATATAATAATTTGCCTTAATTGATATACAAACAAAATATATGGAGTATATTATTAAAACATTTATCTAATTTTACTTTTGTGACAAAGATTTTAAATTTTTATTTTCCCTGTCCTATTTATATATTTTTCAATTAAGCTTACTATTTGATGTGTATTAAATCTAATCAATGTAATCTAACAGTGGAAAACTAAGTCAAACCAAATATACTATATTTTCAGAATTGGTGTTAATGCATTTTTTTCTCCTTTCTGAATTGTTTTTTGATTATCAAAACACTATTTGTTCTGTTAATTTCTTTTCAACTCAACTGAAAATTTACCTATTTTTTAAAAGACTTACCTTTAATTGTGTTCTAAATACATTCCAATTTCTAAGCAGTTTGTTAAATGTTTTTGTAAACCCACCTTATTGTATTCAATACTGGAGAAGGTTAGCAATTTTATATCAAATGTGTGACTGTTTACACCAGGCAAATACAAAAGAAAATGTGTCAATCTACTTTCATTAATTTCCATTTGTTTTTTTCATTAATATATTTTAATTTTAAAAAATATTTATTGAGATTTTTACCTGATTAAAATTTACCACAGGCTCATGTAAAACATTGCAGAGGTAACAGAAGAAAAAGAAAACATAATGAATTGGAGGCTTATCCTGTACATTTTTTCAGTATTTCCAATTTTAGTATGTGTGTTCGAAGTCTACATTATATAGTTGTTTATAAGGTTTATAATCTTCACACTTTCAAAGCCAAAACACCTTTGATGTTAATTTTCTGCCATATGTTTGTAATAAATACACCAAAGATTATATTTGTTTATTGATTTTGATGGTTTCTTAGAATCATTTTCTTTAAGGCGGGGAGAAGGTACAGATATAGTGAAATTTGGTTGGGCATTTGCTATCTCTTACTAAATTCACTTACTTTAACTTATTGTGTACGTTTCATGAAAATTTACTTAGATAATATAGAATATATCAATGTATATGTATATGTATATATCAATGTATATGTATATGTGTGTGAGTTTGTGTGTGTACATGTGTGTATTCCTAAATTTCCTATTTCAATGTTGTTTGCTCTTCAGTGCTGAAGTTAGAAACTTAAGAATTTAATATTTCCAGAAAATAAAGGTGTAATTCTATAATCTGTAGAAACACTGACTAAAATTCCCAAAGACTCTAAGCATTTCAAGGAATAGGATGATCATACTATTACAAGGCAGGTCATTTCATCTTTGATAGGTTATAATTATTAAAAAGTAGTTTTTATATTGAGCCAAACTATGTTCTGCTGTAACTTCCAGAAGGTAATACTAATTATACTTCTAATACTACCATGAAAAGAATAATTGGTCTTCAGAATGATACATTTTTAATCAAAAATTTAAAGCTTTATTAATTTTCTAATAAGATTATAATACATTGCCTAAATGTCATAAATTAAGTTTAAAATATCAAAATAAATAAAATAAAGTAACAATTATCCATATTCACATAATCCAGAGGAAAAGCTGTTAATATTTTGATATAATGCGTTAACATTTTAATGCATATATATAGAATCACATCTTAAAATAGAATTGCTTTTAATCTACATATCATATTATACCTGCTGTATTAAGTTATGCAATAATTTATTATCATTAAAAGGTATATACAATCAGTTTTATAAATGCATGCTAATTTGTCATTGAAAGATAATTATTAAATTCTTTATATAATGCACTTTCACATCATTTGCTACATTTTACTATTTAAATAACACTGAAAAAAAGTCATTCTATGTACAAATGTATGTCCTTGTGAACATAATTCTATTTACAACATTTAAGAACTTCAAATTCTCTCATTATAATTAATTTCTATAAGTGAATTTGCCAGATCAAAGTTACTCTGCTTATTTGTAAGAATTTTGAAAAATATTGTATATAGTGTCTGGCTCCTGAGAAGAGACGAGTGAATATCTCAAACCAATTATTACTGTGACCAACTAGAAAATCTGAACAAAGGGCCTTTCCTTTGATATCACTGGAGAGCAAACAATGGAGTAGATTTCTTACATTTAAATGAATAAATAATGCCAAATTCACAACAACTTTTTCTTAAATGCAAATCAGAGCTCATTTTATTAAGCCAGAATTTACTTGATGGTTAAGCTGGAGAAGAATATTGCAAGAAAGAAAAATTACAGGCCAACTTCACTCATGAACATAAATGCGAAAATACAAAAATCAGTAAATATTAGGTACTTAAAAGTTAATATATTAAGAACTGATTTTAATACTTAAAAACCATGCTATCCTATATGAAAAAATATTAAATAATTTAACATCTATTTATTATCAATATTCTTAACACACTATAAGTAGGAGACTTTCTTAACCATTTAAAGGGTAGTTATGAAACAGCAATAACAAATTTCAAATTTAAAGGAGAAGTTTTGGAAGACATTCTCTGTGATCTAACAAAATAAATAATTACATTACTACAACCTCTATTAGCAGAATAAAGTCAATTCTTTAAAGTGAAATGTCAAGAAAAAAATAGAATTTAAAAGAGCTGAAAAATAAGAACTATACCTTGTACATAAACTTTATTATATATGTACTTTTTTAAATGAGAAAAAAATTATTAAATTTAATAGTGGTTTTAAACAAGGATTCTGAGTAAAGAAGCAATTGTATTCTTAAATATTGGCAACAAATGTTGGAAAATAAAGTATAAAATGTACTGTTTTAAACAGCAACAAAAATTTAAAATATATATATATATATATATATATATATATATATGGATAGATCTAACAAAATATGTGTGAGAAATCTACATAAACATATAAAACATTATTTAGAAAAATTATAGAAAACATATAAAGGAAGGAATATTCCTGCATTAAAAGATGTATTATCACAAAGACATCAATTTAATATATTCCAACTTAAATTTCCACTTTTTTAAAAAAAAATGACTGATTTAAAAAGATACCTGGACATAAAAAGTATTAAAAATATGTGAAAAAATCTTTGAAAACAAAAGATAAGGACTTACTCTATAAGATACCAAGACATGATAAAGCATGATATAATAATTAAACTAAAAGGAAAAGATATAAATTGAACTATATTAGAGTTGTGAACTTATGTTTCTCAAGATACTGTTAATACAAGGATAAGCCACAGAGTAGATCTGGCAACATATATAACAAACAAAGAGACTATTGAGATGTATACAGATTCTAATGTAACAATGAAGAACAGACAATCCAATAGGAAAGTGGGGAATAAATTTCTCTAAAGAACATATCAAAAGTGC
Source organism: Eidolon dupreanum (assembly GCA_028627145.1). Classification (NCBI taxonomy): domain Eukaryota; kingdom Metazoa; phylum Chordata; class Mammalia; order Chiroptera; family Pteropodidae; genus Eidolon; species Eidolon dupreanum. The sequence goes on along the minus strand of CM053507.1, from coordinate 84,700,071 downwards.
AAATAAACATAAAGAACTTGTTACGCCTTATCAAATATCAAGGAAATATCGATTTAAAACCTCGATAAAATGTTACTACACACATATCGAGGTGTCTAAAAATTTAAAATGTTGGTAAATATATATGTATGATGGTCTTTCATATGCAATAGAAGGGGATCATAACAGTCATTTTGCTAAGGAAGTTGGAATGTTCTACCTAAGAGAAAAGCAGCTTGGTTTTCTGTGACCCAGAAATTCCATTCCAATCAATATATCAGAGAGAAATGTGTACCCAGGTATACCAGAAGATACATTCAAGAATGTCCATAGCAGCTGAATTCATAGAAGCCAAATTTGTAAATAATCTAAATGGTCACCAACAGCAAAATATATACATGAGGTGTGAAACATTTATAAAAAGAAATACTGTGCAATAATAGAAACAAATCAACTAGCAGCTATGATTATAGAAATGTTCCAAAATTAGTTGTGATAATGGTTGTACAACTTTGCAAATATGCTAAAATTCATTGAGATGTACACTAAAATATATATTAATTTTATGGTATTTAAAATATCTTGATGAAACTTTGTAAAAATTTATTATTCATAAAAATTATCAGTGAATTGGTATTGGATATGGAATGACTAAATATTTGAACTTTTTTTAAAAATAGATTTTATTGGAGCTATTTTAGTTCATTTAACTTAAAAATAAATTGGTCAGTTACTATACAAATATTTTAAAATTTATATCATTATGATGAATTTAGTGCCTCTTACTTTTTCTCAAGTGTCCTGGCTTGAAAATAAATTAGATGGTACTCTAATCATAGGTCTTTGTTCCCACATCTTTAAATAAAAGTTAGCCTCTTGCAAACAGTACCCCCTTTTCAATTTTCCTCTATAAATGTGAAACATTATATTACTTAATGTTAGTATGACATATTACTGTTTTAATGATTGTTTTCAAATATTTGTTCATATTTTTCAAATACCAAAATATCAGTGAAAATTATATTAACCTGATATTTATGATAAGATAACTGAAACTCAGACTTTAAAATCTGGAATGGTGAACCATGGTTTCACTCTGCTGCCTCACCCACAATGCCACTAGAAATTTGCCTCTGTTATCCTAAATCTTATATTAGTATTAATAAAATATAAATACGAATCACTTCTTTTGGAAACAAGATCACACTATTGAAAATGTTGTCCATAACAATGCTCCTGTCTAATTTACAGATTTTGTCCTTTTTTATTTTATTGCTTGCTGTGATCTCTTCTCCTTCACACACACACAAAATTCTCTCATCTGTTTCAAGCAGACTTAAGAACTTTAGTTTGGTTGTCTTTATATTTATTTTTGTTTTTTCCCTTCTTTAATTCAGATTGAAGATTGACCTCCCATGTTTTATTTTCTACAACATTTTGCTTTTTAAATTTCATTACATTAAGGTAGTGTTTCCTCTTCCTATCTTGCATTTATTCCCCATTAAAAATAATAATTTTTAAACCAAAATGTCAGATGGGGTTGAGAAATAGTACACCCTAGACTGTAAATTGTCTTTGTGTCTGCATGATTGACTTCCAAACTAAATAAACTCAGTAAGCTTTGTTTTTATTATTCAACCTGTTGTTGAAATTGTAATCTATTCTTGCCTAAAATAACTTTAAATCTTGCTGATTCTCTCATAATCTTCCAAAAAATAACAATTAAAATTATTATTTATGAATGGTCATTATTTATTGAAAAGCCCTATGTAATTTCTGTAATTTCCATGAGTGAATCTGATGGTAAAAATGTAAACAAGTGCAACAATTCCTAATCTATTTTGCTTTGAATAAAATGCATCAACATCATTTTTTTTAGAAACATGAGCATAATAAACTGAAGGATTTCTGTTTTAGTCCACATAGAATAGAGACTAATTTCTGCACCAGAAAAAAAAAAAAAAAGAAGTTTCAAAGATCATTTATTGACTTTAAGGTTACCGTTAGTCTCATTTTTTTCAAGTGTTTATAATCCCTGTCTTTCCAGTTAGTTAAGCAATGCATTTTTCACTCATATGTGAAAAAATAAACAATCGAAACTTTATCTTTCACGTATTCTCACTTTTACTTTATTTTTTAGAATATTTGCAAAATATGAGCAAACTGTCATTCACATCAATTATGAAAGTGAAAATTTGCCTCCTTATTTCATGAGGAAACCAAACTTTCTTCAGATTAATATTTCCTTTCTCTCTTTAAATTCTTAGAAAGAATGGGAAGCATAAACTAATCTATGTCACAAAAGACTCTACTTAAAAGATTATATAAAACAGAATTTATCTATCATATACATATTATTTTTTTTCTAATGAGTTTGACCTTGATGTAAATATGAAACCCTAAATTTATTTCTTTCCTGATCCTGTATTGTGGCAGAATTTATTCAAGCATAAGTCTTCATAAAGCAACCCTGTGCTTGGTTCATCTCTGTGGAAATAATAAATAAAATGAGATAGTTTACCAGTTTAAGGTACTCTATGACTTGTGCGATGTGTGCAATATTTAGAGAGATGGGGTGAATTAAGAGAAGCTATTGGTTCCAATGATCTTCAGGGAGAAGGAATAGCTATGATATACTTTGGCCTTGAGTTTGATTCTTAAAGTTTTATGATAATGTGCTGCCTACCAAGCTGCCATACATGATAATTAATCAACTAAAAGAATAAAGGTGACGGAATAGACAGTCTCATCAGGATAAACTCCTCTGAGCAGTGACCCATTCGCATCATATTTCATATTTTGAAGCTATCCTTTTCATCATTTCATCTTTTATTTAATATTTCAACTCTATGGTTTCCACCATGCCCTTGTTTTTACTACACATATTAATAAAAATTCATGCAACATCACATTTAAAAATTTTTCTCTGTCATAAAGAAAATAAAGAATATATTATGACTCTCTGAACTTTGGGCAAGGAAGGCATTTTGAGCATAAATCTGAAAGGACAAAAAAGATTGAATGATAAATAAGG